>JACAVU010000002.1:59487627-60188277 GCA_014183005.1 Castanea mollissima | reverse complement strand
TACCGTGATTATGGTTCAACTCATTGGAGTTCAAATTCTAGCCCACCATCTACAAATTCATTATTTTGGGCTTTTTGGGCCTTAGTCCTTTTCATTTTTGGGCTACGAATTCAAACCTTGCCCTTACAATTGGCATTGTCTATGGGAAATCTTGAGCTTTAGTGAGAACGACACTGAGTTATAGCAGGCTCAGGGCCAAACCGAGAGGAGTCCATTGGGTCCCAGCATCAAGATTAGTTTCTCAACCTTAAGGAAAGGAGGGACCGGGAAGTCAGTGTCCATACCAAACACACTGGTAGAAGTCAATCCAGGAGTGGAAGCCATGTCTCTCATGAGGCAACTACCAGAAGCATGCAGTTGGAGATTGATCGTTTAAGAAGAAGGTTGCGCTAGGAGAGGGGTGGAGGAATTCCTGCAAACTCTAACCATTCTTCTAATGATGATAATGATTATAGCTACTGGCACAAGTCAAGGATCCCTCCTAACAAACCTTTCTCCTGTGATGAGGAGTATCATGATAGAAGGGAAAAAAGAGGTCCATCACATAAAGGCTTGGGCAACGATGCCATAAGTAAGGCTCAAAATAAGATCTTCAAGTCACCTTTTACCCAAAGAATTGAAGGAGGGAGGCTTCCCCAGCGATTTACTCAGCCAATGTTTACCATATACAATGGTAAGACAAACCCTGCGAAACACTTTAGGGCCTGTGGCGATGAGGTGGTTTAATGGCCTGAAGGAGGGATCTATTCACTCTTTTAAGGAGCTTACGAGAACTTTTGGTTCTCGGTTTGTAACTTGTAGTAGGGTTCCTGGGCCTTTAAACTCCTTGCGGAGAAACCTTAAAGACGTACTCTGACTAATACTGGGAGATGTTTAATTAAATTGATGGAGATTTTGATGACGTAACTGTAAGAACGTTTAAGGTCGGCCTGCCTGCCAAGCATGGATTGAGGAAATCGTTGTAGGGAAACCAATTAGTAATGTGCGGCAGCTCATAGACCGCATTGATAAGTATAAACAGGTCAAAGAGGACCAACAACTGGGTAAAGGCAAGGTTAAGATGGTCCCTCAAGATAGAAGGGACTTCAGGTCGGACAAGTACAACAATAATCATCCTCGGCGGGATTTTTCTGGGCAATTTGGGGCTGCTGTTGCTAAGGTGATTAGCACATTGTTTTGAGAACCAGTGCATCAAATCTTAGAAAAAATTAAGAACAAACCTTTCTTTCAATGGCCAAACAAGATGGGAGGAAATCCCACGAGGCGCAACCAAAGCTTTCATTGTCGGTACCACCAGGAGTGAGGGCATACTACAGAGAACTGTAGAATTTTGTGAAATCACCTGGAGCAGCTAGTCTGAGGTGTCAAGTTAAAGCAATTTCTGTATCACCCCAATGGGCAGGGAGGTCAAGTAGGCTCAGGATCTCAAAGAAATGCTTCTTCCAAACCATCTCTAGGTACAAAGCCCTTTATCTTAAACAATAACCTAATAACAATTCATTTTTATAAAAAACCCTTAGCTGTTAGGCAACAAAACTAAAGGCTAAAGCAGCCACAAGCAACCAATAGCAGAACCGTCCTACTTAATTTTAAGTTCTAGCTTCTTTGATTTCAAATAGGTTTCGAGTTAAATTTTTTCAATATAAAAAAATATATTTCAATATATATATATATATAAAGGATCACACGTAATGTTAAGAATTTTTTTTTTTTTTTTTTTACATCCAAAAATATAAAATGCGTAACTTGTACGGATATATTATATCAACGTCCTTCTCAAGTCAATTGCCCTTATGTGGAAAGTAGCTATTTTTTAATTCTGTGCCCACACACACTAAGGACAACGTAAACGTCGTTTTTTCATAAAACCTCCTCGTGTTCCTCGTTTTCGTGGCCATAACTATTTGAGTGCAGTATTTGTTAACTACCTTGACTGGTCTGAGAATAATACCTCTATAAAAAAAAAACTCACAAAGTGTTCCAACAAGTGTTAAGTATTAACAAACACCCAAATATAACTCTCTCTCTCTCTCTCTCTCTCTCTCTCTCTCTCTCACCCTTACACAAACATTTAATATATATGGCTTGTAATATGCGAACTGATCTTCTTATTTCCCAAATATGTCCAACCAGTGGACATGTTAGTGTTAAGAGAAGAATAGGCAATGCCTCTGTGGTTCGTGCTGTAGTTGTTGATCACAACTCTTTGGTTAAAAATATTATCGGTTCGACTAGTAGTTTGATGATGAGGAGGCCGACATTGCCAAATCCACAACTAGTTGAAGAAACTGATAATGAAAGGAAAGGATGTAACGGTAAATTTGGGAGGTTTGGAGGGAAGTTCGTGCCAGAGACATTGATTTCTTGCTTGAGCAATCTTGAAGCTGAATTCAATTTGGTTTTGCATGACGCCCAGTTTCAGGTTTGCATTAAACAATCACAACTAATTAGCGCTACATAAACTAAGAATATTTTATATATATATATACAGGATAGAATTTATACACTAATCTAATCTAAGTATATATGTATGTGTGAACGTCTCTCTTAGAGATTTAAACCTCGATTTTCACTCTTCACACCTCACAAACATTTATATTTGTAATGTAACTGTCACACCAAAAGTATGCTATAGTGCAAACTAAGAATGCTAAAAATCCATTGTGAATGACATTATTCTTCTTTCAAAACTGGAAGAAAGTTGTGGTAGTTTGAAATAATGATACATATTATTTCCCAACCATTTTCACGACTTATAAATAACGTTGCTTTCACATAATTCTAATATCAAAATTACATTTATCATATATAACATGACCAAAAGACGGAAAGAAAAATGCTAAAATGACTCTTCATGCAAAAGCGCAGGGTTTTTTATTTTTTAATTTTTATTTTATGGGTGAATTTATTGTAGGCTGAGCTAGCAACAGCACTAAGAGACTATGTTGGGAGGGAAACACCTCTATACTTTGCCGAGCGGCTCACAAATCACTACAAGAAGAACAATAATGGAGAGGGCCCAGAGATATATCTAAAAAGAGAGGATCTGAACCATGGTGGAGCACACAAGATCAACAACGCCATAGCCCAGGCCATGATTGCCAAACGTCTAGGCCGAAAAAGTATCGTGGCAGCCACTGGTGCTGGACAACATGGTGTGGCCACAGCTGCTGCATGTGCCAAACTATCTTTGCAGTGCACAATCTTCATGGGCACCAAAGATATGGAGAAACAGTCTTCTAATTTGGTGTTGATGAAGTTGCTGGGTGCTGAGGTATACATATTTCTTCTTTTCTTACAATAATTCACATTTTTCTGACAGTTATGTTTTATGATTTTATTGTGGTATCGTAACAGCGATTTTGAGTTCAAACTTTGACTAAGTATCTGTTTGGCTAGTGTTTTTTTTTTTTTTTTCTCAACTTATTTTCTTATTTAGCTTAATTTTTACTAACATTTAAATTTATTTACAACACTTTCAACAAAAAATTTAAAATAAGTAGATACCAAATTGAAGAAGTTTCAAAAGACTTATTCGCTCCAAAGAAATTGACTTTCTTGTGAAATGATAACTTTTATAAAAATTTGATTTGACTCCTATCTTATTCAATGCATTTAAAGACTAAGAAAATATACTATGCCTGTGACAAAATGATAATCATTCTTTACATCATATTTTAATCGCTATAAAAAAAAGTCAAGTCTACATGATTAACCTATAATAGAGGCTGGTTCACATTTAAAAGTGGATTGCATTGCATACAATGGCAATTTCGCCCCGTCCCACTTAACCCGCTCCTCTCCGCTTCACTCTATGCGGATTTTTTCCACCCTGCAAAGATGGTGGAGCGGGGATGGGGCGAGATTTTAGCATTGCCCTGCCCCACCCCGATTCACATTGATAAAGATTAAATTGTAAATTTTTTATACCAAAAAACTCTACTATTTAAACAAACATATCATCTGCTTATTTTATTTTGCCCAACAAAGTTTTGTCTCTTTTTTTTTCTCTAGTAAGGTTGGAAATAAGGTACTAATTTTAACATTTTCTTTTGTCTTTGTTATAAACAAATTTATATACTATTGAATCATTGATTTTGTATTATAAGATTTTTGTTTTTGTTGTGATATTATCTTATTGAACACTTTAATAATATTATTCAATTTTTTGCTAAAAACTAGTTTGATTTTATGGGATAAATTTATTTGTAATTTCAAGTATATTTTCATTAACCAAACAAGTTTTATTAAAAACAACTGTAATAATTGTGGGCAAATTAACAAGAAGTAGAGTTTTACAGGGTAAGGGGGCTTCGCGAGATCTCAAGGGGCAAAAATGGAGTAAGAAAATTTTTCCCCTCATGTAAAGCGGGGCGAGGGTAAAAACCCCATCCTTCAGACCCACCCCGCCTCATTGCCATCCCTTTGCACATACAACAAAGATACAAACGATTATGATATAATTAGATGTGTCAAAGTTATAAATTTACAATTAGAGTTTCTTTAATCACTTATAAACTCAAAATTCACATAACAAATATACAATATTAGACTCAATACATATTTGCACAACACACTCAATCAATCAAATCTCAATAATTTTTCTATGTTAATAATTTTTACGAATTTCCAATAAATAAATACCCTTCATGAATACTCACTTCTGGCGTGGAAGAAATATAATATAGCCCCAAAATAGTACGGTAGAGAGGTAAAATATTGACCATTAAAATTGTTGTTTTGGCATATAATTGTAAAATGTGTAAAATTTACAAATTTTTATCTAAAAATAACCTACATCGGTTAATATATAATTATGTAAATTTATAAATTTGTTACAAAAATCATGTAAATTTATACATTTAATTTCTTATTCTTTTTTTTTATGTATCTTGAAAATGAAGAACAAGAGTGAATGTCGAGAATTAAAGATGAGAGTGAATGTTAATTATTGTGTATAAAGAAAAAAAAATTGAAAAAAAAAAATTTATTTAATAAAATATAATGTAAAATATATAATCTGATATTTAATATTTTATGAAATATGTATGTAAAATTTATTTTAAAATTTTATTTTTTATCAAATTCATATAAATTTTTGCATAAACTGAGTGCTCTATCGTACAGGTTAAATCAGTTGATGGAAATTTTAAGGAGGCAACCTCAGAGGCCTTCAGGGAATGGGTAGGAAACTTAGAGAGTAGCTATTACTTGACAGGAACGGTAGTGGGGCCTCATCCATGTCCAAGCATGGTCAGAGAGTTTCAATCAGTGATTGGAAAAGAAACAAGGAGACAAGCAATGGACAAATGGGGTGGCAAGCCCGATGTGTTGGTTGCCTGTGTAGGGAGTGGCTCTAATGCATTGGGGTTGTTCCATGAATTTATTAAAGAAAAAGATGTGAGGTTGATTGGAGTTGAGGCTGGTGGGTTTGGTTTGGAAAGTGACAAGCACTCTGCAACTCTGGCTAAAGGTGATGTGGGAGTTTACCATGGAACCATGAGCTACTTGTTGCAAGACGAGGAAGGCCAAATTATAAGGCCACACTCAGTTGGTGTGGGGTAAGTACCAAAGCACCAAATTTTTATTCAATTTAGCATATAAAAAATTATAATTTTAGTATCAATTCTAATATAAAATATTGATTAAACTAACATAATAGTATTGAGTTATAGTTTATTCAACTAGTAAAAAATTGTGTTACAGAATATGAGATTTAATATTCGAATCCTGCCTAAATCATAAAACTAATTAATATTTTGATCTTGTGATAAAGAATCATCATTTTCAAAATATTCACAGACTTTTTAATTACAATTGGGGAGACAAAAAGAAGTTTTTTTCTTTCATTAATTTACATTTTTTAAAAAAAAATTATTGGTGATTAAGGAATTTCAATCCTGAATATTTACATTGAAAACACCAAAATGTGTCAACAAGTTACAAAACTCCTCATGGTTAATTTACAGTTTTTTTTGTTTTTTGAGAAGGGGTTATTTTATAAGAATTAGTACATGATTACAAAATCAGTACTTTCAAAAGAAAGATGCAACGTGATATATATAATAAAGTAGGATAATGTTTGACCCCAAAAAATAATCAAATTTATATTTAACAGTAAAAAGCAAAGATAATATGAAATATATAGAAGGGGGAACTTGAGACCAGTAATTTCTGACTCTAGGGTTAAGACTTAAGACCTAATTAGTTTAAAGTTTAAACCATCCTTTCACTTAATCCACATATAAATATATATTGTCACGTCTAATGCAAGTTGCTAATACTAGTTTAGACCAATTATTAAATTAATAAATTAATTAAGATGATAGTAATGGTTACTTTTTAGTGTGATGTAGATGTGCCTAATCCACAAATAAATGCAGGCTAGAGTATCCTGCCGTTGGCCCGGAACTGAGCTTTCTTAAAGACACAGGGCGCGCAGAGTACTACAGTGTCACAGACAAAGAAGCCCTAAATGGTATGCAACAAGCAATTATACAATGAGTAATGATTATCACACACTTATTAACATACATTGTCTGTAGACACTATTCACATTTTTTTTGTGGATATCACGTATACAATTCTTGATATGATACATACAGAGTGTACATTATTAAGTGTGCAACAAGATTTTTTTTCATATATAATAATTGATATGTACAAGAAAATGAAATTATGGAGAACACTATTTTCTAAATTTGAGACTATTAATTTGTGGTTCCCTATTGTTTGCAGCTTGCCAAATGTTATGCAGATTGGAAGGTATAATTCCATCGTTGGAGGCCTCTCATGCATTGGCGTTTCTGAATAAACTTTGCCCCACTTTGCCTACTGGTACAAAGGTAGTGGTAAATTGTAGTGGGCGTGGAGATAAGGATGCTGAAATGATTTTAAATCACAAATATTACCCAATGGAGAAACAGTTCCCTGCTTCTCAAAACTCGTAGATATGTAAAATGACAAGCAAATAAGGCGTGGCTGTGGCACCATTTTAAAGTCAGCAAGGGCTATTTTTTTTTTTAATATGAAGCAAGGGCTAATTAGTTAGGAACCTACGTTTAAGTGCTAGAAATGCTTAAAATAAACTCATACCCATTGGACCCATATATATTGCATGGTCACTTTATATAGAAAGGAAATTAGTGACCTATATTTTAAGTTTTTGAGAATAATAGCAATAGAGCTATGCATAAGCTAACTGTAGGATGAATGTGAGACTTTTGTATGAATTGAAGATCCTCTTTATTGGCTGTAATTTTATGTTATATCCAATGGTGTGCAGTTAAATTTATATTATATAAATCAATAAAATTTCTACCAATTTTAACACACAAAAACTGCACGGTTTAGAAAATTATTTATAGTATCACTTTAAAAAGTGTTTTTAAGTTTTAACCCATACCCTGTAACTCGTATAATATTTATGATCTATATGAATGAATTTTAATTAGAAGATAGCTCTCATATGGTGCTAATGAGTGGTTGGTGGTCAAAATAACTCTGCAACACTTCTAACTCCACCAAATAATATATACTTTTTGACAAAGAAAAAGAAGGAATGATCCATCATGATCCAAACTACCCTTTGTAGACTCGTTGTGATGTTTTTGTATTTGTCAATCTTCAGAGTTCAGACAACCATATATATCTGTTGCTCGCAATGTTGCAGGATTAATATTATTGAGAAGAAACTCCCAAAGAAGATGCCAAAACACCTGCTTTGCGTAACGCTACAAAGCTCCCTGATCTACTGAAAACGGATTTCTTATTTCTCTTTAGGATAGAGAAAAAGCATAAATGCATAATGCCCCTCCATTAGATAAGTCATGCAAAGTAAATGTTTGCTGCAACTTTTGCAGAATTAACGGTAGACAGATGTCACAACAACTAACTTCAACTTTTATCAACAAAAAAAAACCACTATGTTCAACCAAACGCAGTAAGATAGAGAGGACATGAACCCTCTATAGGACATGAACTCTCAATAAGAAGAGTCATGAAAGTGAATGTTGCTGCATCTTTTGCAGCCTAGCAGCAACACTTCACAAAACACATTTTTTTGACATGATTCATAAGTCACCACTAAGTTCAATCACAAGAGAGAGAGAGAGAGAGAGAGCATCTTTATCATTGAAGGTATACACATTGAAACTTTGAATGGCAGGCACGGGATAAGAACGGTGTTTAAAGACAAATTCATTTAATAAAAAGAGTACATTTATTTAAACTAGAAGAGAAAAAGCCCTTCCCATCGAAGGAACAGTAATATAATAAACACAATTCTTAAAGCTCTACCAAAATTACCAAGAAAATGAAATTCTACAATACATCAATGATCCTGAAACCAAATCCAGGGTGAAATTTGTTTTTAAAAGGCTCCAGCCCTCAAGTATACTGAATTTCCACTCTGATCGTCATTTCACTTCCATTGATCCATTGGTTTAATGAGAAATAAAAACAAGAAGCTTTGGCATACAGATCGACCATTCATGCTTCCACCTGCAGAATATTTTAAAAAAAAAAATGGACACAATGCTTACCACCACCCACCCCCCCTCCCCCTACCTCTTTTGTTTTTTTTTCTATTTTTTCTTTTTTCTTTTCATTGTTTTTAGGTGAACAAAAACAATGCACTTAAGACGGTGAAGGAACCACAGGAATACCTGTCAATGGCAATAAAGAAAATATTCTATGTTCCTCTTGATGTTTTGACAGCAAAAATAAAAAGAATGCCAGAAGGTAATATTGCAAGAGAATTTGTAACCTCTGCTGCAAAACGCAATGTTGCATGCTACAAGTACAACTATACATGTACAAGATTCTGGCATGAAGCCAAGATACTGTGACCTCCAATGCTACTGTAAAAATTAGTTAAGAGCATACCATTAACACGAACAAAATCACATTATGTTACAGATGACATAGAAGTCGATCTAGCTAAGTTAAATCCGCATACGTTTTCTTTGACTACCCTCTGCAGTAATTCCCTGCACACAACAATTAAAAGAATGAATACAAAACATTTGTTGAGCTTTAGATATAAGATAACAAATGAAAATATTCACATAATTGCGTTGCTCTTGAGTAATATATTGCTCATTGATATATACATGAATGCATAACAAAGTCCTCAGACAAAATACTATGGCTTTAACCATAAAACAAAGACAGACTTTCAGAAGAAAGTATGTAAGAAACTTTTTTTATTTTTTATTTTTGATAAATGTATATAAGCCAAAATTCTGAAAGAGTTGAACAAGAAATGCATACCCCTTCTTCTTGTCTAAAATCTTCAGAGGAAACCACACTAGATTCAGACCGGCACTTAGCATGCACTATTGGGCCTAACTGAGACCTATCCATGCCTACTGTCAAGCCATTGGGTGCATTTGAGTAAATAGCCCCCTTATACATCCATTCTTCTGCCTCATCACTGTAAAACTCTTCAAAAGGCTCTCCACATAATGCACATGCATTCTGATCTTCATCAGCAGGTACAGCCATTTCTTCATCATCCTTCTTTTCTACAACAGTCTCGGTAGGTAAAAACCCAGGAACTGCTTCAGCTCCTAATGCTTCTGCACCACTGAGCCACATACTCACACTTACAAACCACTTACGAGAAGGCTTCTGCTTTCGGTTTTTAGACATACGATTCTTAGTTACATGCCAATCCATATGACTACGGTGCTCTTCTTGGCATTTGAATCTAAGGCCACAGGTTGTGCATTGTCTGGGGAGATCAGCATATAGGGCATTTATTGCAGACTCATGACGCACCTTGAGAAGGTCCGCATTAAACTCAACTCCTACAGAATCCTATATATCAAATAACTTGGTTGAGAAACAATCAAAAATTGCATTTCAAGGAAAAGAAAACAAAAATCAAAATTGAGTATTTAAAGCATAAAGTGAAATATTAATGCATACCTGAGCCTGTTTGTTCAATGAGATCAAACCCTGAGCCATGAGAGAATCAAACAATCCAGGAAATGCACTGCTAGGCTGTTGACTAGAAACACCAGGAACAGCATTTTGTGTGAGAGGCATCATTTGTGATGGCACAGGAGGAGGGCCGGGAGGTAGAGGTGGCAATGAGCCCCCCTGTAAATGTAAAGGCCTGTTTAGGATATTCAACTGTACACCAGGTATAGGATTTGATGGACCTGTACTAACAGTGGCACCATGCCCTCGTGAATTATATCCATGATTCAAAGGGGCTGCCAGAAAATGAGGTGGCAACACAGCTGCTGCAGATTGATGCACCTCCTGAGATGGAAGAAATTGTGGCTGTAAAGGAGTGACTTGTGCCTGGCTTAGAGGAATTAGTCCTGCATGCTGACTAGGCAATTGTTGCAGCTTTGCAGAACTCAGCTCCTTGTTTCCAAAACCATCCATCTGCTGCTCAGGGATATAAAAAGACCTATTTGGACCTAGATTATTGACAGTATTGCTAGCATTTATTGACTGGAATTGGCTCCTCATATGTTTCTGCTGCATAAAATTAGGTAGCAGATGCGGTGGGTGAGAGTTATGCACATTTAGGGGAGGTCTTACCCCCATATATGAGGGTACAACACCAGGCCGAGGCTCAACGCCAAAAGAGTCAAGACTAGGTCCAATTCTTGATGTAATTGTAGGGGGTCCGCTTATTTGTGGGTCAGCATCTGGAAGCTTATCTATAAGAGGAGTCATTTTTTCACAATCTGATGGAGATGTACCACTTGCCAATAAGGGCATATGGAAATTCCTCTCTCTTCCTTTGGCGAGATGGGGAGGCATATTCCAGGCCTCCTGAGGATAGCGAGAATCCCGATTCTGATTTCTCTCAGTTCGGAATCCAGATATCTTCCGCGTTGATCCACGACCAAACTGCAGTCAAAATAGCAGAAATTCAAATGTAAGGTTGGAAGTTCATTTTCTCTAATCATATTATCAATTCCTGGAACATATTAATAGTTTCAGGGATGTTGGCTTTTTGGAGACAAGTCAAAAAAAAAATTGTGATAAAAAACATCAAATGATGTCAAAAAGCACTAAGAGTCTATTTGAATACCGTTTATTGCTGAAAACCTATGAAGCACAGGTGTGTTTCCGGGTGCGGATGTGGCAGTGTGCAGCGATTAAAAATTTTCTAAAAATATTTTTATTTATATTTTTAATATATTGCTAGGCATACTTTTTTCACATTATATAAACATATACCAAATTTAAGGAAGTAAATAACTAAATATTTCGTTGTATCGTTTTAAGGTGTTTCGGAGTTCCTAAAATATATATATATTCTTATACAACATAAAATTATCAATTAAAGGAAGTAAATAACTAAATATCAAACAATACAAACTATTTTAGTCTTAAATCTTAACATAAAAAAATGTATTTCTTTTTTTTAGTTAAATAATAATACAAGTTAATGAAATAAATATTAAAAATGCTTAATTAACTGAGTTTAGTTTTTTTTTTTAATATCAAAATAAAGTTAAACAACTAAATATTAACTTGCTTAAGCCCATCAATTTTCATTATTTCTTTTTTCTTTCTTATTTATTTATTTATTTTTCCCCTTAATTACCCACTACATTAATTATTGAGTTTATGTGAAACATTAGCTATCTACCTCGTGTGCAAAGTGCAATACACATCCCAATATAATAATTAAACAAATAGATAAAATCTCTTGATCTATCAGATGGTAGAATAAAAAAGTAAAAATTTGTTTAAATATCTCCCCCATTTATTACCCTACCTACCCCCACAACCCATTCTACAGACTTCTGCTTCTCTCTTAACTCTTCAAGTTCAAAATCCTCTTGAAGAAGAACAATTCCTTCTGCTCCTGCTCATTGCCTCATTCTTGATTCCGAAAGCAGATAAGTATGTATTTAACTTGTTTTCTCTTTTGTTTTCTCTCTGTCTCACACACAAGCAATCTCTCACATCACCCCATACCTCAAAACATCCCCCCCCCCTTTTTTTTTCAATTTCAGCCTGTATCGGCTGGTTCGGCACCGGTATCGGTGTGTTTTGGCAGTTTCTCCCGATATAGCGCGAATCGGCCCGAGTCTGAGCCGAGTTGAAAAAAAAAAAAAAAAAAAAAAAAACTGGGCACAGCACCGACACGCAGGCAGCCACATCGCTTGTGCGTCACCGCGTCAAACAAGGGTGTAGCGGCCATTTTGCCCCGTCCGTGCATCCCAGCTGAAAACTGAAAATACTGTAGCAAAATATTTTTTAAATGTGTGTGAATAGTGCTATGGGACCCAGTTTTAAAGTTTTTTTTTTTTTGAAAAAAGTAGTTTGGTGGTCCCGTAAACAGTGCAGGAGACCCACTAAAAAAAACACCGCTGGGAAGCAAAACACGCTTCCCAAACGGAGGCTAAATAGAGTATTATAACTTTCTACCATGACTTTACTAGTGGCTAAAGGTTGGGGAAATCAGCGGTTTCTGCTTTGTGAAGGAGCACGAGGGCACATTCTGAGTTCTAAATTTGGCAACAAGAAGGTTTTCATAACCAGCTCTCAATGGCAGTTGTCTTGTGTGAAAGGAAATTAGAGGCTCTTTTTGACATTTTGGGTATTGTATTTTGATGAAGAATAACATAAGGATTATCAAAAGCAGCGTTTCAGCTAAGGAAGAATAATTAAAAATTTACAGTTGCAGCTTAAAGTAATGAGGCTGAAGGAGTGGAATTATATAAGATGGAGAGAAGGAAACTAGTTTGACCGGGACCACAAATTTAAAAATTATTGGGGTTGGAAACCTTCACTCATAAAGCTCAAACTAGTGCATAGTGGACACACAAGGCATAATAACCAAAAACATAAAATCATGAACCCTACTATAGCCAATGCCCAAAAGTTCCAGATATTAGCAAGATGTATTACCCACCCCCTCCCTCTCTTTCTCTTAATATAATACTTTTTTTTTAAGTCTTAATGAAATACCATTAACTGCTAAAGTTCAACAGGAAAAAAAAAGAAAAAAAGAAAGATAAAATGTGATGAACAGCATATTAAGTTAAAGGAACTTAAGAATATGTCTTGATCTTATGGTATTTAATCTTGTTAATATTTGCATCACACCAATCCCCTCTATATAAAATGCACGGTTGGATTCTAATTACTAAAAAGGAAAAAATAAGGGTATTCACCCTCAATTCAAGACCCCTAAATATGTTCGTAAAGAGCTGAAAAGACAGGGTTGCGATAGAGGAACCACAATACTCTAAGGAACACTCTAATCACATGATAGCAAAGGAAAAAGATATGCTAGGAAGTGAAAATTAACTAACAAAAATCACACCACTCAGCATAACTGTGGATTATGTTGCAAGAAGAATATCACTCGAATTCAAGATTAACTAACTAAGCTGCCTAAAAATCAAGAACGGCACAGCAAACAAGTGGAGGAAGCATACACTTGATAAGGAGACTGGATCTTCAGCATTTATAGAAGAATCATCAACTGCAGGAAGCTGAGCCTGACTCGACCAACTGCTCCTATTATCAGGCTCCAAAGGGGAAGCACTCTGCACTCCAAAGCCTGGCCTTGTTCTAAAGCTCCCAAAAGGTGGAACAGCTGATGACAAGAAATCATTACTTGTACCACGGTCTCCTAAATTGGGGCTCATATCGTCCCAATTAAACTCTTCCTCTTCAGTATTCTGCCATGATGCCGGAGAGACCTTACTGTCTATATCATTTTTGTCCAGGCGTTGAACCTGCAGAGGCTTATTGTTATAAGATCTCTTCCCTGTGTCATTTCCATACGCATCAATTAAAGCTCTCGGTCTTTGGTGCTCATGTCCATTACCAAGGTGGTATACTGCAGTAGTTTTCTGATTATTATCAGAATAGTGTTTTCTCTGCCAGCCACTTGTTTCATCATCTCTACCAATTACTCTCCCAAGTCCATACTCAAATGGATGAGATGGAGAGGCCCTATCAACAAACCTTCTAGGAGAATTTTCTGCAGCAAATTCATCACCTGCCAATGATAAAGACCTATCAGGCCCAGTTCTTGAAGGCGAAGAGGGTCTTGCAAGTCTGGCAGTTGAAGGTGGATGCACCTTATTAGCCCCAAAGGCAAAAGGTGTATGACCTGCATCTCCAGTTGAGATCAATCTCTGGGCCCCAACCTGTGAGGATACAACCTCTGCATGACCAGGATCAAACTCATCATATGGAACAGCAGGTTTTTGACCATACATTTTTAAAGCTGAAGTTCCTCTAGGATGCTGAATATTCTGCAAGGGTTACAAACAAATTACAAATTTTAAATTCCAAAGCTGTCCATTTCATGCACAACTGAGCAACAACAGAAAGTAACACAGTTTGTCTTGGCAGGTTTCTAAATTCAGTTACAATTAGATGATGAAACAATAACATCGAAATTGACTTATATAAAGGACAAAATAAAGTAGCACAGCAGATTTCTCCCTTCATTTATGAAATAAATGAAAAAATAAAAACAGGAAAATAAAAGATGTAGACCAAAAGAATGCACACAAGCAGAACAAGTGCACAAAAATAAAAAATTAGATTTAATTAATATATGGAACCAAGATAGTTGAAAATATTGATAGGGAGATCAGAATACAGAATCCCATTCCCCCCAAAACAATTCTAAGTTAACCATCATTTTGAGCTCATTATAGCACTTTGTTTCCATATCCTCTAGCCTATGATACGTGTGTCATTGTTTCGCAATATATCACAAACACAAACAATGCACATTTGGCACAAGCCAGATAATGAAATGGTCCCAAGTGATTTGGGTACGGTAACTCATGAGTTCCTACCAGTTCTGTATGAATTCTAGTTTTTTCTTCCTCTTTTTTTTTTTTTTTTTTTGCTATCTCAAGTGTTCAGAGCTCTTCGAGCACTTGACTATTCTCCTGGGTGTTTGTAGTCCCCCCGCCCCACTCACATCAAGGAATTACAAGGAGGAATCCCTAGGCTAGACCCCAAATGATGGCTAGGGCCTAGGAGTTATAAACGCTGTATGAATTCTAGTGTTGTTTACATCGAAATATTAATTGGCATTTGGTGCCTAAAGAAATCTCCACAACGAATTTGGGAAGGCACTGTTAGGCCTTGACTAAATCACACATGTTTACTCCACAAGTCTTAGGCGTCACTCATTTGGCCATCTAATCAAGTAATTTTATTTCTTTTCCACACCATAGTATAGAAAACACAAGAAAATTTCTCTTACAAAACTTGTTATGATGTAGGACCTTTAGGAATTCATCACTAAATTAGGTTCTTGAATAGATTTTGATGTGAAAGGATTTAGGTAGTGTTAGGTAATAAAAGATTGGATATTGAATGAGTTTGGTGTTAAAACAGTTAATAGATCCAGAAAGAAAGAGAAATAAACCCTAACACATCAGACCTACGTTTCCAAAGCAATCACATGAAAGAAGAAGATGGCATTCACACCCTCAAAGCTTAAAATAAGCTGCTGGAATTTTAATAAATTCAGTAATTCACCCTCTTTGAATGTAATTGAGTACAATAAAGCCTTTACATAGGCTATTGCTAAGCCCTCAAATATCATATCAGCAATTATAAAATACGATCTAAGAAGAAAATATTTCCACATCTAATCACAATGGTCAGCCACACCTCCTACAAAATATCCAAATATCTGAGCTGCAGAACTTTATAATGAATGAAGACATAGATGTCAGTATATTCCAAATTCTGGTGAAATATATAGATTGCTACTACTAGTCCAGTAACATCTTGACTAGAAGATGCAACACTGCATTTACTACAGATATCCCACTGCAAGAATTTAGAATAAAAAATCTTGACAAGTAACCAGAATTTCAACTACTGCACTACATAAAGGCAGCAGTCCAACCCGTGTCTTTTGAGAGAGAAAGAGAGAGCTTACAGTATCCAGAGTTGAATGTTCCAACTGACGCAGGTACTTTGGGTTAACATGAATGCCATGTGTTGGTCGTGGAGATTCAGAAGCCCTCATGGTAGCCAAGACAGATGATTGATTATTTACTGAAGGATTAAATTGCAGTTGTGCCTCAATCTTATTAAGGACGGAAGGTGGAAATACTGCTGACCAGGTGCCAAAGAGATGTCGCATAGAATTATACTGATTTGGGTGAACTTGCCTGTATGCCTCACAGAAAACCTTGGAAAAAATTAAATAAGAATATTGTCAAAATCACGTGACAAGAAAACTAGGGACTTAAAATATATGTGCAAATGATTATGCAAAACTCACCTCAGGCAGACGGGGAGAGAAATGCCTTACGTAATCACGGCCAATATTCTTGACAATACTGTCTAAAAGATATAGTGAAGGAAGTTTTTGCTCCACTGGGACCTGCAGAAGACATATAAGGGATGACATTAGAATATCAAACAACAAACAACAGTTCCCCAATTTCCCAAAAAAGTAGCTCCACCAAAATAAAAATTACCAATAAAGGTAGAAATTTGAAGAATGCACTTTAGGGGTAAAATATAAGGGGCTCTCAAGACATACAAATACTAATGAATTTGCACAAACTCAAGCACTACAAAGGAAAACATGGGAAAAAAACCCAGATAGAGGAAAACTTGGAAGGCTTTAGGTTTTGTTTTCAAAATAAACCGCACCAGTCTATAATTTACTGAATTACATGATTAAATATCATGTGAAATATTAAACTCGAGGGTAATGGACCATCACATAGGGCACTAACTATAAATCCTGTTAATCTAGAAGCACTACGAGCACCATTCTAACTTCTGTTAGCAAGGTTCACGGAACCAGTCCAGTTAAAATAAACCCAAATCATCCATCACGTGGCAAAACTACAACCTCTCCACCTTTATCATCCACAAACCTCCCCGTTGTTCTCGAAAACTTTTTGATAATTTGATAGTTAGGGGAGAAGGGATTTGAACCCTAGACTTCTCCGTTGAAAACAACAAAAAGTGCTATTAAGCTACAAGGCTCTTGTCCCTTGGCCCTATTCTCGAAAATTATTAAACTTGTAACCAAATTCTCATAGATTGCATCCTAAAATTCTACTACAATGTTAGCACCATTTCCTAACAATCCGTAACCATTGCAGTTAGACTAGGAATATCAATTCAGATGGATTAGACACCCATCTTAAACTTCATTGAAATTTTGAATCTTTTACCTTTGCCTAAACCAAACAGCACACAAAGAATAAAAACAAAGGAGACTAAGAAAAGTACCAAATTCTAATCTTTACACTTTGAAGAACTCAAAAAACTTCGAAATTACACAACACTAAGCCGAGTACAAATGAAATACAAACCAACAAAAAAAAAAAACCCTAAAACCCCATAACCGATACAAAACTCAGCGAAAACCCCCCCTAGTTATTGGTTAATCTCTCTCACTCCTCTCCAAAAATTCTACAAACACCGAAACGAACCTCGATAATCCGAGCGCAAATCGCATCGGCGATGCCTTTCCCGTGCTCCTTCTGCTCGCCGGCGATTATCGTGAGATCAGTAATAACGGGCTTCGAATTGAAAGTCAGCTCCCCCAAAAACATCTCGTAGAGATCCACAATTTCCTCGGAACTCGGCGGCGGAACGACGAAGCTCTCGTCGATTTCGTCGTCGTCGTCGTCGTCGTCGACGCCGCCCCCTCCTCCTCCGGCCGAAGCCCTGAGTTCGTCGTCCCGCTGCTTCAGCAGCGCCCTGAACCGCTCGAGAATCGGCGGCGGAGGAGGCTTCTGCGCCCCGAGGTCGGTGGTGGCCCTAGGGTTAACGGAGGAGAGCTTTTCGGAGTCCATAGCAAAAAAAAAGGGATAAAAATCTCGGTAGAAGAATTAGAATTTAGGGTTAGGGTTTTGCGATTGTTGTGATGTTGTTGTTGTCGTCCCACCACTGAAGGGTGAGAATCGAAGAATTAGGGTTCTTAGTTCCCACCATAGATTGAAGAAATTTAAAACAAACAAGTTATAGAGCGAGAAAGTGAGAGAAAAGGAAAGAGAAAATTTATTAATTGGTGAATTTCTCGTGAGGATTTTTAATTTTTTTTTTCGATTTTTGAATTTGTTTTTTTTTTTTAAGCGAAGAGAGAAACATATAATAATTGTAATAAAATGCGGAGAAGAGAGAGTGTAAAGTGTGTACCTTTGGGATTTGTGGCTGATTTGCCAAATCAGGAGTTTTTTAACGGTCAGGATTTGATGGCCCACGGAATCCCCTAGATAAAGAGAGAGAGAGAGAGAGAGAGAGGGAGTCAGTTTTTTTTTTTTTTTCGGCTTACAAAATGTAGAAAGTGTGAGATTCAAACAAATGATTTTAAGCTGTAAAATTAATAGCTCTGCTTAAGGTTATATATAGCCATTACCCACAAATATCTCACTATTATTTGGGTCTCCTACTATTCAGCACAAAAATAAATATATATATTTGAATTCCCTCTCCTACTCCTATTAGGCATTCGACCCACTAACCGATTGACATTTTTTTATTTTTTTCATCCCTTTTAAAAAATATTTTAAAAAAAGTCTCTTAATATAAAATGGGCTAAAATAAACCTTATATCCTCAATGTTTTGCTAAAATTTATTTAAGTTCTTTAATTTTATTCTGTTTATTTTTTTATTAGTTAATAGCATTCTTAACAGCAATTATTTTAACGAAATTGGACAAAAGTCCTAAATTAAATATTTGATTTTGTTTTGTTTGGTTTTGTTTTTTTCTCAAGTTGCAGGATTTAACATCATATCATATTATATTATATACTATATAATAAAAGTTAGAGCTTAGAAGCCATGATTGCACCAAATTGCTACTCTTACTAATTAGTATAAATTAATTATATTTTTTTTGTTAGAATATATTTCTTCAATTAAGGGATAATATTTAACAATTTAATTTAGGTAAAACTGTCATTTAAATTTCAACAAATATAAATTATATTCAAACTATAAGATTATTATCAAAATTTCTAAACTTAAATCTCACACAACAACTCGTGTTTTCTTTCTAACAAAAACCTCCATGTTTTGACTACGGAAAAGATTTAACAATAATTTAAAACAAATTTAAATTTTATTCAAACTAAAAGCCTATTATCAAAAATTGTTAAACTTAAATCCCGAGCAACCCATGTTTTTTTTTTAAAAAAAAAGTTGCATGATTTAACAATAATTTAAAACAAATTTAAATTCTATTCAAGCTAAAAATCTATTATAAAAATTTTCTAAACTTAAATATCACACAATCCACATTTTTGTTTTTGTTTTTTTTTTCCTCAAGTTGCATCCTATTAAATTAGTATTTTATAAGGATATTAAGCTACAAAACTCTTGACTAAGGAATACAATTTAACAACAATTTAATTTAGATAAAAATTTATCATCTGAGTTTTAGAAATTTAAATTCTACTCCAATTAAAAATCTATTATCAAAATTTTTAAAACTTATATAGATTTAGCCATGATTTTTCAATACAATCTCTCTCAATCTATAAGTCATCTCTATAATTAAAATCTCACACAATACACCCAATATTTTTGTATTTATTTTTTTCAAAATGCAACTTACACTTATGTTTTAATCTAATAAATTCATCTTCCCTTTTTTTTAAATATAAGTAAGATGAATTTTATATATAAATAAAAATCTAATTACTGATTGTTCTTTACTTCTGAATTTGCATGTAGGATATTATGCCAAAAAAAGTTTACTATAAAAAAGTAAAATAATGGACACCCATTTAAATTCTCGGTTCTCTTATGTAAGTATTATATTTATAGACACACACACACACACACACACACACATATATTCTCAATTTTTAAACTCTTTTGTGTATGTTTTGATTCTTGGTTTTTGTTATTGCATTTAATTTGTGAGTGTATTGATTTTTTCAATTAGACTTTCACTAGGGAAAAAATCAGTATTAAGAAACTATTTTGTTTATTATTGTTTGTGTTGATTAGGGCATAAATTAAACATAACTTAAATAGGAATTAACAAACTCATTACATATCTTATATTAAGAAATTAACACAAAGCACAAAAAAAATATAAAAATAGATAAACACTGATAAAGTCTAAACTTTAAACAATCAGAAATTAAAGTAATTTTTTATTAAAATTATTTAATTATTTAATAATTTGTTATTACTATTTATTTAATAATTAGTTCTAATTATTTAAAAATATTTGAGCTAACATATGTATCTTCATCAAGTCATTCATCACACGAGAATATTAAAAGCAAAGTAAAATAGAATTCAAAATAGTTTTTAATTGTTTTCTAGTTTTGTGTCACGCATCCAATTTAATTTTAATATTAATTTTAGTGTTAAGTGACTCATTCACAATAATTAACATGAAAGCAAAGATCACTACTTAACTCATTAAAATAAGATCACCTCATCATCACTATTGTTGAATATTTTATGTTTTTTTATTTAAAAAAAAAAACATATCAATAGTGATGGTGAATATTTTATTTGTGTAAGCATAGATTACAACCTAGTTATTATTTAAGAATAATATTAAGCCAGTTTTATAAGGATTAAATGGATGCAATCAAGAGCTCAAAGATTTTTTTTTTTTTTTGAGAATCAATTTTTTTTTAATTAGTGGAAGTTAAAAGACGATTTTTTTTTTTTTTTTTTTTTTTGAGAATGAAGTTAAAAGACTATTAAACTTTGATTTAAGATTTTTTTTCCTTCCCTTATATATATATAGTCAACTTGTACAAGATTTCATTGATTAGGACAAACGTCCATAGATCTTATATTATTTAGAATTTGAAACTCATTAATGGGTGGGGTATCCTCAACCCAGATTACACAGTCAAGACTTGTTTAGCATTTCTAGCCATCAAGTGTACAGCTGAATTACATAAGCTACGAACATGGCTCGATTTCCATATGGAGAAGCATGTCCATCATCTTGCTTCCTTGATCACCTTCTAGATGGAGCTCGCGGGGGGAAGGGGGGGTTGGGCATCTCCCTCGTTAATGATATGCTTGAGTCCAAGGTCTTTAGCCAACATGATTCATTCCTCTACCGTCTTCGCTTCTACTTCTAGTGCTCCTAAAGGCAATTTGAGCTTTTTGCTCATTGCTCCCATGATTTGGCCTCTCTCATTTTTGATAAACACTCTAATTCCACAAAAATTGTGCTCTTTAAACACCGCTCCTTCCACATTTACCTTGTACCATCCATGACTAGGTGGGCTTGGGAAAGGGGGGGATATATTGACGGAACTCCTCAGCCAGGATTTCAACTACTCTCACAATAGTCTTTGTTTGTTTACACCTTCCTTCATGCTTAAATGAGTTCTTGTTCTTCCAAAGGCACCAAACTGTGGTGACGAAGATTTTTCAGTCAATATCTCTTTGGTCTTCCCTTAGCTTCCATAAAACATCTATAAAGTCACGTTGAGGGTTATTTGGGTTGGGATGGGTGAGGCTTGATTCTCTTCAAACCTTTGCTACAAATTTACAATCCCAAAGGATATGCCTAGCTGATTCACTTTTTCCACACATCAAATACTTATCCTCCGTAATTACCTTCCTGCTCTTATGGCAATAATTCGTTGGAAGATTATTTCTACAAGCTCTCCACATAAAGTGTCTAACTTTATTTGGACAATTTAGGCTCCATACTAACTTCTAAAGTGCCTTCATCTCAAGCTATTTGAAACACCCCCTATCTGTTTTATGCTTGCTATCTTTTAACCAATTGCAAGCAACTTGGTACGCACTTCTCACCATGAAATTCCCATTTTGAGTCCATGCCCAGATCAGTGAGTCATTGGAGAGATTGGGGCTAATAGGAATGTATAGGATCACATCAGCTTCATGTGAGAGAAAGGTCCTCACTAGGTCGATATCCCACACGCCTCTTTTAGGATCCAATAGACTCGATACTTCTTCACAGTCTATGTCTTGGGGCCTTAGACTTATAACCTTGAAAGATTCCGAGATTGGGATCCATCGGTCTTTCTAGATGTTTACACTCCTTCCATTCTCAATATTTCACCAAGAACCTTTTTCAATGACTCCCTTTGCTGCCATTAAGCTCCTTCATGCGAAAGAAGGTTTATGTCCTAGTTATGCTTCCATAAAGGTATTTTTTGTAAAGTATTTTGCTTTGAATACTTTGTGGACAAGTGAGTTTGGGTTTTGATGGATCCACCAGCCCTGTTTTGCTAGGAAAGCTAAGTTAAATGCTTTAAGGTCCTTAAACCCCATCCCCCCATTAGCTTTTGAGGTTTAAAGTTTTTTCCATGATATCCAAGCTATCTTCCTTTCTTTGTCTCTCTACCCCCCACCAAAAATTGCTCACCATGGAGTTTAATTCTTTGCAAAGAGTGTCTAGGAGGTTGAAGCAGCTTATAGTGTATGTGGGGGTGGCTTGAGCCACCATCTTAATGAGTATTTCCGTCATGGACAACAGCTTCCTCTTCCACCCTACAATTTTACGACCCACCTAATCTTTAATCCAATTAAATGCCTTCATTTTCCCTTTCCCCACCAGAGGAGGTAACCCCAAGTACTTCTCATATTGTTGAATTATTTAAGCCCTAAAGATTTCTTTCACTTCTTCTTGAACCTCCCTCTTTGTGTTTTTGCTAAAAAAAGAGAATTTTTCTCTTTATTCAGCTTCTGGCCTGAGTCCTTTTTGTAATCTTCTAAAACTTTGATCACCCTGGATCCCTCCTCGGCTATAGTTCTACATAAGAATTATGCTATCGTCTGCAAACAATAGGTGGGATATTTGGGGCGCTCTTCTACACACTGAGACTCCCCTAATCCTTAAATCATTATTTTCTTTCCTTAGCATAACTAATAGACTTTTTGCAAATAGGAGGAAAAGGTTTGGGGAGATAGGATCCCCTTTCTTGATCCCTTTTGAGGGGATTATTCAGCCTCTGGGTTCCCCATTGATAAGGACAGAGTAAGAGACCACTTTCATACACGTCATCGTCAAGGATATCCATTTCTCATAAAAGCTCATTTTAAGCATCATCACCTTCAAGTATGTCTACTCTACTCTATCATATATCTTGCTCATGTCAAGTTTTATGGCCATCAATCCCTTTTTCCCCTTTCTCCTTTGATTAATGCAAAACATAATTTAGAAGGCCACCTGGACATTGTCTGAAATTTGTCTTCCAAAAAAAAAGTACTTTGAGATTTGTTAATTACTTTTGGGAGGATCTTCTTTAACTTGTTTGCAAGCACTTTTGAAATAATTTTGTAAATCACATTACATAAGCTAATGGACCTAAATTTAGTGATCTTTTGGGGGCATTTTACTTTTGGAATGAAACAGATATATATGTCATTTAGACCACTAGGCATGACTCCAAAAGTAAGAGACTGAAGAACACAATTAACTACACTAGGACCAACAACATCCCAATACTTTTGATAGAAGATGGGAGATATATTGTCTGGGTTGGGGGATTTTGTGGGGTGCATTTATTTGAGGGCATTCCAAACCTCTTCTTCCTTGAAGTTCCTAAGGAGCTTGTTATTCATTTTTGTAGAGACCCAAGTGCTCATTGTTTCCAAACTAGCCTCAAAATTTATGGATCAGTACTAATGATGGTTAAGAAATACTTTAAGATAACACTCTCCACTTCCTCTTGCTTCTCCTACCAAACACCTTTTGAATCCCATAACCCTTCGATTTTGTTTTTCTTGCATCTTTGATTAACCGTCGCATGAAAAAACTTTGTGTTTCGATCGCCACATTTAATCCACAAAGCACATGATTTTCTAGTTTCACATCATCTCCTTCCTGATAAAGCACTTCGTAGATTTTCCTTTTTAGAGCTTGGATCTCCTTAGTTGTTCTGTGGAGCAAGTTTAGAGATTCCAATTGTTGTAGTTGGTTTTACTTTTGTTTTAGGGCTTTGTTCACGTTTTCAAATAACCTTTGATTTCAATTCTGGAGATGAATTTGGCAACTTTTTAATCCGTCTTGTATCTGAAACTCAGGGTTTCCATTTAAAGGATCCCAAGTTATTTCAATCACTTCCTTGCATCTTTCATCCCTAGTACACATTGCCTCAAAGAAGAACCTTTTCTTCACTGGTTTTGATGGCATACTTTTCCTTAGGAAAATGGTCAATAGGCAATGGCCTATTGCTGACATCGATATGTGGTGGACCTAAGCTTTGAGGAAGAACTCCATCCATCTCTTACTAGCCACCATCTTATCCAGCCTGATGAGGGTTTGTTAGCCTCCAATCCGTCCATTGCACCAAGTGAGTGTTGCCCTTTAAAATATTAGATGGACACTAACGATGAAAAAAAAATAAAGGATTGAATTAGAGGGAATGTACTTATCAAAAAAATGTTAGAGGGAAAGTTGCTAAGTTAGCCACAAAAAAGAATATATGCATATCTATGAAAAGAAGAGTCGGTTGGAGTCTCAAACGTGCTAAAGCCTTATCTGCACTCAATGAGCCCCCTACTACTCATCTAGTCAATTGATAGGCTAAAGGGATCTTTACAAATTAGGGATTAAAGCACCCAAATATCAATTTCCAAGGATCTTAAGAATGAGAGAAGATGGAGTTGGTATAATTATAGACCCAATCCCTAGCTTAAAAATATCAAAATTATCATATTGAATCTATCGCATAAATTTTTATGATTTAATCATTAGAGTCTTCTCAATAATCTTTTTAAAATTGTCTTTTGATAACAAGATGATTCATTTGTGCTCTGAATGAATAATAAAAATGATAATAATAAAATTCAAAAACAAAATATTTCCACACTAATTGCTTCCTAAAAAAAAAATCCCGCTACCCACATATTAACAAATTTATTATCTTTAAAAAAAATTATAACTTTTTCTCAAAAACAAGTTATATAAAAAGGTGGGGGGGAAAAAAAAAAAAGTCAACTTAAACCTCCAATGTATTCAGCCAAAAAAAAAAAAAAAACTTAAACCTCCTATGTGGTGTGGATAAGAACCGGATCACGCTGACTGTGGGCCCCAGTAGTGACACTTGGCTTTACTTCACTTTGTCTCTAAATAGCTTCTAAAGTCCAAACAGAATCTACGACCGAACAGGAAAACCTAAGACATAAATTAAGGAAAATACAAAAACTCAGTGCCCGCAAACGAAGGAAGGAGTGGCTATTCCAGGTTAGTTATTAAGATTATGTTTGTTCATATTTTTTGTTTGTGTTTGAAATTTATGAAGTTAAACCCTTTGTTAGGATTTCTCTCGTTTATGTTGTTGTTGTCCTATTATGATGCATTTCCAATTAGCGTATGTGGGTGTGGCTTTGAGGTTAATTTTGATGGTCACTATTACAGTGTTTGTTTTAAGGAATGCCCAATTTTGGTATATTGAAAATGCAGAAAGGAAAACTAAAATAAGAATTTTATATATATAAAAAAAGTATTTAGCTTGAAATGTGACTCACAAACAGGCATTGAAATGTATGTTCTTTGTTTAAGGTGTTAAATTAGGTAATATGTGTTTGAGCCTGAATTCTCGGAAATTCCCATATACACTACACCTTTGAATTTGACATTCTGTTTGGTTTCAAATTGAGGAATGAAAGAAAAGCTAGAATAGGGGAACTAGAGAGGTAAGGTAAAGACTTGACACTCACTAATTTGATGGGGCAAAAATTGGTAACCATGCAGTTTTTGTGAGAGTAAAGAGACAAGCACACTATATCTATATCTTTACTTTCCCATTTTAGGGGGTTCAGTCAGGTTAGTCAATGAATGCTTCGGCATTGGAATAAGACGATTATTTTATAGAAATGAGATTAAAGTTTAGATGGCTTAGTTGTGAAGATGATTGAACTGTGGTGGACTTTTTGCTCTTAATTTAGAACCGTTGTAGGTTCTTTTTCATGTGTATGTGAATATTTGTAAGCTGTCATTCTTCTATAGAAATTTATCGATTAGCTTTTTTTCCCCTTTCTTTATATATGGATCTAATGACACATTACGTACTCTAGGGAAATAATCAAACCATGGATCAAGGTTCACTGATAAAAGATTCCAAAACTCAGGTGCTCAGCGAGGAACATAGTATGAATAAGGGAAGGAATAAATTATGCAATTTAGCTGACATAGTTCCTCAACACATACTATCCGTCCTTGGGACAAAAGATGCTGTCAGAACAAGTGTGTTATCAAAAAGATGGTTATATCTGTGGGTTTCAATGCCCAATCTCAACTTTATGCAAGGGCCAAGCAAAATGAATGATCGGAATAGGAATTTGTTCATGAATCTTGTGGAAAGAGCGCTAGTGCTTCGGAAGTCTTCAAATATACAAAAGTTCTCACTGTCTTGTGATGTGTTTTGTAATGCATGTTGCATTAATTCATGGGTGTTTTCTTCAGTAAGACATAAAGTTCAAGTGTTAGATCTTTGCCTTTTCTTAAATGAAGAATCATTTGTCTTGCCTCATAGTCTATTTACTTGTGAATCAATCAAAGTGTTGAATTTACAGATGTGCTATAATCTCAGGCTTCCTTATTCTATCTTTTTTCCAAGTTTCAAGATCTTGACTCTTAAGCATATTATATTTCCTGATGACCAATCAACACAACGGCTCTTTTCTGGTTGCCCAGTCTTGGAGGAGTTAACTCTAGATGATTGCTATTGGGATAATATCAATGCCATTAGTATTTCTGCTCCAATGCTTAAAAGCTTGGTCATATATGATCTCCTAGACAGTGAAAGTCGTCATCAAGTCATCATTTTTTGGGATGAGTCTGAAATCCTTTGTTTACGAAGGTAGATTAAAGAATGATTATTGTTTTTGTAATCCATCCTCATTGGTTGATGCTTGTATTAGTGTGGATGGAAGACAGATAGAAGTTGCTTATCATGCAAACAAGCTTATAAAAGAGCTTTCTAATGTGGAAAGTCTAGTACTGACACCTCAAACAGTTGAGGTATTTTCCTTTTTGCTTACCAAATGAACTGATGCATCTATTGTATGTTTAGTTGTTGCTATTATCTGTTTGTTTCGATGAAAGGTTTATTTGATGTTTTTGAGATCTGATGCATAGTCTTAACCTGTTTCTAGGCCCTTGACTATAAAGAAGAATTCATTGCTCATCTACCCAAGTTTCATAACCTGGCCCATCTTGAATTTTACACTGGTTTTGTGGACATGGCTTCTGGAGCATTAATGAAAGTATTCCAAAACTCACCGTGTCTTGCTTCTCTTGAATTGAATGGGGTAACTTATGTTATAACCACGCATTTGTTTTTATCTGAAAGCATTACTTGCAGGTATTTACAATTGCCACATGGCTAAAATGTTTTCATTTGATGACCATTTAGGGGATTGAACTAACCAAGGAGGATTGGAAATTGGATCATGTGCCTCCATGCTTCTTAACACACCTTAAGACTATCAAAATTGGTGATTTTCTTGGAACTGAAGAAGAAGTACTTGTGGTGCGGACTTTGCTTCAGAATACAGCAGTCTTAGAAAGGATGGTTATATCTTGGTCTAAAGAATTCTCAGGGCAAGGTCAAAAGCAAAAGGCAGTTAATGGTCATCTACTAACACTTCCAAAAGGGTCACTGAACTGTGTTATTTCTTTCTCTTGAGCAGTGAGCCTTATTTGGATTTTGGTTTTAGTCATTTCTGTGTCCATCTTGTTGGAACATGCAAAGGATATGGCTATTTTGTCTAGGTTTTTCAGCTTTAGCCACAAAATTGCATTGAAGACCAAGTGCTTAACCATCTATTGTTCTTCAATTTTGGCTAATTTAATTAATAATTCTTTATTTTTCATTCTCCTAACTCCACAATTACTGACAAATAATTTTTTCAGTACCATCATGACCAAAAGAAAAGAATGCACGAGTTTTGGAATAGTCCTTGAGCCTTTATTCAAACCCGGACTCTCTCTTAAGGGGAGGACCAGTGGTAAAAGGGGAGGAGCAGAGGTATCACACGAGCTAAGAGGTTCGATGGTTGGTGGCTAAGAGGTTTCATGGTTAGTCCTTGTCCTTTTATCTTTGTTGCTAAAAAGGTTTGAAAGCATAGAATCCCTTGTAATTCAGTTATCAGCTCTCCCACTCGCCTGTTCATTGTGCGTTATAGCCTTCATGCAGTGTCACAGAGGACAATGCTCTCAAGTCTCAACGTATGAAATTGTTTGCCAAATTCTCTTTTGCCGGTTGTCCTTAAATGCAATGTACTGTCTTGCACTCTTGCTACATTTGATTTTAGCTATTTATCAAAATTTAAGGATCTAGGGGCATTCACATCAGTCATTGTAAAATAGCTCAAGGGGTCAAATTTTGCCCAATCAACCTCAAAAAACACCCAAATCAACTTATGCACTTATTGTGCAAAATGTATTTTTGCTACAGTACCTGGGCAAATATACACAAACACGGTTAAGAAAAGTATATTTAAAGCATTGAGTTGTATGTACTATCCACTTGAAAAACAATATTTATGTTTTCTTGAAGAATGAGGGTATGGTGTCTTGAGATTTTCGTTTCTTCTCTTTTCTTTTTTTTTTTTTTTTTAATATAAATTTTAAGGTCTTTACAAAAAAAATTTAAAAACCAACCCTTCTCTTTTGTAAATTTCATTACCCTATAATAATAATAATAATAATAGCAAAATAGATATATTCAAAATTAGTTAAAACGGAATATGGAGTAAGAAAATAGAAATTAGTAAAATTTTACTTAAATAAAAACTTCTGTCTTTGATAAAAACTGAAAACGTCTGTCTTTGATACAAGCTTTGAAAATAAAAACTTTCTGAAGAGAAATTGATAGACACGTGTCATGATCATAGCAGACTGTGACATTAGACAGAAGTCACATCCCCACAGAATTAATACAAGTAAAATCACAATTGGACAAATAGTTATTATTATTTTTTTAGAATTTCCTTTCTTTGTACTGTCAGCGATATCGATTTGGACATGTCAAACAAGTCATTGTACTGCCACAGTACAAGTCTAAAACGTCTAAGCATTTTTTTGACTTAAATTAAAGCACAAATTTTAAGAAAAAATTAATTTCAAATTTACTTGTTTATGTATCATTGGATATGTACAATTCATGATATGATATTTACTGATAGGCTAAAAACGTATTGACTCCTTATGATGAATTAAGTTAATTAATTAGTCAAGTTATTAATTAATCAAGTTAACATGTAAAACGCATGGTAACACAAACAAATCACCAATTAAACTAAGTATGCAGCGGAAAAACAAATGATACGGTGATTTGTCTACGAATGAGAAAAACCTACATGACAAAAACTCCACCGGGTGATTTCAAGGTCACCACTCCCAAAACTCCACTATTATTACAATAAGTGGTTACAAGTAAAAGAATTTCAAGTACCTTACCAATCTACAGTTGAACCCTTACTTCCATACCCAATTGGACTTGTTCTGTAGTGACAGTTTCTCCTTTCAATGCATGGCTCCCAAGTACATGACTAACCAATTGCACAGATCCTAGTACACGACTTCAATCACCAACTGGAGAAGATTTGTTGGCTGCAAAGTTCTTCAATTTATCCACACGATGAAGATCAAGAAGACACTTGGTTACAAAACCCAACGGTGCAAAGACACAGCAACTTTTTCACAAGAAAGATGAACCAGAGCAAGAACTTTGTCTTAAGTTATAATTTGCATGAACAAGGATTTTTCAATACTTGTGCAACTTACCACACTTTGATGGCCCTTAAAATAATCCTTTTATACGTCTAGGGTTAGAAGAAAAGAAGGCCCAAAGATACATCCACGGATTAGAATCAAAACAGAACTAGGAATCTGTTTTTCTTAAATCTCAACAGCTACAGGTGTCGAGGTATTACCGAGAAGCTGTCGAGCCTTGGGGCTAGACCAGCTTCTTAAAACTCGATAGATGCAGCTGTCGAGCCAACTGTCGAGTTTTAATGAAGAGCACTTCTAAACTTGTTTCTTGGACAGACTTGCATGGTTTTAACACTTGATCTTGAAACCTTGTTTCTTAAAACATTAACTTTATCCTAAATCTACCCAATTACAAGTAAATTGCGTTTTGACAAAAGATTAGCCAATTACATAAATAATGAATGACATATGTTCTAAACAAGTGAAACACATATGTCCTAACATTTACATATGTATGGCACAATTCATGAGCATATTCACTTAACATTTAAGATACATTGCGGATTTAATTACAAAAGGGAGAGAACATTATGGATTTGAAGCATTTTTGCTTCCTCACAATCGTCAAAGTCTTTAGAGTCAGTGGTGGCTTTAAGAATTTTATCCAGAGAGTTCATTAAAAAATATAAGTTAAAACAAAATTTAATTAAAATAAAACTTGACTATATCGAGTTACCAACAAACACGCAAATGCATAAAGTTTTACAATTTTTTTCTATAAATTTTCATATTTTGAATCATTACAAACCCTCTGTATTTCCTAAAAATTAAATTATATAAAATTATATCATGTTAATACTATACATGCACACATTCGCACACATCACAATTCACACAAAAAAAATTATCAAAAAAATGTTCATAATCAATATTAAACACACTCACACATATAATAAAAATTTATAATAAAATAGACACTCACAACTCACAAATATTCACTCTTTATTCTTAGAGCTGAAGATACCAAGATAGTCAAATAATTAACTGAGATGAGATGAGATTCATGAGAGAGAGATCTATATGATCTATTCTGTTGATGGGCTGATCTGTGTTGTTTTAGTTTTGAATTGGGTTGGCCTGTGTTATTGTTTAGTTTTGAGTTGGAATTATTTTTGATTAGGGTGTGCGAAATTTAAGTCAGGGTGTTCAAAAATATTTTTTAAAGTAAAGTAAGCTAACAAAAAAAAAAAAAATTATATATAATATTTTTATTTTCAAGTCAAGGGGTTCATATGAACCCCCTGAACAACACTTAATGCTGCCCTCCAAGACTCCAACTATTTCACGGAAGGTTTAACATCACCATCTATCTAGATCCAACTAATAAAGGTGGGACATATTTAACTTCATGTTGATTTGTCTATTATTATTATTTTTTGATTAATTGCTTGGAAATAGAATAAATACGTTTATCAGTTCATCATCTATTTGCTTGATCACACTTAGGTTAGGCACACACTAATTAGAAACATGGACTATGATGATATAGATTATGATAAAGGTTATAGCATGAGAGATATAGACAATAATTAGTATAATGATAATATGAATTATGAAACAGAATCAAGACAATGATATAGATAATTACAATTATAATAATAGCACAAATAATTGGAATACATTAATAGGAAATAAAATAAACCGACAGACTAATAAACACAATAATATTTTGTTAGACATGATTAATAAAAAATTAGATTCTTTAGAAACTATTGAAAGATCCACTATACATATTAAAGTAGAAAGAAAAAATGACAGTTTTTTGAACTTTCTATAAAAAATGAAAGCTTTAAATTCAGACAAGAATTTGAACCTCATTATAAATCACCTTTAACAAAACCCATGACAAATAACTAGTTTAATAGGCAAAAGAATAATTCAACAAGTATCGACATATCAATGAACATGATAGATCTAAAGAATAGTAGAAAAGATAGCCTAATATATAATGATGAAAATAGTTTAAAAAATTCAAAATCAACTGACAGGCCTATATCTATATCATATAAAGACAAAGAAAAGAACTTAAAGATAGAAAAGAAAGAAAGCCTTATAGAAATAATACAAGGAGAAAGACAAAAAAGCAATAACATGAAAGATGGCCTACTTATGGAAAGAACAACACGAATAGCAGATAAAAGAATATTAAAGAAAGGTATAGTGGAAGAAACGATAGAAAAGATGGAAAGATAAGGCAATAGCACTATTAAGCTAACCAACTCAAAAGAAACTCTACGAAAGAAGGTAGATATTGGAAAAGGCATAGAAGAAAAAGAAAGACACATGACAAAGGAAGAGATAGAAAGTGAAAGTTTAGTAAAAGTAGTCAACAAAGAAAAGAATAATAGTTAAAAGAAAAATGGGACAAGAGGGTACAAAAGTGGTGGGGCACTCGTGGGACAACCAAATGCAGAAGTGTTACAAGGTAACGGTAAGTATGACTTGGATGCAAGGGAGAGCAATGTGATGGGAAGGGCCAATGGTTCTATTGGGCCAATTAGAGAGACCAAAAGGAAACTGTCACCTTTAAAGATAGTTGAGAAAGCCCAGCTACTTAATGCCATCCAAAATATTAGTAAAAAGCCTGTGGGACTGGCCCAGCCCCCTTCAGACCAAAGCACAATTAAACCCATACGGCTCGTCTTAGGGATTCACAATTACAACCTAAGAGCGCCGCTGGTAAAGAAAAAGCTCAGAATTCCTCTTCTGTTCAGACAACATATATCCCTGTTCAAGTTCTTACTTCTCATAAGCCGAGTGATGGAGAATCAAGCTCGAGAGCTACTTCGAAGTTTTAGTTCGGAACCTCCAATTGGGCAGTGTGGGAAAGGATAATCCAACGGATCGATTGGAAGTTGATGCCTCCTGTTGATGTTTGCCCCACCCCAAATCACATATTCCCGATGAATATTATTGGTGGAATTGTATGGTACCTAACTTTCCAAAAATCAAGTATTGAGAAAAAAAAAAAAAAATTTTCTTTAGTAAATTTTATATTATTAATTAGATTATAAATATTTAAGATAATAATTAATATTTAAATTTTAGGCTGTGAGTGATTTATTTTATTTTATTTATTAATTTTTTTTTGTATAATATTTCCTTTTTAAGAAGTCAAGTATTAAATATTTTTTTTTTTTATAAAATTTATATTATTAAGTAGATTATAAATATTTAAAATAGTAACTATTATTTAGAACCTAGACTCTAGAGCAATTGATTTATTTATATATATATTTTTTTGTAAGGAACTTTACTTTCAAACTGGATAAAAAAATATTTATCATTTTTTTTCTTTTGTAAATTTTATATTATTAAGTGAATTATAAATATATAAGATAGTAATTAGTATTTAAAGTATGAAATGTGGAAGGTGGTATGATTTATCTTTATCCTTTTTTGTTTCATTTTTTTTTTGTATAGTGCTTTATTTTCTAAAAATCAAGTATTGAGTAAATTATTTTTTCACATTTTTTTCTTTATTAAATTTTATATTATTAAGAGGATTATAAATATTGAATATAGTAATTAATATTTTGAATGTGGACTTAGCAGTGGTTTCTCTTTATCTTATTCTTTTTTCTGTTTTTATAATACTTTACTTTCAAGAAATCTAGTACTAGGTGAATTCTTTTTCTCGTTTTTTTTTTCATTTATAAATTCTATATTATTAAGTGAATTGTAAATATTTCAGAGAGTGATTAGTATTTAGAGTGTTGACTCCAGAGTGATTGATTTATTTTTTTCTTTTTCATTTTGTAAGGTACTTTACTTTCACTGGGTAAAAAAAGATATTTTTCACTTTTTTTTTCTTTTGTAAATTTTATATTATTAAGTGGATTATAAATATTGAAGATAATAATTAATATTTAAAATGTAGACTCCGGAGAAATTTATTTATTTCTTTTCTTTTTCTTTTTTATGATGCTTTACTTTTGAGAAATCAAGTATTAAGTAAATTTTTATTTTTCACTTTTTGGTTTTGTAAATTTTATATTATTAAGTGACTTATAAATATTTAAGATAGTAATTAATATTTAAAGTGTGTAATGTGGAGTGATTTATTTTTAACTTTTTTTTTCTTTTTGTATGGTACTTTACTTTCCAAAAATCAAGTAATGAATAAAAAAAAATTCACATTTTTTTATTTGGTAAATTTAATATTATTAAGTGGATTATAAATATTTAAGGTAGTAATTAATATTTAGATTGTGGACTGTGGAGTGATTTTTTTTGTATGGTAGTTTCCTTTAAAGAAATCAAGTACCAGATAATTTTTTTTTCTTTTATAAATTTTGTATTATTAAGTAGATTGTAAATATTTAAGATAGTAACTATTATTTAGAGTGTAGACTCCGGAGTGATTGTTTTATTTTATTTTATTTTAGTTTGTAAGGAACTTTACTTTCAAGAAATCTAGTACTTGGTAAAAATAATATTTTTCACTTTTTTTTTTTTCATTTGCAAATTCTATATTATTAAGTGGATTATAAATATACAAGATAGTAATTAGTATTTAAAGTGTGGAATGTGAAGTGATTTATCTTTATCATTTTTTTTTCTTATTGTATAGTACTTTACTTTCTAAAAATCAAGTATTGAGTAATTTTTTTTAACGCTTTTTTTTTCTTTAGAAAATTTTATATTATTAAGAGGATTATAAATATTGAATATAGTAATTAATATTTAGAATGTGCACTTTTTAGTGATTTATCTTTATCTTTTTCTTTTTGTAATGTACTTTATTTTCAAGAAATCAAGTACTGGGTAAAAAAAAAAATCACTTTTTTTTTTTTCATTTTTAAATTTTATATTATTAAGTGGATTACACATATATAAGATAGTAATTAGTATTTAGAGTGTGGAATGTGGAATGTGGAATGATTTATCTTTATCCATTTTTTTCATTTTCTTTTTGTATAGTACTTTTGCTTTCCAAAAATCAAGTATTGAGTCAATTTTTTCCCTTTTTTTTTTATTAAATTTTATATTATTAGGAGGATTATAAATATTGAATATAGTAATTAATATTTTGAATGTGGACTTAGTAGTGGTTTATCTTTATCTTTTTTTTTTTTTTTTTCCTGTTTGTATAGTACGTTACTTTCAAGAAATCTATTACTAGGAAAATTCTATTTTTCACTTTTTTTTTATTTTATAAATTCTATATTATTAAGTGGATTGTAAATATTTCATATAATGGCTAGTATTTAGAGTGTAGACTCCGGAGTGATTTTTTTTTTTTTTTTTTTGTAAGGTACATTACTTTCATGAAATCTAGTACTAGGTAATAAAATATTTTTTCTTTTTTTTTTTGTAAATTTTATAGTATTAAGTGCATTATAAATATACAAGATAGTAATTAGTATTCAAAGTGTGTGGAATGTGGAGCGATTTATTTTTATCATTTTTCCTTTTGTATAGTACTTTAATTTCCAAAAATAAACTATTGAGTAATTTTTTTTCATATTTTTTTCTTTATTAAATTTTATATTATTAAGAGGATTATAAATATTAAATATAGTAATTAATATTTAGAATGTGGACTTTGTAGTGGTTTATCTTTATCTTTTTTTTTTCCTGTTTGTATAGTACTTTATTTTCAAGAAATCCAGTTCGAGGTAAATTTTTCTTTTTGCTTTTTTTTTTTTTTGTAAATTTTATATTATTATTGGATTATAAATATTGAAGATAGTAATTAGTCTTTAGAGTGTAGACTATGGGGAAATTTATTTATTTATTTATTTTCTTTTTATTTTTGTAATGTACTTGACTTACAAGAAATCAAGTATTGGGTAAATTTTTCTTTTTCATTTTTTTTATAAATTTTATATTATTAAGTGGCTTATAAATGTATAAGATATTAATTAGTATTCAGAGAGTGGAATGTGGAGTGATTTACCTTTATCTTTTTTTTTTTGTATGGTACTTTACGTTCCAAAATCAAGTATTGAGTAATTTTTTTTTCATGTTTTTTTTTTCTTTCGTAAATTTTATATTATTAATTGGATTATAAATATTTAAGATAGTAATTAATATTTAGATTATGAACTGTGGAGTAATTTATCATATTCTCCTTCTTTTTTTTTTTCTTCTTTTTTTGTATGATACTTTCCTTTCAAGAAATCAAATAACGGATAATTTTTTTTCACTTTTTGTTTTCTTTTATAAATTTTATATTATTAAGTGGATTATAAATATTTTAGATAGTAACTATTATTTAGAGTACAGACTCCGGAGTGATTGATTTATTTTTTTCTTTTCCTTTTTGTAAAGAACTTTACTTTCAAGAAATCTAGTATTGGGTAAAAAAAAAAAAATTCACTTTTTTTCTTTTGTAAATTTTATATTATTAAGTGGATTATAAATATTTTAGATAGTAACTATTATTTAGAGTACAGACTCCGGAGTGATTGATTTATTTTTTTCTTTCCTTTTTGTAAAGAACTTTACTTTCAAGAAATCTAGTATTGGGTAAAAAAAAAAAAATTCACTTTTTTTCTTTTGTAAATTTTATATTATTAAGTGGATTATAAATATACAAGATAGTAATTAGTATTTAAAGTGTGTAATGTGGAGTGAGTTATCTTTATCATTTTTTTTCTTATTTTATAGTACTTTACTTTCCGAAAATCAAGTATTGAGTAATTTTCTTTTCGCATATTTTTTAGTAAATTTTATATTATTAAGAGAATTATAAATATTGAATATATTAATTAATGTTTAGAATGTGGACTTTGTAGTGATTTATCTTTATCTTTTTTTTTTTTTTTTCTTTTTAGTTCGTATAGTCCAATACTTTCAAGAAATTCAGTACTAGGTAAATTCTTTTTTCATTTTTTTTTCTTCTGAAAATTTTATATTATTAAGTGGATTATAAATAATGAAGATAGTAATTAGTATTTAGAGTGTAGACTGCGGATAAATTTATTTATTTATTTTCTTTTTCTTTTTGTAAGGTATTTTTCTTTCAAGAAATCAAGTATTGGGCACATTTTTCTTTTTCACTTTGTTTTTTGTGAATTTTATATTATTAAGTGGTTATAAATATATAAGATAGTAATTAGTATTTAGAGTGTAGAATGTGGAGTGATTTATCTTTACATTTTTTTCTTCCTTTTTCTTTTTTTATGGTACTTTACTTTCATGAAATCAAGTACTGAGTAAATTTTTTTTTTTCATTTTTTTTCTTCTGTAAAATTTATATTATTAAATGAATTATAAATATATAAAATAGTAATTAGTATTTACAGTGTGAAATGTGGAATGTGGAGTGATTTATTTTTATCATTTTCTTAAAATTTTCTTTTTATATAATACTTTACTTTCCAAAACACAAGTATTGAGTAGCTTTTTTTCTTTTCACATTGTTTTTCTTTAGTAAATTTTATATTATTAAGACGATTATAAATATTGAATACAGTAATTAATATTTAGAATGTAAACTTTGTATTGATTTATCTTTATCTGGTTTTTTTTTTTTTTTGGTATCGCGCTTTATTTTCAAGAAATCCAGTATTAGGTAAATTTTTTTTTTTTTTTTTTGTAAATTTTTATTTTGTTAAGTGGATTATAAATATTAAAGATAGTAATTAGTATTTAGAATGTAGACTTCGGAGAAATTTATTTATTTATTTTCTTTTTCTTTTTCTATGATACTTTACTTTCAAGAAATTAAGTATTGGGTAAATTTTTATTTTTCACATTTTTAAAAAATTTTATGTTATTAAGTGGCTTATAAATATATAAGATAGTAATTAGTATTCAAATTGTGAAATGTGGAGTGATTTATCTTTATCCTTTTTTTTTTTTCTTTTGTTATGGTACTTTACTTTTCAAAAATCAAGTACTAAGTAAATTTTTTTTTCACCTTTTTTTGCTTTCGTAAATTTTATATTATTAATTGGATTATAAATATTTAAGATAGTAATTAATATTTATATTATGGACTGTGGAGTGATTTTTTTTTTTATGGTACTTTCCTTTTAAGAAATCAAGTATCGGATAATTTTTTTTTCATTTTTTTTCTTTTGTAAACTTTATATTATTAAATGGATTATAAATATTTAAGATAATATCTGTTATTTAGACTTTAGAGTCCAGAGGGATTTTTTTTTTTTTTTGATTTTCTTTTTGTAAAGTACTTTATTTTCAAGAAATTAAGTACCGGTTAAAATAATTTTTTTCTCTTTTTTTTTTTTTTCCTTTTTAAATTTTATATTATTTAGTGGATTATAAATATATAAGATAGAAAGTAGTATTTAGAGTGTGGAATGTGGAGTAATTTATCTTTATCATTTTTTTTCCTTTTTGTGTGGTACTTTACTTTTCAAAAATCAAGTATTGATTAAATTTTTTTTTTTCACATTTTTTTCCTTAGTAAATTTTATATTATTAAGTTGATTTTATATATTTAAGATAGTAATTGATATTCAATTTGTGGACTGAGGAGTGATTTATCTTTATCACTTTTTTTTTGTATGGTACTTTACTTTCCTGTAATCAAGTATGACGTAAATTTTTTTTTTCTTTTATAAATTTTATTTTTTTAAGTGGATCATAAATATATAAAATAGTAATTAGTATTTAGAGTGTGGAATATGGAGTGATTTATCTTTATCATTTTTTTTAAATTTTCTTTTTATATAATACTTTACTTTCCAAAACTCAAGTATTGAGTAAAGTTTCTTCTTTTCATATTTTTTTTCTTTAGTAAATTTTATATGATTAAGACGATTATAAATATTGAATACAATAATTAATATTTAGAATGTGGACTTTGTAGTGATTTATCTTTATCTTTTTTGTATTGCACTAGGTAAATTCTTTTTTCGTTTTTTTTTTCCTTTTATAAATTTTATATTATTAAGTGGATTATAAATATTGAAGATAGTGATTAGTTTTTAGAGTGTAGACTACGGAGAAATTTATTTATTATTTTCTTTTTCTTTTTGTAATGTACTTTATTTTTAAGAAATCAAGTATTGGTAAATTTTTCTTTTTCACTTTTTTTCTTTTGTAAATTTTATATTATTAAGTAGCTTATAAATATATAAGATAATAATTAGTATTTAGAGAGTGGAATGTGGAGTGATTTACCTTTATCTTTTTTTTTTGTATGGTACTTTACTTTTCAAAAATCAAGTATTGATTAAATTTCTTTTTCACATTTTTTTTTCCTTTAGTAAATTTTATCTTATTAAGTGGATTTTAAATATTTAAGATAATAATTGATAGTCAAATTGTGGACTAAGGAGTGATTTATCTTTATCACTTTTGTTTTTCTTTTTTTTGTATGGTACTTTACTTTCCTGAAATCAAGTATTGAGTAAATTGTTTTTTCTCATTTTTTTTTTCTTTAAATTTTATATTATGAAGTGGATTATAAATATATAAAACAGTAATTAGTATTTAGAGTGTGGAATGTGGAATGTGGAGTGATTTATCTTTATCATTTTTTTTAAAAAATTTCCTTTTATATAATAATTTACTTTCCAAAACTCAAGTATTGAGTAAATTTTTTTCTTTTCACTTTTTTTTTTGTAAATTTTATATTATTAAGACGATTATATATATTGAATACAGTAATTAATATTTAGGATGTGGACTTTGTAGCAATTTATTTTTATCTTTTTTTTTTTGCACTTTATTTTCAAGAAATCCAGTACTAGGTAAATTCTTTTTTCGCTTTTTTTTTTTGTTGTAAATTTTATATTATTAAGTGGATTATAAATATTAAAGATAGTAATTAGTATTTAGAATATAGACTCCGGAGAAATATACTTATTTATTTTCTTTTTCTTTTTGTATAATACTTTACTTTCACAAAATCAAGTATTGGGTAAATTTTTATTTTTCACTTTTTAAAAAAAAAATTTATATTATTAAGTGGCTTATAAATATATAAGATATTTATTAGTATTCAAACTGTGGAATATGGAGTGATTTATCTTTATCTTTTTTTTTTTTTTTCCTTTTCTTTTGGTATGGTACTTTACTTTCCAAAAATCAAGTATTGAGTAAAAATTTCTTTTCTCAATTTTTTTTATATGGTAAATTTTATATTATTAAGTGGATTATAAATATTTAGGATAGTAATTAATATTTAGATTGTGGACTATGGAGTGATTTATTTATTTATTGTATGTTACTTTCTTTTCAAGAAATCAAGTACCAGATAATTTTTTTTCTTTTATAAATTTTATATTATTAAGTGGATTATAAATATTTAAGATAGTAAGTAGTATTTAGAGTGTAGACTCCAGAGTGTCTTGTTTATTTTTTTCTTTTTCCTTTTGTAAATTACTTTATTTTCAAGAAATCGAGTATTGAGTAAAAAAAATATTTTTCACTTTTTTTCTTTTTTCAATTTTATATTATTAGGTTGATTATAAATATATAAGATTGTAATTAGTATTTATAGTGTGGAATGTAGAGTGATTTATCTTTATCCATTTTTTTTTCATTTTCTTTTTGTATAGTACTTTAGTTTCCAAAAATCAAGTATTGAGTAAATTTTTTTTCCCATTATATTTTTTATTAAATTATATATTATTAAGAGGATTATAAATATTGAATATAGTAATTAATAATTTGAATGTGGACTTAGTAGTGGTTTATCTTTATCTTTTTTTTTTCTTCGGTTTGTATAGTACTTTACTTTTAAGAAATCTAGTATTAGGTAAATTCTTTTTCTCGTTTTTTTTTTCTTTTGTAAATTCTATATTATTAAGTGGAATATAAAAATTTCAGATAGCGACTAGTATTTAGAGTGTAGACTTCGGAGTGATTGATTTATTTTTTCCTTTTTCTTTTTGTAAGGTACTTTATTTACAAGAAATCAAGTATTGGGCAAAAAAATATTTTTCACTTTTTTTCTTTTTTAAATTTTATATTATTAAGTTGATTATATATATATAAGATTGTAATTAGTATTTAGAGTGTGGAATGTGGAGTGATTTATCTTTATCAAATTTTTTTTCTTTTTCTTTTTGTATTGTACTTTAGTTTCCAAAAATCAAGAATTAAGTAAAATTTTTTTTTCACATTTTTTTCTTTATTAAATTTTATATTATTAAGAGGATTATAAATATTGAATATAGTAATTAATATTTTGAATGTGGACTTAGTAGTGGTTTATCTTTATCTTTACCTTTATCTTTATCTTTATCTCTTTTTTTTTTTTTTTTTTTTTTGTGTAGTACTTTATTTTCAAGAAATTTAGTACTAGGTGAATTCTTTTTCTCGCTTTTTTTTTCTTTTGTAAATTCTATGTTATTAAGTGGGTTGTATATATTTCAGATAGTGACTAGTATTTAAAGTGTAGATGCTGGAGTGATTGATTTATTTTTTTATTTTTCTTTTTGTAAGTTACTTTACTTTCATGAGATATATTACAGGGTAAAAAATATTTTTCACTTTTTTTTTTCTTTTGTAAATTTTATATTATTAAGATAGTGATTAGTATTTAAAGTGTGGAATGTGGAGTGATTTATTTTTATCATTTTTTTTTTCTTATTGTATAGTACTTTAATTTCCAAAAATAAAGTATTGAGTATTTTTTTTTCACATTTTTTTTTCTTTAGTAAATTTTATATTATTAAGAGGATTATAAATATTGAATATAGTAATTAATATTTAGAATATGGACTTTGTTGTGATTTTTTTTTCCTCTGTGTATAGTACTTTACTTTCAAGAAATTCAGTACTAGGTAAATTCTTTTTTCGTTTTTTTTGTCTCATAAAAATTTTATATTATTAAGTGGATTATAAATAATGAAGATAGTTGATGTGGGATGAAAACGCTCAGATCGTCCCTGGACGGTCATCACCTCGGCAGCCGTCCAGGAGTTATCCTCAGGACGAGGGTAACAGACAAGGCCGTCCTGAGGGTGATAGCGAAGCTACATCCCTCGTCCATGGGATGCGCCCAACCTGCCCCGAGAGGACTCGTCCACATAAAGAGTCGTGGTCGAGGATGCTACACTTGGAATTAACAGACACACTCGACGAAGGAATTCTAGGACGAGGGTATCATACTTAGGAGAATCTCCGAATATAATGTGACAATCCCTTATCCCACGCATAACTGTCATGTACCCGTTGTGAAATAGAAGTGTAACTCCTAAACGGTTATGGCAGTTACGTTTAAGCCTCCTTGAATCCAGGGGAGGTTCCAATTTCGATAACCGTCTATGAAGACACTATATAAAGACTGATTCAGACAAGGCAAAGCTATGTGAATTTTACTCCAAAAAAGTTGGAACTTCAAAAATATAGAGAGAAAAACTAACTTTATCATCGGAGGGTTTTTGGCCGGCAGCCCTGGTCGCCTTTGATTGGCTTCTCTTTTTTCTTCAGGCCGTAGAGAGAGCAAATGGTCATTTCAAGTCTGAAGTATCCAGCCTACTGATCTTCTTAGCACCATCAGTTGGCGCTGTTTGTGGGAAAAGCAGTGTTCTTTTCGTTCGGTTACTTGTTCTTTTTTCAACGATTAGCCTTTCCCAGACAAATGGCTGAATGGTTCGAACAAGATCAAGGGCTACAAGCCCAGGCCACCAGGAGAGTAGTGATGCTTCTAGCAACCCCCTTCGCGACCACAGGTCAGCGCTTGTCATGCAACCACCCTCCATTCAACATATACAATCCATGGCCGCCGCTATGGCGGAACTGACGTGTCAAAACCAGGAGTTGAACAGGGAGATCAACCTCAGGAGGTAGCGCTAAGATGGGCACGCAGATAGACGGGCACCGAGTCAGGAAGGTGGAGGAGAAAATGTTGAGTTCGAAGATCAAGCAAGGGGTACCGCTTCAAGAAAGGTGCCACACTTGGAAAAAGAGATGGACCAGATGAGAAAAGCCATGGATGAAATGAGGGAAAACATGAGGCGAGCGAACCCAGTGGATGATATGGTTCACCGAACGGACTCCCCCTTCACGGCTTCCATCAGCAATCACCCCTACCTCCAAAGTTCAAAATGCCATCTCTGGACTCGTATGATGGAAATCGCGACCCTTGCGATCATATTGCAACTTTCAAGACGACCATGCACCTACAAGGAGTCCCGGACGAGATTATGTGCAGAGCTTTTCCTACCACACTTAAGGGACTGGCGCGAGTGTGGTTCGGTAAGATACCCCCAAACTCGGTGGGATCCTTTGAAGAGTTGAGTAAGTTGTTTGTCAACAATTTCATTGGAGGACAGCGTCACAAGCGTTCCTCCTCCAGCCTACTGACCATAGAGCAAGGGGAAAATGAGAGTTTGCGATCCTTTATCATCCGGTTTAATAGGGAGGCCCTGACGGTGGACGAGATGGATGACAAGTTATTACTGGCTGCTTTCCACAATGGGGTCAATTCTGACTTGTTCATTCATAAGCTCTACGAGCAGGAACCACAGACCATAGCCGATCTCGTCCATTCGGCCCAGAATTTTATGAACGCTGAGGATGCTATCATAGCCAAGAAAAGAAAAAGGGCAGAACGTTCGGAAGCGAGTCACCATCGTTATTCTGATCAAGGACCTCGTCCAAAGAAAGCTCGGGTAGACAAGAGGAAAGATAAGGATGGTAAGAAGGCCAGTTCCTCCGCGAGGAATCAGCAACACACACCCCTGTGGGCACCATCATGTTACTGGTGGTCGTTGGAACGTATCCGCAGCAGATAACCAAGGAGGTAAATTTCCTCGTTGTTGATTTTGCATTGTCATATAATGCAATTATTGGAAGGCCAACTTTGAATAGCTGGAAAGCGGTAACCTCTACCTACCACCTGTCCATCAAATTTCCAACCGAGCACGGAGTAGGCCAAGTACAAGGAGATCAGCTGGCCACCAGAGAATGCTACTTAGCCATGCTGGCCATGGACGAGCACATGCAGGCGATGAGTATAGACGGAAGAAGGGCCGTGGCTGAGCCCACTGAAGCATTAGAAGACGTTCCTTTGGACGATAACCAGCCTGAGAAGTCTATTAGAATTGGTGTGAGCATGGAAGAGGGGGCAAAGCACGCTTTGATTCGGTTTCTGAAGAAAAGCCTCAATGTCTTTGCATGGAGTCATGAGGACATGCTTGGCATTGATCCGAACGTCATTACCCATAGCCTGAATGTGTGTCCCTACTCAAAACTAGTGCGTCAGAAGAAAAGGATTTTCGCTCCTGAGCGAGACAACGCCATCAAGGAAGAAGTACAGAAGTTGGTCGCCGCGGAGTTCATCCGAGAGGTTTATTATCCAGATTGGTTGGCGAACGTGGTCATGGTCAGGAAAGCTAACGGCAAGTGGCGAATGTACGTGGACTTCACTGATTTAAACAAAGCTTGCCCCAAGGATAGTTACCTATTGCCACGCATTGACCAGTTGGTTGACTTAACGGCAGGTCACAGAGTGCTTAGCTTCATGGACGCTTTCTCAGGTTACAACGAGATCCAGATGGATGAAGCCAATCAGGAGAAGACCTCATTCATTACGAGCCAAGGGTTGTATTATTACAAGGTAATGCCCTTTGGTTTAAAGAACGCAGGGGCAACTTACCAAAGGCTGGTTAACCATATGTTTCGTCCTCAAATCGGGCGAAATGTGGAGGTTTATGTAGACGACATGCTGGTAAAGAGCCAGGATGAGGATAAACATCTGGACGACCTTCAAGAGACTTTTGATACATTGCGGCTGTGCAACATGAAATTAAATCCAAGCAAATGCGCTTTCGGAGTTTCATCAGGAATTTTTTTGGGGTTTATGGTGTCACACAGGGGAATTGAGGCGAATCCGGATAAAATCCAGGCAATACTGAACATGGAGCCACCGAAAAATATCAAGGAAGTCCAGTCTCTTACTAGACGAGTCGCCGCCCTTAACAGGTTTGTGTCGAAAGCTACTAACAAATGTTTATCATTCTTTAAAGTCCTTAGGAAGGCTTTTGAATGGACGGACGAGTGTCAACAGGCCTTTCAAGACTTGAAGACGTATCTCATGACGGCACCACTGTTGAGTCCGTCTGTACCTGGGGAAGAGTTGTACTTGTATTTGGCCGTGTCTCCACATGCAGTAAGCTCAGCGTTAGTCAGAGAAGAGGGGAGAGTCCAGAAACCGGTCTATTACACAAGCCATGCTATGAGAGGGGCGGAAGGACGGTACCCGATGATGGAGAAACTATCCTTCGCATTAATCACGGCTTCCAGGAAGCTGAGACATTATTTTCAGGCACACGTCATCAACGTCCTAACAGACCATCCCATAAAAAAGGCAATGAGCAAGTTGGAAGATGCTGGACGGCTAGTACAGTGGGCCGTTGAGCTTAGCGAGTTTGATATTAGATACCTCTCAAGGAATGCGATAAAGGCTCAGGCATTGGCAGATTTCATCGCAGAGTTCACCCCCAGCCAGGATGAGCTGGCTAAGGAAGAAAGTGTTGAAAAATGGGTGGTCAATGTCGACGGGTCGTCCACACTGTATGCAGGAGGAATTGGGGTTATACTAAAGTCCCCCGAGGGTGACAGGCTGGAGTATGCAGCCCGTCTGCAGTATCAAACTACCAACAACAAAGCTGAGTACGAGACACTACTCAAAGGATTGGAGTTGGCTAAGTCCCTAGGGGCGGAGTCGGTAACAATCAGAGGAGATTCTCAGCTGGTCGTTAATCAAGTAAATGGAATGTGTGATGCTAAGGAAGATCGAATAAAGAAATACCTCAACAAAGTGAAACGACTTGCACGAAAATTTTCGGCTGTAAGTTTTGTTCAACTACCGAGGAAGGAAAACACGGAAGCGGACGCCTTGGCAAAAGCAGCTTCGGCGGGGGTGACGGACGAGTACGACAACATCCAATACATGCCGAGCATAGACATCCCTGACATACAGCAGGTAGGAGGAGGTGAAGATTGGATGAGTCCAATAATGATCTATCTCAAAGATGAAAGGCTTCTAGAGGACAAGGATGAAGCGAGAAAGTTGAGGGTCAGGGAAGCCAAGTACGTCCTCATAAATGAGGTATTGTACAAGCGAGGTTTTTCCCAACCTTACTTAAGGTGTTTGGCTCTTGACGAGTCAAACTATGTTCTAAGGGAAGTTCATGAAGGAGCATGTGGAAATCATTCAGGAGCAAGGTCGCTGGTCCATAAGATCGTCCGTGCCGGCTACTACTGGCCTACAATGCAGGCAAATGCTAAAGCCTATGTCAAGGTATGTGACCAGTGTCAACGCTATAGCAATGTACCTAGGCAGCCGTCGGAATACCAAACCCCAATGATGGCCCCATGGCCCTTCGCACAGTGGGGACTGGATATCCTAGGCCCTTTTCCCACTGGAATCCGGCAAATGAAGTTTTTTGTGGTGGGAATCGACTACTTTACCAAGTGGGTAGAAGCCGAGCCTCTTGCAGCAATCACTCAGCAGAACGTGAAAAATTTTGTATGGAAGAATATTCTATGCAGGTTCGGGGTACCCAGGGTATTAGTATCTGACAACGGACGTCAATTTGACAACGCACCCTTCAGAGACTTTTGCAATCACTTCGGGATCAAGAATCACTATTCCTCGCCCTCCCATCCATAGGCAAATGGACAAGCAGAAGTAGCAAACTGATCCCTGCTGAAAATCATCAAGACTCGGCTAGCGGGGGCAAAAGGGATATGGCCAAACGAGCTACCAGGTGTTCTTTGGGCCTATAGGACGACTGCACGAACTCCAATAGGAGAGATCCCTTTTAAACTAGCTTATGGGAGTGAAGCTGTTATACCAGCGGAGGTTCATATGGCAAGTCATCGAGTGATGGAGTACCAGGAGAAAGACAATGGGGAACAACTTCGCCTTGACCTCGATCTTGTTGATGAGGTAAGAATGAATGCGGAGCAGAGGACGGCAAGGTACAAAAATCTTATGGCCCGATAGCATGATGCCATGGTAAAACCCAGACGGTTCGGTGTGGGGGACCTTGTTCTCAAAAGGGTCTCCTTGGCGACTAGGAATTCAGCTCATGGAAAACTGGGACCCAATTGGGAAGGACCCTACAGGGTAATCAACTGTAAGAGGCAGGGGTCCTACTACCTGGAAGCTCCGGACGGGCGGAAGTTAGAGCATCCCTGGAACGTGGAACATCTGAGGAGGTACTATCAGTGATGAGCAGGGACGAGGGAAGCCGGTGGCAAAGTTACAGCTATGATTTGCGTATTCGCTTATACTTATTGTTGTGTTCTTATTAATATTATGGTGTGTTGTGAATAAAAAGTGCACTAGTTCTCAAACTTTTGCACCGCTTACAGACCAGTTTATGAAAGACGAGGTTATGTATTTCTTTTAAGTATTTCAATAAGGCACTAGCTTATAAGCATGTGCCACGCTTGTGAACAATGTTCATGTAATAATATGGTGTGGATTTCTTATGTATTTGATGCATAGATCTAGTTTCCATAGTAATACCCACAGAAGGGGCGGGCAAAAGCCTAAGACGGAATAAAAATCTTCGGATACAGAAACACTCGTCCAAGGCTTTCCTTTAAATAGGGATAAAGCAAAGAGAAATAAGCTAAAACACACTCGTCCAAAGCATTCCTTTAAAAAGGATAAAGCAGAGAAAAAAAGCCAAGGCCTTCTCGTCCAAAGCTTTCCTTTAAAAAAGGACAAAGCAAGTGAAAGAAGCCTAGGAATACTCGTCCAAGGTTTCCCTTAAAAAAAAAAAAATGCTCGTCTAAGACTTTCCTTCAAATGAGTATAAAGCAAAAGGAAAAATGCCAAGTCCCACTCGTCTAAGAAGGAAGAGTAAGCATTAAGGTATAGCATTCCAAAGACGAGCACTCGTCAAGACGAGAAAACATAAACATTATGAACTTCTTGCGAGAAGTCAAGTAATAATGGCCTAAAGGACAAGCAAAAGTAATGCAGTCATCATCATCATCTTAAGTGGGTCGTCCATAAAAAGATCATGTAGACGATCATCCAACACTTAGAGCGTTGTTTGAAAGACAATTGCATAAATAATAACATATAAGCTCGTCCACACAATATATAACAAATAAAGAAGACATTCTTTAGCCTAAAGAGGGTAGATGACAACCGTCCAAAAACCCTTATAAAATAAGTATTAAAAGGCATTGTGCATAAACTCGTCCAGAACACTCTAGACGAGGTAATTGTACTTGAATACATTTCAAACTCTTAAATACATTTGAAATAAAAAAGAAAGAAAAGAAAGCTAAGCAACAATAACAATTTCTTCAAGAGGAAGGGGCATCAATGTTGGGGTCGTCTTGAGCTGGTTTGGTGGAAGCGTCGTCCTCGATGTTGACATCGTCTGAGCCTGTGTGGACGAGGGAACTTGTAGCAGCAGCAAGTTGAGTTTAATGGTGCTAAAGTCAACTTCAGGAAAGTTGTCCATAGCGTCCATTCTAAAATCCTCAAACCCTGCTGCGTAGTTTGTATCCATCAGGTCAGTGAACTCTTTGGATGCTTTGAATTCCTCCACTGCCTTGTCTTTAGCTTTCTTAAGAAGTAGACTCAGCTCGTCGTTCTCCTTTTGAAGAAGTCCAAGACGCTCGTCCTTCTTGGCAGTGTCAGACTTCAGCTCCCCCACCGAAGCCTTCAACTCCTCAGCCTCGTCCTTGGCCTTGTTCGCCACCTCCGCCCACGTCCTACAGTCGTTTTTGATCTCTTCTATTCTTTTCTCTAGAAGGACCCTCGTCCTGTCCATCTCTGTGGCCTGCCTGGACGCAGCTATGAACTTCGACATTGCCTACATGGAAGAATAGAAAGTTCTAAAGAGAAAAATAACATTGGGCAAACATGGACAAACCAAGACGAGGCAAAAAATGGTCACCTTGAAGAGATCGTGGACGCTAGAGTGCTCGAACTCTTTCAAGGACATGTTGTAGCACGCAGCTACGTCCTCGCCTTTCACAGCCTCTTGGAATCGCTCCCAAGCCAGATCCTCGTTCTCCAATAAATTAGTAGAAATCCCTTGAGGAGGCTAGGACGAGTCAGGAGCAGGGGACTTGGACGGAGTGGCACTAAGGGGCGTGGACGAGTCTACATCAACGACCAGGACGGGCGGCTGGGAAGGAAGTTCAGGCCTAGCAGATTCAGGCCTGGACGACCCAGACTTAGCCTTCTTCCCCCGACGACTTGGCAAGCTAGCCAAGTTCACATGCTTGGACAAGCTTTTCCTTTTTTCTCCAGAACCAGGACGAGGATGGGGCTGAGGTTCAGGTCTAGCTACCTTGTCGGCCACTTCCTTCCCCTTGTTTCCCTTCATGGTTGCCATTCCTAAAAAAAAAAAAAAATAATAAAAATAATATATACAAATAAATAATAATAATAAAACAAAAATGAAAAATACATCTTAAGATGAGCACTCACATCTATGGGTAGTTAGCTCGTGTGCTAAAGTTTCGAAGGACGGTTCAGGGCCGAGTCCCCACTTGTGTAGACGCTTAAGGGTCACTAACGAGTGGAAGTCTCGTTCAGAATGTAGACGGGCCTTGTGGACGCGGTCACGGTGGAACTTGCTCAAAGAAGGTCGTCCAACGGCTGGAAAAGGAAGAAGGAAGTTAAGGTTAGACCATCGTCCAAATAGAAAGTATAATAAAAAAGAAATAAAAAAGAAGAGCATAATATACCTTCTGGACGAAGGTTCCCTATGTCTCCAGTATAAGGAGCAAATGAGTCTCTACCAATCTCAACGGGATGCCCCGCCCAGAAACCAGAGACGAAGAAAAATTCCGTCTTCTAGTTTCTGTCAGATGAGGGCAAAGACTTAATCAGTCTACAGTCATTGCCCCTGGCTGTGAACTGATGGAAGCCTCAAGATTGATTTATCTCGGAGGGTTTATAGCAGTACAAGAACTCGTCCACGGTGATAGGACGGTCCCCGTCAAACACCTCCATCCATAAGACTTGCATGGAGACAATTAGTCTCCATGCGTTGGGGTTAAGCTGACACACTCCCAAGCCCAGCCTAGTGAGTAATTCCCTAGCAAAGGCATTCAAAGGAAGCCTAAGCCCCCCTAACAAATAAGCTTCATAAACACCTATTCCAAAACGAGGCTGGCAACACCATTTACCTCGGACAGCTAACCTAGGGTTTAGATCATCAGGAATATGAAACCAAGTCCTAAGGGCATCTAACCTTCTCTCGTCCATCTTAGAAGGAACTTCTAGAGCACAACTATATACGGTTTCTTGTTCGTCCAAAGGGGAGGACGGCGGGGTACTCGTCGAGGTGTCAGCCCCAGAGGCTGTCCTCGTCCTAATACTCTCTTGAAAGGTTTCTACAGGGATTCCAGGAACACTAAATGTGTATTCCTCAGTTGTGTGACCACTACTACTACTGACATTACTAGAGGTGTCATAACTAGAGTCGTCGTGATACTCGTCTATGGCCTTGACCACACTGTCGCTAGAGAAGTAGGAGGCCATTGAAAACGTCCTAACACTTAAAAAGGAAAGCTAAAATAAGTGTAGAAAGATTACCTGGCTCTAGACGAAGGACACTAAGGACGCTGAGGATATTCTTAGACGAAGCGACGGACGAGAGTGTCAAAGCAGAAAATTTGAAAAAGTGAAAGGGGCATGAGAGAGAAACCACTATTTATAGGCAGAAAAGTCTCGGTAACCGCAACGACGGAACCAATTAGAAGGTGACACGTGGCGCATGCCTCGGAGGAATAAACCAGTTAACTAACCCCCTATGGATGTGCGACACGTAGTGTGTTTTAAAATTGTTGATACATTGCATAACTCCTGGACGAGGGGCAACTGATGTGGGATGAAAACGCTCAGATCGTCCCTGGATGGTCATCACCTCGGCAGCCGTCCAGGAGTTATCCTCAGGACGAGGGTAACGGACAAGGCCGTCCTGAGGGTGATAGCGAAGCTACATCCCTCGTCCATGGGATGCGCCCAGCCTGCCCTGAGAGGACTCGTCCACATAAAGATTCGTGGACGAGGATGCTACACTCGGAATTAACATGCACACTCGACGAAGGAATTCTAGGACGAGGGTATCATACTTAGGAGAATCTCCGAATATAATGTGACAATCTCTTATCCCACGCATAACTGTCATGTACCCGTTGTGAAATAGAAGTGTAACTCCCAAACGGTTATGGCAGTTACGTTTAAGCCTCCTTGAATCCAGGGGAGGTTCCAATTTCGATAATCGCCTATGAAGGCACTATATAAAGACTGATTCAGACAAGGCAAAGGTATGTGAATTTTACTCCAAAAAAGTTGGAATTCCAAAAATATAAAGAGAAAAACTAACTTTACCATCGGAGGATTTTTGGCCGGCAGCCCCGGTCGCCTTTGATTGGCTTCTCTTTTTTCTTCAGGCCGCAGAGAGAGCAAGTGGTCCTTTCAAGTCCAAAGTATCCAGCCTACTGATCTTCTTAGCACCATCAATAGCAATTATTATTTAGAGTGTAGACTCCGGAAAAATTTATTTATTTATTTTATTTTTCTTTTTGTAAGGTACTTTACTTTCAAAAAATTAAGTATTGGGTAAATTTTTCTTTTTCACTTTTTTTTGTAAATTTTATATTATTAAATGACTTATAAATATATAAGATAGTAATTAATATTTAGAGTGTGGAATGTGGAGTGATTTATCTTTATCTTTTTTTTTTTCTTTTTGTATGGTACTTTACTTTCCAAAAATCAAGTATTGAGTATAAAAAAAAATTTTCACATTTTTTTTTCGTAAATTTTATATTATTAATTGGATTATAAATATTTAAGATTGTAATTAATATTTAGATTGTGGACTGTGGAGTGATTTATCTTTTTTTTTTGTTACAGTACTTTCCTTTCAATAAATCAAGTGCCGGATAATTATTTTTTCACTTTTTTTTTTATAAATTTTATATTATTAGGTGGATTATAAATATTAAGATTATAAATATTATTTAGACTGTAGACTCCAGAGGGATTTATTTATTTTTTTTTCATTTTCTTTTTTGTAAGGTACTTTATTCTAAAGAAATCTTGTACCGAGTAAAAAAATATTTTTTACTTTTTTTTTTCCTTTGTAATTTTATGTTATTAAGTGAATTATAAATATATATAAGATAATAATTAGTATTTAGAGTGTAGAATGTGAGTAATTTATCTTTATCATTTTTTTTTTTGTGTGGTACTTTACTTTCCAAAAATCAAGTATTGAGTATTTTTTTTCTTTAGTAAATTTTATATTATTAAGAGGATTATATATATTGAATACAGTAATTAATATTTGGAATGTGGACTCTATAGTGATTTATCTTTATTTTTTTTTTTTTTGTAAATTTTATATTATTAAGTGGATTATAAATATTGAAGTTAGTAATTAGTATTTAGAATGTAGACACAGGAGAAATTTATTTATTTATTTCCTTTTTCTTTTTGTATAATGCTTTACTTTCAAGAAATCAAGTATTGGGTAAATTTTTATTTTTCACTTTTTTTTTTTTTTGTAAATTTTATATTATTAAGTGGCTTATAAATATATAAGATAGTAATTAGTATTTAAACTGTGAAATGTGGAGTGATTTATCTTTATCATTTTTTTTTTTGTATGGAACTTTACTTTCCAAAAATCAAGTATTGAGTAAATTTTTTTTTCAAATTTTTTTCTTTATTAAATTTTATATTATTAAGTGGCTTATAAATATATAAGTTAATAATTAGTATTTAGAGTGTGGAATGTGGTGTTATTTATCTTTATCTTTTTTTTTTTCTTTTTGTATGGTACTTACTTTCCAAAAATCAAGTATTGAGTATAAAAAAAAAATTTTCACATTTTTTTTTCGTAAATTTTATATTATTAATTGGATTATAAATATTTAAGATTGTAATTAATATTTAGATGTGGACTGTGGAGTGATTATCTTTTTTTTTTTTTGTTACAGTACTTTCCTTTCAATAAATCAAGTGCCGGATAATTATTTTTTCACTTTTTTTCTTTTATAAATTTTATATTATTAGGTGGATTATAAATATTAAGATTATAAATATATTTAGACTGTAGACTCCAGAGGGATTTATTTATTTTTTTTTCATTTTCTTTTTGTAAGGTACTTATTCTAAAGAAATCTTGTACCGAGTAAAAAAATATTTTTTACTTTTTTTTTTCCTTTGTAATTTTATGTTATTAAGTGAATTAAAATATATATAAGATAATAATTAGTATTTAGAGTGTGAAATGTGGTGTTATTTATCTTTATCTTTTTTTTTTTTTTGTGTGGTACTTTACTTTCAAAAATCAAGTATTGAGTATTTTTTTTTCCATATTTTTTCCTAGTAAATTTTATATTATTAAGAGGATTATATATTGAATACAGTAATTAATATTTGGAATGTGGACTCTATAGTGATTTATCTTTATTTTTTTCTTTTGTAAATTTTATATATTAAGTGGATTATAAATATTGAAGTTAGTAATTAGTATTTAGAATGTAGACACAGGAGAAATTTATTTATTTATTTATTTCCTTTTTCTTTTTGTATAATGCTTTACTTTCAAGAAATCAAGTATTGGGTAAATTTTTATTTTTCACTTTTTTTTTGTAAATTTTATATTATTAAGTGGCTTATAAATATATAAGATAGTAATTAGTATTTAAACTGTGAAATGTGGAGTGATTTATCTTTATCCTTTTTTTTTTGGTATGGTACTTTACTTTCCAAAAATCAATTATTGAGTAAATTTTTTTTTTCAAATTTTTTTCTTTATTAAATTTTATATTATTAAGTGGCTTATAAATATATAAGTTAATAATTAGTATTTAGAGTGTGGAATGTGGTGTTATTTATCTTTATCTTTTTTTTTCCTTTTTGTATGGTATTTTATTTTCCAAAAATCACGTATTGGGTAAATTTTTTTTTTTTTTTTTGTAAATTTTATATTATTAAGTGCATTGTCAATATTTAAGATAGCAATTAATATTTAGATTGTGGATTGTGGAGTGATTTATCTTTATCTTTTTTTTTTGTATGGCACTTTCCTTTCAAGAAATCAAGTATTAGATAATTCTTTTTCACTTTTTTTTTCTTTTACAAATTTTATATTATTAAGTAGATTATAAATATTTAAGATAGAAACTAGTACTTAGAGTGTAGACTCGGAGTGATTTATTTATTTTATTCTTTTTCTTTTTGTAAGATACTTTACTTTTAAGAAATCAAATACTGAGTAAAAAATATGTTTCACTTTTTTTCTTTAGTAAATTTTATATTATTTAGTGGGTTAGAAATATATTTAATAGGAATTAGTATTTAGAGTGTGGAATGTGTAGTGATTTATCTTTTTTTTTTTTTTTTCCTTTTTGTATGGTACTTTACTTTCCAAAAATCAAGTATTGAGTAAATTTTTTTTTTTCACATTTTTTTTCTTTGGTAAATTTTATATTATTAAGTGGATTATAAATATTTAAGATAGCAATTAATATTTAGATTGTAGACTGTAGAGTGATTTATCTTGTTCCCCCTTTTTTTTTTCTTTTTTTTTTGTATGTTACTTTCCTTTCAAGAAATCAAGTACCGATAAATTTTTTTTTTCACTTTTTTTTTTCTTTTATAAATTTATATTATTAATTGGATTATAAATATTTTAGATAGTGACTAGTATTTAGAGTGTAGACTCCAGAGTGATTTATTTATTTTTTTCTTTTTCTTTTTATAAGGTACTTTACTTTCAAGAAATCAAGTACTGTGGAAAAAAATGGTTTTCACTTTTTTTTCTTTTGTACATTTTATATTATTAAGTGGATTATAAATATATAAGATAGTAATTAGTATTTAGAGTTTGGAATGTGTAGTGATTTATCTTTTTTTTTTCTTTTTGTATGGTACTATACTTTTCAAAAATCAAATATTGAGTAAAATTGTTTTTTCACATTTTTTTATTTAGTAAATTTTGTATTATTAAGTGAATTATAAATATTTAAAATAGTAATTAATATTTAAATTGTGGACTGAGGTGTGATTTATCTTTATTATTATTTTTTGTATGGTATTTTAATTTTAAGAAATCAAGTACTGAGTAAATTTTTTTTTTTCATTTATTTTCTTTTGTAAATTTTTTATTATTAAGTGGATTATAAATATACAAGATAGTAATTAGTATTTAGAGTGTAAAATGTGGAATATGGAATGTGGAGTGATTTATCTTTATCCTTTTTTTTTTTTTTCATTTTCTTTTGTTTAGTACTTTAATTTCAAGAAATCTAGTACTAGATAAATTCTTTTTTTCACATTTTTTTTTTGAAAATTCTATATTATTAAGTGAATTATAAATATTTATTATAGTAACTAGTATTTAGAGTGTAGACTCCAGAGTGATTGATTTATTTTTTTCTTTTTCTTTTTGTAAGGTAATTTGCTTTCAAAAAATCTAGTACTGGGTAAAAAAATATTTTTCACTTTTTTTCTTTTGTAAATTTTATAGTATGAAGTGGTTTATAAATATATAAGATAGTAATTTGTATTTAAATTGTGGAATGTGAAGTGATTTATCTTTATCATTTTTTTTTTCTTTTTGTATAGTACTTTACTTTCCAAAAATAAAGTGTTGAGTAATTTATTTTTTTACATTTTTTTCTTTAGTAAATTTTATATTATTAAGAGTATTGTAAATGTTGAATATAGTAATTAATATTTAATTCGTGAACCGAGGAGTGATTTATCTTTATCCCATTTTTTTCATTTTTTTTGTATGGTACTTTACTTTCATGAAATCAAGTACAAAATAAATTTTTATTTTTATTTTTTTTTCTAAATTTTATATTACTAAGTGGATTATAAATACATATGATAGTAATTAGTATTAATTTAGAGTGTGGAATTTGGAGTGATTCACCTTTATCCTTTTTTTTTTCTTTCTCTTCTTGTATGGTGTTAGGCATAGTGGTATGTGGTATAATAAGAAGGGGGTGCTGGGTTGTATGTTGTATAATAAGAGAGGGCTGGTGCAGTGATGCAGAGCTATGATGCAGCAGTGAGCTAGTGCAGTGATGCAGTGCAGCAGGTTGTGATGCAGAGCTATGATGTAGCAGTGACTAGTTGGCTGTGATAGTGTGCTAGTTGTATGCATGACTAAGTGTCCATATGTGAGGTACATTAGAGTTGGTTGGTAACTGTGTAAGTCAGTTAGAGTTAGTTAGGGATTGATGGTCATTGACAGCTGTTTTGGTGTTGTATAAGAGACCAATGAGTTGTATAGTGGGTAAGTAAGTAAAGTGCATTTTCAATACAATCTTTTCTTTTCCTTTTCCTTGTTCTTTCCTTTTTCTCTATTCTGGAGGCCTAGCTGACCTCGAAACCAGCTACCCAGTAAATTCCCAATTCCAATCCTAACATATGGTACTTTACTTTCAAGAAATCAAGTATTGGGTAAATTTTTCTTTTTCACTTTTTTTTTTTTGCACTTTTCAAAATATTTTTTTATATCTAATTTCCCATTTTTTCTTATTTTTTTCTTTTGGTAGAGTGTTCTAATTTTGTTATGAAAAAAAATACACAATTTAGATAAAAAAATATTCACCTTCTTGGGTGAAAAGGAAAAGGATGGAAAATAGAGGATGAAAATGGGAGAGGAAAATGCATAATTAATTCTAAATTCTAAATTATTGTGTTAATAATAACTAAATTTAACAAAACTGTTGGTTAGTCCAACATGGAAATTAGATTGTTATTTAGTCATCATTCGCATAGGAATAGGATGCTCCAAGCCTACGTTTTGGCCCTTTTAAGATGTGAAAAATAAATAAAATTATCGGGTTTATTTCGTGGAATTCATATATAGTTTCACCACAATGTTAGATTGTTTATTTATTTATTTTGAATCCAAACTTCCATCACTTTAATGCCCCTGCATATGTTATAAGTTCACGTTACTGAACTCAGCTTATTGTCTAAATTGGTAAATTGGTTTTTATGGAGTTCATGCAATCATTTGATAGAGAAAAGCAAATATCATCTACAATGAATAAAATGATAAATTTATATGAATTGAATAGTTTATGTACACTTACATGATTATCTAAATTTAAGGTACATTGTTAAGAGTCTTGTGAATGAACTGACATATTTTAGTATTTCTTAAAGAGAGGTTCATGACTTAAATTCTCCTCTCCTATTATAACTATCGAATTATCCAATAATAATATTAATAAGGTATGTCCTTATTTAATAAAATTTCATAAAACTAAATTTTAGTTCACATCCTTAATGTTTGAGGTAATTTTGATTTGCTCCTTAGTTTTAAAATTTAGATTCATACCCCTCAAATAATTTATCTGCAATATAATTCACAGGTTGCATAATTATGTAGTTTGTGGAGGTGCTATAATGGAGATCATATTACCTGCAATTTATTAAGTTGCAATTTTCACAATGTGACTAAGGTAATCCAATTTAAAATTTGTTAAATCAGCTAAAAATCCAAGTAAGCTTCCAACTCGTAAATAACAAACGAAATTGTTCGACTGTCGGGTCATTCTTGTTTCGAAGGAAAGCCAAATTTTGTGGTAACAATGTGGTTGATATCGTAACTTGAAACAAAATACCTACTTATTTATTTTTTGTGTGTGTGGAAAAACCTGTTATATACATGCGTGGACACACTACCTAGAATGCATTGAACTTGTAACACGTTTTTGTGTTTCAAAACGATTTAAAATAAAGATTCACAGTTGCCTTATAATGTTCTAGTAATGATATATCAATCTCGTTATTATATTAGAGCACTCTCATAAGTGCTTGTATAATAGAAAAAACTATCATTTTAGGTTTTTTAGCCAATCATGCCCAAAATTCAACTATATTAAGCAATGTAAAGTTGTGTAAAAATACATGATTACTACAATATATCATGTAAATTTATATTAACATTATTTATTTCATATTTATTATATATATATATATTTTACATATCTTGTGTGAAGAAAGAAAAAAAAAAAGAAATTTTTTTAATAAAATAATAATGTAAAATAAATAATCTAAACTGAGTTATTTTAATTTGTAAGTATATAAAATAAAAAAAGTAATTTCCTAAACCAAAATACCATAAATTTTTGCAGATTAGAATGCTATATATTAATAAATTTCATATATTTTTGCTTCCATACTTGGCATACCTTTGAAAGATACTCCAACTTGGGTACGAGTGAAAAGTGAAAACCCCGTCCAAATTCCAAAACCAACATTTTGTGACTCATTTTGTTCTTTCAGGGAATGGGTTAACATTCAGACCATAAATAAGAGTGCTTTCAGGTCAGTTCCTCTATTTTTTTTAAAATTGTATTTGTTGTCCGCAAATGAATAAGAATTGCTATGTGGGTCTCTGAACTTAGTTTTGAGGGTAATATTGAGGGAAATTTTTTCACTTTTTGCTTAGAAAGTTTGGGGCTTGAAAACTTTTATGGGTATTCAGGATAATCGGTAAATGCATGGGGGTGAGGGATTACTATTTTAGGTTTTATTTAGCTTTTCTTCCATCTGTTCTGAGAAAAGAGAAGCACAGAAAATATTAGAAATGAAAAGCAAAAGTTGGGTTGGATTTAGAATGTTGAAAATTTCCAATATTAGTTTTCCATTTTTATTTATTAATATTCTTTTAATACAAGCTTCTATGTGTTAGAGGATTGAATTTAGAATAGAATTGTGGAAAATAATTCATTATACATCCATAGCCTACCCCAAATTTTCGGAGTAATTGTATTTTTTATTTTTTGATTATTTTATCATTATAATAATGGAGGAAAGGGACTTTGAACCGATAAAGGAAAGCAGGCAATGTCATTGGGCTAAAGGCTCTTGGTTTTTGGGAATAAGGATTGGTTGTTGTAAATCATTTATGGTATTTTCACAAAAAGTTCTTGAAAATTATTTTACGGATGTATACTTTGATAGCATACCCAGAGGCGTATTGTTCTCTAGAACTTTTTCCAGAATGTCAAAAGCCAAAAGGTGCTGTTATGATGGCTAGAGACTAATTTGACAATGGGTTATGTGTTGTAGGAGAATCATCAATGTCATGGATGTAAGTTTTCTCTTAGACAAGGCCAAGAGAAAAAAGTTCAGAAAGAAACGAATGCTAGTAATAGCAGAAAGGGAATCAACAATTTACCAGACCCAATTCTTCAGCACACTTTGTCATACCTTTCAACCGAAGAAGCTGTTAGAGCATCCACAGCAGTGGAGTTAAAATTTTAGCAATTTAGCTATACAAAAAGACTTTACCTATTGCCGATACACTTTACAAAACGCTGCAGCAGGGCATCTATTTAGCTTTCACACAAAAAAAGTAAACTTAAGAAAAAAAAATATTCTATTACAATAAAATAATACAAACACAAACAAAAAAAAAAAAAACAAAACGATCCACCACCACGACAACCAACCAAGATCACAGAAAAAACCACATGCACAAATCACACAAATCCACAAATCACACAACAAACCCCACAAATCACACATCCAGCCATAGCCACGCCACAAATCCGCGGCGTTCTTGAATCCGATGAAGGCGGTGCCGAGGAGATCGCGGTGAGATGGAGGACTGGGCGAGATGGTCAGCGGCATGAGACAGTGACGTGGGCGATGAGAATAAGGATCGGCGTGAATGGAGGACTGAGAGAGGGCGGCGATGAAGATCGACGATCCAGAAGTTTCGGCGGCGAAGCTTCGACGATCCGAAGTTATTGGCGGCGGGCTCGACGAGAAGTTATCGGCGGCGAAGCTCGACGATCCAGACCTTACAGCGGCGCTCGACGGTTCAGAACTATCGGCGGCGAAGCAGAGAGTATACGAGGGAGAGAAAAAAAAAAAAAAGAGAAGGAAAAATGAGAAAGAAGATCCAGAGAGAACGAAAAAGAAAGGAAAAAAATATTTTTAAAGGATGAGAGAAGAAATTTACTAAAATATGTTTTTTTTTACCTTGAGCTACAGTACACCCTATCTTTAGATGTGTACTGTAGCTGGAAGCAATTTTTTTTGCTATAGCTCCATTGCTGGAGCACACTTTTTAATGGTTGAGAAGCTAAAATATAGCAATATAGCAATACCACCACTGTGAATGCTCTTAGAACAAGCATATTAATGCCTTGCTTATTTACTTGTGAATCATTAAAGTATTGATACTTCACATGTTCCACTCTCTCAAGCTCCATTCAATTATTAGTTTTTCTTGTCTGAAGAGATTGACTCTTGAGAAGGTTATATTTTTGTGAAAAACTAAAAATATTTTAATTCAAAACAAACTAAATTTATTTAAATTTAAATAAATAAATAAAAATCTAATTTACAACACCAAATATACAATATTGAGCTGTTTGGTAATGTTATTTTTTTTTTTGAGAAGCATTTGATAATATTATTTTAATAACGTTATTTGTATTTTTTGAAAATACATATAAATAAAAAAATATTTAAAAATAAATATAATATTGTCTAAACACTGAATACTCTCGATCAAAAAACCTTATTAACATTCCTCAGTCCTGAGTTTCACTAAAAACAACGTGGCCATTTTACCCAAAAAAAAAAAAAAAACAACGTGGCCTAGACATGTGGACTCTTAAGACCATTTTGTTATTTTTTTCAAAAAAAAAAAAAAAAAAAAAAAGATCATTTGTTGTTCAACTTAAGTACTCTCACTCTCTCTCTCGACGGTTTCCCACTAATGGTCAACAAGCTCAAACGAGAAATACAAACGCCGTGATGGGTCCGTGTCTATATAAATACCCAAACCCCAACTGTTGCTCACGTTACCTGGGTTTTGTTTTCTCCTCCTGTTTTTTTTTTTTTTGTCATTTTCTGTTTAACCGTTACTTTTTTTAAAAAATATATTTCACTTCCTACTTTGGTTTTTGTTTTTTGTTTTTTTGTTTTTCTATACTTCATATATTCGGTTTTTTTTTTTTTTTCGTGTTTCATTTTATTCTTTCTTTTTTTGGGTTCATCCCTTCTTTTTATTTTTATTTATTTTTAATTCGCTACTTTTTTTTTATTATTTAATTTAGTAGGGACATAAAAATAAATTTATACAAACTGCTTTTTTTGTACTTTCATTTTTCACCTTAAACCAAACACCAAGAGAGAAAATTAAAATATTTTTTATCCTTCCACTTTTTATTTTTTATTCTCTCTTATTTCCACTCTTGAAACCAAACGGACCTTAAAACCAAGAGCTAACTCCTTGTTTTATACTTTCCCTTTTTGTTTCGTTACATTCGGATCCCAACCTGATATTTCTCTACGGGATGTGTTTACGGTGCCCATTAACAACAATATTTTTGAATTTTTTCTGACAAAAGTTTTTGTTTTTATTTACATTTATGTCAAATTTTCAACTTTTTAAGTACTATATGGTGTTCATTTTGACTTTTTTCTAACATTTTTTTTTTTTTTCTTTTTTCACCATAACAAGCACGAACCAGTGCTTGTTAACAAATCCCTTTCTATATTTCCTCCCTTTCTATATAGGCCTATGGAGAGAAGGTGAAATACTAGGAATTGGATGGTTCTTTCCATAATTCTTCTTTAAAAGAGTTTAGGTATTTGGAGAAACTAAGGATGTGACCACTATAGATTTGGTGGACTTTGGTATCTGAAAGAAAAATGCAATGCTTCATACACATCATCTTTATTTCAACAATTGGCATTCAAACAAAGAGAGAATAAGAGAGAAGCTTTAACAACTTCAAAATGTAATGCCCAAAGAAATGATAGAATCTTTCAAGTGATTAAAAAAACTACCATATGGATTTTGTGAATCCAATCACCCAGTTGGGATAATAAAAGAAACGAATAAATGGATGAAAGTGTGAAGTTGGACTTGGGGAGGATAGATATACGCCCACAGACCCACTAACAATTAAACCCACCGAAGAAATCAACCACTAAGCACTAAATAAAGTTGTATATATTGTTAGGACAATTACTAAAATTCCAACTTGTGGATTAGATGCACATCCCTATTAATAAGTAATAACCTGAACACCCTAATGTATTACTAAAACCATGGAAATTTAAAATAAAATAAAAAACCATGGAAATTATAATTTTTTAATATTGCTAAAATCATCTAGAATTTCATTGAAATTTCAAAGAATCTTTACATAAATGTATACAAGATACTCGTTCACTCCATCTTTTCTTTGTACAGATAAAAACTAATAATCCTATCTATTTTACTTGCTGTACCCCCAAAACCTCTCTTGGCCTTAGTCAGTCTACACCCCTTCTGTACACCTTTTCACATAAATCACCTTTGGCCTCTGATCAGCAGTAGTACTCTTAGTCATTGACGTCTCGACTGGTTTATCAATATTACTTGGCTTTGGACAACGCAGACCAACACAAACATCATAGTCCTCTCTGCTATACTCGTTACCCAGGATTGCCCACGACATGTCCATGAGTTTGAGAGCGCCATCTGCCATTGGGGAGGGAAACTCGTTGGGATGCACCAACTTTGCGAACTTGCAATACCTTTCTCTGATGGAGTCATGAGTGATTGATGGGTGATCAGCCTCCATGAAGCCGAGGACTGCGTAGAGATCAACTCCGCCAACCTTGTTCTTCTTGAACTCTCGGGCATGGTGGAAAACTACAAAAAAGCGGGCTATAGCCGCGTTTATAAAAAACGCCGCTATAGACTTAATCTGCGTTTTTGAAAAACGCGGCTATAGGTCCCCCTTTGGCTGCGTTTTCCACCCCCAAAAAAGGTTTTTCTTAAGCTTCTCACGTGCCCCACTTTCTCACCTACCCCCACTTTCATCTTTTCTTCATTTTCTCTTTCTATTTTTTCTTTCTTCATTCTTCACTCAACGCAACTCTTCAGGTTCTTCTTTCTTTCCTTCTTCTTCTTTATTTATTTTTCCTTTTCTTTATTCCTTCTTTACTAACTCTTTAGGGTTTTTTTTTTTTTTTTTTTTTTTTTTTTCTTCTTCACTCCAACGTAACTCTTTTTTTTTTTCTTTGTTTCTTTGGAGTTCCTGCTTCTTTTTTCTTTCTTTCTTTTTTTCTTTTTTTGCTCCTTTCTTTTGCAAGTCACGACAGGTTTTTTTTTTTTTTTTTTTCTTCCTTCTTCACTCTAGCACAACTTTTTTTTTTTTTTTTTCTTTGCAGCTACTTCTTCTTCTTTTTTTCTTTCTATCTTTTTTTCTTCATCTTAAGCACACTGATTTGTCTATAGATCTAGTTTTTTTTTTGGTTATTTTATGTTTAGTTAGTAAGAAAATGGAGGAAATGCTGAAATTTTTGAATTTGTGCTATTGTGTTGCTGATATTGTGCTTATGTTTAAATGAGTTTGTGTTCTTGAGCTTGTTCTTTTGTGTTTCTGAGCTTGTACTTGTGTTCCTTGAATGGATATAGTGTTAGATTTGGGTTGGTTTTTTTGAATGAGAGGAGATTCATGGGTTTGTGTTCTTATATTTTGGAGCAAGTTGTGTTTGTATTGTTAGTATGTTGTGTTTGATTTTGAATTTTCTGGGTGTGTTTGTATTGTGAGTATGTTGTGTTTGATTTTAAATTTTCAGGGTGTATTTGTATTGTGAGTATTTTGTATTTGATTTTGAATTTTTTGGGGAAAAAAAAATAACCCAAATTAAAAAACAAACCTATAGTTGTGTTTTAAAAATGCAGCTGTAGGAGGCTTTAGCCGCGTTTTTAAAACGTAGCCAAAATTGTACCTATAGCCGTGTTTTTTACAAACGCAGCTATAGGTCTCAGCCTTTAGGGGGTGGTACTTATAGGTCCCCGCAGGGGGTTGTTGTCGCATGGCTAAAGCCGTGTTTAAAAACGCGGCCACAAAAACGTAGCTACTGTCCTATAGCTGCGTTTTTGAAACGCGGCTAAAGCCCCCTTTTTTTGTTGATCAGCCCACTTCAATAGCGCATTCGTCATGGTGGATGATCGGAAGACTTCACAAAGAGAGAAGAATAGCAACAACAAGAAGAACAACAGCAACAAGAAGAAGAAGAACAACACCGACTGAGTTATGCTAGACGAATTAAGATATAGTAATGAGAGAATTAATTTATAAGATTGCGTTAGCTTGGTCCCCAAGCTATGGTTTGCAAGTTAAACCAACTGAGTTGCACCAACTGTGCAAGTGTTCTGGAAATTAATTTAATTTTTACTTATTTATTTTCTTTTTTTGGTTTTAATGTTGTAATTTTTAAGAGGCTTAATTGGGATAGGACTGTATTATTATTAATGTTTAGTTTTTCATTTAGTTTAGGACTTAAGTGAAACTTTTTTTTTTCACTTAAAAATTTTATTACTATTCCTATTGGGTTTCGGTTTTAGTTAGACTTTGAGTTATATTAGGATTAGATTTCAAATTCTTTAGTTCTTAAAATTGTGACATAAAACATCAGAAGAAATACGGTAAATAAAATACTACAATGTTTTAAATATTTTGCTAAAAGTATACCATTATTTTCCAAGCAATTACTCAATTAAATTATAAACAAGCTTGTAAATATTTTGCAAAAATTGGCTTGTGTCTTTGTCTTATAATAAGATCAATCATCATAAAGTGAACCCTATTTGTTGAAATTCTATTCTATAAAAATTAAAACAAAATGTTGGTGCAAACACAATAATAGGGCAAATAACACAAAGAGAAGCTGATCGAAGAATACTTCTAAATATTATTAATTAGAAGAGAAAAATTACGCAACATTATTTGGACTGAAGTACAACCCTCGCTCTCTTTAAAGAGATTCAGGCCTTTGGTAGGTAAAACTTTGTAAATGATGCAGACCTTCTCTGACTTGTCTCCCCCTGGATACAACAGCCCAAAAAATATATTTAAAAAATATATTGTATAATTTTATTATTTACTTTTTTCGTCCCTCTTCCTAAATAAAATTCAAACTCTAAGTTCTTTTCATATAGTTTGTGTTTGTTTGGTGTTATGCTCATGATTATTTGATTATAAATTTACTCTTATTTGTGGTAGTGTTATAATAATAATAATAATAATAATAATAAAAAACTGTCCAACCCATGGGTCTAACCAAACCTAAACTGATCCATGTGGGTTAGGTTGGATCCCTCTGATGGGTTGGGTTGGGTTGAATTGGATTTTTTTTAACCCACTACAATAGGTTGAAGTTGAAAAAATTTCCCAACCCAACCCAATCTGCCCATGCACACTTCTACACTTTGGTTTTATTCGGTCCATTTTGTCCACTTTGGTTTTATTCGGTCCATTTTGTTCACTTTGGTCCAATTGGTCCTAGTCATTTCTATTCTGTCCATTGGCTCCACTTTGTTCTATTTGGTCCAATTCGGTCCATTTTAGCCCACTTCGATTTATTTTTGTGCACTTACCTAAGGAAAAAACATGTTTGGGTTGAAAGCACCTAATCTAAATTGAAAATTTTCATATATATATATTATATATATATATATATGTATATATCTCAAATTCATAATATCTAAAATATTAAGCATAGTATTTATTATTTCTATACTTTTGTTGAGCCACATTAGTGCAGTATTTCAATCCACTTTGGTACGACTAAATTTAAGTCAATGTCTTTTTTAACATGAAGTTCATGAACATACAAATCTAATCTTTAGGGCAATTACTCATTTGTTTTAACGTCGTTACTTTCAAATGAATTGCATAAGATTGCGTATACATTTCAGCAAAATAAATAAATATATACATATATGAATGTATGTATGTGAAAGCTCAAATAGTGTAAAACATTGCTGCTTGTTTAGACCCCCAATTCTTAATTACGGCTTGATTAATTTTAATTTAAACACACTTGATGCAGAATATACGTGATTAGCAAATTAATTAATTGAAGCACTCAACAATTGCATGGATGAACAAATAAGTGCAACGCTAAAATGGAAAGGGTAGTAGGTAAAAGAATAGCAAACTCAAGATAACACGACGATGTATTATTGAAGAGGAAACCGAAGAACTCTACGAAAAACCTCTCAGCGACCCTTCAAGTCGAAATGATCTACTAGGGAATAAGTTGGAGTACAAGGATACCAAAAAGACCCTTCAAGCCTAATCTACCCAAAGTACTTGAGCCCTCTAAGCTTCAGTGCTGCCAATGGATTTCACAGAGTCTTGCCTTCACCAGCTTCCCGGATCTTGCAAGGAATCGCTTAAGCATGCCTGAAGCCCTACTCAAGCATACTTTAATGATGCTTGACTAGAATAGGTTTTGATCAGTTTCCCACTCGACTTCATTGAAGCAAACTTATTTCCTCACCAGTCAGCCCTATAAAAAGTGATTTGTTAGTTGATTGGTATTTTGTCAAGAATGAACCATATAAGAGTCCCTTAAGTGGGTCACAAAAAATCTTAATTTCAATTTAAATTCTCTTTGTCTCTTTTAATTTTCAAAACTTATTTATCTCTTTTACATTTCAAAATAAACTTAATTACATATATTACAACCTATTTTGTATATACCTATGTATACAACATATAGTATATTTGTTCTTTTTTGGAGATTTTTACCCTATGGAGATCTATGGTGAATACTAAAGTCCCAAGCCCTTTCATTCTTTTGGTTTTTGGGATTTTGAAATACCTAGTACTCAAGTTACAATATGTAGCTTAAACTTCTTTCGATTTGCCCATTGCTAGAGATAGAGTAAGAATTTTCTTATACATGTTCTAATTTCTATTGGGTGCATGGACATATCATGTGATTAAATTTCTCCATGTGTGGAAGTTATGTGGATAAAAACATGTAGTCTTGCACGGTTCCATCACCATTATCATATTGTACATTTTTTTTTTTTTTTTATCATGCCCACTTACACACAAGTTGTGTATGTTTTGTCCAGCTTTATTTGTAACTGTTCTCTCAAATAGGGCTAGTTTCTACATTTATAAGGTTCATCCCTGAAAACATAAAAATAAATAAATAAATACACACATAATTAAAAACATGTACATATGTTTGGAAGTATATAAATAGTAGTGACCCCGAAATGGTACATTGATATCAATCGATACTAAAAGACTTCGTTCCTCTAAACAAATCGAAACAACCTCTAGTATGAAATTAACTCTTTTAGTTCATCCTGTATTTTGGTTTCGCGGTTTGGCTTTCTTTGTTTATCCAAACAAACATAAGTTGTTGGGGCATTATTTTTTAAAATTATGCCTAAAAATAGGTTAAATAATACGATAATATGCAAGGCACAACAATAAACATACAAAGTAAAATAAAAATTTATAATCATTTAACTAGAATTAAATGACATAATGAAATATAATATTTTATTTAAAATAAAATATAAAATTGTACACTCTAGCACTCTATTGTCATTATATTTATTTAATAACATTCTAGTATTCTACAGCGTTCGAGATTTAAAACAATTCCTGTAATTATGACTGATAAAATTTTGAATGATTTTCCAAATTTCCAGAAGCTCCCACCCAAACCCAGACAATTTGTTAGGAAATCTAGAGTGAAGCTTTAGATCCAGATATCAAAACTAACAACCATAAATTCATGACAAAAAATAATATAGAACTTGTAACTACTTGCCTTCTTTAACACCTGTGCATTAATTATATAAATACTAATAAGCGATCCTCTAAGTGTGATTCTTGATAGTATTGCGAAGTGGTTCTCAAATTTAGGAGCCACATGATATGAGCTAGTTGCCTGTGTATAAAATTCAAATTTTGACACTAAAATTTCCATATTTGTCTTTTCTTCTTTTTGAATAAATAATAATATATGTTTGTGGGTTCAAATAAAAACAAATTATTTTCATGTTTTATGTTTATTGTTATGTTGTTTGTGTTTAAGTGTTACGTTAAAAAAAAAAATCTTAATTAATATATTACTAGCCCTTTTATATTTTTTTAAAACTATGTATAAAAAAAAGAAACAAGTTAGTTGGCATTTATTAGGCTATTTGTACAAATAAAAACAATATTAAGCGGATGTATAGATATTTTTGAGGGCCTAATCGTTGGTGTCTTAAGGCTTTCAATTTTTTTCCAAATAACTTGAATAGTATCTAGCTTCATCCTAATGTGCCTCTTTCTTAAGAGTACTTTTGTTGATCATGATTTCAAGTTAGCTAACAGGGTAAAAATGTATCACTTAATGTCTTAAACACCAAAATTTTATTTTTTATGATATTACTCTTAATTTTTTTTAATTTAATATTATAATTGTTTAAGAATTGAAAGGTTTTGTTAGCTCTGATCCTGGCTGGAAGAACAGCTTTTGTTTTTTCCCCTATCGTTTTTGATCAACTTCATGCGGCAAGTACAAGTTTTCTGTTTCTGTAACAACATAATTATCTTTGTTTGCCCCTATCGTTTGTAGAAGAGGCATTGATACATTGATGAGCAAGTCAAAAGGATATGCACACAAGCTATTATATACTTATGGAGAGAGGTACATAGGAGACTACTCTACATGAATGACCAAAGCTTTCTGAGAATCTCTTAAAAAAAAAAAAAAAAAAAACCAATGGTCCATCCTATCTGTTCTATAACATTTATATGGCTCTACAGTCGGCCGAACTAAAACTTTTCTGGTAGATGGTAACATCGCGAAACTACAAAATTAGTAAGGGGGCCAATAGTTTCCTGTAAAATTTGTGGCTTCCTTTCAATTGTCTCAAACATTTTAAATGATGCAGCTTGTCCAACAGCAAAAGCTCAAATTATCCGAGTACACCCACAGACCCACTAATAACTAAACCCGTGCAAAATATCAACCACTAAGCATTAACTCTCTCTTATTCTTCTTTTTCCCGCTTTTCTTCCTTTTCTGTGTTGAATGTGGACTAGCTCAAATACACAAGCATATCCCTATAACATATTTTCTGTTCTCCGGTCCTGTTTAGGCTTCTAACATAGTGGAGCACAATTTCAAATCTGGCCATTTGAACAATGCACTATACACTTAGCACCTATCTCTGTAGCACTCTAAGCCATTCAATTCAGAGTCTTGTAATCAAACATTGTCAACAATTTTTTGTTTGTATAAAAAGGGTATGATTCAGCTAGCAATTTAAAAGTAGACCCTCTACTCACGCTAAGAACAAGACCATACTCATGCTCAGAGATGTTCCAATAATTCATAATCGTAATCTTTATATCATGATCAACAGTCCCTCTCTCTTCAGCCCCATGTAACACATAATTACTCAAATTTGCAGTAATTTAAGATAAACTAAATGTAGAAGACTCCCAATATTGTAAAGTCCGAAGTCTGAACCTAAGTTTTATCCATTTGCAGTAATTTCAGAACTACTACCAAGTATGCGATCTTAGAAGTTATTCCAGCCAATTGAACCCATTTGTCTTCTGCTAAATTTTAAATTTGTCTAACAATTATGCAGACTTTGCAACCTTGTCATTCGTTGCTGAGATTTTTATCTTCCTTCGCGTTGGTCTTGATAAATTGAAACTAAATAGCTATTGAAAACAATGAAAAGTGGCCTTGGACAATGAAAGCGGAGATTAGTCAATGACATATACTATCTATATAGAAGCAGATGACAAGCCTAGACCTTGTTTCTTGAATTATTGAACCATTCAGCTATTAGGAATAAGTATTGTATGTATTTTTTTCAAACGAAATGTATGAGCAGTCTATCTAGTTTACATGCACGCTTGATTTTGCTTTTAGCAGTCCTGGAACATTGGTGGCAGTGAGTTCAATACTGCTAGCTCTAATCCTGGCTGGAAGAGCAGCTTTTGTTTTTTTCCCAATACCATGTCTTTCTCTTAAAAGTACAAGTTTTCTGTTTCTGCAACAGCATAATTTTCCTTTTTCCAACTTTATTGATCTACAAAGTCTCATGAGAAAATTTTACTTGTGACTGGTGATGTTATGGTGGGCTGGTCTCATGACAGATGCCGAGTTTATGGCACTTTCTTATATGATATATCTGTTTTATTTATGGCCAAAATGCCTATGAATTCAAATTAATCACTGAGAAAAGTTAAGAAATAAGGAAATTTGGGAAATTTCATTTGATCTCTACATCATCTTAAAAATAAGAACATACTTTTGAGAGAGACATGATATTGGAGATGAAATTGTTCAGTGAAAATTTTATTCTTTTCCTAAATACAGTTCACAAGGTCAGAGACTCAGAGCATACTCAATTGCGAGTTAATGCATTCATGATCAACAGCACCATAGTTGTTTTAAAAATAAAACTATATTAAATAATACGTCCAAATTATGTTGCAAATTTACAAATTCATCAAAAAAAAAATTAAAAATACCAAAATAAATCAAACTATAAAACTTAAATAAAGGTTATAAGATAAAATTATATATGATGGGTAAAATTACAAGGCATTGAGTTGGGTTGGGTAAATTTTAATTGGATTGATGTATTAGATGCACATCACTATTAATAACCAATGTATTGCTAAACCTATGGACAATTGCCAATGTATTGCTAAACCTATGGAAAATTTGTTTTGCTATGACAATTTGCTAAAAACGTCTAGAATTTCATTGAATATTCAAAGAATCTTTACAAGATACTCGTTCACTTTATCTTTTTCTTTGTACAGATACAAAGAAGGAAAACAATAATCCTATCTATTTTTCTTTCAATAGCACCCAAAAATCCTATTTTTTACTCGGACTATCCGATCACTGATTAGCCGTAAGAGAAGCACACCTTCTCACATAAATCACCTTTGGACTCTGATCAGCAGTAGTACTCTTAGTCTCCTCTACTATATCAATATTCCTTGGCTTTGGACAAAGCAGACCAACACAAACATTATAGTCTTCTCTGCTATACTCGTTACCCAGGATTGCCCACGCCATGTCCATGAGTTTGAGAGCGCCATCTGCCATTGGGGAGGGAAACTCGTTGGGATGCACCAACTTTGCAAACTTGCAATACCTTTCTTTGATGGAGTCATGAGTGATTGATGGGTGATCAGCCTCCGTGAAGCCAAGGACTGCGTAGAGATCAACTCCGCCAACCTTGTTCTTCTTGAACTCGCCGGCATGGTGGATATATAAGGCAGTGTAGTACTTGGCCACGCCTCCAAAATAAGGGTCGAGTTTGATGGCCATCTCTACGAGCTCATAGGCTTTCTTTTGATTTCCTTCACTCCATTCTTGATCAGCCCACTTCAACAGTGCATCCGTCATGGTGGATGATCGGAAGACTTCACAAAGAGAGAAGAACAACAGCAACAAGAAGAAGAAGACTGAGTTATGTTAGACGAATTAAGATATAGTAATGAGAGAATTAATTTATAAGATTGCGTTAGCTTGGTCCCTAAGCTAGGGTTTGCAAGTTAAACCGACTGAGTTTCACCGACTGTGTGAGTGTTTTGGAAATTAATTTATATTTATATTTATTTTTTTTTCGTACTTTATTTAGTTTTAATGTTGTAATTTTTAAGAGGCCTAATTGGGACAGGACCTATCATTATTAATGTTTAGTTTTTCATATAGTTTAGGACTTTGTGAAACTTATTTTTTTCGCTTTAAGATTTTATTTCCTATTTCTATTGGGTTTCGGTTTTAGGTAAGACTTTGAGTTATATTAGGATTAGATTTTAAATTCTAAGTTGTTCTTAAAATTTTGACATAATGCCAAGAGTCTTGTAACTAAATTACATTTTACCATGTACAAAAGGATTGGGGCCTTTGTAATTATCTCTCAAATTTTTAAAAACAAAAATTGACTAGTATCTTAGTCTAATGATAGAATTAATCATCATGAAGTGAACCGATGTGTTGAAATTCTATTCTATAATATTATACTTAAAATACAGTTAAAAAAAGAAATAATTTTTTTTTGTTACTTGGTGATAAGTATTTTATTTGTATTTTATGGAAGTGATAATTTTTATTAAATATTCTGAGGTTATTAGTAGGGTTGGTCATTGATAGTTTTTCAAAATTTGTATACATGTGATTTTTCTTATATACTTTTTTTTTTTTAAGTAAACAGTAATACTTATTAGAATGTACATGAAAATATTAATAATAGTGTTTTAAACCGGGTTATAATACATTATATAACTAGAGTACAATTACAAAAGGCCTTAACATTTGCAGTTGTAGGCTATGTGTGTCTAATGTCCGCTAATTTTCCTTCTGTACTCAATACTATTAATTAAAGAGCTTTCTTTTTGTGAATTTCTACTTTTCTATGCCCAAAATGCCATCATTCTACTCACTTATAGGTTTGAAACTCATGGGATATAAATAAGTAAAACTAAAAATTTTAAAATCCTAAATTTAAGGGTTATACAAACACAGGTTTAACTCTCAACACCGTAAATGCAACAGTTACAAATGGTTACAATTCAGATATAAAATATAACCATTAGTATCACCCCCAACAACGAGAGACAACAAAAATTCCTACCAAAGAATATAGAAAGGATGATGGAGATGAAAACTCAAAAGACTTTCCTTTAGAGGATGGCCTTAATGTGAATTGTAAATGATTGAGGCCTATAAATTGAATACCTCTCTGGCCTCCAGTACAAGCCTGATCCTGGCATTGGCTCCACCAATTCCATTCCCCACTCTACATCGACGGTAATTAATTCTTTTATCTCTTTACCATCTTTCCAAATTTTTTTTTCTTTTTCTAATTTTTATTTTATTTTATTTTATTATATTTTAGTCACTCATCTAAACATTTTAGTAACACTTAAATTTTATGAAGCTTTTTAAACCCAAAAAAAAAAAAAAAAAATGAAAAGCAAAAATTGCCAATCGAAAATGATTACAAAACATAATTTTGTGATTTCAATGCTATTTTGGCGTTAATTTTTTGAAGTTAGCCTCATTACACTCTTGATTGTGCAAGTAGTTTAGAAATTTTTGATATTATAATTTTGTTTTTAGAGATAATTACAATATGCTACTAATCTCGCAGTTCAAACTCTTTCTCCCCTAGACCCCCAAGTACTTTGCACATGGAGAGGTATCAATTCAGCTACAAGACCTTTGGCTTTTGATATTATAATTACAACCATTGCACAATGACTTAGAGGCACAAATCAACGTTGTTCTTAGGAAATATTTGGTCCTACCACAAGTGTCCCTAAAAAATTATTGCCAATTTGTCTGTGGGGTACAATTAAGCTAGCCAAGAATACTATGTAGCAACTTAAGAGAATATTTTGTTAAATTATTGGTAATTGGGGGAAAAGTTTTGTAAAATTATGAATTTGGAGAGTCAAAATTGGTTGGTTCAAGCCCCAAAATTCATTTTGAGGCCTTTAGTAGCTGCTTGAAACAAGAAAAACTCATATTCTACAAAATAAAAATAAATAAATAAAAATTTTTACCTAGGGATTGCTTAAGCATGCCTTAAGCTCTACTCAAGCACGCTTTAATGATGCTTGACAGGACTAGGTTTCAATCAGTTTCCCCGCTCAACTTCGCTCACACAGGATTATTTCCTCACAGATCAGCACCATAAAAAGTGATTATTGGTTAATCACTATTTCGTCAACAATGAACCACATAAGGCTCACTTAAGTGACTCTTAAGAAAGCCTTAATTTCAAAACCAATCTGTCATGCACTTTTACTTTTCAAAGTAATCTTACTTACATATATTACAACCAAATTTATAGACGCCTATATATATACAATATTTATTTTTTTACTTATTTTTACCGTAGGGAAATCTATGGTGAATAACAAGTCCAAGGCTCTTTCATTCTTCTGGTTTTCGAGATTTTGAAACACCTACTCAAGTTACAATATGTAGCTAAAATTTTTTTCGGTGTGCCCATGGCTAGCTAGAAAAGGGAGTATATGATGTTCTAATTTCTATTGGGTGCATGGGCTTTTCATGTGATTAAATTTCTCCATGTGTGCATGGTATGTGGATAAAAACATGTAGTCTTGCAGAGTTCCATCTCCATTATTATTATTATTATTGTTTTCTTCTTCTTCTTCTTCTTATTAAAAGGAGGACAAATAATACTATCAATAAAGAATTGACAAGTGCCAATAATTTTATAGTTTAATGGTATTATCCAACTCTTTTCATAGGGAGAATATGGGTTTAAATCTCCCTCTCCTCTACTTATTTTAAGTAAAAAAAATTAAGGATTGCAAAACACTATATATATAGAGAGAATAAACGGTGGACATTGACCAATGACTTTCTAAATTTAACACAAAAGAGAAAGGTGAAACTTTGTAAATAATAGTTATATTTCCAAGTTTGTTAAACAGAAAGATAGGGTGGAGATTATCAGTTATTTGGCTAAGGGTGAAGCATCTAATAACTTGTGTTTTTTTTTTGTTGTTGTTGTAAATCATGCCTATTACAATCTTATTATCATACAAAATTTTTGGTTTATGACCTTATATATCTAATCATAGGCACAAGAGATCACAATTCAATTTTGTGGAGATTACCAGAAATCTGCAATATATCTAATGTTGCATCAAGATAATTTGAACTTAATTTAAAACAAAAACATGTCTTTAGAACTTCACCTATCATAATCATCATCATCACACGTGTCTTCATAGTTGCAAGGTTTTGGAAATAGGCATTGGATTCTCTTTGAATCCCCTATCATTGATAAATTAGTTAGTATCTTCTTAGCTGTTATTGTAGCTGGTGTTAATTAAGTTAATCAATTAAGGACAAAACTTAGGTATGATATTGTACGTGCTATTTTTTAGATTCCCCTCTTAAGATTCAGCCACGTGACTACTTAACTAAAAAAATATCATTTCTTCTCATGAAAAAAAATTCACATGGCAGAATCTTAAAAAGAGAACATATAGAACACACCTAAATACTATACCTAAGTTTTGCTCATTAATTAATACTAGTATATAGTTTAGAAACTAGTCTCTTAACATACATAATGATATATATATATATATATATATATATATTATATATATATATATTGTTGTTGTTGTTGTTATTATTATTATATCATGCCCACTTAAACACGAGGTGATATATGGTTTATCAATTTATCTAGCTTCATATGTAACCGTTCTATCATATAGGGCTTGGTAATTCTACGTACATTGATAAGGTTCATTCCTATAAACATAAAAATAAATGCATACATATGTACATAATTAAAAACATATGTTTAAAATTTTATAAATAGCAGTGATCCCAAAACTATACATCAGCATCAATTGATACTATAATACTTTGTTCTTATAACCAAATCGAAACAACCTCTAATACAAAATTGACTTCCTTAGTTTATTCTATATTTTGGTTTAGTCGTTTGGCTTTCTTTGTTTAACCAAACAAACATAAGTAGTTAAGGCATTGTTAAGCAAGTGTTATTTTTTAAGGGTAAGTAAAAATTGGCCAAATATCACAATTATATGCAAAGCATGATAATAAACATACAAAGTAAAATAAAATAAATTATAATTATTTGACAATAATTAAATGACATTCTAAAATGTAATATTTTAATTAAATTACAATATAAAATTGTACACTTTGCCATTATTATTATTGAAACTGTGATATGTATTTATCCTATCATATGTTTTTTAAGTTATTTCTTATATTGTCCTTGTTGATGGGAGAGGAAAAACTACTGTTACAGGCATCATTACTTTATATGTATTAATGAAATTTGCTAAAAATCCCAACAAAGATCTAAACTCCCACTCAAATCCAAACAATTTGTAAGGAAATCTAGGGTGAAGCTTTAGATCATATTTTAGGGATATCAAAAAGCTAAAAACCCTAAATCCATGATCATTAATAATATTGAATTTATAATCATTTGACTTCTTTTACATATATGCATTATATAAATACTAATAAGTGATCTTTTTAGTGTGATTCCTAATAGTATCGTGAAGTGGTCCACTAATTTCAAAGCCACATAATATGAGCTTGTAGCTCATACATTATATAATTCAAATGTTGACATTGAAATTTTTGTATTTTCCTATGCTTCTATTTAAATAAATAATAACACCTGTTTGTGGATTCAATTTTTTTTTAAAAATTTCATGTTTATGTTTATTGTTAATGATGTTTTGGCTTAATTATTATATTAAAAAAAACATTCTTAATTAATATATTACTAGCCCTTTTATATTATTTAAAATATGTATAAAAGATTTTAAAAGTTAGTTGATATTTATCAGGTTATTTATAAAAATAAAAACAATATTAAGTAGACCTATTGTGGATAATAAGAATTTTTTAAAGACCTAATTTTTGGTGTTTCAAAATTTTAAAATATTAGGCAGACTTATTGTGGATATGTAGATTTTTTTGAAACTTCTTGTGATGTTTTCAATTATCATAGGTTCTGAATCATGCAGAAGAGTCATTTGCCCATGTGCCTATATTTTACAAAAATGACCAGACTCAGCTTGGATAGTGTAGAATCCTTGTTTACTTGTGGAGCAGTACAAACCATAATCCGAAACTATCCTTGTCTTGACTTTCTTGATTTTCAAATGGTAAATTTGTTTGAACTGCAACTTTTGTTATAGTGCCCCGACCACTTATGAATGGCCACTGTAGCTAATTTTGTGTTGTTTGGTAACCATGTAGGTGTTCTGCCTACCTAGATATGATAAAAATTATGATTGGGTATTGGATCCAATGCCTACATGTTTTGTGACACGCCTCAAGATTATTGAAATTTATGAATTTCATGAAGATGAAGAAGAGATGCATGCAGCAAAGATTTTTCTTGAAAGTGCATCAGTTTTGGAGAGGATTATCATCGTTTGTGATGAATATCGTTTCAAATCTAGGGGGCTTAAACAAAAAATGATAACTACCCCACACACACACACACACACACACACTGACTTCTGTGAAAGATACTCCCAACTTGGGTACGAGTGACAAGTGAAAAAAACCAATGCAAACCCAACATTTTTTGTGACTCATTTTGTGTTTTTCAGGAACTGGGTTGACTTTCAGAACCATAAATAAGACTGCTTCATTTCAGGTCAGTTATTGTATTGTGTTTTTTTTTTGGTTGCCCGCTAATGAATAAGAATCGCTATGGGGGTCTCTGTTCTTAGTTTTGATGGTAATGTTGAGTGAATTTTTTTCCCACTTTGCTTAGAAAGTTTAGGACTTGGAAACTTCATGGATATTCTGGATAATCGGTAAATGCATGGTGGTGAGGCATTAGTATTTTAGGTTTGTTTTAGCTTTTCTTCCATTTGTTTTGAGGAAAGAGAAGCACAGAAAATATTAGAAAGAAAAAAAAATTGGGTGGATTCAGAATGTTGAAGATTTCAGATTTAAAAAAAAATAAAATAATAATAAGCATCTATGGTTGTTGAGGATTAATTGGATCTGTTTGTCAAAATTGATCACATTAATGTTTTTTAGAAAATAAATCATTTTTCAAAAAGTATTTTCTATAAAATTATTTTATTTTTATTTGACAGCAATCTTAAATGAGTTTTAAAGAACAATCTCTTAAAAATTTTAGTAGATAAAAACTTATGAAAAGTAAGCTATACTTTTTATGTTTATTAGAGATAGTTTTCTTTATACATTTTTTTTAATGCTACCAAATACTAAAAAATGCAAAAAGTTATTTTTACACATGATTTTCTATCGAAACAAACGGATTAGAATAAAATTGTGGAAAAGAATACATCTATAGCCGACTAAAAAATTTTAGGATATATATATACTGATAATTTGATAATTATAACAATGGAGGAAGAGGGCTTCAAACCCCGGTTCTCCTCGTATAGGAGCGCAAGCAATGCCATGACATTCACTAAAGGCTTGGTTATTGTATTTGTTGTTGCAAAGTATCTTTGTTAGATTCACAAAACGTTCCTGAAAAGTATATTATGGGTCATTATTTCAATGGCATACGCAGAAGCGTATCCTTATCTGGAACTCTTTTCAGAATAACAAAGGTGCTGTTATGACACCTAAAGACTAATTTGACAATTGGTTATGTGGTGTAGGAGAATCGTCAACGCTATGGATGTAAATTTTCCCTTGGACAAGGCCAAGAAACAAAAGTTCAGAAAGAAACAGAATGCTAATAAGAGCAGAAAGGAAATTGACAATTAACCAGACCCAATTCTTCAGCACATTTTGTCATACCTTTCAACCAAAAATGCTATACAAATGAGCATATTATCAAAGAGATGGAAATACCTATGGACATCCATCCCCAAACTTGATTTTGATGAAGGGGCACTGGATAGGAGGTTGATGTTCATGAAATTTGTGGAAACAGTGCTTGCACTTCATGATCCTTCAAATATAAAAAAATTTCTCTCTGTCATGTAATGTGCAATATGATACATCTCACACTCGTGGATTTGTTCTGTTGTGAAGCATAAGGTTCAAGTGTTAAATCTGTTATCTTAGAAACTTTCAGGAATTGTTAGCATTGCCGCCTTGCTTATTTACTTGTGAATCATTAGAAGTATTGACACTTCACATGTTCCACTCTCTCAAGCTCCCTTCAAGTATTTGCTTTTCTAGTCTCAAGATATTGACTCTTGAGAAAGTTATATTTTCTGATGATCATTCAACCCAACAGCTCTTTACGGGTTGCCTAATCCTGGAGAACTTATCTATAGTTGACTGTGTTGGAAATAAAACAAAATACTGATGGGCCTTTCCTTACTTACTCTCACAAATATCTACACACTACTTAGTGTATAGAAGAGACTCACACTCATAAATTAAATAAAGGGAGAGAGAGTGCAGAGGGAAGAGTCAGAACTCTTTAAGGTTTTGTATTTCTCTTCAACTCTTGCTTAGAACTTGACGGATGAATGGGTTTATATAGTACACCATCCAACCTTTAACTCTCACTATATTTATTTTCTAACTCTTACATTCATAAATCCCACACATAACTTCAATAAACTTCTCACTACATTAATTTATGAAACTCACTTATTTATGAAGGATTAGTTAAAAACAAGTTTAACTTCTAACATCCCCCCTTAAACTTGTTTTCTTGATTACTCCAAGTAAGGCTCGCAGCTTGTTGAATGTGTCATACTTGAGTGGTTTAGTGAGTATATCTGCAACCTGATCATGCAACTTCACGAACTCTAGATGAACTTCCTTTCTTGCAATACATTCTCGAATAAAATGATACCTTGTGTCGATGTGCTTGCTTCAGTCATGAAAGACTGGATTCTTTGCAAGTGCTAGTGTTGACTTATTGTCCACAAATATCTTCGTAGCTTCTTCTTGAAACATCTGCAACTCTTTCAATAAACTTCTAAGCCATATTACATGACAAACAATAGAGGTAGCAGCAACGTACTTAGCTTCACAAGTGGAAAGCGTCACGATTGGCTGCTTTTTGGACATCCATGTAAATGCAGTATCACCCATATAGAATATAAAACCAGTAGTACTCTTTCTATCATCCATCTCTCCGGCCCAATCACTATCACTGTAGCTAACAAGTTTAAAATCTTTAGAGGGTGAATACAATAGTCTATAATCAAGTGTACCTTTTAAATAGCGAAGAATTCTCTTGGCAGTCTTCAAATGAGTCATCATCGGTGCTTCCATGTAATGACTAACGAGTCCAATGCCAAAAAGAATGTCTGGTCTTGTGCATGTTAGATACCTCAGACTTCCGATCAAACTTTTGAAAAATGTTGGAAGTATTTGTCAATTCTGCTATTCCAAGCTATTGGTGCATGTTTTAGGCCATATAGAGCTTTCTTTAACTTCAAAATTTTATCTTCTTGCCCCTCTACAACATAGCCTATAGGCTACTCAACATAAAGTTCTTACTCAAGGTAGCCATTCAAAAATGCGGATTTTACATCCATTTGGAAAATTCTCCATTGATTCTGAGCTGCTAAAGAAATTAGCAATCGTATAGTTTCCAAACGAGCAACTGGGGCAAATACCTTATCATAATCAACAACTTGCTATTGACTATACCCTTTCACCACCAATCTTGCTTTGTATCTCTCTACCTCTCCTTTTGCATTCTTTTTCAACTTGTACAACCATTTTACACCAATTGTCTTCTTTCCAGTTGCAAGAGTTGCAATCTCCCATGTATCATTCTTCTTTATTGCCTTGATCTCTTCATCCATAGCATTTCTCCATTTTTTGTCTTGCACTGCTTCTTCAAATCCTGTAGGTTCACAATCAGCAAACAGACAAAAAAGTGTTACATCATCAGTAATCTTTGTTGAATCATAAAGATCCTGGATACTTCTCATTTTTCTTGGTCTTTCACTAGAACTTCCTTCTAGTAAAGATGATGATGATGGACTTTCATGAATGGGAGATGATGCTGCTGATGATGGAGGTAGAGTGGTAGGCTCTTCCTGAATTTCATTCCCTTGATCTTCCTCTTCAGATAAAGGAAAGAAATCATACTTCTCCTCTTCTTGGGTACTCCAATCCTATGTGCCTTCTTCGTCGAATTCCACATCTCGACTAACAATGACTTTTCCAGTGCTCGGATTATAGAGCTTATAGCCTTTAGAGCTTGGATCATAGCCAATGAACACATACTTCTTGCTTTTATCATCTAGCTTGGATCTCTCTTGATCTGGTACATGTGCATATGCAATGCTCCCAAACACATGAAGATGGGAAACTATAGGCTTCTTCCTACTCCAAGCTTGTTGTGGGGTTTTTCCTTGTACATTTCTTGTGGGGCAACGATTGGATAAATAGATTGCACAATCTATAGCTTCAGCCCAAAATTCTTTAGGCATTTTCTTGCTCTTCAACATGCTTCTAGCCATATTAAGAATTGAACGATTCTTTCTTTCTGCTACACCATTCTGTTGTGGTGACCTTGGAACTGTTAGAGGGTGGCGAATCCCATTTGCATCACAAAATTCTTTGAATTCATTTGATGTGAATTTGCCTCCTCTATTAGATCTTAAGGCCTTAATTTCATGACCACTCTGCTTTTCTACAAATGCCTTAAATTTCTTAAATGCACCAAATGCTTCATATTTCTGCTTCAAAAAATAAACCCATGTTTTTCTATTAAAATCATCAATAAAGAGAAGAAAGTAGTTACTTTTACCAAGTGATGATGGCTTAATAGGTCCACACACATCAGTATGAACAAGTTGCAATGTCTTGGTTGCTCTTGTACTAGCTTCTTTTGGAAAGCTTTTCCTTGATTGCTTGCCAAGGAGACATCCTTCACAAAGCTGGATAGGATGTTCAATGCAAGGCAATCCTTTCACCATCTTCATCTTTGTCAACAACTGTAGTCTCCAAAGTTTAAGTGCCCAAATCTTAGATGCCAAAGCCAAGAAGAATCTTTAAAACAAGCCTTCAGACATCTAATAGTATCAGTTTGAATATTTAACAAAAACATTCTATTTCTTGTCATGGGCACATTAGCTATCACATTGTTTCGATGATCCCTTATTAAGCAACTACGATCTTTCAACTGGATATCATAGTCTTTCTCAAGAAGTTGTCCCAAGCTCAAAATATTAGTTTTCATGCTTGACACATAATATACATCAAAAATAAATTGATGATCTCCATTCTTTAAACGGATAAGAATTTTACCTATCCCCTTCACTAAAACTTTGGATGAGTCACCAAAGGTAACACTCCCGACCACCGATTCATCAATCTCCATAAACATCCTTTTATTCCCACACATATGGTTGCTAGCACCAGAGTCAAGATACCACGCACCATTTTCTTCTTTGCCTTCTCCTTTGTATGTCAACAACAAAGTCGGCTCCACTTCTTCATTTTTATCTTCAACATAGTTAGCTTACTCCTCAATAGTGTTAGCGGCATTTTTACATTCAGAATCATAATGCCCATACTTTGACAATTATAACATTTGATATTAGACTTATTATACCTTCTTTTATATGGTCTTGAGAAACTTCCTCTTCTATGATCTCTTGTGGATTTTGAACTTTGACCCCTCTCTTCATAATTGGGAGAGTTTTGACAATTTCTTCCTCCAGATCCTCTCTCTCTACCACGTCCATGTCCTCGGCCTCTTTGGCTATTTTCACGCCAACCTTTCTCATTCAAGGTGAGCTTTGCTTGTAGGACTTGCTCCAAAGGCTCTTGCTTTTTCTTATTGAGCCTTTCTTCATGGGCTTGTAATGATCCCATGAGTTGGTCAATGGTCACTGACTCTAAGTCTTTTGATTCCTCAATTGCTACAACAATATAGTCAAACTTAGAAGTTAATGACCATAGAATTTTTTCTACTACACGGACATCATCCAAGTTCTCACCATATCTCTTCAATTGATTTACAATTGCCAACACCCTTGAAAAATAATCTGAAATAGATTCAGATTCTTTCATGTGCAAACCTTCAAACTCGCCTCTCAATGTTTGAAGGCGAACTTTCTTCACTTTATCAACTCCCGTTAGAGAGTTTTTAAGAATCTCCCATGCTTGCTAGGATGAAGTTGCATTTGCAACTTTCTCGAACATAGTTTCATCCAAGCCTTGATAGATCAACGTAAGAGCTTGTTGATCTTTCTTTCGAGATTTTTACAAGGCTTCCTTTTGGTTTGGGGTTAAAGATTCTTCATCTTGTGACTCCACATAACCTTTCTCCACAATCTCCCACGCATCTTGGGATCCGAGCAACGCCTTCATTCGGATACTCCAATTTCAAAGTTTTGTTTGGTAAGTCGAGGAAATTGGAATGACGCCATCCCATTAGTAATAGCCATTCTCACCACAAACCGATTGGCTCTGATACCACTTTGTTGGAAATACTGATGGACATTTCCTTACTTACTCTCACAAATATCCACACACTACTTAGTGTATAAAAGAGACTCACACTCACAAATTAAATAAAGGGAGAAAGAGTGGAGAGGGAAGAGTTAGAACTCTTTAAGGTTTTGTATTTCTCTTCAACTCTTGCTTAGAACTTGACGGATGAATAGTACACCATCCAACCTTTAACTCTCACTATATTTATTTTCTAACTCTTACATTCATAAATCCCACACATACTTCAATAAACATCTCACTACATTAATTTATGAAACTCACTTATTTATGAATGATTAATTAAAAACAAGTTTAACTTCTAACATACTGCATTTGGAAAAATGTCAAGACTGTTTGTATCTCTTCTCCATGCTTCAAAGGTTGTTCATAAGTGGTAGGTACTTATTCACTGAAAAGTATGATGAAAATGATGATAAAGATGACCTGAATGCTGACGCAGATGATCAGAATGATTTTAATGGTTGTCAAGTTGTGAATTTTGGAACTAGTTTGAAATCCTTTTCTTTTGATGGTGAACTCTTAAATGATTATTGCTTCTACAACTCATCCTCAATAGTTGATGGGTCTATTCAAGTCTTTGAAAGAAATGAAGTAGATTGTTACCAAGATGCTCATCGTGTTTATAAGCTTCTTGGTGGACTCAGTAGTGTGGAAAAGCTAACAGTATCTAATGGTACTGTTGAGGTATGTTCCCAACTGGTAATCACATGAATAAGTCTATCCCTTTGTAGCAGCCATTTCTTTTATTTATTCACATGAAAACTTGTTGAGATGTTTCTGTTATCATAGGTTCTGAATCATGCAGAAGAGTTATTTGCCCATGTGCCTGCATTTTAAAAACTGACCGGACTCAGCTTGGAAAGTGTGGAATCCTTGTTTACTTGTGGAGCAGTACAAACCATACTCCAAAACTCTCCTTGTCTTGACTTTCTTGATTTTCAAATGGTAACTTTGTTTGAATTGCAACTTTTGCTACAATGTCTCGACCTCTTAGAAATTGCCACTGTAGCTAATTTTGTGTTTGGTAACCACATGTAGGTGTTCTGCATAGCCAACTATATTGAAAACTATGATTGGGTATTGGATAAAGTGCCTACATGTTTTGTGACACACCTCAAGACTATTGAAATTTCTGGATTTCGTGGAGATGAAGAAGAGATGCATGCAGTAAAGATTTTTCTTGAAAGTGCATCAGTTTTGGAGAGGATTGTCATTGTTTGTGATGATTATCATTTCAAATCCAGGGGGGGCTTAAAGAAGCAGAAGGAAATTTATAAACAGATACTGTTGTTCCCTAGAGGGTCAATGAGTTGTGCAGTAGATTTCATGTTGGGTTTCAATTAAATACAGATCACCGCTCTCAAGTTTCCATATTGTGGCTAACTAACACATGAAAAATTATGGCATATTTTTTAACTTCTTAATTTACCTTTTGCCTTTGTCATCCTGCCAAAGGTTGTGATTCTCTTTCTTTGACTCTTCAAGTAATTTGATGTGTTGGTTGCTTTAACCCCTTCAAGCTATACAGTTATGTTTTGAGAGCTTCAGGCGTCACCCTTGTGGCATGTAATGCAATGTTTGTTCCCTTGAACATCTAGGCTCAAAATTCCTATTATGTAATGGTTGTTGTGCTCCTACAAGTGCTTGGATGTGGGTCTAGCATTAGTTAGAATAAATTCTAATACTATAGGATTTTTATTGTTTGGTTCTTTTTGTCCTAGGGAGATCTATGGTGTGTCAAGTCCCAACTCCTCTCATTATATTGGTTTTTTGGGATATTGAAACACCTACTTAAGTTTCAAACTTACAATATGCAGCTTAAATTGCTTTTTATGTTTCCTTAGCCAGAAATAGAGTAAGATATCTCTTAAACGTGCTGCTCTAGTTTCTACTAAGTGCACAGTGCTGTCTCCTTTATTCTTCTCTATATATTTTGGCCAATGGAGAGGAGGGGAAATACTAGGAATTGGATATTTTTTTTCCTGAAAGCTCGGATTTGTGTTGAAAACACAAAAACTGTTTAGACCCCCAAATAACAAATTACGGCTAGATTGATTTTACCATAACTTAAACTAAGTGCGGAAACAAAAGTAAATGAAGCGCAATCAACCAATACTACTTTAGTGCATAAATATGAACAACAAACAATAAAATTAAAGCACAAGAGTAAAGGAAGAAGGATGCAAACACAAGATAACACGCCGATGTGTTATTGAGGAGGAAACCGAAAAACTCGGCGAAAAACCTCTCCATTGCCCTCCAAACGGTAATCGATCCACTAGAGAATAAAGTTGGAGTACACGAATAACAAAAGACCTTCCAAGCCTAGTCTACCCAATGTACTTGAGCCCTCCAAGCTCCTGCTACCAACGAACTTCTCGGAGTCATGTCTTCTCTATCTTTCCGGATCCCACAATATGCCCGATTGCATCTGCCAAGCCTCATCGGCTTCTTTTGGCAAATCCCCAAAGCTTCCCAATCTCCAAAACACTCCGAAAAAGGTGTGGGTTGTGTTTGGGTACAAATCTCCTCTCAAGCTATGACAATGGGAGAGAGAAGGAGAAGAGGCTAGGATGATTTCTCACTAAGGATTAGTAGCTATCTCTCTAAAAGATGGGTGTGTGTGCTGTTGAAAACCTATCTAGGGTTTTTCTCTCTAAAATGGCCTCCTCACACATTTGTGGGTAATGAGGGTATATATAGTATGGGTGAAGGGTAAGAAAGTCATACTTAAAAATCCTCCAAGCAGAGAGTTTTGCAGGTGTCTCGCAAGAAGGTTTACTTGCGAGACATTAGCGAAATCCTCCAGGCTGGAATGTTGCTTCAGCTTCTAGCATGTACTCTTCACGTGGCTCTTTCGCGGGTTAGCTACTAGCGAGACAGTTGCAAAAACCACTGATCTTCAATTAAGCTTGAATCTTCACCAACTTAATACTAAACCCAATACAATAAAATCCCACAAAGTACAAGGAACAAAATTAAAGTAAATACAACACTTTTTGTCATGGAATAAAGCCAACATTAAACATAGTTGTAAATCACAACTTTACAATCTCCCCCTTTGGCTATTCCATGACAAAACACCCTATAACAGACTCTAGACTTAAATGTGAGTTTGGGAATAATGACAAAACTCACTCACACTTAAATCTAGAAGCTGTGAAGCACTTGGAGCATATATACCTGTAACCTAAAATACTTGCACAAAACGCATTAAACCCTCAAGGTAAATCAAGTGATAAAAGGACAAGTATAATGTTACAAGTAAAAAGTGATCAAGTAAACATGATGTGAAACATATGAGCAACTTGATCATACACCAAACAGTCATATGGAAATGACTACAATGATCATATAGCAAAGCAAATGATCATTTGAACATGCAATCAAAAAGGCACAATAACATAAGGATGTATGCATATCCAACACACAACCAATGCAAAACACCAAAGGTATTTGCATTAAGGATACAAGATCCAACAAGGGCACAAGTGTGTTCCAACACAAAAACACGATACAATGAGAGTAACAAAGTATAAATACAAAAAGTAACTCAAAGCACCATAAAATAATGAGAAAACAAGCATAAAGCAAGACAAACAAAACAAGGTTTTCTTATAAAATAAATTTCTTCTCCCCCTTAGTATATGCATCTCTCCTATGGCTTTCTCCCCCTACAAATGTGCACGAGGTATAATTTCTTCCCCTAAGAATGTACACATGAGTCATATAGAAGTGACAAAACACATCGGTATACTCTTTAGTATACTCTCCCCCTTTTTGTCATGCATAGACAAGTGAAGCAAGAGGAAGGAGGGAAAGAAAAGAAGATATGAACAAGGGTATGATGCATGAGAGATATAAGATGACGAAGAAAATAAAGCTCAAACACAAAATAAAACATCTTAAAGACATAATGCTACAAAGCATAAAGTAAACATGACATGCTAAGGATGTGGAACAAGATATGGACCTAAGCATGGCATAGATACAAGAACATGTTATATGTACTAAAAAGTCTAAAAAGACTTAAACTAGCATAAGTAAATGCAAAACATATCAAGTGTTAGAGTGTGTGCAGCAAAGGTGCATCTAGTGTGCATCTAGTGTGCATGTGAGATGTATGACCAATGCATGAATGAGCACTCATGGGGCAAGGTGTATAAAACACACCACCAATGATTAAAACATGATAAACATGAATAATTATGGTGATCCCTAAAAATTGGTACTCATCGGAGTCCAAAACAATGAGAAAATGTCATTTAGGCATTTTATCAAACACTTGAAGTGTACACACTACACATGTATGTTAAACAATATAAGAACATATGAAAATCTTGCATAAATACATGTTATTTTTGCCACAAGAGGCCAACATCCAAAGCAAATCATCATTTAAAACAAAGTCCAATAAAAAAGATTGACAAAAAATAAGTTTTCCAACCCCCATTTGAGAAAATCCCAACTATGAAAATAAAACCCCTAAAAACATAATCTAAGGATCAAAATTGATGAAAAGAGTTAAAGATTACCTTAAAGATGTTTATGGAATGTAAAACACTTGAAATTAGTTGGGTTTTGATGTTGGAGCATTAAAATAGGAGTTTGGGAGAAGATGGGAGAAGTTTAAAACAAATGTCTCACGAAATGCCCTTGAATAAGCTGATCTGAGAATTTTCGTTGGTTACATACTAGCGAGATACTAACGAAATTTGGCTGGTGTCTCGCTGGTAAGCTTTACTTGCGAAACAGTCGCGAAACTCTTTGTCCAATGTTGAAAAACTTAAAAATTGGACCCTTTAACTCATGACTGAGCTTACACTATGAAAACATCCAGAAAACATGTTTTTTTTACACAAAAACAACTTGAAAAACTTTGAAAAATATGACTGATAGAAATCACTTCCAAAACCAAACAAAAAGAACAAAAATCTTTTTAGTTTTATCCACATAAGGTTAAGCACACACACATCACATTTGAGCACGTACAATAACACAAATGAAATAACCCTTCATTGAACATTAAATTTGTGTGTTGCGTGTGTGGATCAAGTGTGGAATAGTCCTTAGTCTAGAGTGAAGCTTCAATGATCAATTCAATCAAGTCATACACAACTAGTATTAAGTGATTACGCCTTAAAATGTATACTTGTTATATATTTATGTGGGTATTATCTCCTTATTACTATGCTTAATTTGTATAATTAGTCATGATTTGCATTAATTCCTATTATTTATCTTTACATAATTTCTTGAATAAGATGCCATTCATTGTGTGTAATTTCTACTTTCAGGAAATCATGTGAGAAAGATGAGTTTACAGAAATTGTGAGAGAATGGAGGCCAAACTAGAAACAAGTGGAGCTAAAGGACCATGCTTAAATGTCTAAGGAGGTGTAGCTGGAGTGCTTGGATCGTCTACCATGATTGGAAGCTTCAAATAAGAAAAGAAATCAAAGAAACAGAATCTGAAAAAGAAAAATCTAATCTGAGCATTAATCAGTATTTTGGGTGTATCACCCTTCTCAAAAATTCAATTGATACAAGGCTAGATGGGTTGGAACCGTGACTTAATTATCTACAACTTTCCAGTTTTGAGTTTTTCAAAATATTCAAGTTTTGAAGGACGAAATTAACTCACAAGGTACTACTGTAAACCTAAACAGAAATTAAAAATAGTAAAAGTTTTATTTTCTTAGGACACTTAGACATTAGGGTCTGGAAGGGAGGTTGGGAGAACGAATTTTTTTAGGTAGAGAAAATTTGTATTTTCCTTTCTCTAACGGCAGTCTAAACTCTTACTAGGGCTAGGGGTTATGTTTCTTCTATACGGTATGAATATTTAATGTGATTCTTTCTAAGATTTTATCAACAGCATACTTGATTGTTCAATTAGATTTGATAGGCCAAAAATGTATTGACCCCTTGTGATGAATTGATTGATTGATTAGCCAAATTTATTAATTAATCAAATTAACATGCAAATGCGTGTTAGCACAAACAAATCACCAATTAAACTAATTATGCAGCGGAAAAAAAAAAGACACGGTGATTTGTTTACGAATGGGGAAAACCTACACGGCAAAAACCCCACCGGGTGATTTTAAGGTCACCACTCTTGAAACTCCACTATTATCACAACAAGCGATTACAAGTAAAATAATCCCAAGTACCTTACCAACCTACAGTTGAACCATTACCCCAATACCCAATTGGACTTGTAATCTAGTGACAGTTTGTCCTTTCAATGCACGACTCCCAAGTACGTGACTAACCAATCGCGTGGATCCTAGTACGCGACTTCAATCACCAACTAGAGAAGATTGTTGGCTGCAAAGTTCTTCAATTCATCCACACGATGAAGATCAAGAAGATGTTTGGTTACGAAACCCCATGGTGCAAAGACACAACAACTTCTTCACAAGAGAGATGAACTAGGGAAAGAACTTCGTCTCAAGTTACAATTTGCGTGAACAAAGATTTCTCAAATGCTTGTGTAACTTGCCACACTATGACAGTCCTTAAAATAATATTTTTATATGTCTACGATTAAGAGAAAAGAAGGCCCAAAGACACATCCATGGGTTAGAATTAAAACAAAATTTGGAATATGTTTTTCTTAAGACTCAACAGCTACAGGTGTTGAGGTGCTATAGAGCAGCTGTTGAGCCTCGGGGCTAGAACAACTTCTTAAAGCTCGATAGATGCAGCTGTCGAGTTTTAATGAAGAGCACTTCTCAACTTGTTTCTTGGACAGACTTGCATGACTTTAACGCTTGATCTTGAAACCTTATTTCTTGAAGCATTAACCTCATCCTAAATCTATTCAATTACAAGTAAAGAGCATTTTGACAAAGAATTAGCCAATTACATGTATAATGAATGACATATGTTCTAAACAGGTGAAACACATATGTCCTAACAATCTCCTCCTTTGGCAATCCGTTACGAAACTACAACCAACAAATGAACATATGAGAGAAGTCATAAATCACTTAACTCATATTCACTTATGGAATACAATAAAATCTATCCTAATACAAACTCTTGAAAAACTTTGCAAGAAGAGAGATTATGACAAATAGACTTTGACAACCTGTATTTCTGAAACACCTTAAACAAAACTTATCAAGGCATCTTAGTGTGAAAAAGAAATAATAGATTGTATACAAATAAAGAAACATGTGTATAAAGTAATAAAAGAAACAACACATGTAGAGATAGATGAAATAAACATACAACATCATATATATATATAACAAAATGAGCACAATGTATGTAATAATGGTCATAAGACCTAGGTACAAGAAGAAAATGTATCTAAAGTAGAGAAAAGAAAAAGATACAAGTAATCCTCACTACATCCCTTAGCACTCAACACTCCCCCTATCAAAAATGTCCCTATACAAGCTTTCCCCTTAAGTATGACTACTTTCATAATCCAAAGCTACTTCCCATTTTTGTCACGAGTGACAAAGGGTAGAGTGTCAAGTAGACGTCTCATTGGTAGAGCTAGCATCTCCATCATCGTCATCACCATCATCATCCGAAGCATCATCGTCATCACCATCATCATCCCCAAACGTGGAAGCCATAGGAGGTGGTGGAGGAGAAACCTTGGCAGCAAAACCACCTATGGTCGCCTGTTGCCTAGCAATGCGACCAACATGAATATTCACCTGATACAACTCTGTAGAGAGCGTATCCAGGCGAGCATCCATGCGCTGAAGTTGTGCCATGATATCTCCTAGTGACACATCGCTCGAAGAGGAAGAGGGAGCGGATGAAGCACGAGCAAATCTGGATGGAGCGGAACAGGAGTAAGGAGCTGCCGAACTTGTCTGACGTGACCAAAACTGTGCCTCACTACGTTTTACAGTAGCGGCATCTATGGCAACCATGACAGAAAAAGGGTCGGAGACAGGAAAAGAGATAGAAAAATGGCATAAAATCCTCATGATAGTGGAAGGAAAGATAAGCTTATTACGGGTAGTCGTATCCTTATACACATCTAAGATGGAAAAGATAAAATGTGAAGGAAAGTCAATGGTAAGATCCTCAATAAGAGACAATAGAAAATGAGCATGAGGCTCTGTGATAGAGTTGTAGTGAGAGAGAGGATGTAGGAAAAAAGTCATTACCATGTTTAAGAAACGAGGACCTTTAGCAAAAGGTCGACATGATGTAAACTAGCGCTCACCCCAATCAGAAGGGCGCTCACAGAAAGCAAAAATCATCTCGTCTTTGGACATAGTCCTTAGACGCTCACAACTAGGGTCATTAGGATGTGTAACCCTCGAAACATGGAGCACATCGAATACCAACTCTGGTGTGACAATTGTGTGCGTACCTCGAACGCAAGTGATAAAGAGAGGTACAGAATAATCGAATCCATGCATGTTGAAGTAAAACTCCTGAATCAGCACGGAAGGACAAATGACTGGGATGTCACACAGTGAGTCCCATTCCCGTTTGTGAAAGACATCGAGAAGGTCAGTGTCGGCAAAGTCTGCCAGAACAACGTGGCGTTCCGAATGAACACCTCGTTTAGAGAAGTTCTCCAAGAAGTCCTGATGGGCTTTCTCATCACGGAACCGAACAGAGATAGGAGTGAAATCAGAAGATGAAGAAGCCCTAGAACGAAGAGGGTTCTGGGTTGGAATAGACTTACGTTTTGGTGCCATAGACACTACTAACGCAAACAGAGAGAGAGGGGGGAGAAAGAAACACTTAGAAGAGTTCCAACACAATTCAAATATAACAAGTATATTGAAAAGATAGAACGTATGCATGGGGAATGCATGACCATGTGACATGCAATATGAAAAACATCATGGGCTCAACCCAATCCAATCCTACCAGCACACAAACATATTTCACATATCTAAATGCATGAGAATACTATTAGAATGCGAATGTGATGCAATGCATGGAGTGTTTAAGATAAAAACTACAAAACCCATCCCAAAAATTTCAACAAATCCCATCAATTTTGAAAAACCCCAAAAGTTTTCAAAAACCCCAAAATCTAGGTTTCAAAAACATGAAATGCATGTAGAATGATGAATAAAAAGCTTACCAAGCGAAGAAAAACTTGAAGAAGCTTTGAGAAACCTTGAGAAATGGATTTGGAGTGAAAGAGAGAGGTTGGGAAGGTGAAAAGACAAATCTGTTGAGAAAAAGATCGAGAGAAATGAGAACCGAATTGCACAGAACCTTTATATAGAACCTTAGTAATCCCGACAACTATAGGTATCGAGAGGTGTTGAGACATCTATCGAGGTGTGTGTTTAGAATTACACGTCGACAGATCTAGCTATCGAGAAGGTGTCGAGGAATAAGACAGGACACGAGAACAGATGCTCGATCGATCCACCAGGTGTCGTTAAGCTATCAAGAGGACAAAAGGTTTCTCGATTGATCTAGAAGGTGTCGAGAAGCGATCAAGAGGACAGAAGGTTTCTTGATCGATCCAGAAGGTGTCGAGAAGCTATTGAGATTGCGATAAGAAAAAGCTGAGAAGCTCGACAGATAGCCAGGTATCGAGGAGGTGTCAAACCAAACTTTCAAAACAGTTTTTCAAGAAGGGAAAAACACAAACATGAATGCAATCAATCATGCAACTCAACCAATGATTCAATCAACATATTAGACTCTTAAAAACATCTCTCAACAACAATCTTAAGCACAAGGATCCCAAAAGACACACTCACACACTAAACAAGTCTAACCGATTTTATATTTCAAAAACAAGTTAAGACAGTTTAGTGAGCATACATCAACGCATGTAAATCTTGTGATGGCCAAATCACATTGTACCTGCACATGTACCAAAAGTAGCAAAGAATATTGCGTGTTGTGTGTGAAAACATCGTAAGATCGCATAAGTGTCTCTATGTTATGACAATTTGAGATATGAGAAAACCACTCTCACTCACACACAATCATAACTGTTTGATGAAGACTATCACCTTTGAGGTACATCCTATAACTCCTACATCTCCTAGAAAATACTTTTGCAATCATATTTAAAGCATTTTTGATCTTTTTGCTTTTATTTTCTTTGCACATTTTTCTTTTTATTAGGCATATCATGGATGGGTATATGAAAGAGAGAAAATAAATATCCCGTTATGTTAAGCTTTTGACATTGCACTTTTGCTATGCCGAAGCATACAGATGTCATATCATGATTGGCGAGTAACAGTGGTGAGATGGCTATTTATACTTTTTTCTTTGGATTTTCTAGTCCTATCCATAAAAAAGAGTGATACGAGTGTTTAGTTCAAGAGATCACTTAACCTTACTCATCACAAACAAAGAGCTACAAAGTTCACTTGCTTAGTTGTGCATAAGAATGCTCATCTAAGTTACAAGAGATACAAAGTTTAGAAATCTCTGTTTCAAAGGCCATTTTAAGGTTCACAATAATCGATTTACACATACACACACTGTTTTGTATTTTTCTAATTTTTTCATTTTTTTAATTTTGAAAAAAAAAACAAAATAAAAACTAAACAATCACACAAAAACAGATAAACAATCATGAAAGCATGAAAGAAAAATACAAATGCATGAAGGCATGATAGAAAAATGCAGATGCATGAAAGCATAATTTCAAAAGCAGATAAGAAACCAAGCAAAGAAAGTCATACTTTAGATAGAAAGAATTAAAGCAGAGGATAAACAGAAAAGACAATTAAGTCTTAGGATCCTTCCTCACCCACACATCACGAGTCTTTGGCCGTGAAGATGAAAAGGCACGTGTCCTAATATGACTACTAAAGGACATAGAGGAATTAGAATTCCCTTGAAATTGAGTTAAAAAGCTCAAAACTTTTAATAACTCACCAAGAATAGGTACAAAGCCTTTAGACAAAGGATGAGACCTATTGGACACTCGCTTATGAGGAAACAACTTGAAACAATTAGGCCGAGTGTGATCGGAAGCACCACAATGGTGACAAACATGAGTAGTTTTAGAGCTACTCAGCTTCCTAGAAGGAGGTCTAACCTTAGAGGTTGATAGAGACCTCAACTTCGGACAATTTGGCCTAATATGACCAACAATATGACAATGATGACAAGTTGGGACAAATTTAGAATTTTTATTCAACCTAGGGGGAGGTTTAGACATAGGTTTAGAAATTTCAGCGTTAACAGCAGATTGTTTACCTTTGTCTATCCTAGCAATATTAGCCTTCAACTCTTCATTATTCCTTTTAAAGGAGGGAATATAAAAATCTTTTTCTTTTGAGTTAGGCTCAACAATAAGTTTGACATTAGTTAATTTTTCAACTTCAGTTTTAAATTCAACTAGTTGCTTTTCCAAACTCTTAATTTTGTCCACCTGAGATGAAATTTGATTTTTGAAATTTTTATTCAAATTATTGGCTTCATTCAATTTTGCAATCAAATCATCTTTTTCAAGCTTGACCTTTTTAAATTTAGCTTTTAATTTTGTAGAACATTCAAGAGATCTCATACAAAAATTATAAAGCTTGCAATAGGCATCATGAATATCATCATCATCATTCAACACAAGATCATGAAAATCAAAACAATCAAGAGTTTCCAGGACAACAGAGGTCAATAAATCACACAGCAAAGATTAAAACCTAATCAGAGTGTGCCTACTCTGAAACCACTTGATAGGTCAAAAACGTATTGACCCCTTGTGATGGATTGATTGATTAATTAGTCAAGTTTATTAATTAATCAAATTAACATGGAAACATGTGGTAGCATAAACAAATCACCAATTAAACTAATTATGCAGCAAAAAATAAAAGACACGATGATTTATTTACGAATTGGGAAAACCTATACGGCAAAAACTCCACCGGGTGATTTTAAGGTCACCACTCTCGAAACTCCACTATTATCACAACAAGCGGTTACAGGTAAAAGAATCCCAAGTACCAACCTACAGTTGAACCCTTACCTCAATACCCAATTGGACTTGTTCTGTAGTGACAGTTTCTCCTTTCAATGCATGGCTTCCAAGTATGTGACTAATCAATTACGCAGATCCCAGTACGCAACTTTAATCACCAACTAGAGAAGATTTTTGGCTGCAAAGTTATTCAATTCATCCACACGATGAAGATCAAGAAGATGCTCGGTTACAAAACCCTATGGTGCAAAGACACATCAACTTCTTCACAAGAGAGATGAACTAGGGCAAGAACTTCGTCTCAAGTTACAATTTGCATGAACAAGGATTTCTCAAATGCTTGTGCAACTTGCCACACTATGACGGCCCTTAAAACAATCCTTTTATATGTCTAGGGTTAAGAGAAAAGAAGGCCCAAAGACCCATCCACGAATTAGAATTAAAACAGAACTTAGAATCTATTTTTCTTAAATCTCGACAGCTACAGGTGTCGAGGTATTGTCAAGCTTCGGGGCTAGAACAGCTTCTTAAAGCTCGATAGATGCAGCTGTCGAGCTTTAATGAAGAGTACTTCTCAACTTGTTTCTTGGATAGACTTGCATGACTTTAACACTTAATCTTGAAATCTTGTTTCTTGAAGCATTAACCTCATCCTAAATCTACCAAATTACAAGTAAAGTGCGTTTTGACAAAGGATTAGCTTATTACATAAATAATGAATGACATATGTTTTAAACAGGTGAAACACATATGTCCTAACAAGATATCTTTTGATGCATTAGTTCTTCCATGCTTTCAATAAGTTCAATCACGTTTTTCTTATTGTTTAGATGAATTTCTAATAGTTTCAAATTGAAATCAAATTTTAAAGTGAATGAGTTTTTCTGAAAAGCTTTTCTAACTGCATTATTAATCGAGGTTATCATGCGTTCCTGAATTGTCTCAGTTCAGTTCAACCGAATCATAAGTTTTTAATTGTATAAGAACAATAAATTATAAAATAGATATTTTCTTAGATCACAAAGAATCTCATATCGATATAGGGAAATATCTCGATGCCCTAGTATTTACATTATTCATTAAATCAGTTTTTATTATTATTCTTGTTAACAGTCACCAAGCAAAATTATTTTTCTTCTTCACCCAAATTGTTATTTAATTATATTGTCTTTGAATTTACCCTGCTCCTTATGGTTCAACCTCGGTACTCCAAGAATTATATTGCTACGATCTCCTGCACTTAGGAGTGAGCAAGCACTAAGTCAAGTGGACTATCTCAATTATGGAAATGAACATATATGATCTCCCATAAGAATGATTACATAACTTTGAAACTTTTCATTTGGCTCCATTACAAGACATAACATATGATCATTTTCGAACAAAGCACATCTCATTTTGAGATCGATGCCTAAGCTTTTGATATTTCAACTTTGTGAGTAAGCGTTTGGCTTTTTGAGGCACCATACATTTCAATAAATGTCGCTTACCTTTTTTCTAGTCAAATACTAGTATGTGCGACGACTTTTGTAACTCACTATTTCTTTTCGGGATTTAACATTTGATGAGCTCTTTAAGCAAAAACATAGAAACGTGAGAAAAGATATAGGTACAAGTCTATGCATGTCTCAAGACCAATAAGATTATTGACTAATCATTCATTACATGCTTGAAGATCGATTTATAACTATCACATATAGATTTTAAGATATGTCCCACAAAGATAGATGTACATTCAAAACAAGCTAAGCTCATAAATGCACTACACCATTAGTACGAATGTACTAGGCCAAATTCACATGTGATATGTGCTCAAACATATACGATCAAACTATTTTAATTTTTCACTTTTTATGTGGTTTTGGATTTTTACACACACAAAAACAAAAGCATAAAAGTAAGATCAAATACAAAAACAATGTATATAAAGAGATGCATGACGCACAAATGCATGACAATGAAGCATCTAATGCATGAAGGACTCTACAAAGATCGAAAGAATTAGATCAAGGACTAAAAAAGCAAAAGCTCAACCATAGAAACCCTTTCTCATCCAAACGAAACGATTGTTTGGAATGAGTGTCTTATGAGAAGTGAGACGAGGGTTAGAAAAATAAGAACCGAAGATGCACAAAGCAAGGAGGGAAGAACATTAAAAACTTTCTTCAACAACTTAGAACAAAAAGGTCTACGATGACCAAAGGCACCACAATGGTGAAAAACAATGGGTTTAGGTCCACTAGGCTTTTTAGGGAGGGATCTAACAACATGGTTTTGTTCTCTCTTCAACTTGGGACATTGTGGTCTTATGTGACCAATCACACCGCAATAATGGCAAGTTGGAACAAACTTAGATCCATCCAAAACCTTAGGTTGACCCCTAAATGGAGGCTTTGTCTTAAGAGCCTTTTTCTCCACTTTTTGGTTTTTTTTGTGTGGAGGAATGTACACCGACTTGTCTTTAGAGGTAGAACACATAATAGACACACAATCGGGTACCACAACATGATTGCAACAAATATTTTCATCATTTTTACCAATAGGTTCAGCAATCAAACACTTGGTATGCATCTTAAGAGATTCAAACAAGTTTAGCATCCAAGTCCATATTCAAACATTCAAACTCTTTAGTTTTTCAAGAGAATGTTTAGCAAGTTTTTTATACGTTTCAACCAATTTGTTGGAATCATTAAGCTTAGTAATCAAATCATCCTTTTCACAAATGAACTTGCTTAAATTCTCATGAAAATTCTTAGTCTTTTTCTTCAAGAGTTTAGCGTTAAGAATATCAACAACACCCAAAGATTCATGTAACATGACATCACAATCATGAGGATAAACACTCATAGAGGCATTTTTACAAACACGTGGCATGTTACAATCAATATCATCCAAAACATCCATAGAAGCATACAAAACACTATCCATGGCAAAACACACAAAGGGGTCAAGGATCACACTTAGGTAATGAAACCAAAATAAGTGTACCCATTTTGAAACCAATTGAAAACTCGGATTTGTGTTGAAAACATAAGAGCTGTTAGACCCCCAAATAACAAATTACGGCTAGATTGATTTTACTCCAACTTAAACTAAGTGCGGAAACAAGAGTAAATGAAGCGTAATCAACTGATACTACTCTAGTGCATAAATATGAACAACAAACAATAAAAGTAAAGTATAAGAGTAAGGGAAGAAGGATGCAAACACAAGATAGCACGCCGATGTGTTATAGAAGAGAAAATTGAAGAACTCGATGAAAAACCTTTCCGTCGCCCTCCAAGCGGTAATTGATCCACTAGAGAATAAAATTGGAGTACACGAATAATAAAAGACCCTTTAAGCCTAGTCTACCCAATGCACTTGAGCCCTCCAAACTCTTGCTACCAACTGATTTCTCGAAGTCATGTCTTCTCTAAATTTCTGGATTCTGCAATATGCCCGACTGCATCCGCCAAGCCTTACCGGCTTCTTTTGGCAAATCCCCATAGCTTTCCAATCTCCAAAACACTCTCTACACTCTAAAAAAGGTGTGAGTTGTGTTTGGGTACAAATCTTCTCTTAAGGTATGACAATGGGAGAGGGAAAGAGAAGAGGCTAGGATGATTTCTCACTAAAGATTAGTAGCTCTTCTCTAAAAGATGGGTGAGTGTATTGTTGAAAAACTATCTAGGGTTTTTCTCTCTGAAATGACCTCCTCACACATTTGTGGGTAATGAGAGTATATATAGTATGGGTGAAGAGTAAGAACGTAACACTTAAAAATCCTCCAGGTAGAGAGTTTTGGGGGTGTCTCGCAGGAAGGCTTTACTCGCGAGACACTAGTGAAATCTTTCAGGCTGGAATGTCGCTTCAGCTTCCAGCATGTGCTTCTCACATGGCTCTTTTGCGGGTTAGCTACTAGCAAGAAAGTCGTGAAAACCACTAATCTTCAATTAAGCTTGAATCTTCACCAACATAATACTATACCTAATACAATAATATCCCACAAAGTACAAGGAACAAAATTAAAGCAAATACAACACTTTTGTCATGGAATAAAGCCAACATTAAACATAGTTGTAAATCACAACTTTACACTTTCAACCATTATTCTTCTTCAAAAGAGTTTAGGCATTTGGAGAAACTAGGGGTGATAACCACTATTAGATGCTCTAGGAGCATGGTGAAATGACACTTTCTTGTCTCATATTTATGGTAGATCTTACTATAAATTTAGTTAGTGGAATCTTCAATACAAGTCAAACGAAGGACAAAAGGAACACTATGTCACAATGTTCCAAAAGCACCTAATAATTATTCTTCATTCTATTGTAGAATGTACATATTCTATCCCTTTTTAAATGTGGAAAGCATATTACTAATAACACTTCAAACTGCTGGTGAGGTAATTTCCTACTTCTCATTACCAATTGAACTTATTGGGGGGGGGGGGGATAGCTATTTGCTGGGGAGGCCCAAAGCTCTCCCATTTGTTCTTTGCCGATGACAGCTTAATCTTTTGCAAGGCGTCCCTATCATAATGCAACTCCCTACAACGAGTGTTACAAGTGTATGAGCAAGCTTTTGACCAGCAGCTAAACCAAGCAAAAACTTCATTGTTTTTTAGCAAGAACACCCCTCGTGATGTCCAAGAGGAGATAAAAAACAGATTTGGGGCTCAAGTCATTAAACAGCATGAGAAATACCTTGGACTACCATCACTAGTAGGAAGAAACAAGCGAAGTACTTTCAAAAGCATTAAAGAGAAACTTGGGAAGAAATTGGTAGGGTGGAAAGAGAAGATGCTATCCAAAGCTGGAAAGGAAATCCTTATCAAAGCAGTGGCACTAACTATAATACCCCGATTTGATTTTATGATCATCACCACCATCATCATTATTAATATAGAGTTGAAGTACTTTATGTGTGTGCATAGTAAGATGGGAGTAGACAATTTTGTGGTGTTACAAAATAGGTGAGAAGATTAAAGTTTTAGTGCATACAATTTAGTGCGATAGTTTAAATAATTAAATAAATAAATAAAAGAGGAAGATGTTTATGGGCCTCTTGGAGACTAAAGAGATAAGTTTAAGTGAGTTTTAAACTACAGCCCACTAAGCCCACATCTTTGATGTGTTGTATATAAGGTAGAGGAAAAGATAATTAGGGTTTTGATAAGAAGGGTTTCATCACTAAGGGGGCTAGAAGGTGTATGTTTCCCTAGAGTTAATTAAAGAGGCAACCAAAGAATTCCAGGTATGATTTCTCATTTGTTAGAATCAAAGAATTTAAAAAAAAAAAAAAAAAGTTAGAACCTTAATATATGTATAGGACTTTCACGGTTTTCATTAGGGTTAACATGTATTAAACCCCAAGTTGCCCACTGTATGCATTCTAGTACAAGCCGTGAATTGAGAAAGGTTATGTACATGGCTTTAGATCTTCATTGGTTTATATATCCATGTACAAGTCACGGATCATATCTTCAGTCATAAGGCTTTCACCTTTTCAATTGTGGTTATATATATATATTAGGATAGCTGTAAGGTTTTCAATTGTGGTTATATATATATATATAATATATATATATATATATTATATATATATATTAGGATAGCCGTAAGGTTTTCTATGGTGGATATATATATTAGGTGGCTTTAATGTGTCTAGGGTTATGTATATCAACTTAAACCCTAAAGTATTAGCTGCTGCCTCTGAGTTTTGATAAATTCAAGGAAAACACATTTTTGGGTAGAGATAGTTTGCATTAGTGCTATCATTTAGTTCAGCAAAGTATTTTACTAGTGAGTCAATTTGTATAGTTTAGTAAAATTTATATTTTGTGAAGGATATTAAGTAATTTCCATGATTGATTATAGGTCCTATTTAAGAGTATTTTGAGGTTTTTGGAGGTTGTTTTGGCTAGACTTTCAGAGTGATTCAAGTGTAGTAAGTAATTATGCATAATATGCACAAGTTTTGTACTTTAGGTTCTTAGAAGTTAAAGGTTTTCAAAAGTTATATTTTTTTTAGCTTACATTTTAAAAGTTTATCAAAAAACATTTTTACAATATTGAAAGAGAAATTTTAATTGGCTTTTAAATAATGTTTTAAAAGAAATTTCAAATTTTAAATAACGTTTTGAATGTCCAAATCTCATTTAAAAGATGATTTTTAACTAAACTATTTTTCGAAAATAATTGAATTTCAAAGTAAGTTTTCTAAAAAGATTATTGTTCTTTAAATTATTTCAAACCAAGTGATTTCGAAGTCATATTCTTGTTTTTAAAACGGTATTTTAGACGTTCCTTTTAGTAAACTGGATTTTCAAACTTACTCAAGAATTGTAATAAATATTTATATAAACTCTTCAATTCCTATTCGTTCCCTAAGAGAGTCAAGCATCTTTTGATTTATGTTTCAATTTGATATTGTGATATTCAATATGCCTTTATTGTTGGAACAATTGTTAACATTGAGAAAATTATTATATGTTGTATAAACTTTATTTTTGTGATATGTGACTCAAAATGAATGTTTTTAGAATTGATCAGATATATGTGTAAATCCGCTCACAGGATTGAATGTGAGAATATGTGTTGATCCTTCACCAGCAGGGGTTAGATGTTAGTATCTGCTCATAGGATTGTATGTGAGAATATGTGATGTGTATATGTGACACTGTGCTTTGATCAATTATTTATATGTGTTTTTGAAAGACTTTAAGATTTGATTATATGTGTATTAAATGATTCTTTACATGTTTGGAAAACTATATTGGATATTTTGAGTGAAATGGTGAAATCAAACTCGTGCTTTGCTTGACTCTATTCTGTTGTGTATTCTGTATAATTACTTACTAGATGTGTGGCTTACTCCATCAATTACTATTTTCATATTAAAGTGTAGTTGGGAATGTAGAACCCTTGGATGGCTTGGTGAGGTGCAAGGTAGAGTGTAGAAGTTGTAGGCGGCTTCAATGTTACTTGAAGACTCATAAAATTAGTTATCTTTGTTTTGTAATTCACGTTTTATAAAGTGAAGATTATTTTCAATTTGTGGAGTTTTGAAAAGATTATTAGTTATTATTATTATTTTTTATTCCGCTTAGACTTTACAATATTTTGGAGATTATTATAAATTGTGGATTTTAGTTATTGTAAGAGATTTATCAGTCACATTGTCCATTTGGAGTTTATTGAACTAAGTTTAAATAAATTGTGTTTATTGAGCTAGGTAAGGTTAGCAACTTAATCATGTATCTAAATTCATGTTTCATGGATTTGGGTCGTGACACTGGCTATTCCAACTTATACGATGAGCTGCTTCAAATTACCTAACTCTCTTCGTGGTGATCTCACAAGCATGATCTGGAATTTTTGGTTTGGTCAACAAAGGGATGAAAAGAAATTAGCATGGATGAGTTGCGACAAGCTTTGTGAGCCAAAATCTTCTGGTGGTATGGGTTTCAAAAAAATTAAACAATTCAATATGGCTCTACTTGCAAAGCAGGGCTGGAGGCTACAAACAATGCACACCTCTCTCGTTTACAAAGTTCTCAAGGCTAGATACTTCCCACACTCTGATTTTCTGCATGCTTCTATAGGAAACAATCCATCCTACACATAGCGGAGTATTTTGGCTGCCCAACCGCTGGTTCGAGAAGGTATGAGGTGGAGAGTTGGTAATGGGAGGGACATAAGGATTTGGGAGGATTAATGGCTTCTCACGGCGTCCACGCATAAAGTGTGCTCACCCCGGTTGTTTTTAGACTCTGATACTCAGGTATGTGAACTGATTAAGCCTGAGTCTGCAAGCTGGAATACGGTGCTCATTGATGCTCTGTTTTACCCGCATGAGGCAGAAGTTATTAAGGGGATACCATTGAGCTCTCGGCTCCCAAGGGATAAGTTAATCTAGACAGAATCTACAAACGGCCTTTTTAGTGAGCGTAGTGCCTATTCCCTTGCAGAAAAACTATCCAAGACCGAGTTGGAGGGCACTAGTACGAGTAGCGATCTGGTGAAACAATTTTGGAGAAAACTTTGGGGCCTCCCAGTTCCACATAAGCTGCGTCATTTTGTGTGGAGAGTGTGCAGGGAGACACTACCTACCAAGTCCAACCTCATGAAATGACAGGTATTGCAAAATGGCGTTTGTGATGAGTGCGGTGTAGAGATGGAGACTATTGAACATGTGCTCTGGAACTGTCACAGAGCAAAGGAGACATAGGCGCTCTCAAAGATAGTTGCTCCGATGGGAGGAGAGGTGTGTAGGTCTTTCCACTTTCCACGACTTCCTATGGCATTTGGTAATGACTGATAGGGTGGATGAGTCCAAAATAGATCAGATTGTCACCATTGCGTGGGCTTTATGGTGCAATCGGAATGAGGTAAGGAATGGTGGGAAGCGAAAATCAGGGAAAGAAATAAATACCTGGGCAGCAACTTACCTGGCGGAGTATACCACTGCAGTAGCGACGCCATGCGTACCGTTACTCATGGAGGAGTTGAAGAGTTCATGGTCACCACCACCGAGTCCTCTGTTTAAGGTTAATGTCGATGGGGTGGTCTTTTCCACACAGGGGGCAGTGGGTATTGGTGTGGTTATCCGGGATGATGAAGGAAGGGTTGAGGCAGCTCTGAGCAAGAGGATCGAAGCTCCACTGGGGGCTTTAGAGGCAGAAGCAAAAGCTTTTAAGGCAGGCATCCTCTTTGCGAAGGATATTGGAATCCAAGAATTTATATTGGAAGGTGACTCTACTGTTATCTACAGGGCCCTTTGTGAAGTTTCTAGCCCCCCAGCAGCTGTTGAACCACTTATTGAAGGCATAGACACACTTTGTAGTGACTTTAGCAGAGTGGAGTTTTCTCGTGTAAGAACCCACTTATTAGCCAAACATGCTCAAAATATTATTGACTTTAGTACGTGGATCGAAGAGAATCCTTACTTTATTTCATTGCTAATCTTTTTCATAACTTAAATCATCTTGAATTCTACACACATAAAGTAAAAAAAGACCGACCCTTTTTCCCAAGTTAAAAACGTGGAGCTGACTGAAAGTCCAGAATGAGTAAAAAGATCTCATTTGTTTTTAATATTTGTAGAGTCGACTTTATATTGTGGTAACAATGTGATCGGTGTCAGTAACTCAAAATGAAATGCCTATTTACTTTTAGAAGCGAAGTTGTCATCCTTCAGTAACGCCTTTCTAAGTTTCGAAACCATTAATAAAGAGGACCATTCACTGTTGTCCTATCAAACCCAATCCCAAACCTAAACATGAAAAGAAACTATTTGGTATCAACTGTTCGGGTCGGGTTTGTATCAAAATCCAATAAATAAGTAGAAATGCTATGTCTACAAATATTTTTACAATAATTCTAGTGACAAATGTTACAAATTATTATTAGTGAGCAAAAAAGTAATTTAAGAGGTAGGTTTATATTATAACCAATAACAATGTATCACTTATAATTTGTTGCAGAAGTATTGTAAAAACATTAAATAGATGTAGCACTCCTCACAAATAAGAGATACATATACAAAAATAACCGCCCACTAATACCCTATGAATAGTAGCTATATGTTGATACCCTTTTTTTTTTCTTTTCTTTTCTTTGATAACATTTGATAATGAAATGTTGATATGGTTATTTTGCATACATGTAACATGGTACACTTGATAATAAATATTTTTCAGCCAAGAACCTACAATTAAAAAGCCCATCAAAAGTCCAATACCATTCCACAGTTTTGATTTTTGGAACAGTTACTGAGAGCAGTTAGTCAGTTACTGAGAGCAGTTAGTCAGTTACAGAAGACAGACTGACAGAGAGGAAGATACTTAAATTTGGGTACGAGTGAAAAGTGATAACCCATACCAAAATCTACATTTTGTACTTTCAGGAATTGGTTCAACATCCAGACTACAAACCAGGGTGCTTTCAGGTCAGTTTCTATACTATGTTTCTTTCTGTTTTGTCCTTAAATAAGTAAAAATTGCTATGTGGTTCTCTGAACTTAGTTTTGATGGTAATGGTGGTTTCTATTGAATGAATTTCTTGGATGGGTTCTCAATTTTCTTAGAAAGTTCAGGGCTTGAAAACTTTTATGGGAATTCAGGATAATTGTTAAATACATGCATGGCGTGATAGATTAGTATTCACTATTGAGGTTTGCTTTAGTTTTTCTTATATTTGTTGTGGCAAACAGATCAATAATAAATAAATAAAAGTTGGAATGGATTTAGAATGTTTAATTTTTTGTAATATTAGTTTTTCATGATTAGGAGTTTATAAAAATTGTTTTAGGAATCTATATATTATTTTAGAACTCTTCTCAGAATGTCAAAAGGGGATGTTATGAATTCTAAAGACAAATCTGACGATGGGTAATTTGGTGTAGGAAAATCATCAAAGTTATGGATGTAAGTTTTGAGTTAAAAAATGTCGAGAAGATAAAGTTCAGAAAGAAACAGAATGCTATTAAGAGCAGAAACGATATTGACAACTTACCAGATGCAATTCTTGAGCACATTTTGTCATACCTATCAGCCAAAGATGCTGTCAGAACAAGCATATTATCGAAAAGATGGCAATACCTATGGACATCCATCCCCAAACTTGAGTTTTATGAAGAGGAACCGGATAGGAGGACGATGCTCATGAATTTCGTGGAAAGAGCACTTGCACTTCGTGATTCCTCAAATATAAAAGATTTCTCTCTTTATTGTGATGTGGAATGTGATACACATCGCATTAATTCATGGACAAGTGCTGTGGTTAAGCATAAGGTTCAAGCGTTATATTTGGGTCTTGCAAACTTTCAGGAATCGTTAGAATTGACGCCTAGCTTATTTACATGTGAATCATTACAAGAGTTGACACTTTCCATGTTCCATTATCTCAAACTCCCTTCAAGTTTCAGTTTTCCGAGTCTCAAGAAATTGATTCTTATGGAAGTTATATTTCCCGATGATAATTCAACACAACAGCTCTTCTCAGGTTGCCCAATTCTGGAGGAGTTAATTATAATTGACTGCATTTGGAATAATGTCAAGGCTGTGTATATCTCTCCTCCAATGCTTTGATTTCTATTTATTAGTGATGCAAATGAGAATAAAGATGACCTGAATGCTGACGCAGATGGTCAGAATGATTCTAACAGTTGTCAAGTTAAGATTTTTGGAAATAGTTTGGAATCTTTTTCTTTCACTGGTGACCACCTAAATGATTTCTGCTTATTAAATTCATCCTCAGTTGTTGATGCATCTATTGAAGTCTTCCAAAGAGATGATGAAGATTTCTACGTAGATGTTCAAGATGCTCATCGTATATTTAAGCTTCTAGATGGGCTCGGTAATGTAGAAAAGCTGAAACTACAGGTTAGTTCTCTTGAGGTATGTTCACAACTGCTAATTACTTGTATAAATGAATCCCTTTGTAGCATGGATTCCTTTTATCTATTCACTTATTAAAAGGCTCACCTGAAACTTTTTAGTGGTGGTGTTTTGTCTTATTGTAGGTTCTCAATTATGCAGAGGAGTTATTTCCCCTTCTTCCTGTTTTCAACAATTTGACCAGTCTCACTTTGGGCAGTGAATTACCAATAGAATTTTCTCGTCTACTGACCATACTTCGGAACTTTCCTTGTCTTGACTTTCTTGAACTAGCAATGGTAACTTTTTTTGAACTGCAATTTTTGATACAGTGCCCTTACCACTCTTGAATTGCCACTGCACTAACTTTGTGTTGTTTGTTAACCGTGTAGGGGATTACATGTCATGGAATTTATGATTCGATATTGGATCGAGTGCCTTCATGTCTCATGACCCACCTCAAGACTATCAATATTTTTGGCTTATCTGGAGATGAAAAAGAGATTCTTGCCATAAAGATTTTGCTTAAAATTGCGTCAGTTTTGAAGAGGATTAGCATTTCGTTTGATGCATTTGATTTCGTAAGCAGTGGGGACATAATGAAGCTAAAGGAATTTTCTGCACAAATACTGTCGTTCCCCAAAGGGTCAAGTTGTTCAATATCTTTCTGCTGAATGTTTCTTTGGTTTCAACTGTAGATCACCATTCTCAAGTTTCCACATTATGCTATCTGGCATATGAAAAATAATGGCATATTTTATTACTTCTTATATAATTTACCTCTTGCCTTTGTTATCCTACCAGATTTTGTGATTCTTTCTTTATTTCTTTTTGCAATCTGATTCCCAAGTAGTTATAACTATTTCAAGCTGTACAGTTTTGAGAGCTTCAGGCATCACCCTTAGAATCTATTCTAATACTCAGAAATTGTTTTTTGCACGGGTAGAATATATTCTGGCAGGTGTGATGTTATTTAGGAGAGAGAGGGAGTTGGGTAAAATCATGCCTTATTTATTTATTTGTGACACATTATATGTAAAACTTATGCTGTAAAATTTATTGTATTTCGAGCATCACTTAATTATTGAACTTGGTGACATCATTCCGGCTTATGCACTTTTGCTTGAAGGAAATTCTTTGAAAATTGATCAAGTCAATATTTACAAAAGAACAAAACTTATGTATAGTATTTTAGGTGCTGTTTCTTTGGTTTCTCTTTTAAAATTCAGCTATGTGGCTACTTAATTCAAAAATAATCTTTCATTCCATGAGAAAAAAGCCATAAAGCAGAATTCTAAGAGGAAAACTTAAGGAGCAGCGCCAAAGTACTGTACCTAAATCTTGCCCTTCACAAAAATTGACAAGATTATTAATACAAAATATGGGTATCATAAAATATCATGTCATGCAAAATCTTTGATCATTAGTCCATCAGTATTGCCAAAGAAAACTTAAAAACATTAGGAGAAATATATAGAAAAGAACTAATTTTGATTAGCCATGAAAGTTTATTAATGTAGAATAAACAATACAAACTTTCTTTGAATAGGGTGATCACCAGAACTCAACATGCAACAAATCTAGAAAGTAGCAAAGTAATATAGAGGAAATCATTGGTGAGAAATCCAAAAAGTAGCAAAGTACTATAGAGGAAATCATTGGTGTGAAATTTAATGAGATGAAGGGAATCATCATGAGGATCAAAACTCATTACCTATTAGATCAACATGACCTACATTGCATTTCAGACAAATTCCTTTACATAGGCCTTTAATTAGTCGTTTTTGCCAAAATTTGATTTTGTAATTTTCTCAATTATGCATTTTTTGGTCAATTTTCCTAACACAAATTACAATTTTCATTTTTCAATATCTTCTACCCATCTTAAGGAATACAATTGGTAGTTCTAGAGTTCATTTTTCTATATTGTAGACTCTAAGACAATGCAGATTTCTTATTAACAAAATTTCTGAGAAATTTTTCTTTTCATTTCTGGTGAATTCAAGAGTTATTATCCTGAAGCAAACCTATTTGGTGGCAAAGCTAAGGCACACTTATGCTTCTTAAAGTTTTCATGAATATTTTACGTTTTCATGTATATTGCTGAAATAGTGGTGAAAAAAAATCTAAATCACACTAAAATTTAGTGACTTGGAGAATATATATATATATATGAGTTGAGTTCAAGTTATATCTGGTGTAACTCTTTAGAGTTAAAACTTTTTTAAATCATTGGATTTAAGTAGATTCAATGGTTAAAAAAAGACTATAATTATCACAAAGAATCTAATTAATTACCCTTATTTATTACCTTCTAAACCTACCTCTAAACTCAAAAAAAAGTTTAACTTTTGACTCCTCTCATTTATGTCTCTCTCTCTCTTCCTCCACCTCCACAAGTTGTCGGCAGGAAAAAAAAAAAACCAAAATGGCAAACGAAGATGTTGTTGTTGGCGTATAGCCATATCCAAGGAATAATTGTGGCTTCATCGTCCTTAAAATAAGTAAATAACAATAAGTTGTATACCACAATCAATCAAATATAATTATGATGACTAACTAATTGCTACTACTTTTTTTGTTTTTTTCTGGTAAGGAAAATAAAGAACAAGCAGAACTAAGAAGGGAAGAGATCAGCAGAGATGGTCCTGTTGACAAACAAGCCATTTCTGTCTAACCTTAACGGATCCAATAGATCCACAGGCGGATCTTAATACAAAATAAAAGGTCTCTCTTGAGCAGCCCCTATTCTAGCCAAACAATCAGCACACGAGTTGGCTTCCCGGTAGCAATGCATGATTCGGACGTGACGGATTTGTGAGAGATGATGTCTACAATCATCAATAAGGGGGCACAACAGAGAGATTTGTGTTCGTTGGGTCTGAGGCATTAGAAGCTATTCAAAAAACTTATTACCCCTTAATGTCAATGGCGACCAGTCGGCCCTTTGTACATAGCCTGACCAAATTCGGCATTGACATAAATATTGGTGGACAAGCCCACTTCATTTCATTGACACCCCGATGATGAGTGCACTTTCAATTATCAAAGTAAGCCAAATATTTTCTTCTTTTTGGTGATATAAGTATATTTGCAATCAATATTTTTTTTATAAAAAAAAAAATGTTTACATGGCACGGGATTAGGGGACTGTCATGATCCGCATGGAGTGTAGGACATGTGTGTTACATGTGTGTTGCAGGAAATGTTTTCTGCCGGCAACCTGTGGAGTGGTGGAGGAGAAAGAGAGAGAGAAAAGTAGAGAGATGGAGAGAGAGAAGTGTAAATGAGAGAGAGAATTATAAGTCAAACTTTTTTTTGGGTTTAGAAGGTAATAAATGAGGATAATTAATTAGATTTTAATCAAAATATTTGTAATAATTATAATTTTTTTTAATTATTAGGTCTATTTAAATCCTTCTCAAAATTGATTTTGACCTTCCTCTATTTTTTTTTTTCAAATTTTAAGATTGGATTACAAAATCCCAAAAAAAGAAAGAAAATGAAAATAAATAGGACCACCCAAAAAGAAAGAAAGAAGGATTGCATAGGGCCCATTCCTTGGCCAGTAACTCCTCCCAATCCAAATAACGGGCAGATCTAACAAGTGTTCGGTAAAATCTTTTGTTGTACATATCTTAACAAATTAGAAAGATTGCGTAAAGTCTTTTGTTGTAAATAAGAGAACTGGGTTCCAAGTTCGAACTCCATAAATTAATTGGGTGTCTTAGTTCGATCATCATTCGCCTTCGGTTCAAATTCAATCCTAAACGTATCTAAAAAATTCCCAAATCCACAATACAGAATTTTGTAGTGTAGATACATTGCCATGGAACGCTCCAAGTGTCAACAACTAGAGGAGGTGGAGAGATTAAGATTCAATGGTCTAATCACTCAGCAGCAACCATTCAATCACCAAAATCCAACATTACTTCTTCCCAAACTTCCCATTGATAGTGATAGCTCCCTTATATCTCTAGATATTGGAGGTAATTCGCTTTATTTATTGGTTTTTGAAATGCTTTTTCTTGTTGCTAGATTCCCTGTTTTGTATTCTAAATATGAAAGCTTTAACTATTTTTTTTAAGTACTGGCTTTTGTTTCTGAGTTCAGGAACCCTTGTTAAAGTAGTATACCTTGTAAGGGAGAACAAGAAGTGCATGACAAGCTGCAGCGATGGTGCAATAGAGTGCCATACTCTTGATGGGACCCTACATTTCGTTAAGTTTGAGACTAAATTTCTCAATCAATGGATTCAGTTTCTTCACTCTCAACGCCTCTGTTTTGTTGGTACAAATTCCACTTTCAAACTTTGCTTTACAATACAATTAGAATCTTTAGCGTCCGACCCATAATCATTGCTCTTTATTGTCAGATGAAGACACTAATTGATTTTCGGTATAGACAAGTTTTGAACCCCATATTTTTTATTCAACGATAATAGATTTTACTAGTTGGAACGCACCACTTTCAAAATTCAAACTATACTGATTTTTGATAAAATGTGATTTAAAGTACCATGTCAATCAAGTAATCAAGAAGTTAGTGTCTCAATGAAGCATGGGTAATAAAATTAGCAATTGTGTTTGTTGACCTTCAACCCTTTTGATTTTTTTTTTGGGCAACTTTCTGTGATTATGATATTAACCTATTTTCATATTTGGTCTTACAATGTGTATAGTTTCTTAAACTTGATAAAGTTTCTTTTTCAGGAGAGAGTTCAGATGTGCAACCAACTGGATTTCACAAAAATATGACTATTAAGGTAAACTTCATGCTTGGACTTGTTCTGTGTGCGCAATAGTTTGATGAATATTCTCTTCTTATGTTTGTACTTTGTAGACATTGCCAAACTTGTGTGGAAATTCTCTGATGCAGGACAGATTAGTTTGTAAAACAGAAAAAAGGGAAAGTAAGATAGAACGAACAAATCTTAAGCTTCACCACCAGACTTTGCCTGAAAACCTTAGGCTTCACCACCTAAGGCCTAAGGGTGCTTGAAATGACCACAAGCAAGAGGAACATTCCCCAATTATAAAATTTAAATTCGTATTGTCAACTCTCAAATTATTGCTAGAGACTATTTTTGATAGGCTGAAAAACACCCTATAAAATCCTCAACAACATTACAGACCAAATTCAAAAAGAAAACAAGTTCAAAATTAAAAAATGACATGGAAAAATAATAAATTATGAAATAAAATTGATTGTGCTCCTTGCGTTATACTTTTTTCTTATTCTCACTAAAATCACGTGTTTTTTAATGCTTGAGTAGAGTAATACAACTGAGAAGCAAAATCATTTAGTTTCAAATGTTCTAGAATGCCATAACGTAATTCAGTCCATATTTCTCTAGTAAGGGAGGTTGCCTGAGATGCCTTAAATAAAATTTTAGAGAAAATTAAATGACATTTAATGTTCTATATGCAGAATTAGTATCTTTTTTTATGACTATAGTATCTTGCCTTTCATCGCTGTTCACTTGGATGAGAGTGTTGGCATATTAGAACTTTGATTCTAGTACTTTGTCAAGTTTCCATGACAATTATACCATTCTTAGGTACACAAACATACACACACACCAGTCCCCCCCACACGGACACCCAGACACAAACACATTTTCAAAGTTTCACCAATAGGTTACTATTCTCCAAGCAACAAAACTTGCAGAGTTGATGGTTCATTCATATGTGTCTGTATTCTGCTGAAGTGCAGTAATGCATATGGCATTATAACTTTCTATTACTTTAAGATAGGGATTAAAACGATTATGTCAGTTACAAAAAAACCAAAGATTATAGGCGCGCCTTCTTATTTTCTTTGGATGTTCTTTGATTCTTCTTGGACTGAAGCTATATCAATTGCTGCTTGTTTTTTTAGCAATATCACTCCCGATTTGTTGATGTAACATGACCCTTGCTTGAACTTATTTGTCCATGTTTGCTTTATCTACTATCCTTTTAGGATCTTTTCTGAGTGTTTCCATGCTAGTTTATTAATCATAACCAAGTTGACCAATAAGCATAGTGGTAAGTTGGTAACTGTTTTTTGGGTTCTCTCATGCTGAATAGTTGGAACCAAAATACCAAATTAAAAAAATAAAAATAAAAATCTCAGACTACTTTCAAGTATTGAGTTTTTTAGCATGAACATCATTGATTCTTTCCAAATCCCACAGCTTATTTTAATGGGAGACCAATTCTCTGCACTACTCTCTCCCCCCCACCCCTGTTTGGTGATTTTTTTACCTCATCTTAGATATCTCTTTTTTTTTTTGATAGGTTGATGAAAACTGGAATGTAGGAGTTTATTTTTCTATCAACCACAAAACAAGGAAGACAATTAGTAATACATTAGGACATGACCCTCCAAGTCTATTTACTTCCATTTTTTTTTCATCTCCATGAACTGTTCTCTGTATAGTTGATATTTGTCCTCATCTGATTGATAAATTTAGTCTACATAAGCAGAAAGGAACAATTTTGTACACATCTTCTTTTTTGCCCCCCATTATTTTTGTTCATTGCTTTAGAACCACATAACATGAGGTATGCCTGAGGTTGTGTCTCACGTTTTCACCACATTTTAAAAGTAGTTTTGATGATACTAATTAAGTTGTGAAGAATGAGGTATTAGGTTTGAAGGACAGAAAAGAAGAGTGATGAGAGAGAGATTTGAGATAAGGAAAATAATCTGATTGTGATAGGAGATATCAGAGGTTTGTAAGGGAATTCAGTGTTTCCTCATGAACTGACCCAATAGTATTTACATGATGGGTTTCATTAGTCAGTGAAGTTATGTTTTATGGAGATCTTCTATAGATACTTGGCAAAAATTTCACCATGGGCATTGCAATCTTTTTTACTTCAGATTTTAGAAATCTAGATATAGGTTCCTATTGACCTTGTAACGAGGAGAAAAGCAGATAGAGTTGCAAGGTTCAGTGCAGGAACTGACTTTTATAGATGAAAGGCAAACTGGGTCTAAAAGTTCTTGCCCAAGAAGCACTTGAGCTTATTTTAATTTTAACTTTTCCAGTTCAAGGTCTGTAAGTTTTATGGGGAAGGAGGAATACATTTTTCTTTATTTCTCTGAACTACCTCGGATTTATTGGGTTCAACTTGCACCATCCCTTGAAATATAAATATAGCTCGCTAGGTGTTGATAATGGAAGGGTGAAGTGTCTTATTTGTGCTTTTGGTTTTGCTAAATTTTCATGAAGGATTGATTTTCCGATTAATTGTTATTCTACTAATGTCTTTCCATTCGTGAACTTCATTGATAATTGATTTTTTAACTCATACCTTGAAATGTTATTTCACATGCATGCTACTTTTGATTGAAGAGATTGAGGAGAACCACTTTCCAATCCTTGTAAAATCTCTTGAATAACTAATCAAATTCTTTTTGATAATTAACCTTGCATTTGAGGGATGAATTTAGCCAATTCTGACTATATTGTTTTTCTAAATTAGCAGAAGATAATTATATTGAAATCTTAATATTTACATTCCCATTATATTGCTACCTAGTTGCAACTGATTTTAGTAAATACTACTAATATGGTTTTTGAAACTTTATTCCTTGTTTGTATAACTTTTTTTTTTTAATTACTTTTTCCTATTCACATAGGCCACAGGTGGTGGTGCATATAAGTATGCTGATATTTTCAGAGATAGACTCGACATTACTTTTGATATAGTGGATGAAATAGCTAGCACTGTTGCTGGTGCTAATTTCTTACTCCAGGTAAAATTGCACCAACATCCCTTATGGTGATTTGATGATTTTCCATTGAGTTTCCTTGGATCTTTTCTACATGCATTGTGTTTCAAATTGTTCTAATGAGATCCGCTTTAACCTCACTATCCTTCATTCCCTCATTCAATTCTGCATAACAATGCTCATCAGAACCTCAGGAGATAAAGAGAATCTGGGAAAATCCTTTTGTGATTTTTTCTCTTTGTCTCAAAGGAATGTGTGAAATTTATAGTTATCTATGTGGGCTGGAGATAACAGAGAAAGTGAGTACACTCAGTTGGTCATGGCTGTCGGTTTGTGGAAATCAGTTTGAGAATTTTGAGGGTAAGGAATTATCAGGTAGATGCTTAATTTTGTCTCAAAGATCTTTAGTGTGAATGGTTTCACAGGCATTTTCGGAGAATACTTAGGAACAAGCCAGTATTAACTCCTTCTTTCTTATTTATTTATTTTTGTCTTTTCTTTGTGCAGCATTAGTTATATGTTCTAATATTTGAATCTATCTTTTAGGGGAAAAAAATCAAAATTTCTTTTATAAATGTTAAATTTAGAATTAATGTCTTTGAGCTTTTCATTCATACTTATTCTTTTTAAGTGCCTTTCATGGATCTATACTTCTTTTGATACTTAAGTCAATTTCTGAAACACTGATGCCCATTGGTTAAAGTAGATTCCTGATTTTGATAATGTATATATGCATTGCATTGGTATGTGATGCCCTTACTCTTTTAGCCATTCAAATGATTTCACTCAATAAAATTACTTTCGATTTTTTTTTTCTAGCAGGAAATTGACCAAGAAGCTTTCACACACATTAGTGGAAAGAAGACATATGTTAACATTGATCACTGTGATTTATTTCCTTACCTACTTGTAAATGTAGGTTCTGGTGTTAGTATTATCAAGGTAATTCCTATTCCTTTTCTTTTGAATCCTCTGTCACTGTTTAATTTTTTTATTATATTCCAGAATGCATACTTTCATTATACGTAAATGTTGCCCTCACATAGGTCACTGGAAATAAAAAATTCGAACGTGTAACTGGTACTCAATTCGGTGGTGGCACCATTTTTGGTTTTGCAAGTTTACTAACAAATTGCCAGAGGTAGTCCAATAACTCAGACAGGAAAGTAATTTTTCTTCAGTCTACTTATGCTTTTAATCTCATGACCTCAATTCTTTTCTTTCTTTCTTTCTTTTTTCACTAGTTATGATGAGTTGTTAGAAATCAGTCAGCGCGGAGATAATCGAGCACTGGATTTGACAGTTGGAGATATTTATGGAGATACAGGTTATCCTGAGGTAATTTGATGCAACATAAAATTCTATTTTAATTAAATTGTAAGTAAAAATAACAATAAGATAAAATAAATTGAGGAATCAGCACTTAGGGTTTCAGCACCAAACAAAAATTAAAAGTTATTACCTAGGTTTCTTTGAATCAATATCAAGTCATTGGAAAAATTACAGCAAGAATTTCATTAATCAAGCATGCCGTAACAATATTGAACCTTAGGACCTCTATATAAGAATTAACTTAATTCAATTAAAATATAATCTTAATGCTATATATTGTAGATTTTATTTATTTTTCTATATTTCCTTGCTTCCATTCATTCTCATAGACTCTCTTCGTGTTTCTGTGTGTGCACTGTCTTGTCCTTTTGATTTATGGTTGATTATGATATGTAGCTTTTGCAGCTGTATAAGACTATAAGAAGAAGAAAAAAATCCTTTCATTTCCCACATTTTCTAGCAACCAAAGACGGTCGCATCAAGTGTGTGAATTTTGATTTTATGTTGTGTTTGATTGCCTAGCAAATGTGGGAAATGAAAGAAATAAATAAATCTTATCGTTGAGAGACAAATAAAGTCATGCTGCTTGTCGTAACACCTTTTTTTTAATGCTTTGGTCCATGTCATATAAAGGTTTTTTTATATATAATTTTGGCAATCTAGTGCTTCATGTCAAATTAAGTAATCCCACCTAGGGGCCAATGGGCTTCTTGTCCAAATGGCACCTTTGTCCACCCCCTAATTTCCATGTCACGGGTTCAAACCTGCCTCCTTTACTTTTAAAAAATGCAAAAAGTAAAAAAAGTAATGCCACCTAGGCATGTAGGATAGAAAGTTAATGGAGGTGGACAAGAGGAAGTAAAATGCAATGTTTTCAATTGTTTAGGGAAGAAAGTATAACTTTTGATAGTTTAGAGATTAAAATTGAACTTAATTTATATTATTATTTCTGCAAGTTTGCTCCAATGGTTAATTTCAAAGATATAGGACATTACTTTTGCTCAGTGTTCATTCCTGTCCTCTGTATGATGTATGCATTATATCAATAGTTCTATTAAATTGATTTCTGGTCTTATGTGTAGATAGTATCTCAATTATTTTTATTAATATCCCTATACTATTGATGATCTTACAATTTCTTCAATTTCAGCATAATCTTTCAGCTTCTGCCATTGCTTCTTGCTTTGGAAAGGTCAATGGTAACAAAAAGCTCTCTGGATATAAAGCTGAGGATATGGCCGCAAGTCTTTTGAGAAATTTCACGTACCTTATTGCACAGGTAATTTCTTGATCTGTAATGGAAGTAGAACTGTTTCATGGCATAGAAGAGATTTCACTTTCTAGCTATGAATCTTTTTGTGAAATGTCCCTTTGGAACAATTGCTGAAAATTTTAATTTCACAAATTAATGGCTGTGGCAGCCATCACTGCCAAATTGCCCATGCATTATGTTTGACCTGGACATTGTCTAAGTTATTTCTTGAATTTCTATGGTACTTTACTGCCTAGATGAAAAAATTTAAAAATAAAATAAATAAAATAAAATATACCCAAAATCCTTGCTATTGTGACTTGTGAATATATCAGGGACTTGGCTTCTTGTTATACAAAGGATTAGACAAGAAAATGACTTTAGAAACTACAAATGTTTTCAAACATAGTGTGTGAACGATAAGGTGTATTTAATTCAATTAGTTTTCATATTGATGGAGCTCTAGTATAAGCATAAATAGAAAGTGAGGGTGAAATAAGATTAATGAGCTAAAACCCTAGACTTCACCACTTGGGGCTGGTTGGAATCACCACTAAGCTATTAAGAAAACTCAACTCAAAATTCAATGTCCCAAACAATTAAAGTACCCAATTTTTAAAAATATAAAGGCTTTCCAGGATTAAGATATAACCATGCCATAAATACAATCTCATAAAATCCTCAATCAAATAAAAGTCAAACTAATTCAAAATTCAAATAGGCACAATATCTCAATGTTCCCAAAGAAAAATCTCACAGTTCAAATAAGCATAAATCTCGTGTTCCCATCAACTCTAGGGATGGAAGGTTTAATGAGGTCGAATTAGGGATACGATTGGCAATTGTGTCAATCTGGTAGTGTTTTTACAGGTCACGATCAAGCTGTTGCAGCTTCTCTTTGGTGATTCAAGTACAATATGACTCTAGGCATCCTTGTCTGTGTACCAAAAAAACACTGAACATCTCAATCCCCAGTGAAAACAATCTTCTCATTTAAAATGGCACCAATAGATTCTTCATGTGCTTGTGGAAGTTTTAATAAGGTTGAATTGGGGATAGGATAGGCAATTGTGTCCTGGGATGGTTTATCAAAAGGACCATTTGATATGCTTGCCAGACCATTATAAGTAACCTAATCCACAACATAAAAATTCAAGGTAATACCATGGACAGAGGGAATATCAATGGCATATGCATTGATCCAACTTGCTTTAGTACGCAGTTTGCAATCTCCTAATGGTTCTGGAGGGAAACCGCTTGGGCCTAACATGAACAGTGACTTAATCCCTATGTTCATTCCAAGTGACATTGACATGAATTCGCCTGTAATTTATATTGAATAACTCGCATGAATTTGTTTGCTGATCTTATGATGCAAGTCACGAACATGATGTTTAAATTCTTCTACCATCTCAGAGACATGAACATGTGGGGAGATGGGGAGATCTAAGGGCTTCCTAAGGTTATAAGCATGCACAACTTTAAACGGATTCATGCCTATAGACCTATTGAAAAATTATTTATGCAAATTGGTGTTTCTCCATATGTTGGAGGTCTGTCATGAGTGGTTGATACATGTTTATTTCCTTGAGGACTCCCATGACTTGTGAATAATATATTTCCAAACTCTGATTACCTTGTTCAAGATTGAAATATCACATGCAAACATCATACAACACATACCTGCTCCCAGATAGCCTTCATAGATTATAAGTGCAACAAAGTAACCCTAAGGTTGGGTTCTATAATAGAAAGCATTAGAGACATGATTAGGTGATTCTCTTGATCCCAAAGACTTTTCTAGGTAAAACATATGTAGTAAAGGTAGACCAGCCATCTGAGTTGGTTGCATTGATTGTAGATGCAGAGGATAATGGCTTATTGGCTTGTCATACAAGAGGTGATTGAATAAGCCCTTTACTTCAAAAAATATTTCAATTAGGCCCAATACATGAAGTTCTTACCATTGAACTTAATAGAAGTCATAGGAGAGTTTAATATAGTTGGAGTTTACTGTGTTTTAGAAACCCAACTTAAAAATGGTGTTCTCAAAATGAGTGTGCAAACCCTTTTTTTATGAGAACACTGTTTTGGCGTTTTCAGATCCCCCTTTTTTGGTTTGCTACAAAGGCGGCACTTTTATAAATATTAGAACTGGGTTTCCGAAACTTGTTAATGGTTACATTCTCCAATCTCTCATCCTCCCCCTTTCTCTCTGTGGAATTCATGAGTTCTTGCAGTGGCAATTGTTGACGTGGCTGAAGCTCGAGCCGGTGATTTGATGACGCAAGTCAATGGTCTTGTGGGCCTTGTGTTCTTGTGGGTTGATGATCTGTGACTGAAGCTCTAGTCGGCAGCTGTGAGTTATGTTGGTGGCTTTTTGGTGTTTCCCAATGTGATTCTGGTGGAGTTGCTTTTACAGAGTCAAGAGGGTCTACCCTGGCCGATGACTTCTCAGAGGATGCTCAAAATCTTCCAGCTACTTCTGTGCCAGTATTGGTATAGCTCATTGCTGACCAGGAACAGTAAACCAAGAAACTGTTTGCATCAGGAACCACTGCCCTTTAGCAAATTCTTCTATAAGTCTCAAATGAATGTCAAGTGTGGTGGAACTCAGTTGTCATGTCCTTAGGTGTTTGACATGCCAATCTCTAAAGAGAAGTTTTCTACAAACAATAGTTCAGGATTTTTTTTCAAATCATATTTTTGGATGCTTTGGTATTCATTTTATGGTCTTGTTTGCTAAAACAATTAGCATTACTTCCTTCACACATATTGAAGCTTAGTCCCCACATTTTAATGAGACAAATCATTAATTTTCATTTTCCCACAAATTCCAGATATCCTACCTTGTAGCTGCTCCCTTAGGGATTAAGAGAATCTGTTTTGGAGGTTCTTACATTCGCGGACATGCCTCTACAATGGATAACATTTCTTACGGACTGAACTTCTGGTAAGAGTTTGCTACTTATTTCACTTTTGGATTGTGGTTAAAATTATTCTTTTTCAAAGTCATAACTTGATCAAGCAATCTATTCCTTTGATATAAAGTGCTATCAAGCATCTGTTTCCTTTTATTATGTTTCTCTATTTTTTTCCTTAGGTCTAAAGGTCAAGTAGCAGCTGTGTTTTTACAACATGAAGGTTTCTTAGGAGCTGTTGGTGCACTCTTGAACTACAAGAAGATCGATCTTAACATATTAGTGCCACATAAGCTCACTGCATATGATTCTTCTAGACTTTCAGATGTTGGCGAAGAATTTCATGGGAAATTAGAGGAGAGAGTAAGTAATTCCAGCTACCATTTCCTAGTATATGAAGTTCATGAACCTGTTTTGCATTTGTCATTAATTTTAAAGATGAAATGCTTATAGTTAACTATAGTGAGCTGGATTGGACTTGTACAATTATGTGCTCTCTCTCTCTGTCTCTCTGTCTCTCTCCACACACACACACACACATGTGCATGTGTTGTGTCTTCCTATCTATTGTGTGTGTTGTGTCTTTCTATCCATTACTCTACATGCACTGTATTCATGGATATGCGAGTGGGAACATGAGAATCATCACATTCATGGTTGGACCCACTTTGCTTTAGAAGTTTAATTTATTGATAGCTTTACTCATCTACATATGATTTACTACAATTATAAAAAATAAAAAATGAACAGCTAAATGGGGACGAGGATGAGTCTGCTATTAAGTTTAGGGGTTAAGCTTTGGTCCAGTGCACTGGAGCACTAGACCCAAGCCATATCCTAAGTTCAAGTCTACTGGTCGAATCCCCCTACAAGTGATAAATTGTTAGCCATTGGTAACTAAAATGCTTGCATAATTAGTGTAGTCAAATTTAAAATGACGATTATGAGGAAGCTGTTTCACCAATTTTATTCTTCATAATGAAAAGTGCATTTATTATTGCAGTTCTGTTTGTAATGTAATTTGCAAATGTTGATGGCCTTTTGCTTGCAGGTGGAAGATTGTCTCAATAGAGAGGTCTAAAGACTAAAAGCTGAGCTTGATAGAATACAAAATGACAAGGCAACACTTGTTAAAAAGTTAAAGAATTTAGAAAGTAAACTATGCAAACTATGCGGTAGCTGTAGTAAACTATGCAGTTGCTGTTAGACAAACAACATAAGCCAATGATGGTGAAATTCCTAGATGAACAACATGGAATCGTGTTTCACATAGATGGCTGAAAGCTGAAAACCATCAAAGAAGAAACATATACCATGACTTAAAATTATAACTGAGTTCCAGTGTCTACAATTGAACCTTACATATATTGATCACTACGCTATGGTCATTTGGTAATATAGTATTACTTATTGATTAAAAGTGTCACTTCTTTTTACACTACAGTATGAGATTATTATTATTATTATTATTTCTCACGTTTCCTCTGGTTAATGAAGCTCACAAGAATTTGTAAGTTGACCATTGAGAATAAGCATGCTATGCAAGATGCTTCTTTGTGTGAATAAATATACTAAGAAACATCACTATTAATGGAAGGGGTAAGCCTTTCATCGACCCTATATTATTGGAGGTGGTATCTAGCGTTTCCGTAATTCTGTTACATGCAGTAGAAACTAGAAATTAACACCGAATGCTTTTTCATACTATAAACTTGGCCCAAGTAGGCCCAGTTACTTACTGCCTAACTTGGCACCACAACCCAGAGCAGAACAACCTCAGGTTTTTTCTCCGAGTTGAATCATTGTTAACCGAACAACATGTCGAACACAGTTTGGGAGTTGCTAAGCTATTGGCTTGGAGACAGTATTTTGGGTTGCTTTAAGCAGTTCACTCAAAGATGGAAAAGTCTGAGGGGCACTTTGTCACACAACACAACTTGCACGTGTTGAGTAGTAATTGGATTATGTTTCACAAGTGCTAGTGGTGAATTCATGTGTAAGAAATATAATCCAATTACAAATTGACATATATGCAAGTTATAGCAAAATGTGTGGCTCTAAAAGAATTGCTTGAATATTATTAGAGCACCCTGCACCAAAAAAGTTGTTTCGTTATTCTTTGAACTTGTTAATGTTACAATATTTGATTTTCAAGGATTATAATTTTTGTAATGTTAATATTTTTTTTTTTCCCCTTAATATAGTGTTGTGCAATAGCAGAAGCTCTAATATCAATTCTTGTGATTTAGGGTTGGTAATGTGCATCCACCCGAACAAGAAAATAAACATTTTCACAAGACAATAATATTCAATGTGGTTCGGTTAACTTCATGCCTAATTAATTCACTCGCAACACAAACCAAAAATTCACTATATGAATTACAACGAAACTTACCAAACCTCACAACACTCATAACTCACACAAACATTACTCAAAACCTCAACAGCATAAACAAGATCTCTTACAAATACAAACTCACTATCTCAAAACTCCAACACACTCAATAACTCTCTCACGCTCCCAAGAAAACAAATGTTCAAAACATAATCAAGTCTTCTCCTCTCCCCATGTGGGATGAACCTTGGTCAAAAGCCACTAACCCCTTTGCAACAATAGTTATTTATATAAGGCTTAAATCTTATTCCTTGATAGATAAGGAACACTCATTACTTCTTCAATAAAGCATATTTTTCTTTCTATCCCAAAGAGAATCTTTGTTTTCCACATCAAGGAAAATCTTTTTCTTCAACTCAAAGGAAAAACCCAAACCAAATATAATTAGGAATTTGAGGCAATGTTCAACATATATGATATGAACATTGTGTTAGAAATTAAAATATGTTTGCTTAGTAAATATTATTGGTTATAAAATTATTATTTATTTTATATATTTTCATAATTATAAATAATTGGTTAAATTAGTTATAACATCACCAAATTTGACCTCGATTAGACCAAAGAATGGAATCAATCCCCTTTTTAGTATTCTATTCGATTTGGTTGTTAAAAGCTTGCGTAAGTCCTTGCTTAAGGTTTTGGTTAGAAGACTTGAATTGAGGACCTCTTCAATTACATGATGTCTAAAAACTCTAGACTAACACTTAGGGGTTTATTAAACATTGTAGCTTACATAATAGCCCTTTTTTTCTCCATTGTTCTCCAATGCTCTCTAATGATTTAAGTAATCATTATATTCATCGAATGACCATATATAAAGACTTTTTTTTAAAATAGTTTTGAAAGTATGAGTAAAGTAAAATATTTTAAAGTATAAGAATGATCTTTAAATAAATCTTAAATGATGTTGATGAATTATGCATTTTAACCTTTATGGTGTGTTTGGATGGCAAAATTTGCGCACATGGATTTGAATTTGGGTGATTAAAATTCTAATATCTTATTTGGATAGTTTAAAAAGACACAAAATTTTGGATTTGACAAATCAATCAAGGATTTTAAAATTTAAATCCTTGAATTTGAATTAACTTTCAAACCCAAAAATTTTAGAAATCCATGACATACTTTAACATTTATAAATTTGGAATTAAGGAAATTTTAAATTCATCACTTTAAAATTTAAATCCAAATTTAAGTATCCAAACACAACTTAATTTTTTTTTTTTTTTTTGAAAAATTGACTATTGAGGCGCAATTTTTGGTGATAGTTAAAAGTCGATAACATTGGTCCTAAAATTTACCGCACCATTATTAATTTTTTTATTAGTAAACAAATATAAAAGAATCATCCAAAACGGCTTCGTGGACCAATGTTATGTTGAATTTCTATTAAGTAATGTTCAATGAATTAATTTTATAATTGTTTCCCCCCTTTTGCATTGTTATTATTATTTGTATGTGAGTGCCCACAACTTCTAGAACACTTTATTATATTCTTCCTAAGCTTAAGATGAATTTTTGTACCTCCCTACTTTGTTTTTCAAAAGTTACATCTAGTTAGTCAATTACTAATGAGTCACATTTTTCAATTTATTTAATCATTTATTGGAATAAGATGTATGAGGCTTTATGTATTTTTCCAAACATATTGGCAAAAAATCAACAATCGAAATCAACATTATGTATCTCATTGCTTCTATTAAACAAGTTATAAAAATCCAATAAAGGATAGAGTGAGCATTGGCTCTACAGAGTAAATTTCACTATGTAAAAGTACATAAACATAAACATCAATATGCATATGCATGAAAGAACACATCAAATTCAATAGTAAGTATATAGCCTAGTGACATAAAATTTATTTTTGTATACACAAAAATTCATAAAGAAGAGAAATTTTAATGAGTCTTGAAAGATAGTAATAAAAAAAAAAATTTAATGTTGTTTTGCCAACTAGTTTTTCCTGTAACATTTTTTATAAACAAAAATATTTTTTATTATATAGTTTTAATATTGATTTAATAGTTTAAATTGACAAATGTAAAATTTGTATATTAATATTCAACAATTTTTGCACTTATTTTCAAAAAATAAAAAGTTACATAACAACTAATACATGTTTGCACATATTAGAGTTAGAAAAAATATATAAATCTAAGGAAAAGTCTTTATATGTTAAAGAATTCCAAGAAGACGAAATAAATAATATATTTTAATACATCTAAAATATGATATGTTTATACATAAATAATTTTTGGCAGTAGAATTTCAATTTTTCTTTTTCAAATATTATTGTCTTCATCTAACATTTTCATTCACGTTTTTTTAATGATAATAGAAAATACTTAGGTTTGACTTAATTATTGGCCTTGATTTAAAGTTGGATCTTGCACATGAAGACTGGATATTATACATGCCCCATACATCTTGAATACGAGATTTTGAAAAGAAAAATAATTTAATTTTGGTACAGATGTCAGTGTCAAGGTATGTAACTGGGTAAATCTTAATATTGACAATGATAGGAACTATTATAAAACTCACGGTATGAAACACATTGTTGGCTTGATTTGATGCATTTGTCTTTCTAGCAAAAATACAAGCTTAAGTGTTAATATATTACACAACTTTGCTTACAAGGAAAGCGCCTAGTTGTAACGGCTTAAAAAAATTAATAAAAATAAAAAGTGAATAACTAAATGGTGATGTATAATGTGTCTTGTACGTGCCTCAAAACTATTAAATGAACATACATATTAGTAGTGTGTGCTTATGACCAAGTGGTGGTCTATTGTTTTATTGTATAGTCATGGTTCAGGACATTTGCTGCTTTGACTGCTATATTAAAATGGAAGTCCTTCTTCCCCAAACCCTTGAAATAAAGGGCACCCCCATCTACCACAGGTGAGTAGCAATCTACATGAAAAAAAATAAAAAAATAAAAAGTATTTACTTTCCCAAATTGAAGACAAAAATCAAGTAATAGATTGGTTGGAGTAAATTAAGGGATTGGAGCAATCAATTATATTGATATGAAATTCAAATCTAATATTCATGTAACAAATTGATAGTCTTTATTTAATTCATCCTAAGCTTATGATGAATTTTTGTATCTCCTTACTTTGTTTTTACAACATGCATCAAATTACTAATGAGTCACATCTCTAATTGTCTTTAATCATTTATAAGGCAAAGATATATAAGACATTATTTTTTTCCCTAGTGATTGAATGAGAATATGACTAAAAGTAAAATTTGCTATATAAACATATGAATATACATGAAAGAACACACTAAATTCAATGATTTTTCTTTGGTCAATACAATCACATACTTGAATTTAATTGGAAATCACATTAATTGTTTAACTAAGTGCAAACTTAAATTTTGCCCATTCTCTATAGTATAAAGCTCGTGATTTGGGTACTTCTTCAATCCCTCACACTGCCTTTTGGGAGGTAGGATTCATACTCCAAAACCATTATATATACAAGTTAATTTCACTTTTGGGTTTTTGATTGTTGAAAAAAAAAAACTATTTAGTGGTGTAAACAAAGGTAAAATTCATTCTCGTCCTTTAACTTCTACTTCCATTGCCAAATTAGTTCATAAAGTTTAATTTTGGGGCATGTAGTTCATCATTTTGGCAAAATGAATTAAATTGATTATTCTATCTGAATATGTTAAATAAATAATGTGTCAAAAGCAGTGATGGAAGTTTCCACTCCACCATATGGAAAACGAAGAAGGCATAAAAAAAAAAAAAAAAAAAAACATGATAGCTGTGTGTTGAGGTCCAAAATGTGACAAGGAACGCAGCCCTTGAAGACAAAGAAGCCCAACCCATGGAGACAGAAAAAAGAGGTGTGGGCCTTAACGGGAGGAAGCTTAACCTATGAAAAATAAGAAGGTCCATGAAGGCCCAGAAGCCCAATGAGTAAAGAAAAAAAACCAAAGAAGCCTAGGAAGGAAGATGACCCGAGTTTAGGCTACATATGGGTTCTCCATTCCCAAGAAGCGGATTCTGCTGTAACTTAAATAATGCTCCCAAGTGCAGAATCGTTGTGAAATAATAACTCGGTAAGTCTGAGACTCCGAGGTCGAATCCACATGGAAAAGGGGATTGATTAGCAAACCACAAGAGAATAAAACTAAAATAATAAATTTTAATTGAAGAGATTTTTGATGGTTTAGTAGAAGTAATTTAAATTGAGAGAAAATAATAATATATTTAGGCGCTAAAGTTTAGGGATTCACACACAACACATTTATTGGTAGTCTTAACAATATTTATTTTATAACTCAAGCAAAATTCATATGAAAGATGATCTTAGTCAGATGATTTAACAATAAAAACTCAAGAATTAATTTTCTAAGGTAGTTTAATGAAATTGATTGATTTTAGGCAAAACAAAACTAGTGGATTAGTTCATATGGAATACTAAGCATTTAATGTGCCCAGAATCTACTATAAATCAAAGAATTATACAGAACTAAACCCTTTTCTAGGTGAGTAAATCAATCAAAAACATAATAATATAAGCATTAAAACCAATAAATAATTGTTAAGAACATATCAATATACGGTTGGGTTTCACTCCTTGCCCCAACAAGGCTTCTAGCAAGCTATAACACAAATAAAACTCTATAAACTGTGAAAAAACTTTAAGAAAACCTAAATTATGTTCTACAGTAACTCCCTCCTGATTTTTTCCCTAAAGAGCCTTTGAATAGGTCAAGGAATCCTATTACAAGTTGAATTCCTGTTTGGAGAAAATCTCAAGTTTTTAGGTTTTATTTAACTGACGTTTTTGGCCCATTTAATTTTAGAATTCGGACTTTTGGTAAACTATAAAGTTGTATCCCTTTGAGTTATCTTTCTAGCCCAACTTGAATCATCTTAATTGGACTTCTGAGCCAAAAGTTATGCTCCAAATACTAACTAGTGCACAGGCTGAAATCTTAATCCGAATTGGACTTGGATTTGGTGCAAATTTCCTTTAATTCTTTGCTCCAATTGGACTCGAATTTAATTGGGTTGGCCTTTTTTTGACTTCATTATGGCCATTGTAAAAAGTAAAGTCCATTATCTTTCTTCTTTGCACAAATTCATTTATTTAATTTCATTATCCTACAAAAAACAAATTCACGTATTAAAATTCACTTATTCAGCATTATTCCAAAACCAACTATAAATGCATGAATTAACACAAAATAAATATGATAATGCTTTCTAATAATGATCTGAATATGCAAAATTAAGCTATTATTACACTTCCCAACCAGCTTATTGCTAGTCCCTGGCAATTTAAGCGACTCTAGACAAAGACACAAATTAACAAAACAAAATATTACTTTAGTAGAAATAGTTAATCAAAGATCAAAACACTAACAACCACCAAAGATATTCCACATGCCATCAATACTCAGTATGTGAATAGTTTAGCCAACACAAACACAACCTTAGTCTTAAAATAAAACATGTCTTGAATTTTTATCTAAATTTATGCTTCAACTCAAATCACACAGTTGTTAACACTCAATAAATAAAATCACTCTGAAAAGATTGTAACAATCTCAAATATATGTGAGTAGAATAATGTAGAACAAAGACTAATATTTCACATATAAGTAAGATGAAGATTGGTGAAGTAAAATAAAGGACATTTATAGTCTCATGAAAGGATGCCAAACACTAAGAATATTACACCACACACATTGATTAGTCATGTCTAGATCCAAACCATACCTTCCTTAAGATCAAATAGGACTTTCATTGGGATATTATGTCGGGTAAAGAGGATAAATTTGTAAAAAGGTATAGGTAAAAATAAAAAGTGTTCCCAAGAATAATTAGAGAGACAACTTCTTTTGAGTATATGACAATATATTGATTTATCCTCTCAAATTTCTTGAATATTGCACTTTCACTTTTTTTTTTTTCCTTTTTACTTCAAAATTCCATCAACAAATTCATTCTCTATTTCTTCCTCTTTCACATTCCCTTTTTTTTCAACATTTTTCCTTTCGTGTTTATGACTTTTTTATTTTATTTTTAAATGAGTCCTCCTTTTCTTCCAACTATTTCACCACAAATTACCACAATAATACAATTTGATTGCATTCATTATTGGAACACTTTAGGAAAGGGTTTGAGAAAGAATGGTTAAAATTATGACTCAAATGGGTGACTAGCAATAATGTATCAAGAAGGAAAATAATAAAGGCTCAAAATTAACAACGATGGCCTAAAATCATCTCTTTAAGGATTGAAATATTTCTTCAAAATCCATGACTTTAACATATTCAAGTGTGGCATAAAATTGATGAATTCTTAGCATTCGACCAAATCAAATAATAATGAGACAAAGCAACAACAAAGTTATGTGCTTCCAAATGAAAAATGAGATCAAAAGAAAATAACACTCTAAAAAAATGAATGGCTCAAGAACTCATTTGGGTTATAGTCTCTACATTTTATTTTCAAGATTTTCAAAGTCATCTCTATCTCTCAACCAAGAAACATGTTCATGTGGCTAAAGTGCATGTTCATAATAGTTGAGCATTAGATATAGTTAAATTCTTTAGATAGAAGTAGCATAAAGAACTTTGATTTAAAACTCTTGTGAAAGCAACATTTTTTTTTGTTTGAAAATTGGACTAAAAAAAAAAAACTAAAAGCAACCCCCCCCAAAAAACAATTAACATAAAATAAAACCAAATGCAAATCATCTCAAGTTCCTCCTCCCAACCTAAAGCTTACATTGTTCTCAATGTTAACAAGGAAAAACAATAAAGTGTAGAGATTACAGAGAGTACCTTGAAGAGATGAACATAAATAAACAAAAAAAAAAAACTTTAATACCTCAACCATGGAGCGTTTCTTATCTTGAGCACTCCAGTGAGATGGTATTTGGCCTGTGACAAGAAAATTGACAATATCGGTATGCCATGGCAAAGTAGAGATGAAAAACAATTGTTCATCAGGGAATGAATCCCTAATGGGCAATGCATCCATAGATTCATTAAAAGTGAGGTGTGGCAGATGGTCTACCACCACTTTTTTTACTCCCTTCTATCTTTGATGGTGATATTAAATTCTTGTAGTAGAAGAATTCATCTAATCAACCTTGGCTTTGCATCCTTCTTTGAAAGAAGATATTTCAAAGCTGCATGGTCGGTGAAAACAACAACAAGAGAGCCAAGAATATATGAGTGGAATTTATCTAAGGCAAATACCACAGCAAGTAACTCTTTTTCAATTGTGGAATAACTCATTTGAGCTTCATTCAAAGTCTTACTTGCATAATAAATTACATGTGATTTTTTATCCTTTCTTTGCCCTAAAACAGCTCCAATTGCATAATCATTTGCATCACACATAATTTCAAAAGGTAAAGTCCAATTTGGTGGTTGCATGATAAGTGCAGTGGTAAGCATGTTTTATAGCTTATCAAAAGCTTCTTGGCAAGCTTGGGTCCATTCAAAGGGGGTGTCATTTGTTAGGAGGTTACACAGAGGCCTAGATATGAAACTAAAGTCTTTTATGAACCTCCTATAAAATCTAGCATTCCTAGGAATGATCTCGCATCTTTAATAGTCTTAGGTGTAGGCAAATTAGCAATCAACTCAATTTTTGCTTGATCCACCTCTATGCCTTTTGAAGAAACAATTTGGCCTAATGCAATCCCTTTTATGACCATGGAATGAAACTTTTCCCAATTTAATAGTAAATTCTTTTTGTCACACCTAGTTAAGACTTTTTGCAAATTAGAAAGACATTCATCCAAAGAGTCACCAAACACAAAAAAAATCATCGATGAAAATCTCTAAATAGTGCTCTACCATGTCATTAAAAATACTTATCATGCATCTTTGAAAAGTGGCAGGTGCATTACATTAACCAAATGACATCCTCCTAGATGGTTTAGCATTGTCCTCTAAATAAATCTTATGAGTACAAACCAATGGGCTAATTCCTTTAATGTCAGCTATGTTCCATCCTATGGCACTCTTATGTTTTCTCAAAACACTTAATAACTTACCTTCTTGCAAAGAGTCAAGTTTAGAAGATATTACTACAGGAAAAATCTCATTGGTTCCTAGAAAAGCATACTTGAGCTCAACGGGCAAGGGCTTCAACTCCAATTTTGGTACTTGCTCACTGGATGACAACAACTTTATCTCACGGGGTGGCAACTCCTCATATTTCAATTTTCAACTGCCCGTTTCCAATTCCAATTCTTGTGCAGATTCCAAAAGACAGTGAATGTAGGCAATTTCGAAATTCTCATCAAAATTAAAATCACATGAATCGACTTGACAAACTTCTAATGGATCTGAAAAACATGTTTTGTTGAATTTTTCTTGAATAAGTGTTTCAATTAAGTCAACTTCATGCACATTCTCTTCATCCCTAGGATGCTTACAAGTATTAAAAATATTAAGCTCAAGGGTCATATTCCTAAAAGATAATTTTAAGACTCCACTTCTACAATTTATCAATGCATTAAAAGTTGCAAGAAATGGGCGTCCTAAAATCACAAATATTTGAGAATTAGCATTAGGAACATGATGCATGTCCAAAATTATAAAATCAACAGAAAAATAAAATTTGTCCACTTGAACCAAAACATTCTCAATAACACCCTTAGGAACAATCACAGATCGATCGGCAAGTTGTAAAATTATGGAAGTGGGTTTTAACTCGCAGAGACCTACTTGCTCATACACTAAATGTGGCAAAAGATTCACACTTGCCCCAAGATCAAGCAAACCTTTCTCTATTTTTGAATTACCTATCACACATGAAATAATGGGACAACTTGGATCTTTAAACTTTGGAGGTCTATCGTTTTGAATGATTGCACTAACGTTTTTAGTAAAAAAATGTCTTCTTATGTACATTAAGCTTATGCTTAACAGTACACAAATCTTTCAACAATTTAGCATATGATGGAATTTGCTTTATAGCATCCAAAAGAGGAATGTTCACTTTAACTTGCTTAAGCACTTCAAGGATTTCAAAATTTTGATTCACTTTTTGAGGGGAAATCAACCTTTGGGGAAAAGGAGCAGGGATAGGACACCTTTCAACTTCATTAGATTTAGGCTCAAGGACCTCATCACTACTCTTTATTTTGGAAGATTCATCTTGTGTATTGCTTTTAAGAATATCTTTTTCAATGATTTTTCCACTATGAAGAGTAGTTACAGATTTAGCTTGACTCACTTTTTTTTTTTCTTCCAGAGGGACTACAATCATCAACACAAAATTGACCTTGGGGGTTTGGTTGTGGTTGAGATGGAAACTTACCCTTTTCTATTGTGCTCATGGATGTGGTCAATTTAGTGAGAGTGCTCCTAATGTCATTTATGGCTTGTGAGTTCTGATTATTAAGGGTGGATTGAGTTTGCATGAATTGTGGCAAAGTGTCCTTAAGACTCTTCTTTGGTGGGGGACTATAGGGAACAAAATTTGAAGAACCATGTGTAGAAGGTGCAACCACATTATCATTCCTCCAACTAAAATTTGGGTGATCCTCCACCCTAAATTGTATGTCTCTGAATAGGGGGAATGGTATGATTTTTTCACCATGTTCATAGCATTTTCTTGATCATGCAACACCTCTTTAAAAGCTGGAATTGTAGGGCATTCATTGGTAGGGTGTTCCATGGTCTCACGAATTCTACAAACTTCATCAATTTTAGGAACAATATTGATTCCATTGACCTTCCTTAATTCCATGGCTTCAAGCTTCCTAGTTAAACTAGCCACCCTAGCATTAAGGTCATCATCTTCCCTCAGTTGGTACTTACCACTCCCAGAGGGGTTCATGGATGCTCTAGACTTATTTTAGGTATTAGTGGTATCCCAAGATTAGGCATTTTCAACTAAGAGATCAAAATAATCAAAAGCCTCATCAAGATCTTTATTCAAAAACTCTCCATGAATTAACTCAAAATAAGTATAATGATGCTTTCTAATAATGATATAAATATGCAAAATTAAGCTATTATCAGATTTCTTAGGGAAGTCTGAAGGGTGCTAAGTAGGACATAGATAGCTCAAAAGTTGGTTTGGGAACAAGCCACGCTCATTTCAAAGAGGAAAAGAAACCGTGGAAAGTCTGTCAAAGTCAAGCTCCTAGATGCAGAAAGAAGTGATAAGACAAATGATGGCTTCAAGATCAAGACCCGGTGAAGGAACCAAAGGACCTTGGGCAAGGCAAAGGACATGGAGTTAAAGGAAGGTGGTCAAAGGCCTTTCAAGTCCACCATTCATGAGAAGGAATCCATCCCATTTCTGGAAAAGTCCAAATTGTGAGAAGTCAACATCAAGGTCCTAATACCCTCGAAATGTCCTTTTAAGGCCTTAGAAGAAGAATAGGGAGCATTGACCTCAAAAGAGAATCTAGGATTACCCTAAGGAAGGAGCTTCCACAAGTAGAAAGCCAGTGAATGAACTTTCAACTACAAGTCCCCAAAAGAGCAAAATAAGAAGAAATAAGGAAATGACTAACCACCAACATCTCAGACAAAGGGGTCAAGCTCTGGTACCCAGAAGGACAAAGGGAGAAAACATAATTTGAAAGGCCCTCCAAAAGTAGTATAAAAGGGAGAGGCTAGGAAGACAAAAGGGGGATTCAGATGCACAAGTGACTAAGAGAGAACTACAAGAAGAGGGTTTTAGGTTTTTTTTTTTTTTTTTCTTGAGTATTAAGTTCATTAAAAGAAGAGAAACAATGAAGAAGGTCATGTGTCTAGATATTTGAGGAGCCACTCAGATTCAAGGGACTTAAATTTCACAAGTCTTGAGAATCCAAAAGAGGATTAGCCAAGTCTATGATCTTTAAGGCTTACTGGGCCTTGTAAAGTATCCTCACAAGGGTAGGACCAAATGTACTTTAACGCTTGACTTAATCAAATAAAATATAACCTTCTTTGAGGCATTCATAATCATAATTGTTCATTTTGCATTCTGTATTTGTTGTTCCTTTATTATTTGCTCAGCCAATATATATATTGAACTCCACAATATATAGTTTCAAAAAAGGGACTTACACTGTGTAATAACGTGATAGTTTCAGAGGGGAAGGGGGGATATTTTGCAGCAAATTACTTTTTTAGATGGTGTATATATTTTTGTATGAGAATGTTTCAAAAGACAACAACAAAAATTTGAATCATTTTTTACAATTGCTCATATATAACAAGTGATAATGTTGACATCCCATTTTGCAACCTGCATTTAACCTCACATAGAGGGTAAAAGGATAATTTTGCCTTGAAAATATGTATCTTGATTCTGGTCATTAGATTCTTAATCTCATTTCACCAAAATGATCTTGATGTTGTAACGATCAAATCGATTGGTCATAAACCCTAATCGGACCATTAGATTGAAAGTTATCATCAAATCAAGTTTTGATGGCCAAGATGCACTATCACAAATTACGTCCAACTATATGTGATTATGAACAATTGATTTCAATTGGTTATAATTATAATCAATTTGAGATTAATGATGTGTCATAATTTGATTGGTTAGGACTACATTTTATGGTAAGGTTGCACACACCTAATTAACTAGATAGTTAAACATTAATTTGTGCAATTATCTTTTAATTAAGGTAAATTTGGAACTAATTAATTCTGAAATGGGAGTGATTGAAGCCTATTAATGTTAATTGGAAACTAATTTAGGACTTATTAATGTTAATTGTACTGAAACTGTTTTCTAACAAATGACCTCTGCTTACTATTTCATTTATATCTCTCAAAATATTTTGAATCTATGAAGGAGATTGATTTTTCCACAAACTAAATATCCGGGGCTTCAATTTAAGCACAAAAACGAGACAATTTCGATCAGAATTGAGTAACATATGATTTATTGAAGTTGGCTCTACAAGTTGTTACAATAGCTACGGAAAACCGAATTTTGCTTGCTCCTCACTCCCACCTATAGGGAATTAACACAAAATTCCCAACCTGTGAGAACAAAAAATAGAGAAAACACATGCCAAAGAAAAATAATCACACGCATAAGAAAATATTTATGTGGTTCGGCAATTTGTCTGCGTCCACCGAATTGCAGGGATTTCACTATTATCAGGAAAAATACCAGTCTGGCTGTACAATTTTTCACTCTCTCAAAAAAAACAAGAAACCCTAGTCACCAATACAACGTTTTCTATATCCTACGCACAAGATTCATAATGGGCTACAAAATAGGCCAAAATTTTTTCCCAAGGGCAACCTTCAAGAGGCTTGTCCATGAGTGCTACAACTTGGGCCTATCAACCCAAGACTTTGCTCCATGGACTAAGTCTCTAAAAATCTACTATTAAAAACCACGAACATTATTCGGGTTGGGTCGGTCGTCAACCGGATCAAACACAATTAGGCTTCACAAATACCAACAAATCTCCCACTTAGAGACTAGTTCAATTACCAACATCAGCCGCTATCTTCCAAAAACAATCCCTCATCCTTGCAACTCATCCTCCTATCCTCAAGCTAGAAGACCAACTAAAACTGAACACAACTTCAACTTCTCAATAGTGACACCCTTAGTCAACATGTTTGTCGGGTTCTTAGATTCATAAATCTTCTCAAGTATTACCAGCTTATCTTCAACAAGGTACCAAATAAAGTGGTATTTGTCTGTATATGATTTGAATTTGAATGAAAAGCTAAATTTTTAGAAAGAAAAATTGCACTATGATTGTTACTATGTAGAATGCCCATCTCTTGCTTCTTACCCAATTCATCTAAGAAGCCATGTAGCCAATCATCTTATTTCCAACTTCAATTGCTGAAACATACTCAGCTTCTGTAGTAGACAAAGTAACAATCTTTTGTACATTTTAAAGCCCAAGATATGGCTGTACCACCTAGGGTAAATACAACCCCAATAGTACTCTTTCTACTATCAATATCACCAGCAAAATCAGCATCTACATAACCCTGCAGTTCCAAACTTGCACTTGTGAAGCAAAGACATATATCCGATGAACCCCTCAGATATCTCACAATCCACTTGACTACCTCCCAATGTTGCTTTTGCTGGCCTACTCATGAATCTGCTCACAACTCCCTCTACATGTGCAATGTCTAGCCTTGTACACATCATAACATACATCAAACTGCCAATAGCTGAGGCATAGGGCACCTTGCTCATATAGTCCCTTTCTTCTTCTGTCTTCGGTAACTGCTTTTGCTTAGTTTGAAATGACTACCCAAGGGTGTGATCTCTGGTTTAACTTCATTCATGTTGAATCTGCTGAGAATTTTCTTCACATACTCTGACTGTGAAAACTTCAATCTACCATTAGCCTTGTCTCTAATGATTCTCATACCAAAGATTTACTTTGCAGCTCCCAATGCTTCATTGCATACTGTTTTGACAATTACTTCTTTAGATTATTAATCTACTCAATGCTAGACCTTGCAATAAGCATATCATCCACATACAATAGTAAAACGATGTAAGAATTGTCAAAAGACTTAACATAGCAATAATGATTAGCTTCACATCTCTTGAACCCAATTCTATGCATAAAACTTTCAAATTTCTTTTACCACTATCTAGAAGCTTGTTTTAGGCCATACAAGATCTTTCTTAGTTTGCAAACTAGATTCTCTTGTCCCTGAACAATGAACCCTTCTGGCTGAATCATGTAAATGTCTTCCTCTAAGTCATCATGAAGGAATGTTGTCTTCACATCTAACTACTCAAGATGTAAGTTTTCTGCAGCCACCATTCCCAGCATTAGTCTAATACCCTTCTTCTGCTAGAACCCTTTAACACTAATCTGGCCTTGTAACATTTGCTACCATCATGCTCATTCTTATTTTGTATACCCACTTGTTGTGCAAAGCCTTCTTTCCTACTGGCAATTCAGTCAGTTCCCATGTCTAATTTCCCAACAAGGAATCCATCTCATCCTTCATGGTTAAGTCCCACTTGCTTGAATTCTCATCTTGCAAGGCTTCATCATCACACTCTAGCTCACCACCATTAGTCAACAGGAGATAATTTAGAGCGGGTGAATAACATTGTGGAGGTCTAATGGTCTTGGAAGATCTGCAGACATCAGCTACAAGTGTACTCTGATCTATCTTTGAATCTACATTCTCCTTATCTTCTTCACCCATCTTCTGGACAGTACTTTCAATCAATTCATCTACGTTGACAAACTCCAATTTATTTTAATCTATATCTGTAACATCTAGCACTATAGTTGACCTGTCCTTATACATAACCTGTTCATTAAATATCACATTTCTACTTCTGATGATTTTCCTGTTTTGTTCATCCTAAAACCTATAACCAAATTTCTCATCACCATAGCCAATGAAAAAACATATTTTAGAATTTGCATCAGAATCAATATGAACATAAGAAATACAACCAAAAACTTTTAAATGAGAAAACTTTACCTCTTTACCGCTCCAGACCTCCTTAAGAAGTCTGAACTCCATGGTAACTGATGGTCCTTGGTTTATCAGGTAAGCTGCAGTGCTAACAACATCAACCTAGAAAGTGCTTGGTAGTCAAGTGTGCAACCTCATACTCCTAGCACGCTTATTGAGAGTTCTGTTCATGCACTCAGCTATACCATTTTGCTATGGTGTCCTAGGAATAGTCTTCTCCATCCTAATTCCTTATGCAACACAATACTCATTGAACCTTCCATCTATGTACTCTCCTCCATTATCTGACCTCAAACATTTTACTTTCAAACTTGTTTCTATTTCAACCATGACCTTCCACTTCTTAAAAGTTTCAATATATCAAATTTATTTTTCTGAAAATAAACTCATACCTTTCTGCTTGAATCATCAATGAAAGTAATGTAGTACCTTAAACCTCCAAAGGATGCAACCGAAGAAAGCCTCCACAAATCAGTGTGTACCAACTCCAATTTTTCAGCCTTCGGTAGCTTGCCAGTTTTCAAGAAGCTCACATTTTTCTGCTTTCTTAAGATGTAGCTTTCACACATGTCAAAATCAATGGACTTCAATTCTGGTAGTTCTTCTCTTGACAGTAGCATCTTCATCCCTTTCTCACTCATGTGACCAAGTCTGCGGCATAGGCTTGTATTAGTACTTGCTTTAGCAACTACAATTGTGTCTCTTGGACTTGAGGTCATATATAGAATACTAGTCTTCTTTCCACGAGCCAATACTCTGGCTTCCTTTGTAACCTTCCAAGTACCACCAACAAATAGTATTGCATGCCTTTCATCATCAAGTTGTCCAATAGAAATCAGATTCCTCCTCAGGTCAGGAATATGTCAAACCTTCTCTAGTAACCAAACAAACCCATTGGGCAACAATATCCGGACGTCTCCTATACCCACAACATCCAAGGTTGCACCATCAGCCAAATACACTTTACCAAAATCACTTGCAACATAATTCTGTATGATTTCTTAGTATGGAGTGATATGAAATGAAACTCCTAAGTCCAAAACCCAATCATCAAGTGGATTGTCTACTGCAAGAAGAAATGCATCATGTACCTATTCTGTTATAACTTTAGTAGAATCATCTTCATTCTTTTTCTTAGGACTTTTGCATTGCCTCCTAAAGTGACTAGTTTTCCTACAGTTCCAGCATTGTACTTGTTGGCCTGATCTAGATTTACTTTTATTTCGATTAGAATTTCTAGATTTTGATACTCCCCAATTTGAATTTCTATCATTACCTCTACCTCTTGTCTCAAGGTTTAGGGCAAAACCAAATCTTGAGGTTTCACTTGCATCTCTTTTGTGAATCTCCTCAGCCAGAATTAAATCTTGTATGTCATTGTACTTCAACTTTTCTTTTCCTGTAGAATTGCTTACTGCTAGTCTCATCATCTCCCAACTATTTAGCAAAGAAGCCAAAACGATCAGTGCACAGACCTCATCATCAAAATCAATTTCTACAGACGGTAATTGATTTGTGATAATGTTAAATTCATTCAAATGTTGTGCTACTAATGCATTCTCTGCCATCTTTAGATTGAACAGTTTCTTCATTAGATGCACCTTGTTGTTTGCTAACAGCTTTCCATACATACCAAACAAAGCCTTCATCAGATCTGTTATGGTCTTCTCTTTTACAACATTGTGTGCAACAGACCTAGACAGAGTTAACCTGATAACTCTTAGTACCTGTTTGTTAAGAAGAGCTCATTCCTCATCCTTCATAGTCACAGGTTTTTCCCCTAGAAGCAGCAGATATAACTTCTTCCCATAAAGATAATCCTTGATTTGCATCCTCCAGAATCCAAAGTCTGCGCCATCAAACTTTTCTATTCCAAACTCCTTTCCTGCTTCCTCTGCCTTTGCTCCCACTCAAACCTAACCCCAGGCTCTGATACTAGTTGTAGGAATTAACACAAAATTCCCAACCTATAAGAAACAAAAAAATAGAGAAAACACATGCCAAAGAAAAATAATTACATGCACAAGACAGTATTTACGTGGTTCGGCGATTTGCCTATGTCCATGGAGTTGCAGGAATTTCACTATTATCGGGAAAAAATACAAAGTAAGGCCGTACAGTTTTTCACTCTCTCAAAAATAACAACAAGAAACCCTAATCACCAAAACAACATTTTCTATATCCTCCGCTCCATGGACTAAGCCTCAGAAAATCTCCCATTAAAAACCACGCAACATTATTTCGGTTGGGTCAGGTCGAGTCGGTTCGGTTCGGTTCGGGTCGGGTCGTCAACCAGATCAAACACAACTAGGCTCCACGAAGCCCAACACTATCAATCTCTAAATTTAATGCACCCGATTTCCTCAAAGGCTAAAATAAGGTCTAGGTTTATGATTCCTTGTCAACCCTTATTAAATGACCTTCTATTCATATTTTTTCCACCACTACTATATAAACCCCCCCTCTCCTCCATTCCAAAAAGAAAAACCCTCTCTCTTCTCCTTTCTTGAGTTCTAGTGAAGTTGAATAGTCTTGTCATATCTTGGTCTTCTTAAGACTCAAGGTATTGAGTGAAACTCACTCTTCCTCTCCTAGCTCTTCTTTTCCTTCACTCTTAGGACATCCATCAAGAGTCTCCTCCTCCACCGTATGGATCTTGCTTGAAGGTATAATCACCTTCCCTAATTGGTTTTTTATGTTGCCATGATGCGAATTTAAGATTAAAGCATGATAGTAATTATTTAAATTCCCTTAAATATGTTTGAATGTTCTTAATTGTTCTTATGTATTTTTCACATGTTTTTGGTTGTTCATCACATGTTTATGCATAACACTAGTTTTAATCTTAAATCCACATAAAAATATGAAAAACATGCTTATTTCATAATTTTTTTCAAATTCTCGAATCTAGGATATCACCATCCACACACATTCACTAAAATTTATTTTTCAATCCAAATGCAATGCTTAATAAATTGAATTAGGGTTTATCACATGCACAATCCAAATGATAATTGTATGGACATAACTTTTAAACGTGTCAACTCTTGGTTAATGAATATACTACACATTCCACCCACATAAAGGTGACGTCCTTGTAGGTCTCCCACGTCAACAATTATCACAAGAATCTATACATTATCTTACTTGTATAATGTAGGGTCTATAGTCATTTAAGATCCATATGTTGTGATTGAGAGGAAGGATATTAGATTTATAAAATACCAAATTCTTTTCATATATGAAACCATATAATCTATTGCATAGAAATTTTTTTCTGTGAATAGATTTTAGAATAATTTCTCCAACTAAATATACCATTTTTATCCTGAGAAAGTCAAGGGACACCACAAAATCTCACAATATTCTTGTTTTGAGTTGTGGTGGATCTAGGTCTAATATTTCTTTATTTATTTTTTAATTTTAGTTTGACTTATGATGGGTTGAAATCTTTGACTGTTGCAAAAATTTGTGAGAATTTGTTGTGTTTGTATTAAAAAGTGATGCTAGGGACACAATAAATTAAGTAATGCTAAAGTCTCAAACTATTTTACAAACTGTTGACGTGGTGAATGATTATTAATAAGTATAAAGGTGATATTAGTGGTGGACCTAAATGAAAACCATTAAAAATTTGACACATCAATAGTTTCTAAAATTGCTATAAAATAATTTGTAACTATAGGTTGTAGCATTACTATTATAAATTATGACATTCATTGTTATATTAGTTTGTAAATTTTATGCATTAAATTTGTAGTACCACTTCTAACATTTTCCATATAAACATCACTGCTACATAGATATAGAGGATTGGTGTAGGCGGAATTGGAACCTCAGATCTTTTATTCAACAATAAGAAACTTTACTAATCAAGCTAACAAGAACCCACAAACATATGTTTATTGAATTTGTTGTGTTTTTGAATTCTCACAACTCATATTTATTGTTAAGTCAATTTATAAATATTTTGTATTAAAATTTGTAGCAAAATTGGTCAATAGTCAATATGATGCTCATAGTTTTCTTGGATTGTTAAGTTAATTTTGCAAACATTTTAGTTATGTGACTAAAATTGAAACATACTATATTAGTTATTTGGTCACATTTAGAACACGAGTCTCTCAGACTCAAGTTCAATTGGATAATCTCGATCTTGACATATTAGTGCCACATAAGCTCACTACATATGATTCTTCTAGACTTTCAGATGTTGGCAAAGAATTTCATTGGAAAATAGAGGAGAGAGTAAGTAATTCCATCTATTGTGTACTCAAATGAATTTGTAAGATGACCGATGAGAATAAGTGGTATGCAAGATGTTTCTTTGTGTGAATAAATATACAAAGAAACATCACTATTAATGGAAGGGTTAAACCATTCATCATCCCTATACTATTGGAGGAGGTATCTAGTGTTTCCGTTACATGCAGTAGAAAAATTAGATACTTTTTCATACTATACAACTTGGCCCAAGTAGGCTTGATTACTTACTGCCTAACTCGACAACACGACCAAAACTGCCTCAGGTTTTTCCTCCAAGTAGAGTCATTCTTAACCAAACAACATAGGTCAAACATAGTTTGGGAGTTGCTAAGCTATTGGCTTAGGGACAATATTCTGGGTTGCCTAAGCAATTCACTAGAAGATGGAAAAATCTAGGGACACACTTTGTCACACACCACTAATTGCACTTTAAGTAGTAATTGGATTACATTTCACCAATAACTCTAATATCAATTCTTGTTATTTAGGGCTAGCGAAAGCACATTCGCGCGAACAAGAAAATAAACAATCACACCAAACAACTCCATGCCTACATCCAAGGGTGATGCCAACCAAAAATTCACTACCAACAATATGGATTATAACAAGACTTACCAAACCTCACTACACTCATAACTCACACAAACAATACTCACAAAACCTTATCAAAATAAACTAGATCTGTCACAAACTCAAACTCACAATCTTAAAACTCCAATACACCCAATAACTCTCTCACACTTACAAAACAACAAACTCTCAAACACGTAACCATAGGTAATCTTTCAACCCCAAAAATCTATCAAACTACTCTTCAAAGAAATCTACTCATGTTTTTCTACAAGTCCTCTCCTCTCCCCATATGACAGAACCTTGGGCAAAAGTTACCATATCCTTTGCCACAATACATATTTATATAAGGCTAAAATCTTATTCCTTGATGCAAAAGGTATATTCATTACTTCTTCAATAAGGCATAATTTTCTTTCTATGTCCAAAAGATTCCCTGTCTTCCACACCAAGAAAAATTAGAATTAGGAATTTGAGGCAATATTCAACAAATAGGATATGAACATTGTGTTAGAAATTAAAATATGTTTCTTAGTAAATATAATTGGATATAAAATTATTGTTATTTATTTTATATATTTTCATAATTATATGATAATTGATTAAATTAGTTATGACATCACCAATTTGACCTCGATTGGGCCAAAGGACTGGGAATCAAACGCCTTTTTGGTTTTCTATTTGATGTGGTTGGTAAAACCTTGGGCAAAGCCTTGCTTAATGTGTTGGACAAAGAAACTTGAATTCAAGACCTCTTTGATCACTTATTAAACATAAATTTACATTAATATCCCCTTTTTTCTCCATCGTGCTCTAATGCTCTCTAATGATTTAATTAATCATTACAAGTGGTTTGTCCATCTTCCTAATGTTATTTCTAAAAAGAGAAGTGATTCACACACAGTATTTTCAAAATAAATCCTAGTTGGTAGGTTATTATAGGTTTTTAAGTTAAATTCATCACTAAAATTATTCTTTTGCTCATTAGTAACAGCAAATAACAACTTGTTACATAAAATTTGTTGTGAAAATGTTATGGGCATAGCATTTCTTTTTTTAAAAACTTAAAATTATGGAACTACAAAAAAAAAAGATCCTTATCCTCATAGGGTTGACGAAAAATCATAAAACTGAGATCAATCTAATGATGCGGAGCCTATGAATTAGAATGAATTTTGTTTTATCACATAAATAACTTCTATCCATCTAATGACCAGACATTTTTAAAACTGTTTTGAAAGTATAAGGATTAAAGTAAAACATTTAAAGTGTAAGAATGATTTTTAAAATAAATCTGTTACCAAAAAAAAAATTAAAATAAATCTCAAAGTATGATTACCAAATATGCAATTAAATCTTTAATTTAATTTATTGAAAAATTGACTATTGAGGCGCCGTCTTTGGCGATAGTTATTAAAAGTCGATAACATTGGTCCTAAAATGTACCGTACCATTAGTAGGACCTTTTAAGACGACACTTTAGGCAAGTCGCCACAATAAGTTTCAGAGCCTTTTTTGTTCTTAATACAAGCGTGACCAACATCGCAACAGAGAAATCTCGAAATAAACGCTGGAGCAACCTCATCACCATTTTATGTAGAACTACAAAACTAGAGCTCCTTATTCAGGTAATCTCAGCCATTCCTCACTGCTTTTTCAATATTAATATATGTTTTATGTGTTTCTTATATATTATTGTTATGCGTTCGCTGTAGAAACTCTATACTGGGTTTTGTCACTGATTTTGAGTTTAGATTTGATATTTCGTCTTGGAAAAATTTGCTTACTCTCAAAAATTTGTCATTACTGTCAATCAATGTGTTTGGGCTGCTGAGAGAGAGCAAACAAATAAAAGTAAAAGAGAATTTGAAGCTTTGGAATTTTATATATTTGTGTAAGCAAAATAATATGGAAGGAAAATGTTCAACTTAGAATTTTGATCAAATGGATCCACTCATTTTAATTGATTAAATTGAATACATATGAGATGCATATGTATTTCTGAACCAACCCTTTTGTTTTGGACCTTTTGGTTCACAGCTGAAACTTACATTCAAAAGCTTAACCACAACGTGTAATAAATATCCCAGAGAGAGAGTGAGAGAGAAGCTATGAAGCACGGGTGCGTTTCGGGATTCGGGTGCGGGTGCGGGAGCGGGTGCGGGACTCGGCAATTTTTGAAAAAGTAGGGTGCGGGTGCGGCGGGGTGCGGCGATTAAAAAATTATTAAAAATATTTTTATTTATATTTTTAATATATTGCTAAACATACTTTTTTCACATTATATAAACATATACCAAATTTAAGAACAATAGTAAATAATAACTAGAATACAACTTCATTATATAAACATTCCATGATATTCGAAAATTAAAATACAACTCAAGTTTTACAAAACGCAGCCGTTTGGCTTTTTTTTTTTTTTTTTTTTTTTTTGGGCTAAGTAAAACGGTGCGTTTCGCACCTGTTCCTTTTTTTTTTTGTTGAATTTCGGCCGATTTCGGCCGTATCGGCCGATTTCTGCCGATTTCGGCCGGTATCTGCCGATTTCTTCCGATTTCGGCCGGTATCGGCCGATTTTTGACGATTTCGGCCGGTATCGGCCGAAACCGCCGGAATCGCCCGATACGGACCGATTCAGGCCGAATCGGCGCGCGTCGGGCCGATTTCGCGCGCGTCGGCCCGAATCGGCGCCGTATCGGCGCGAATCGGCGCGAATCGCGCCGAAGAAAATAATTTTTTATTGCCGGACGCGGCACGGACGCGCAGGCAGCGGCGTCGCCTGCGCGTCGCCGCGTCCGGCCGCGTCCGACGCGGGTGCGGCGGCTGAAACGCCGCACCCGTGCTTCATAGGAGAGAAGTACAAGTTTTACTCCTGCTGAGTGTATTTATGCCATGAAGAAAGGTATCTTATTAAGGCTTATGGATTTTGTAATTCAGGAAAACCATCAATATCATGGAGGCAATTACTCGGACACGGAATGCCAAAGGCAGGAAGGTTAGTGACAAATGGAGCACTAATGAAGGCATAGATAGAATAAGCAAATTACCTGATTCAATTCTTCAGCACATTCTAACATTCCTTCCCACAAGAGATGCTGTTGGAACAAGCATATTATCGAAGAGATGGGAACACCTCTGGATGTCCATTACCAGTTTTGTGTTTTGTATGCCTTGTGAGTTGATCTATAAGAGGGACCTCTGATCATGAATTTTGTGGAAAGAGTACTAATGCTCCGTGACTCCTTACACATAAAGTATTTCGCACTTGCATGTGATGTTCTCTGCGATGCTTCTCGCATCAATACATGGATATTGTATGCACTACAACACAATGTTAGAAACTTATTTCTTGCCCTTTGTGGATTCCTAGATGCATACACGTTTCCTCCTTGTTTATTTAGTTGTGATTCACTAGAAGACTTAACTCTAGAGATGAGCCGTTCGACTCAAAAGATGGGCCGTGTGCTCAAGCTTCCCCGTTCTGTATGTTTTTCAAGTCTCAAGAGCTTGTATCTTAAGTATGTTACGTTTGAAGGGGACTATTCAACAAAACGGCTCTTTTCAGGTTGCCCAGTCCTGGAGAATCTGACTTTAGTTCTTTGCAAGTGGGGGAATGTGGAAGCTGTCTGTATATCTGCTCCCATGCTTCGAAACTTGACCATTTATGAAACAGAAGATCGAGACAATTGTCAAAAATTGATTTTTGGAACGAGTCTTCAAAGCTTCGTTTACATTGGTGGACTATTAAGTGATTATTGTTTTTATGATTCAACCTCACTAATTAAGGCATATTTTGATGTGGGATGTGGAAGCTTCATTACTGAAAGGGCCACAAGACACAGAGAAGATGCTTATAGGGCAAATAAGCTTCTTAGAGGACTCTCTCATGTGGAAAACCTAGCATTAACTCCTTACAATCTTAAGGTACAACTCCATTGCTTGTTAAATGGATAAAAGTGTTTCTAATTTTCATAATTTGTTTTCATCGGCATATCCTCCAAAGGGTTTATTTGAGGCTTTCTAGTTCTGATGAGTATGATACCGTTCCTTAGGTTCTCACATATGGAGAAGAATTCATTGCATGTTTGCCTGTGTTTCCAAATTTGATCCATCTCGAATTTCATGCGGAGCCAATGGATTTTGCTTGTGGGACACTGTTGAGAGTACTCCAAAACTTGCTTTGTCTTAGTTCTCTTGCTTTTGCAGAAGTAACTTTTTAGAACCTCAACTTTTGCTTTACCATTGCTGTCTGTATTTACTATTGCATTGCTACTATGGACTTATGGGTAAAGCATGTGTTTTATGATGACAACGTAGGGAATCTTCCTTTCCACTTAATGTGAAAAAACTGATTGGAGACTGGCTCCAGTTCTCCCTTGTTTCACTACAAGACTCAAGACCATCAAAATATGTAATTTTTGTGGAACTGAAGGAGAACTACATGTAGTAAAGAATTTGCTGAAAGATGCTACAACATTGGAGAAAATGGTAACATCTTGTTCTCTTGTAAAGTTCTGAGTGGGCTCAGGGAGGCGAAAGGAGGTTCGTGAACAGTTACTAATGCTTCCCAGAGGATGAATAAGTTGTGTAACTGAAATTTCATGAGTATTTCCTAGGTTTGTTCCGATCAAGACTGGCCATTCCTGGGCCTTTTATCCTAAATTCTCTTGGAACATGTAATGCTTTTGGCAGGTTTACATTACTTCAAGCTTCGGCTTTACACCTTTCATTATGGGTGAGTTTGGTTGAGCTTTTTGAAAAAATGCATAATGAAATAGTGTTTTTTAAAAAAAATGAATGTTTGGTAAAAGTTATTAAAAAGTGTTTTTTGAAAATGCTGAGTGTTTGGCTAATATTTATGAAAGTAGCAATTTGAGTTATATATTATCAAAAATGACAAGATATATAAAAAGAGAATTCTTTGTTTTAATTACCTCTCTTAATGCAAGTTATGGACATAATATTTTCATAGAAATTTCACAATAAAGTTAACATAACAAGTTGTTAATGGTAGGAAAAAAATAATAATGTCACTAGTAGGTCTAGATGAGAACCAATAACAATTTACTAGGTAAACTTTATTATGAAATTGTTATAAAAATATTCTATCAATAGAACTATTTTTTTTCTAAAAAAAATAGTGCTAATTTAAAAAGTTTAGAGATATAATAAAATGTCACAATATTTTTACAATATTCTTTATTTTTTGTTGTGGTCAATCATAGTCTAATATTTTATTAATTTATTTAATTTTATTTCAACATATGAAATATTTGATACCTCAACTGTTATGAAAATTTATTGTGTTTTAACTATTTTTTTTAAGTAAATTTCCACCTTCACGTGTCCCACTCCAGGAGGCAAAAAAAAAAAAAAAAAAATCCTGCCCTTTTTTCTCATCCACCCGTTTCTTCCCCTATTCCCATCAAATATCTTTTCTTTTCTTTTCCTTCACTCACTAGTCACTCTCTTGTCTCTTCTCTTCTTTAGGCCTTCGTCCTCACCCAAAATACACAGAGAAAGCAACCAAAACACATACACACACACACACAAAGAAAAAAGAAAACACAGAGAGAGCGAGAGAGATTTGGGGATGAAATTGATGAAAGAGCCATTGGAGAAGACGAAGGTGGTGGTACGACACCTCCCTCCATCACTCACACACTCCAATCTCTCCATCAACGTCACGAAAAATTCTCCGGCCACGTGATTCTATTGTGCTTGATCTTTGCTGCATGATTCTATTGTGCTTGATCTTCCTCCAGAACATTCCAGTTTCATTCCGCGCTCTTTCTTTTTTTTTTCTTCTTCCTGTGTGATTCTGCTACTTTATTTTATTTTATTTTTTTTTTTTTGAAGTTTGAGGAATCCTAATTTGCAAGGGATTGATTTTTTGTTTTCCTTAGCTGATTTGAGAATTTGTTATAGATTTTTTTTGTGTTTGGATTTGTAAATTTGTTATTGAGAGGGCAGAAGGCAGAGTAGAGAGATGAGAGGAATGAGGAAGGGTGTGAAAGGGTAATTTGGTAATTGCCCTGTGAGTCCAACGGATAGATTCAAACGCACACCAGCTTTTTCCAAAATGGAGCTCTAAGCTCCTTTCAGGATATGCGCGTTTCTTCACAAATATGAAACGTAACTTTTTCCAAAAAGTTGCGTTTTGTGTTGAACCAAATGCACATAAAGGGCTGGCTTTTTGGGCTCAAAACGTTGAAACAAACGGGCACTATATCATAGGCTGGTGGTTTTTGTTGCTCTCTATTCTATAAATTCTTCATTTTTATTTTTTTGGTCGTTTAGAGGATCTTCTGGCTATTGACTGAATAGCTTCAAAAACTCTAAGCTAAGCACATCAATTTTTAATTCTTGCCTCCTGAGAGGTATGATGCAGTTTCCTTCTCCTCCAAATCTGCTGCTAAATTTCTTGATTTGGTTTGGTGCTTTAAGCTCTAAATAACTAGAATTTGGCTCTACCCCTTTCTTTCCTTGTTTGATGATCTACCAATCATCTATGAAAATTCTAATGTTCTCTTAGTCACTTGAATCCTGAGTTTCGGTTTTCATTTGTGGGAAAATCTTCTGTAGTTCTGCTAAAGAATGCGACAGTTTTGGAGAAGACTGTTAATTATTCTTATCCCTTGAAACTAAAATTCAAGGGAAGCATAACCCTATGTTGGGATGGAATAGTACATTCTCGTTTCCTTATACTCTCCACTTCTCTATTTGCGTTCGTTCCACATACCATAGACAAACAAAATGTGATTTATTAAACACAATGTTTGGATGAAATTGTGCAATTGATTTTACTTGAGCCCTTGGGTTGCCAACCATAGTTGGTCATTTCTGAGTGTTCATTTACAACATTTCTCATAACAGATTATGGCAGGGCACCTTTAGTCTTATGTTTTGATTTTGCACTTCTAATTTCAATTATAGACAAAAGTTATAGAAGTCATACCTTAGGTTCCTCAACTAAATTCTTTTATCTGATTGTGTTATCAATGTAGCACAAAATATGTTATATTCTCTCAAGGACAATTAAGTTCAATTGTTGTTCATTGGCCAATACAGTCATATAGTTGAATTTAACCAGATATCATATTAATTATTCAACTAAGTGCAGACTTACTTAAATTTTGTCCATTCTCAAAAGTGTAAAGCTCATGATTTGGATGCTTCCTCAATCCTCATCCTACCTTTTGGAAGGTAGAATAATATTCCCAAACCATTATAGCTACGAGCTAATTTCACTTTTGGATTGTTGCTCGCTGTAATTAAATCCATTTTGTGGTGTAAACAAGGGTAAAATTCATTCTTATCCTTTAACTTCTACTTCCATTGCGAAATTAGTTCATAAAGTTTAATTTTGGTTCACTTAGTCTATCATTTTGGCAAAATGAATCAAACTGGTTCTTTCCAAATATGTTAAGTAAACAATGTGTTAAAAGTTGTGATGGAAGTTTCCACTCCACCACATGAGAAAATTATAAATCTAAGAAAAATTCTTTAATGTTGATAAATTCCAAAAAACTTAATAAATAATGTTTTCCTTTATTGCCTTTTTTTCCCTCATTTTCTTAATTCTCATCATTTTGTTGGTGTTTGAAACAAGTGGAATTTCAATTATCAAAATTGACAATTTGTTTAAGTAGCATCCTACATAGGAGTTCAAATACTTAAAGTGATTAGCATACTTTAGGATTGACACAATCATTCCAAAAAGGGAATTAGAGGAAACCAACCTATGGTTAGGTCTATTTTCACCTTACCTACTCGTGATTCAAAATGTGACACTTTGCCATTTGAGATTACCTCCATTAGTCTCTCATAACCCATCTCCATTTTCACTATTAAAAACACACATTTAGACGAAAACAAACAAGAAACAAATAAAAACAATTAGGGTTTTGAAAAGGGATGAACATTACAAATGAACTTTTAAACAATTACAAATCAAATCCCATAGATCACAACAAATACAAAACAAGATCCGTGGGGGGGGGGGGGGGGGAGAGGGGTAGGTCATGAGTTCGATGTAGATAAAAAAAAATTTTAAAAGAAAGGGTTTAAGAGAGAAATTGTAGAGGTAGATTGGAGGTGGGTCTAGTGCCGAAAGAAGAGAGGCGGGCAAGGAAGCTCCACCATGGCCCACAAGTATAGGTCAACATATGTGTGTGTGTGTGTGTGTGGTGTGTGTGTGTGTGTGTGTGTGTGAGAGAGAGAGAGAGAGAGAGAGAGAGAGAGAGAGAGAGAGAGAGAGAGAGAGAGGTTTAAGAGGAAAGAGATCGGGGGGAGGGGAAGCACTGTTGTTGGTGGCATTGCTGGTGAGCATACAAGTGGATTAGCTTCTCTCTAGGATTGTACATAGGTTCCTTTGATTTGCTTCTCTCTCGCTTTGTGTGTGTGTGTGTGGTGTTTGAGAGAGCCACTACTTATGTGTGTGTTTGTCTAAAAGTGTATATAAGTGTAGTTTGTGAATGTTTTTTGGATTTGAGTAAATATGAAAATTTTATTTGGATTTATTGATTCAAGAACATTCATACCAAGAGGAAGTTTGTTCTTAAATTAGAACTTTACAATTTTTACAAATCTTCTATTGGATCTTATTTCTCTCATTTTTTTTTTTTTTTTTTTTGAGGAGATACTCTTAAAAGGGGAGCAAAAATACATATTTACCCCGTTTTTAATGGAGGTAGATTATGGGAGATTAAAAGAGGTAATCTCAGGTAGGCAAAATGTCAAATTTTGAACTACGAGTAGGCAACGTGAAAATGAGCCTAACCATAAGTGGGTTTACTACAATTTTTTCATCCAAAAATCTTTATGTTGAATCTCTATTAATTTTTTTTGATAAGTAAGCAAATATAAAAGATAAAAAAATTTAATCGTGCAAAACCGCTCCATGGACCAATGTTATGTTGAAATTCTAAATAATGTTCAATGAATTGATTTTATAATTGTTTTCCCCCTTTTGCATTGTTATTATTATTTGTATGTGAGTCCCCACAACTTTTAGAAAACTTTATTAAATTCTTCCTAAGCTGAAGATGAATTTTTGTATCTCCTTGCTTTATTTTTCAAAACTTACATCCAATTAGTCAATTACTAATGAGTCACATTTCTAAATTTATTTAATCATTTATCGTGCTAAGATGTGTATGAGGCATTGTGTTTTTTCCAAACGTATTGGCAAAAAATCAAAGATCGAAATCAACATTATGTATCTCATTTCTTCTATTAATGAAATTATCAAATTCCAATAAGTGATAGAGTGAGGATTGGCTCTACACGGTAAATTTCACTATGCAAAAGTACATAAACATAAACATCAATATGCATATGCATGAAAAAACACATTAAATTCAACAACAAGTATATACCCTAGTGACTTAAAATTTAGTTGTTTATATACAAAAATTCATAAAGAAGAGAAATTTTAATGGGTCTTGAAAGATAGTAATAAAGATCTTTTTAATCATGTTTTGTCAACTAGTTTTTACTGTAACATTTTTTATCAATAAAATAAAAAAATTTTAAAAAATTTGTAATATTGATTTAATAGTTTAAATTGACGACCGTAAAATTTGCATATTAATATTCAACAATTTCTACACATATTTTCAAATAATAAAAAGTTACATAACAACTAATACACGTTTGCACATATTAAATTTAGAAAAAGAACATATAAATCTAAGGAAAAGTCATTATATGTTAAAGAATTCCAAGAAGACGAAATAAATAATACATTTTTATACATCTAAAATATGATATGTTTATACATAAATAATTTTTTTTTGTAGAATTTCAATATTTAAAAAAAATATTATTGTCTTTATCTTGCATTCTTATTCACATTTTTTTTAATGATAATAGAAAATAACTCAGTTTGACTTAATTATCGGCCTTGATTTAAAGTTGGATCTTACACATGAAGACTGGATATTATACACCGTGAAAAGAAAAGTAATTTAATTATGGTTAAGATGTCAGTGTCATGGTATGTAGCCAGGTAAATCTTTTTATTGACAGCGATAGGAACTATTATAAAATTCGTGGTATGCGAAATACACTGATTTTTCTCTTGGTTTGGAATATATTTCCTTCTAACTATACTAGGTCAAGTGTTAATACATCACATGACCTTGCTTGCAAGGAAAGGGCCTAGTTGTAACTGCTTAAAAAAATTAATAAAAATACATAGTGAATAACTAAATGATGATTTATAATGTTTCTTCTACGTACGACAAAACCATTAAATAAACATACATATTAGAAAGTATTTACTTTCCCAAATTGTAGACAAAAATCAAGTAATAGATTGGTTAGAGTAAATTAAGGGACTAGAGCAATCAATTATATTGATATGAATTTCAAATCAAATATTCATGTAACAAATTGATAGTCCTTATTTAATTCATCCTAAGCTTATGATGAATTTTGTATCTCCTTACTTTGTGTTTACAAGATGCATCAAATTACTAAATATAAACATATGCATATACATAAAAGAACATAATTAATTAAATAATTTTTCTTTGGTCAATATAATTGTATACTTGAATTTAATTGGAAATCATATTAATTGTTTAACTAAGTGCAAATTTACTTAAATTTTGCCCATTCTCTAAAGTATGAAACTCCTTATTTGGATGCTTCTTCAATCCCTCAAACTACCTTTTGGAAGGTAGAATTCATACTCAAAAACCATTATATATACAAGTCAATTTCACTTTTGGGTTGTTGATTGTTGTAATCAAAACCATTTAGTGGTGTAAACAAAGATAAAATTCATTCTTGTCCTATAACTTCTACTCCATTGCCAAATTAGTTCATAATGTTTAATTTTGGCCCACGTAGTTCATCATTTTGACCAAATGAATTAAACTAATTATTCTATACAAATATGTTAAGTAATTAATGTGTCAAAAGCTGTGATGGAAGTTTCCACCCCACCATATGAGAAAAGAAGAAGGCATGAAAACAAAAGATTAAAAATGATAGCTATGTGTTGAGATCCAAAATGTGACAAGAAACCCAACCCACAAAGACAAAGAAGCCCAGCCCATGGAGACAGAAAAAAGTGGGTGTGGGCCTTCACTGGAGGAAGCCTAGCCTATGAAAAATAAGGAGGGCCAAGAAGGCCTAAAAGCCCAATGAGTAAAGAAAAAAATCAAAGAAGCCTGGGAAGGGAGAGGAACAGAGTTTAGGCTACAGATGGGTTCTCCATTCCCAGGAAGCAGATCCCTTAGGGAAGTCCAAAAGGAGCTGAGTAGGATGGGGACAGCTCAAAAGATGGTTTGGGAAAAAGCCATGCTCATTTCGAAAGGAAAAGAAACCATGGAATGGTCTATTGAAGTTAAGCTCCTGGATGTAGAAAGAAGCGATAAGGACAAATGATGGCTTTAAGATCAAGATGTTGAAGGGACCAAGGCAGGGGACATAGAGTAAAAGGAAGGTGGTTAGAGGCCTTTCAAGTCCACCATTCGCGGGAAGGAATCCACTCCATTTTTGGAAAATGCAACCTTGTGAGAAGTCAACATCAAGGTCCCAAGACCCTCGAATTGTACTTTTAAGGCCAAGAAGAAGATTAGGGAGCACCGACCTCAGAAGAGAATTTGGGTTTACCTTAAGGAAGGAGCTTCCACGAGTAGAAAGTCTATGTATGAACTTTCAGGTATGAGTTCCCATAAGAGCAAAATAAGAAGAAATAAGGATATGACTAACTACCAACATTTCAGACAAAGGGGACTTGCTCTGGTACCCAAAAGGACAAATGGAGAAAACAGTAATTTGGAAGGCCCTCCAAGAGTAGTATAAAAGGGAGAGGCTAAGAAGACAAAAGGGGCATTCAAACGCACAAGTGACTAGGAGAGAAATACAAGTAGTGGGTTTTAGTTTTTTCTTCTTGAGTATTAAATTCATTAAGAGAGGAGAGACATTGAAGAAGGTCCTCTATCCAAATATTTGAGGAGCTACTCAGATTCAATGGACTCAAAATGTTTCTGTGAATAGTTTTTAGAATAATTTCTCAAGCAAAAGATACCATTTTTATCATGAGAAAGTAAAGGGACACCACAAAATCTCACAATATTCTTATTTTAAGTTGTGGTGGATCTAGGTATAATATTTCTTGATTTTATTTATTTTAGTTTGACTTATGATGAGTTGACATCTCTGACCGTTGCAAAAATTTGTGAGAATTTGTTGTGTTTGTATGAAAAAGTGATGCTAGGGATACTGTAAATTAAGTAATGCTAAAGCCAAACAATTTTATAAATTATTGACATGGTGAATGATTACTGATAAGTAAAAATGTGATGTTAATGGTGGACCTAGATGAAAACAGTTAAAAATTTGACACATCAATAACTTCTAAAAATGCTATAAAATAGTTCGTAACTATACGCTATAGCACTACTGTTATAAATTATGACATTTATTGTTATATCAGTATGTAAATTTTATGCATTAAATTTGTAGTACCACGCTTGACATTTTCCTTGTAAACATCATTGCTACATAGATACAGAGGATTGGTGTAGGCAGAGTTTGAACCTCGGATTTCTTATTCAATAGTAAGAAATTTTACTAGTTAAGCTAATTATAACCCACAAACATATGTTATTAAAATTTTATGGTGTTTTTGAATTCTCACAACTCATATTTATTGTTAAGTCAAGTTATAAATATTTTTTATAAAAATTTGTAGCAAAACTCATCTATAGTCAATATGATGCTCATAGGTTTTTTGGACCATTAAGTTTATTTTACAAACATATTAGTTATGTGAGTAAAGTTGAAACATACTATATTAGTTAATTATGTGGTTACATTTAGAACTTGAGTCTCTCATACTCAAGTTCAATTGGAGAAGATCGATCTTATCATATTAGTGCCACAAAAGCTCACTGCATTTGATTCTTCTAGTCTTTCAGATGTTGGCGAAGAATTTCATGGGAAATTAGAGGAGAGAGTAAGTAATTGAATCTATTGTGTACTCACATGAATTTGTAAGATGATCGATGAGAATAAGTATGGTATGCAAGATGGTTCTTTGTGTGAATAAATATACAAAGAAACATCACTCTTAATGGAAGGGTTAAACCTTTCATCATCCCTATTCTATTCGAGGAGGTATCTAGAGTTTTCGTTACATGCAGTAGAAAAAATTAGATACTTTTTCATACTATACAACTTGGCTCAAGTAGGATCAATTACTTACCGCCTAACTCGGCACTACGACCAGAACAGCCTCAAGTTTTTCCTCCAAGTAAAGTCATTGTTAATCAAACAACATAGGTCAAACATAGTTTGGGAGTTGCTATGCTATTGGCTTGGGGACAGTATTTTGGGTTGCTTAAGTAATTCACTAGAATATGGAAAAATCTAGGGAAACACTTTATCACACACCACAACTTGCACATGTTAAGTAGTAATGGGATTACATTTCACCAATAACTCTAAAATAGGGTTGTGCAATAGTTGAAACTCTAATATCAACTCTTGTTATTTAGGGCTAGCAAAAGCGCATTCATACGAACAAGAAAATAAACAATCAGACCAAACAACTCTATGCCTACATCCAAGGGTGATGCCAACCAAAAATTCTCTACCAACGATATGGATTATAATGATACTTACCAAACCTCATTACACTCATTACTCACACAAACATTACTCACAAAACGTCACCAACATAAACAAGATCTCTCACAAACTCAAATCACAATCTCAAAACTCCAATGCACCCAATAACTCTCTCACACTTACAAAACAACAAATTCTCAAACACATAACCACGGGTAATCTTTCAACCCCAAAAATCTATCAAACTATTCTTCAAAGAAATCCACTCATGTTCTTCTACAAGTCCTCTCCTCTCCCCATATGAGAGGAACCTTGGGCAAAAGTTACAATGTCATTTGCCACAATACATATTTATATAAGGCTTTAATCTTATTCCTTGATGCAAAAGGTGTACTTATTACTTCTTCAATAAGGCATAATTTTCTTTCTATGTCCAAAAGATTCCCTATCTTCCACACCAAGAAAAATTAGAATTAAGAATTTGAGGTAATATTCAACAAATAGGATATGAACATTGTGTTAGAAATTAAAATATGTTTGCTTAGTAAATATAATTGGTTATAAAATTATTATTATTTACTTTAATAATTATAAAATAATTGATTGAATTAGTTATGACATCACCAATTTGACCTCAATTAGAGCAAAGAACTAGGAATCATACTCCTTTTCAGTTTTCTATTCAATGTGGTTGGTAAAACCTTGGGCAAGGCTTGCTTAATGTGTTGGACAAAGAAACTTGAATTCAAGACCTTTTTGATCACTTATTAAACATAAACGTACAATAATAGCCCCTTTTTTCTCCATCATGCTCTAATGCTCTCTAATGATTTAATTAATCATTATAGGTGGTTTGTCCATCTTTTTAATGTTATTTCTAAAAAGAGAAGTGATATACTCACAATATTTTTATAATAAATATTAGTTGGCAAGTCATTACAGGTTTTTAATTTAAATTCACCACTGAAATTACTCTTTTGTTCACTAGTAACGGCGAGTAATAACCTGCCACATAAAACTTATATGTTATGCACATTGCATTTCCCTTTTTAAAAACATAAAATAATGGAACCAAAAAAAAAAAATGATCCTTATCCTTATATGGTAATCATAAAACTAAGATCAATTTAATGATGTGGAGCCTATAAAGTAGAATGAATTTTTTTTTATCACATAAATAATTTTTATCCATCTAATGACCAGACATTTTTAAAACAGTTTTGAAAGAATAGGGATTAAAGTAAAACATTTTAAAGTATAAGAACGATTTTTAAGATAAACCTGTTACCAAAAAAAAAAATAAAATAAATCTCAAAATATGATGACCAAATATGTAATTAAATCTTTAATTTATTTTATTTAGAAATTGACTATTGAGGCACCATCTTTGGCGATAGTTATTAAAAGTCGATAACATCAGTCCTAATTAAAATGTACCGTACCGTAATACCATTAGTAGGACCCTTCTAAGATGGCACTTGAGGCAAGTCGCCACAATAAGTTTCAGAGCCTTCTCTTGTTCTCTATACGAGCCTGACCATCTTCACAACAGAGAAACCTCGGAATAAACCCTGGAGCAACCTCATCACCATTTTTATGTAGAACTACAAAACTCGAGGTTCTTACTCAGGTAATCTCAGCCATGGCTGATTGCTTTTTCAATATAAATATATGTTTTACTTTTATGTGTTTCTTGTTATTGTTATGCGTTTGCTGTAGAAAATCTATACTGGGTTTTGTCACTGATTTTGAGTTTAGATTTGATATTTTGTCTTGGAAAAAGTTGCTTACTTTCAAAAATATTTCTGGGTGTTTTTCATTACTGTCAATCAATGTGCTTGGGCTGCTAAGAGCGAGCAAACAAATACAAGTAAAATAAAATTTGAAGCTTTGCAATGTTATATACTTGTGTAAGCAAAATGAATTGGAAGGAAAATGTTGAAGTTAGAATTTTGATCAAGTGGGTCCACTCAGTTTCATTGATTAAATTGTATACATATGAGATGTATATGTATTTCTGAGCCAACCCTTTAGTTTTGGATCTTTTGGTTCACAGATGAAACTTACTATCAAAAGCTTAACCACAATGTGTAGTAAATATCCCAGAGAGAGAGAGTGTGTGAGAAAGAAGTACAAGTTTTACTCCTGTTGAGTGTATGTATGCCATGAAGAAAGGTATCTTATTCAGGCTTATGGATTTTGTAATTCAGGGAAACCATCAAAATCATTGAGGTAATTACTCGGACACGGAATGCCAAAGGCAGGAAGATTAATGACAAATGGAGCACTGATGAAGGCATAGATTGAATAAGCAAATTGCCTGACTCAATTCTTCAGCACATTCTAACATTCCTTCCCACAAGAGATGCTGTTGGAACAGTCATATTATCGAAGAGATGGGAACGCCATGGATGTCCATTACCAGTTTTGTGTTTTGTATACTGTGTGAGTTGATCTATAAGAGGGACTTCTTCATGAATTTTGTGGAAAGAGTACTTATGCTCCGCGAGTCCATAGACAGTATTTTTCTCTTGTATGTGATGTTCTATGTGATGCTTCTCGTATCAATAAATGAATCTTGCATGCATGCACTACAACACAATGTTCGAAAGTTATTTCTTGCCCTTTGTGGACTCCTAGATGCATACACGTTTCCTCGTTTATTTAGTTGTGATTCACTAGAAGACTTAACTCTAGAGATGAGCCGTTAGACTCAAAAGATGGGCTGTGTGCTCAAGCTTCCCCGTTCCATATATTTTCAAGTTTCGAGCTTGTATCTTAAGTATGTTACCTTTGAAGGGGACTATTCAACAAAATGCTCTTTTCAGGTTGCCCAGTCCTGGAGAATCTGACTTTAGCTATTTGCAAGTTGGAGAATGTGGATGCTGTTTGTATATCTGCTCCCATGCTTCAAAATTTGACCATATATGAAACAGAAAATCGAGACAATTGTCAAAAAAATTTGTGGAACTGAAGGAGAATTGCATGTAGTAAAGAATTTGCTGAGAGTACTACAACATTGGAGAAAATGGTAATAATTTGTTCTCTTGTAAAATTCTCAGTGGGCTCAGGGAGGCAAAAGGAGGCTCGTGAATGGTTACTAATGCTTCCCAGAGGATCAATAAGTTGTGCAATTGAAATTTCACGAGTATTTCCTGGGCCTTTTTTCCCAAATTCTCTTGGTACATGTAATGCTTTTGTCAGGTTTACCTTACTGCAAGCTTTGGCTTTACAGCTTTGATTATATCATAGGCCGGTGGTTTTTGTCGCTCTCTATTCTATAAATTCTTCGTTTTTTTTTTTTTTTTTTTTTTTGGTTGTTTAGAGGATCTTCTGGCCTATTGACTGAATGGCTTCAGAAACTCTAAGATGAGCACATCAGTTTTAATTCTTGCCTGTTGAGAGGTATGATGCAGTTTCCTTTTCCACCAAATCTGCGGCCAAATTTCTTGATTTCGTTTGGTGCTTTAAGCTTTAAACAGCTAGAATTTGGCTCTACCCCTTTCTTTTCTTGTTTGATGATCTACCAATCATCTACGAAAATTCTAATGTTCTCTTAGTCACTTGAATAATTAGTTTCGGTTTTCACTTGTGGGAAAATCTTCGGTAGTTCTGCTCAAGAATGCAATTGTTTTGGAGAAGACTGTTAATTCTTCTTATCCCTTGAAACTAAAGTGCAATGGAAGCATAACCCTAAGATTGGATGGAATAGTACATTCTCGTTTCCTTATACTGTCCTCTTCTCTATTTGCCTTCGTTGCACATACCATAGAGAAACAAAATGTGATTTATTAAACACTATGTTTGGATGAAAAACTCTCCTCTTCTTCTATCAAAATATGTTAAGTAAACAATGTGTTAAAAGTTGTGAGAGAAGTTTCCATTCTACAACATGAGAAAAGAAGAAGGCATGAAACAAAAGAAAAAAAAAGAGTAGATATGTAACAAATTAAATTAAACTTCAACCAACTTAATTAGATTGATATATGTTTTGAGGTCATGGGTTTGGTGTAAATCAAAGAAAACGGTGAGGGTTTAAGAGAGAAATTATAGAGGTAGAGGTGCTATGGTGCCGAATGAAGAGAGGCAAGCAAGGAGGCTTTGCCATGGGTATGGGTTGGCGTGAGATAGAGAGAGAGGGAGACTAAGATCTAATTGGAGAGAGATCACGGGGAAGGGGAAGCCACTGCAATTGGTGGCAATGGCGATGAGCACGCAAATGGATCAGCTTCTCTCTTGGATCTGCCATGAGTTCCTTGCATCTGTTTCTCTTTCTTGCTTTTTGTGTGTGTGCACACACGCATGTGTGCAGTTTGTGAATGTTTTTTGGATTTGTGTGAATATGATAATTTTGTTTGGATTGATTGGCTCAAGAATGGTCATACCAAGAGGAAAATGTGTTCTTAAACCAAAACTTTACAATTTTTACAAATTTGCTTTTAGATCATATTTCTCATGTTTTATATATGTAGAGCAAAAATACATATTCATCTCCTATTTTTTAACAGAGGTCGGTTATGAGAGACTAACAAAGGTAATCTCAACTCAGGTGAACAAAGTATCAAGTTTTGAACCATATACATAAACATAAACAAATGCATATACATGAATAACACATTATATATAACAATAAAATAAATACCCTAGTGACTAAAATTCAATTATTTATATACAAAAATTGATAAATAAGAACAATTTTAATGAGTCTTGAAAGATAATAGCAAATTGTTTTTTTAATGTTGTTTCGTCAACTATTTTTTTTTTGTACCATTTTTTTATAAATAAAGATAAATTTTTTATTATATAGTTTTACTATTACTTTAATATTTTAAATTGACCAATGTAAAATTTGCATGTTAATATACATACAATGTCTATATTTATTTTTCAGAAAATAAAAAGTTACATAACAACCAATACATGTTTGCATATATTAAAATTTTAAAATAAATAAATCTAAGGTAAAGTCTTTATACTTTGATGAATTCCAAAACTACATAATAAATAATGCAATCTTTATCTTACATTAAAACCACTCAAGTTTGAGTTAACTATTGGTGTTCCTTTAAAGCTAGATCTTGAAAAAAAAAAGTGATTTAATTATGGTTAGGATCTCAATTTCAAGGTATTTGATTGAGTAAATCTTAATATTCAGTAATGATATTAACTATCATTAAACCTACAATATCAATTGCACTAGTTGGTCTGTTCAAAATTGCATTTTTAAACCAAGACCATATTTTAAAAGCAATTCACAACCTTGCTCACAAGACAAACGCACAATTATAACTAGTTACCAAAAAAAAAAAAAAATAGTGAATAACTAAAGGGTGATTTATAATGTTTCTTGTACATGCCTCAAAACTATTACATACAAATACATGTTGGAAAGTATGATTTACTTTCCCCAAATTGAAGATAGAAATTAAGGAATTGATCGGTTAAAGTAAATCAAGGGATCGGAGCAATCAATTATATTGATATGAAATTCAAGATCAAATATTCATGTAACAAAATTGTAAGGTTCTAAGGATTTAGGATCTAAATGTTTTAGAACTTCAATATGTAATGTTCAATAACCATAATCAAAACTTAGAATCTAGATTTAGGCTGCATAAAGTGATGTATGTGTAAAGTTGGAATCAAGTAATTGCAGAAAATTACTGTTCAATTTTTGCAAGGCTCAATCGATCAAAAATTAGACTCGATCGATCGAAGCTTATGCAAAATGTTTTTTTAGCAGAATTTTCAACTTAGCCTAAGCCCATATGACGTCTAGGGTTTTATGTTTTTCTTTAAGTATAAAAGGAAAAACCCTAGCCACGTTTTGAGGTTGTTGTTTATGCTGTGTGTGAATCTCTTGTGAGATCTAGAGATGTTTGCCTTCATACACACTTAGAGTTATCAAGATCGAGATTGATGTTGAAAGTTTAGTGATCATTTTAGTTGCTGCATGAAGAGCTTAAAGAAAAACAAGTGGTATACTTGTGGATGCTATGGATTTGAGAAAGAAATAGTCTGTGGACTCAGAGCTGTCACGTGGTCGTGGTAATAAGTTTTCTACTCAAGATAGCAATAGGATGTTAGTGGTCTAAGTCGCTATTATAAAATTTCAATTCTTTCATAGTAGATCAGTTTTACCTTGAGGATAGTTAGGTTATATCCTCCCCAGGTTTGTTACCGGTTTGGTTTTCCTGGGTTATCATATCGTGTGTTCTTTATATTTCCACACTGCTTTGAATGGTATGATTTACTTGTGTTAACCTAGATCTGAATAATTTACCTAAATTAATCACTTGGCTAAATAACTAGGTTAATCTGTTTGTGTTTAAGGGGTCTAAAAACGTACAAGTGGTATTAGAGCTGGTGAACAACTATGCCTACCGAAAAGTAAGGATGAAAGCAGGAGAAATTGATTGATGAGAGAGTCTAAAATTATTTTGAATACGGATGGGAGAAGCCCATTACTCCTGTTAGTGAGTGGCAAACTTCTCAGAAAGAAGCAGCCGTTTTTAATAGCAAAGTCATGAATGCTATTTTCAATGTTGTTTCTATGGAGAAATTCAAGAGGATCTCAAATATTGATGTTACTCATATTGCTTGGAATCTTCTCCAAACTGTACATGAAGGCACAAAGGCAGTTAAAATCAACAAGTTGCAGCAATTAACAACTAGATTTGAAAGCATTAGGATGTCTGATGATGAAAGTTTTGATGAATTCTATGCTAAGCTTAATGACATTGTTAATTCTGCTATAATTTGAGTGAAATCTATGATCAACCTAAGATTGTTAGGTAGATTCTTAGATTCTTAACTGAGGACTTTAGACCCAAAGTGATTGCCATTACTAAAACCTAGGATGTGGACTACATCCCTTTTAATGAACTTGTAGGATCTCTCCAGTCCTATGAGTTAGACCTACCCAAGACAAACAGGTCTAAATCAATGGCTCTTAAGTCAGTTGATGATGTAGATGGAATGGATTTGATGATGAACTCTCTGCTACAGAGATTGCATATCTTGCCAAGAACTTTAGAAATTTTCTTAGGAACAACAAAAGAAGGGCAAGAGGTAAAATAAATGTTGAACCTAGAAATTTTAGGAGGAATGATCCCACTAAAGTGAACAATATTGAAAAACCTAAAGAGAAAGTAGGTCAATTCTCTAATAATTCTATGGGTCAACAATGTTTTGGTTGTCAAGGGTATAATCATGTGGCATCAAAATGTCCTACATTCTTGAGATCAATGGGTAAGGTTATGGCTGTAACCCTTAGTGATGATGAAGTTTCTGATAATGAGTCTGGTAGTGATGAGGGTGGAAACTTCATTACTTTCACAGCTATTGCTGTAATTGATGAAAATGTTATGGTTGATGAGAACCCTTCTGATGGGGAACTCTCTGAGAATGCTGCTTTGCAAGACGCCTATAATAAGCTTTGAAAGGTTGCTGCAAAAGATGTTATGAATGTTAATTTAGGTTTAAAGAAAATTACTTCTCTTGAACTTGATAAAAAAAATTTATTGTTGAAACTGTTTAATGCTAATGAATTGCTTGATAAGGTGAAGACTGAAAACATGCTATTGCTTGATAAAGTTAAGAACTTGGAACTTGAATTATTTGTTGCTAGAGAACTAACAAATAGATCTACTAGTTCTAAACTTGATCACATGTTGAGTGTTCAGAAGTCTCATTTAGACAAAATTGGTCTAGGTTTTGTAGAAAGCATCCCTTTGTTTGAAACTCATTCCACAAATTTTCTTCCTTCTTCTGAGCCTCCCGTGAGAGAAAGTGTCAAACTAGTGGAAGTTACACCTCCTAGGAAGATTATGATTGATCTCAAAGAGTCTAAGCCTAAGACCCCTAACCCTCCTAAGGATAAGTTGCATGATAAACCTGTCTAGATTTGTCATTTTTGTGGAAAGTCTGAGCACATTCGTCCAAATTATTTCAAGTTGCAAGCTGCTAAGCGTGCAAATAAGCCAAAAGTATCATGCCTCAAGCACAAGATCCTATGGTACTTATTGGTGAGTTGGTAAAGGCTTTGAACCTTTCTTCCAATCCTGGAGTTGCTCATCATTTTAATCAAAATAATAACTCTAATGCTAGAGTTGCATCTAAGAAGTTTTGGATGTAAAAGGCTCAATCTGATTAAGTCTTTCTGACATGGTCCTTATGCTTTATCTATCTATACTTTGTGACCGCTCTTCTTTTATTGTTTTGGTTTGTTTTTTGTTTTTAAGATTTGCATTGCATAACATTCATGCATTTCATGCTAGGTTGTTTTTGTATTTCTTTTCAAAAATAAAAAATAAATTTAAAAAAAAAGAAAGAAAAAGGAAAAAAAAAAAGTGTTTTGCATCATTGTTCTTGGATTTGAAATCAAGGCTGGCTATATTAACTTTACATAACTTGTTTATGTACTTTTTTTTGCTTGGATGAGCTTATTTTATTGTATTTTACTAGTTTGAGCTTTGTAGTGCATGTTGTGCGGGAGATTTTTATAGTTTTTGATCTCTTGATATTAATCTTGAAGTCACGTGCTTTTGATTGTTGGACTTGAACTTAATGAGAAAGGTATAAATAATCATCTTACCATTGTTTACTAGCCAATCATGAACACCTTAATGCATATCGTAAGATTTTGTGTTCGAGAAAGTGTAGCACATGCACAAAAAGAACATAAGGTGTAGCCTCGATTAATGCTAAAATGGTGTGTACATTATTGGGCTATAACCAATTTACAATGAAATAAAATTGGTGTGTACATTATCTTGACTATTCTGACAATTTCCAAATCTAACAAAATTGGTGTGTACATTATGAGGCAAAATAAGAAACTTACATGATTGCAAGCTTGTTTTTTAGGAAATTTATGTGATGAATTTTGTAGAAATTGTGATTGATTACTATCTCTTATTACCTCACATGTATCTCAAGCTCTTACTAGTTGCACACACTACACAAGTTACTTTTTGCTAAACTTAGTACATTATACGATGTGTGATCTTGTTGTGGTCATCCATGATTAAAAGTTCCTTGATTTTAATGCAAAATGTGTTTAAAGTTTGGGATTTGAGGACAAATTGGTTGAAAATCTTGTTTTTGGAAGATCTGGGTTAAATTCAAGGGTTTTTGAAAAACTTTTCATCTCATACTCATACATTTTATTCATAAAACAATATGCTTTGAAGAGTTTCTGCATTCAAATGTGTTGTTTTTCAAAAATTTGATTTTTCCAGATTTTCAATCAATCAAACCTATTGCTCAACCAATTGAAATTGCGATTAAAAATTTGGTTTGAATTTGCCTGGCTCAATCATTGCTCAATTGATGCTGGATCGATCAAATGTGTTTTTCGATCGATCGAACCTATTTTTTGACCAATTGAAAATCGTTCAGAGAGTTTTTTTAAAACATAAGCTTTGCACGTGTTCTTCACTATTTCAAACTTTTCAAAAGCTTTTCTCTTTCTCTCTTTGACCTATCCAGATTCGAAGCACCAGTAAGACCATCCTACCCTTTCTTTTTTAGTTTAATCTCATTTTTCATGCATTTTGTCATGTATTTTATGGACATTTTTGAACCTAGTAATTTTTGGGGTTTTTGGTGTTTGGGATGATTTCTTTCAAAATTGATCAATGGGTTTTTGTCATTGGATGTTGTAAACATGTTTCTCATAGTCTATTTCGATCAATTTGATGGATTGGAAAGAATTGAAAATTCTAGGACTTGAAACTCTCTCTCTCTCTCTCTCTCTCTCTCTCTCTCTCTCTCTCTATATATATATATATATATATATATATATATTGCTTATATATGTGATGGTTTCTTGGGGGGTATTATGTGACAAATTGCTTTTTTAGATGGTGTATATATATTTGTGACAATGCTATAGACGGTGACAACAACAATTTGAATGTTTTCTTACAACTACTCATATATGACAAATGATAATCGGAAGCCTGGAAGGACATCACTTTTAAACGACACTCTTGATTAATCAATATACTACTCATTCCATTCACATAAAGGTGACATCCCTATGGCTCTCCCATGACAATAATTATCTCAAGCATATATACATCAGGGTAAATTTCACTAACTACTCCTAAAGATTGGGAAAATGCTAACTAGGTCCAAATATTTCAAAATCGATCATTTTGGTCCCTAAGTCCAAATAGACTATAATGCTGTTAACTCACCTCTCATCTCTCTTTTTGACTCTCTCTCTTCTCTTTCTCTATCTTGGATTATATATATAATATATATATATATATAATATATATATATATATATATAATATAATATGTGCAGAACAAGAACTTTTTTAGAAAACAAATAGCGAAAAAAAATGCTTCAATGAAACCACCAAGCAAAACTCAATGAAGAGGAAAACACAACAAACCAAGTGTTTTTAAAGATTTAAACCCAAATCACTAAACATGCAATCAAAAACTATGACAGAAAATCAGCCTCTCAATTGAAAATTCTAATCCAAAACCAAACTCAAACCCAATCAATCAAAACATCCACTTAACCAAACCCACAAACTCATAGACCTTAGAAAGAAAGAAAAAATTGCTCTAATCTATGTGGCTTTGTGGATAAGGTATTTGGTATCAAATGGTACTGTGTCAAAGGTATCAAAATCTAATAAGTGTGAGACATGTCAATAAAAAATAATTACCCAACTAACAAATGAAAGACATGTGTTAGTGGGTAGTTATTTTTACACACATGTCTCTCATTTATTGGATTTTGAAACAGATGACGTGGTATAATTTGATACAAAATACTTTTTCGGCTTTATGACCATCCACCACCAACCACCTCCACAACAAACCCACCACTATCAATCGAAACCTAACCACCCCGAGCACACACCACGGCACCACCACAAACACCACCAAAGAGAAAATGCAAACCATCAACACCAATCCACACCATGAGCCATCACTAACCTATACCATGGCACTGCTACAAGACCATGAGAGAAAGAAGAGAGGGATGAGAAAGTAAGAGAAGAGAGAGGGACGAGAAAGTAGAAAAGCCTGAGAGAGACTAAAAATAAATAACGGTGTTACAAATCATTTAAGTTTAAGGACTGTAATGGTCAAATTCAAAATGTCTTGGAACTAGTTGTTATCAGTGCAAATCTTAGGGGTAGTTAGTGAAATTTACCCTATACATTATTCTACTTGTATAATATATAAGGTCTATGGTCATATGAGATCCACATGTTGCGAGTGAGAGAAAGGATATACATATTAGATTTATAAAATATCATATTCTTTCCGCATATGAAACCATATAATGGATTGTATAGGATAATTTTGAGGTGAATAGTTTTTAGAATAATTTCTCTAACTAAAGATACCATTTTTATCTTGAGAAAGTTTTGGGACACCACAAAATCTCACAATATCCTTGTTTTGGGAATAATACTTCTTTATTTTATTTTATTCTAGTTGACTTACGGTGGGCTAACATCTCGATAGTTGTAAAAATTTGTGAGAATCTATTATGTTTGTATAAAAAAGTGACATTGGGAATATTACGAGTAATGCTAGAGTCGCAAACTATTTTACAAACTATTGATGTGGTGGATAATTATTGATGAGACAAAATGTGATATTAGCAGTGAGCCTAGATGAGATCAATAAGAATTTGGCACATCAACAATTTGTAAATATATTGTAAAATAGTTTGTAATTGTAGGTTATACCATTACTCTAAAAACTACAACATTCATTGTTACGTTTGTTTGTGAATTTTATGTATTAAATCCGTAGTACTACTTTTAACATTTTCCCTATAAACATTATTACTACATAGATACATACAATTGGTAATTTGAACATCATATCTCTTATTCAAGAGCTAACTAGAACTCACAAACATTAATACTACATTCTTTAAAATCTATATGCAACAAATGCAAAATGTTATTCATATGTTTATTAAATTTATTGTGTTTTTGAAGTCTTACAACTTATATTTATTATTACGTCAATTTATAAATATTTTGTATTAAAATTAATTTGCTGCAAAACTCATCAATACTCAATACATTGCCCATGTGTTTTTTTGTCCGTTATATGAATTTTGCAAACATATTAGTTATGTGACCAAAATTGAGAACTACAAAACAAAAGGTTCTTGTTCAGGTAATCTTAGTCGTGCCTAATTGATTTTTTTTAATAAAAATAGTTGCAGACCCACGCGGTGTGTGAGAATAAATAATTACTTTGTATTATAATATAATGTATAGTTTTTTCTCTAAAAAATTTTGAAGTTAATTTTTTCTCCCTAAAAATTAAACAATTGTTTGGTCCAATTAAGTCTACTTCAATCCCATTAGATCCAATTAGGTCCACTTTAGTCAAATTTGGTCTACTTTGTCCAATTCGGTCCAACTAGTCAATTTCAGTCCCCTTCCATCCATTTTAGACTAATTGGGCCTTAAATTGATTCTTTTTGTAGGTTTTCTTTTCAATTTTAACTTAAAAAATTCTTAATTTTTGGGTTGCAAAGTATGAAATTTTATTATATTTGGTGTAAAATTTTTAGTTTTGAGTTAAGAAATACAAATAAAATATTAAAATAGACATTAGAAATTATAAATATGAGCCTAGAAAATGGAATATTCAAAAGTCTTATTCGGTCCACATTGATTCTATTTGGTCCATTTTGTCAACTTCAGTCCAATTTGATCCTATTTCATCCATTCAATCCCATTTAGTCTATTATGTCCACTAGAGTTCTATTTGGTCTAATATAGTCCAATTCAGACTATTCAGTCCACATTGGCTTAATTCAGTCCACATTGGTCCATACTATTCACTTTGATCCAATTCAGTCCAATCCAGTCCACTTTGGTCCTATTTCGCCTGTTCTGTGCACTTTGGTTCTATTTGGTTCATTCTGTCCACTTTGGTCCTATTCATTTCACATTGGTCCTATTCGATCCACTTCTGTCTAGTCTATGCAATTCGGTCCTATTCAGTCTTATGTAGTCCCGTTCAGTCCATTCTGTCCACTTCAGTCTTATTCAGTCCATTTGTTCTTATTTGGTCATATTTTGTCCAACTTGTTTCTATTTAGTCCTATTCTGTCCATTTGATCCATTTGGTCCAATTCGAATCATTTTGGTTTATTTTGGTCCACTTCGATCTATTTTTGTGTACTTAATATAATAGGAAAAGACATGTTTGGGTTGAAAGCACCTAATCTAAATCCAAATTTATTAAAAATGTATATAAATCTCAAACTCATCTAAAATCTTAAGCATAGCATTTATTGTTACTACGTTTTTGTTAAACCACATTAATGTAGTATTTTAGTCCACTTTAGTAAGGCTAAATTTAAGTGAAAGTTTTTCTAAACATAAATTCTATGAATATACAAATGTAATCTTTAGGGTAGTTATTCTTTCTTTTTTTTAATGTCGTTACTTTTAAATGAATCACATGAGGTTGATTATTTGATTAAGCAAAATAAATAAATATATACATATATGTATGTATAATTTTTATTTAAATAAATTATTCATTCTCTTAAAAGAGACTATCATGATAATAAAAATTCATATCAAACATATACTGAAATGTATAATTTATTCTCTAAATTTTATTGGAGAGAGAGAGAGAGAGAGAGTTCTTGTGATGGGGAACTAAAAAATACAACACCAAAACGTTTGAACCCAAAATAGAGTTTTAAAAATCACAATAATTCATTAATATAAAGTAGAGTTGCAAGAAAGAATAAAAATCAAGAGAAAGAGAATAATCATTTTCTCAAGAGAGAATGTGAAAGAGAATAATAACAAATTTATACACTACAACAAAAAAGGACTATGGTGACGAAACCTTTTGTCACAATATGTCCTTATTTCGTCATCGAATACATATGGTGACGAAACAATATTCGTCACCTTGGCTCCGTCACAGAATGTATTGGTGACGAAAATATTTCGTCACCAATAAAAAAATGATAAGTGACAAAATTTTTTGTCACCAATAAAAAATGATAGGTGACAAAAGTTTTTCTTCACCTGATATTTTCGTCACTAAACATTATTTTTAGTGACGGAATATTTCGTCACCAAATGTATTTTTTTTTTCAATTTCAATAGATCAGGTGACAAAGTTTTGCGTCACCAATCATTTTTTTTTATTTTTAATTTCAATAGATCAAGTGACAAATTATTTCGTCACCAATTTCTGCTTATAGTCAAATATGGAAATGAAAATTATCGTCACCAATTTCTGCTTATAGTCAAATATGGCAATGAAAATTATCGTCACCAATTTTATTTTTTTATTAATATTCTTTACATTTACTTGTCATTACATTAACCTATTCATTTTTAACCAAATCCATAAATAAAATCCATACAATCTAAAAATGCAATAAAGATGTTTACAAAGTAATTACAACCATTTACATACAAATTATGTCTTAGCTTCCAAACTTTATAGAAAATTAATTGAGTTCAAGTAATTCCCACAAAAGCTATCTTCTTGCCACCAATCCCAAATCTGCACACAATTATCAAGGAAAATACATTAATAACAAACTAGACTGCAAACTCATATCCCTAATAAGATGTACTACAACAACAACAACAAAAAGATTATTATTAGTAAGACAATGCAAAAAATATCCACAGAATACCCAATAACAAACTAGACAAAATAATCATAATGCAAAATCATATGAAGTCAAACTATCAAATAAAGAAGGCCCACAACATTCTCATCAAATAAAAACCAAACCTACATTACAAACTACGGAGAAATCATAAAGAATGCAGAAAAATCCCAATTTAAAACAAAACAAATAAAATGAAATTCAAAACAAAAACTCAGCCACCATCATAAACACAAACCCACCCACCACAACGAATAAAAAATCTAGCCAACACTATTTTAAAAAAAAACTAGCCACCACCATTAAACAAAAACCACAGCCACCACAATAAACAAAAAACCCACCACCACCATTAAACAAAAAACATAGCCACCACCCATTAACACAAAAAACATAGCCACCACCCATTAACACAAAAACCCAGCCACTACCGTATACAAAAAACTCAGTTATCACAATAAACAAAAAACTCAGTCACCACCACAAACAAAAAACCCACCACCACTATTAAACAAAAAACACAGCCACCAACATTAACACAAAAACTCAACCACTACCATAAACAAAAAACCCAACCATTACCATTAAACAAAAAGCACAGTCACCACCATTAACACAAAAACCCAGCCACTACCATAAACAAAAAACCCACCACCACCGTTAAACAAAAAACACAGTCACTACCATTAACACAAAAACTCAACTACTGTTATAAACAAAAAACCCAACCATCACAATATGCGAAAAACTCATCACCAACATTAAACAAAAAACTCAGCCGCCACCATAAACAAAAAACCCACCACCACCATTAAACAAAAAACACAGTCACCAGCATTAATACAAAATAATAGTTACTACCATAAACAAACAAAAAAACCCAGTCATCACAATAAACAAATAACCCACCACCAACATTAAACAAAAATACAACCACCACCATAAACACAAAAGCCCAACCACACAATAAACAAAAAATCCAGCCACCATCATTAACACAAAACCCACCACCACCATTAAACAAAATAATCCAACTACCACCACAAACAAAAAACCCACCACTATCATTAAACAAAAAACACAATTATAGCACAATTGTGCTACGGTACCCTTATACATATAAGAGGTTACTATAGCACAGTTGTAAAAATGTTTACAATTGAGAGATAGGGTAATACTTGTTTTTGTGTTTTTATGCTAAAATATAGCAACATATACCATATACAAGCCGCAATACTAATGCTCTTAGGTAGGCAAATAAAACACTAACCAAGATGTGTTCTAGTTAGTAGATGAGCTCCCCCCACTACCACAAATGTCACTGTCACCCTTGCTCCTCAAATATTGTATGATGCAATCCATCTTCTCCTCCAGATTGAAGTTTGCATCCTGGAGCTCTTCTACTTGACCCTCCAGCCTGTAGTTTGCATCTTGGAGCTCTTCTACTCAACCCTCGAGTTGCTAAGTATACTAAGTTAAGGAAGATGAGGCAGGAGTCCTAAGAGATGAGGAAGGCCTCATGCCAAGTCTCTTTACATAGCTAGATCTCGGCTTAAGAACCATGATAGATATCTCCTCTTCGGTCAAAGGCTGTGCTTCAAAAGTGCTACAATGCTCATCTTGCACTCTCAACATCTCTTGCTATCATTTCAAATAATAGAAACCATCAAAAATATATATGTTCTAGTTTTGCAAACATATATAGAATAAAAATACATATATTCTAGTTTTGCAAACTCAAGACATATACTAATATACATACATATGCATGTTCGCAATCAGGGTGTACCCACTGTTTTGTCTTTGAGTTGAAGTGAGTATCATACTAGACTTATGCTAGCTTAGGAATATGACCTCCATTTTTTCGTCTTTGATTATATGCTTTTCAATGTTAGAAGACAAGTTAATTAATTACAACAAGTAATATACTAAGTTTTTGAAAAATTGAAATAACATACCGCCTCATCCACCCTAACTGTAAGCGACTTGTTTCCACATCTATGAATATGTTTATCAACCATTCCCTCTTTATTTTTGTTTTTAGCATTTCTTGCTGAGACTTTCTATAAAGAATAAAGACCAAGAAAATATTAGAGTTTTGACTTAAGTTATACACACACACACACACACAGATTACAATATAAATCTACTCCACCTTCCAAATAAATATTAATCAAACAAATTTGATAGAACAAATAATCTAGTAGACATGATACCATAATAAGATCTACATAAAATATTAATCCAATGCATATATAGGTATGTATTATGTAGGTGAAAGGTGAGAACATACTTCACTTGTAATTAAAATTTTCAAAGTATTAATTACCAGCCAATCTTCATCACTCCACTTTCCATCAATTAGTTCAATCCATTTTTCTCGTGTGATATTTTTTGGTGGGTGGTTTCTTGCATATGTGCTTCCTTCATCCTTCACAAGTTTCTTATATTTTGCAAACAACTTGTTGTAGTGGCTGCTCAATAATCTACCACACTTTGTATTTAGAGATTTGTTCACAAGTACAAATTCTCCTTGTATATCAAATTGATCCTGCAAAGTGAGGTATGTATAAAGAAAATATCATTCATTGAATTCAATATGCTTAGTGACAGTATCAACAATACACTATAAAATACAACATAAAGTATAAAGCAATGTAATTAAAACAACAAAATCAAGCTCATGGACAACTATAAACATTTAAAATATCACCACATTTTGAATGATCGCCTCTTTTTCACTGCTATCAACATTCTTCCAACTATAAACATTCATAGTCACTACAAAAAACGCGAGCTATAGCCGCGTTTATAAAAAAAGCAGCTATAGATGATCTATAGCGGCGTTTTTAAGAAACGTAGCTATAGACATAATCTATAGCCGCGTTTTTCGAAACGCGGCTATAGGTCCCCCTTTGGCTGCGTTTTCAAACGCAGCTCCAGCCGAATGATTTTTTTTTAAAAGTGGGGCCTGGAGCTGCGTTTGAAAACGCAGCCAGAGGGGGACCTATAGCCGCGTTTTTAAAAACGCGGATATAGGTCCCCCTATGGCTGCTTTTCTAAGTGCAGCTCCATGCCACTCTTTTAAAAAAAATTCATACGATTGGAGCTGCGTTTTAGAACGCAGCCAGAGGGGGACCTATAGCCGCGTTTTTAAAACGCAGCTATAGGTCCCCTCAGCCGAATAAATTTTCTTAAAGTAAAGACGTGGAGTTTGCAGCAGAGGGGGGCCTATAGCCGCGTTTTCCAAAAACGCGGCTATAGGCCCCCTTCTGGCTGTGTTTTCAAAAACGTGGTTCAAAAAAAAAAAAAAAAACTTACACTTCCCACGTGCCCCCCCTTTCCCACCTACAGCCTCACCTACGCCCACTTTCAGTATAAGTTCTTTTCTTCTTCTCTTTTTTTTTTTTTTTTTTTTCTTTCTTTAATCTTCCCTCTGAAGCTTCAGGTTCTCTCTTTCCTTCTTCTTCTTTTTTTTTTTTTTTTTTCCTTTTTCTTTCTTCCTTCTTCACTAACTCTTCAGGTTTTTTTTTTCCTTTTTCTTTCTCCTTCATTTTTCCAACGTAGCTCTTTTTTTCTTTTTCTTTTTCTTTGTTTCTTTGAAGTTCCTACATATTTTTTTTTTTGCTCCTTTCTTTTGCAAGTGACGACATTTTTTTTTTCCTTCTTCACTCCAACACATTTTTTTTCTTTGTTTCTTTCCAGCTATTTCTTCTTTTTTTCTTCATCTCAGTCACTGATTTTTCTATAGATCTAGTTTTTTTTTTTGTTATTTTATGTTTAGTTAGTAAGAAAATGGAGAAAATGCTAAAAATTTTGAATTTGTGCTATTGTGTCCCTGATATTGTGTTTATGTTTAAATGGGTTTGTGTTTCTGAGCTTGTACTTGAATGGTTTTAGTGTTAGATTTGGGTTGGCTTTGTTGAAAGAGAGGAGATTCATGGGTTTGTGTTCTTATATTTTGGATCACATTGTGGTTGTATTGTTAATATGTTGTGTTTGATTTTGAATTTTTTGGGTTTGTATTTGATTTTGAATTTTCTGGGTTTCCGTTTAATTTTGAATTTTATTTTTGGTTTGAAAAACGCGGCTATAAGTCTCAGACTATAGCCGTGGTTAAACAACACAGCTTTAGGTCCAATCTTTAGCCGCGGTTGTAAAAACGCGGCTATAGACCCACAGGGGCTGTTGCTGCGCCGCTTAGGCCGCGTTTACAAATGCGGCTCTAGAAAACGCGGCTATAGGCTATAGCCGCGTTTTTGGGGTCTATAGCCGCTTTTTTGAAACGCGGCTTTAGACCCCGTTTTTTGTAGTGAGTGGACAAGTTCGTACGCACTTGTACACCAATTTAGCTAGCAAACTTCCCTGCATGTTCACCAACAGAAGCACAAAACTCTGGGGCAATGCGGACCGGTAGCTTCCCATATTTCTCAACAAGTCCTCATACCCCTAATCCACATGTCATGCCACGGGCACGTCTACAAGTCAATGCTATCAAGACATAATACAAATTACATCAACAAGTGAACCAAATATAGTGTGATTATGAAATCAAGTTACGGAACTTAAATATCTCACCATCCGTGGTAGACGGTGTGCCCACAAACTGTGCCTCAACATTAGTAGAAATTTGGGCAAAAGAATCTCCACCAAGATGCGTGCTAGATGATGGGCCGGTATGCTGGACTACTGGGGTAGATTCCTTATGCTTATAACGAGTCTTATGTATCATGCAAAAGTATATAAAAATATCTAAATTCATTACAAGTTAAGATAGAAACAAGTTATTTCATCACTTAAAATATTTTCAATCGATGATTTTCATTGATCATTCCAAACACAATATTACAAAGTATCTCAGGCACCATATCATGTATATAATACCTCAGAATCTCCACCGAGAAGTAGGCTCGATAATGGACCCTTATGATGGACTGTTGGGGTAAATTTCTCACTGGCATGATTGAGTGCTACGTCCTGCGCCATCTGTATCATACCAAAATATGTATAAAATTTTAAATTCATAAAAAATAAATAAATAAACAAGTTATTTCATCACAATATTACAAAGTATGAAGTATTGCATACACCAAATCATATATATAGTACCTCATTATTTAAAAGACTAGATAACACATCATCACCAATAGCTGGTACATAGTCGTCGTCATCTATCTGAACACTTACTCTTTTTCTTCCCACATTTCCAGATTTAGGCAGAAAAGTTGACAAATGCTTCAATCCCAAAGCATTTATTCTCTCTTGGTTTTGCTCGATTCTTTGTGCTCTTTCCATCTCATATTCTGTTATTTTATTATGAGTATCTTTGCATTTTTGGCCATTTCTGCAACTATAGATTTACATAGAAAATAAAATATAATATCTACAAAAACTTGAATTTAGACAATTGATTGATGACATGCCTATTAATCTTTGATCACCTTTAAAATTTGTGAGAATGAAAAACATATGAAGATAATGTAATCTAACGGTAGATTTTTAAAATTCATATTGAATTAAGAAATATAGGGCTGGGTTCAAGTTACACCTGATGTAATTCTAAAAATTGTTACACCACCCAATAACTTCTTATTGAATTCATATTTTGGAAACTCAACCGTTGGATTACATTTTCTATATGTTCTGAACATGTATGCCAATCGGGTGTATTTTGCCATATGATCTTTAAATTCATCTTTTTTGCGTTATTTTAAACTACAGAAACTTGAATTTAGACAATTGATTGATGACATGCCTATTAATCTTTGATCACCTTTAAAATTTGTGAGAATGAAAAACATATGAAGATAATGTAATCTAACGGTAGATTTATCAAATTTTACATTGAATTAAGAAATATAGGGCTGGGTTCAAGTTACGCTTGATGTAACTCTAAAAAATGATACACCACCCAATAACTTATTATTGCATTCATATTTTGAAAATCCAACCGTTGGATTACATGTTCTATATGTTTTTAACATGCATACCAACCTTGAGCCCTTGGGTTGCCAGCCATAGTTAGTCATTTCTGAGTGTTCATTTCCAACATTTCTCAAAATAGATTATGGCAGGAGATCTTTAGTCTTATGTTTTGATGTTGCTCTTCTAATTTCAATTATAGACCAAAGTTATAGAAGTTGTACCTTAGGTTTCTGAATTAAATTCTACTATGTGATTGTATTGATAAATGTAGCATAAAAGATGTTACCTTCTCTCGAGGATGATTAAATTCAATTATTGTTCATTGGTCAATACAATCATATAATTGAATTTAATTGGATATCATATTAATTATTTAACTAAGTGCAGACTTACTTAAGTTTTGTCCATTCTCAAAAGTGTAAAGCTCATACTTTGGATGCTTCCTCAATCCTCACCTTGCCTTTTGGGAGGAAGGATACATATTCCCAAACCATTATATCTACAAGCTAATTTCACTTTTGTGTTGTTGCTTGTTGTAATCAAAACCATTTTGTGGTGTAGACAAGGGTAATTAAAATTCATTTGTGGCCTTTAACTTCTACTTCAATTGCCAAATTAGTTCATAAAGTTCAATTTTGGTCCACTTAGTCTATCATTTTGGCAAAATGAATCAAACCGGTTCTTCTTTCCAAATATTTTAAGTAAACAATGTGTTAAAAGTTGTGATTGAAATTTCCACTCTACCATATGAGAAAATTATAAATCTAAGAAAAAATCTTTAAATGCTGATAAATTCCAAACATACTTAATAAATAAATTTTCCTTTATTGCCTTTTTGTCCCTCATTTTCTTAATTCTCATCATTTTGTTGGTGTCTAAAACGAGTGGAATTTCGATTAATGAAATCGACAATTCATTTAAGTAGCATCCTACATAGGAGTTCAAAGGCTTACAGTGATTAGCATACTTTAGGACTCCGGCACAATCATTCCAAAAAGGGAAACTTATAGTAAACCCACCTATGGTTAAGTCCCTTTTCACCATACCTACTAGTGATTCAAAACTTGATACTTTACCCACTTGAGATTAGCTCTATTAGTCGCCTGTAATCCACCTCTCTATTTTCACTATTTAAAACACATTTTTACACGAGAACAAACATAAAACGAATAACAAAAAGTAGGGTTTCAAAAAAGGATGAACATTGTAAATGAAATTCTAAACAATTACAAATCAAATTTTTTGAAATTAAAATAAGTACAAATTAAATCCCACAAATCACAACAAATAAAAAAAAAAAGATCAGGGAGAGAGAGAGAGAGAGAGGGAGAGGTAGGTCATGAGTTCAGTGTAGATCAAAGAAAGCAAAGAGGGTTTAAGAGAGAAATTGTAGAAGTGGAGGTGGTCTGGTGCCAAAAGAAGAGAAGCAGGCAAAGAGGCTCCACCATGGGTATAGGTTAGCATGAGAGAGAGATTGGGGGGAGGGGAAGCACTATCGTTGGTGGCTGTGGTGGTGAGCACACATGTGGATTGACTTCTCTCTAGGATTTGCCATGGGTTCCTTAGATTTGCTTCTCTCTCACTGTGTGCGTGTGTGTGTCTAACAGAGTCACTGCTCATGTGTGTGTTTGTCTAAAAGTGTATATAATTGTAGTGTGTGAATTTTTTTGGATTTGAGTGAATATGAAAATTTTATTTGGATTTATTGGCTCAAGAACCTTCATACCAAGACGAAGTGTGTTCTTAAATTAGAGCTTTACAATTTAAAAAAAATCTTCTTTTAGATCTTATTCCTCTTTTTCTTTTTTCCTTTTTTGAGGAGAGAGAATTAAAAGGGGAGTAGAAGTGCATATTTACTCATGTTTTTAACAAATGTGGATTACGGGAGACTAACAGAGGCTATATTATGGGTGGGTGCGATGAAAATGGGTCTAACCATAGGTGGGTTTACTATGATTTTTCCTTCCAAAAATCTTTATGTTGAATCTTTTTTTTTTATTTTTATATATAAGTATGCAAATATAAACGATAAAAAATTTAATGGTACAAAACGGCTCCGCAGACCAATTGTTATGTTGAATTTCTATTAAATAATGTTCAATGAATTAATTTTATAATTTTTCCCCCTTTTGCATTGTTATTATTATTTGTATGTGAGCGCCCACAACTTTTAGAACACTTTTTTATATTCATCCTAAGCTTAAGATGAATTTCTATACCTCTTTACTTTGTTTTCCAAAACTTACATCCTGTAAAGTTGTGATTTACAACTATTTTGTATTGGCTTTAATTTCGTACTAAATTTAATTGTATTTTTATTCAATCTTTTGTACCCTATATTTTATGTGGGATTTATTTTGTAAGGGTTGTGTGTGTGAGAGAGAGGGGGTGAAGACTCAAGGCATCTTTTGAAGACTAAAGGAGTTTTCACGGGTAGCTCGTGACTAACCATCCTACGAAATAAGGCATGTGCCCTGCACATGACTAGAATGCGAAGAGTCATGACAGATGGTGACAGCTGGTTTTCGCAAGTGTCTCGCAGGCAAGGTATTTTCGCGAGATACCCGCGAAACAGTTTGTTTTTCTATTTTGTCCTATCTACTCTACTATATTCTCATACACACTATATATACCATCATTACCCATATATTGAGTAGAGAGCTTTTCAGAAGAGAAAACCCTAGCCTCAAACTCTTGAGTGTGTGAGATTGTCATACCCACAATTCTCTACACCATCCCTTGTGGTTTTTCTCTACTTCTACCTCTCCATTTCCAAATCCTTAAGAGCTTGATAGCACAAACACTTATCACACCCATACTGAGTGTCCAGTGAGTTTTTGGTGCTACTAGGAAGCATTGAGAGAAGCCAAGGTTTGGCGGATGCAATTGAGTGCATTGCGGGATCTAGAAAGCTAGACAAGACACTGTTCCGAGAAGTCTTGTTGGAGTAGGAGCTTGGAGGGCTTAAGTGCATTGGGTAGACTAGGTTTGGAGGGTTCCAACTTATTGTCTAGTGGATCGATTTACCGCTTGGAGGGTGGCAGAGAGGTTTTTAGCCGAGTTCTTCGGCTTCCTCTTCAATAACAAATTGGAGTGTTATCTTATGTTTGCATCTCTCTTCCCTACTCTTTTAGCTTTCATTTTACTACTGTGTTTTAATGAATATGGCTTAGAGTACTATCATAGTTAGTTCACTCCCATTTACTCTATTCTGCACTTAGTTTAAGTTAGAGTAAAATCAACCAAGTCGTAATTTTTAATTTAGGGTCTAAACAGCTTTTGTGTTTTTAACACAAATCCAAGCTTTCACATCCAATTAGTCAATATTAATGAGTCACATTTCTAAATTTTTTTAATCATTTATCGGGCTAAGATGTATGAGGTATTGTGATTTTTTGAAACACATTGAAATCAACAATTGAAATCAACATTATGTATCTCATTGCTTTTATTAACAAAATTATCAAATTCCAATAAGTGATAGAGTGAGGATTGGCTCTACAGGGTAAATTTCACAATGTAATAGTACATAAACATCAGCATACACATACATATATGTATACACATGAAAAAAAGCATTACATTCAACAATATGTATATACCCTAGTGACTTAAAATTTAATTTTTTTTATATACAAAAATTAATAAAGAAGAGCAATTTTAATGAGTCTTGAAAGATAATAATAAAGATTTTTTTTAATGCTATTCTGTTAACTGGTTTATTCTATAACATTTTTTATCAATAAAAATAAATTTTTTTATTATATAGTTTTACAATTGACTTAATAGTTTAAATTTACAAATGTAAATTTTGCATATTAATTTTCAACAATGTCTGCACTTATTTTCAAATAATTAAAGTTACATGACAACTAATACATGTTTGCACATATTAAATTATATATATATATATATATATAAAAGGAAACACCCTTATATATTAAAGAATTCCAAGATGACATAATAAATAATACACATTTATACATCTAAAAAATGATGTGTTTATACATAAATAATTTTTGGTTGTAGAACTTCAATATTAAAAAAATATATATTATTGTCTATATCTTACATTCTCATTCACATTTTTTTTTACAGAAAATAAAAAAATTGCTTGGGTTTGAGTTAATTATTGGCCTTGCTTTAAAGTAGGATCTTGCAAATAAATACTAATTATAATACACATCCGTAGGATCTTGCACTTAAAGACTGGATATTAAACATGTCCCACATATCTTGACTATGAGACCTTGAAAAGAATAGTAATTTAATTATGATTAAGATGTCAACATCAAGGTATCTAGCCAGGTAAATCTTAATATTAACAACAATGGGAACTATAATAAAACTCATGATGTGTAGCACATTACATGATTAGTGTTTAATCTAAAAACCTGACTATATAGTAGGTCAATGTATGATATGTAATTTATGTCATTGCTCACAAGGAAAGCGACTAGGTGTAACAGCTTACAAAAAAATAAAAATAAATAAAGTGAATAACTAAATGGTGATTTATAACGTGTCTTGTAAGTGCCTCAAAACTATTAAATGAACATACACGTTAGAAAGTATTTACTTTCCCCAAATTGAAGGCAAAAATCAAGTATTGATTGGTTGGAGTAAATTAAGGGATTGGGGCAATCAATTATATTGATATGTAATTCAAAATCAAATATTCATGTAACAAATTGATAGTCTTTATTTAATTCATCCTAAGCTTATGGTGAATTTTTGTATCTCATTGTTCGTTTTTACAATATGCATCCAATTACTAATGAGTCACATCTCTAGTTGTTTTAATCATTTATATGGCAAATATATATATGAGGCATTATTTTTTTTTACCAAGTGATAGAATGAGGATTTGACTCTAAAGCTAAATTTTATATAAACATAAGTATAAACATATACATATATATATACATGAAATAACACACTTAATTCAATAATTTTTCATTGGTCATGTCATGCCCCAAACCCAAAAGGGTCTAAAGCATGAGAAATACATCCCAAGGGTACCTGTAAATTTTTCCTTTTTGGAAAATCAAACTATAGGAGATCTTTATTTTCTTTCTTTTCCACAGGATAAGAATATATAACCATACTAAAATTTCCATGTTACAAGTCAGAGCTCTATAACACATTTATAAACAATAATTAAAATCACGTGCCTCCACAAAATACATGAATATATTACAAAACTTTTATTAAATTACACAAGTCACAATCTTATCAAGAATAAGGACCTTCACATCAAGTCTAGGCCTACCACAGCAAAGGCTAACAAACCTCAAGCAACCCACCTCCAATAGAATTAATTAAGGTCTCGTTGAACATAGCAAGATTAAGTCATCAACCATTTACAGCAAAAGTCTCCAAATTTAATAGAGCACTCTAATCATCACCAAATAAGTAAGCTCCATACCCAATGTATAGCTAATAAATCTAAAAAACTGTTAAAGGGAGATATGAGCTAACGCCCAGTAAGTAGCATAATTAATAGGAGTGGGGGAAATGCAAGTTTTATCTTCAATAATAATAATATGACAATAATGATTTAGTAATGAAACCAAAAGTTTCTCAAAGTAAATACCTTGAAACTATATACCATAATCCATAATCTGTGAGTACTAACAATATAATTTTCAAAGCCATAAAATCTAACATACGGTAAATTTACACAACTGGCATGATATTATCCTCTCTGGTATGCAGACTCTTGGCCCCATGGACAGCAGCCTCACCTGTACCCTCAAGGTTTTTCTCTCTCCCTAGGGGCAACAGAGAGAGCGCGTCAAATAGGACCTCTCTTGTATGTGGTCTCTTGGCCCCATGGGCAGCAACCTCATCTACACATAATTAAGAAACCTTTTCCCCCTATGGACAGTAGGGAAGAATGCATCATCCAAAGTGAATGGGCATTGACTTGGATTTGATTCCGTTATCACAAAGATTACGAAAACCAAATTAGGTGATCACCAGGTAATCACAGATGGCATGGTGTTAAAACCACATAAAGCTCACAAGTTATATTACTTTCAAATACATAGTTTATATCTAGGTAATTTTAGAAAAACTTTAAATAATCTAATTTCCACAAAGTTTGTAAGGTTTTCAACTTCATTCTTGTCAAAAAGATTTTATATCAATTCCCAAAAACAAGACAAGATAAGCATCTTTAGATTTTCTGATAAACCATAAAATTCATAATTTTCTTATCAAAGATTAAATAAAATATGCTCATATTTTCCATGTCAATAATACATGCATTTTCCCAAATGCAATACCAAATGTGGTGCATTTTCATTTATAATCATATATATATTAAGGTTACGACACAATAGTTTTTAGGAAAATATAGTTTCCATAGATAGTTTCCAAAAGCATGTCTAACCCAAAAACAACATTTATGCAACATGGTTATTTTTCAAAAATCCCATTAAAAAGCTACTTACCTTGAAATCTGCAAAAAGCCTAATTCTCCAAGCTCCAAAGGAGATTAGCTAGAACCTCAATAATATCAAACAAACCTAACACAATAAGCATAAAGCTTAAAATTGTATCTAGTTACAATTTAGGAATTGCCAAATAAGCACTCAATTAGGCAAGCCTAATATTTAACCTCATCAATAACATATTCCTCTTCCAAAGTTTCTCAACAAATTAATTCACAAGGCATAGACTCCAATTTATAAAGTTAACCCATTCAATAAAATTTACACTACATTATTAAGAGACCCATAAAAGCGAAATCAAAATATCCTCCAAGACAATAAATTTAGAACTTCAACTAACTCCAAATAAACCCAATGACAATGGAAAAATTAGATTTACCAATCATCACATATTATAACTCAAAACCCCTCAATTTTCCACCATAAATAAACCTTAAGTAGTCATCATTAGCACAAACCATAAACCCACTCATCAAATAATTCCACCAATACAAAACCCATTCATATAAACCCATAATATCACTTCCTATGCTCATAAATCACATGGATATCATTATCAAAGCTTAGTCTAAAGAACCTCAAGTTAAAGCATATAAACCCATAAAAAAAAAAATTAGAAATATTTACCTCAAATAAAAGATGTGAAGGTGCTTATAGGTTCTCAAGAATTTTCCAGTGATCTTGCTGGAAAAATGATGATGGAAGTGGTATGGAGGTACCGATGGGAGAGTGAGAGGCAGTGAAGAGTGTTAGACAGAAAATGAAAAAGAAGAAAAAGAAAGAAAGGATAAGTGAGGAGAAGTGAGGAGCTTGGCCTGTCAAAGAGATAAAAAGAGAGAAATTGAGTGGTGGGGAATGATGTGGTAGGTGGGGCACGTGTGGTCCCAAAAAAAAACTTACTTAAATTTTGCCCGTTCTTTAAAGTATAAAGCTCATGATTTAGATGCTTCTTCAATCCCTCACCCTGCCTTTTGGGAAGTAGAATACCTACTCCAAAACCATTACATATACAAGTTAATTTCACTTTTGGGTTGTTGATTGTTGTAATCAAAACCATTTAGTGGTGTAAACAAAGGTAAAATTCATTCTTGTCCTTCAACTTCTACTTCCATTGCCAAATTAATTCATAAAGTTTAATTTTGATCCGCATAGTCCATCATTTTGGCAAAATGAATTAAACTGGTTATTCTATCCAAATATGTTAAGTAAACAATGTGTCAAAAGTTGTGATGGAAGTTTACACTCCACCACATGAGAAAAGAAGAAAGCGTGAAAACAAAAGAAAAAAACAATGATAGCTATGTAATAACTAAAGGTGTGCATGAGGCGCGTTGAGAGAATTTTTTGACACAACTTATCACAAGGGTCCAACCCAACCCACCCCACATAGATCGAGTTGAACCTATAGGTTGGACATTTTTTTTATTACAATTATTATTAAATTGAGCTAGAAAAAAAATATCATACCTATCACCTAAGTTGATAAACAAAATATACATAAACTAGTATTCAAACTTAGTTATAAACAAAATATATCCAACTGAGTTGATAAACAAAATATACATAAACTATCTTAACTCAGTTTTAACTTATAAACAAATAGGAGAGAATCTAGAGATGTTTATGCTAAGGTCAATTGGTTTTGGCAAGGAGAAATTGGTGATGATATGGAGCTTGCTTTCCAGTTGAGAGTGAAAATGTTCGTGGTGGTTCCATTGGTATTGGAGGTGATAGTAACAGACATGACATTTGTGTTTGTTTGATGAAGGTCTATAGTTGATGTGGTGGAAAACAGCAAACGCTTTTGGTTCCTCAGTTCCAATTTTCCTCAAAAAAAAAAATTTAATTTCAATGAAATTCTTTTTACGAGAGAGAATGAGCAGTACGTAGCAAGCCACAAGTCCTTCAAAGTGAAATTGCTAATTACTATGAAGTTACCATAACCTGGGAATGTGAATGTTTACATCAGAGAGTTCTTAGGGGGCAAGAGAGAGCCTATCAAGACCGTAGAAAATCTAACCACCAAAGTGGATTTTCTGAAATTTAACAATGATGCTCAAATATTAGCTATTTCATCTAGCATGAAAAAGAACAGCTTCAAGTTGATACATGAAAAGAAGATCTAAAAGTTAGGTTTTAATTTTTACAAAACCTAACCCTTAGATCTTCTTTTCCATTGATTTTTTTTTTTTAATGTTTTGAGAGGAGAAAGATATAAAAGGGTAACAAAAATATAAATTTACTCATATTTTTAATAGAGGTGAGTGATAGGAGACTAAAAGAGCTTACCTCAAGTAGGTAAAGTGCCAATTTTGAAACTACAGGTGAGCAAAGTGCTTTTGACTCAAACTATAGGTGAGTAAAGCGTAATTACCCCTTTTAAATATATAGGTAGGTCGAGTCAAGTTAGGTAAGTTTATGATTATTATGATCCAACACCAAACACAACCAACCCACTATTAAAAACATTGTTATAACCTAACTCAACCCACCAACTCTTAAAAATTGGGTTGGTGTAGGTCAATTTTGATGGGTTGGTGGGTTGGTTGCACACCCCTAGTAATAACAATGTCATTTAATTTTACACACACACACACACACACACACACACACTCTCTCTCTCTCTCTCTCTCCTCTCTCTCTCTCTCTCTCTCCTCTCTCTCTCTCTCTCTCTCCCCTCTCCCTCTCTCTCTCCTCTCTCTCTCTCTCGTTTTGGTTATATATGTGATAGTTTAGAGGGGAGGGGGGAGGGATATTTTGTAACAAATTGCTTTTTTAGATGGTGTATGTATGTTTGTATGAGAATATTTCAAACGATGACAACAACACTACTTTGAATTGTTTTATACAACCGCTGAATATTTCAAACGATGACAACAACACTTTGAATTGTTTTATACAACCGCTCATATATATCAAATGATAATTGTAAGGCCATAACTTTTAAACGTGCCAACTCTTGGTTAATTAATATGAGTCCGAATTTGGTAAAAATGGGGTATAAAACTTATGTTTTACAACATCCAATAAGATATTATCACATACTCCCTCCAAAAAAAAAAGAAAAAAAAAGATATTATCAAATTAGTTTTTTACTTAAAACTCAATATATCCTACCACACATAATAACATCTTAATAAACTCATAGTTAAGTTGGATTTTCAAAAGGGTATTAGAATTAATTGAGTGTCATTGTGCCTATTCTTATTATGTAATATGATGATGTGATATGTTGGGATTGGAGGGGTAAACCTTGGATTTTACTCCACATCCTTATAGAATTTAATCTCTATCAATTTACTACACATTCCACTCACATCAAGGTGACATCCCTATAGGTTTCCCACGTCAATAATTATCTCAAGCATATATACATTATCTTACTTGTATAATGTAGGGTCCAATCACTTAACATCCATATGTTGTGAGTGGGAGGAAGGATTTACATATTAGATTTATAAAATACAAAATTCTTTCCACATATAAAACCATATAATCTATTGTATAGAATAATTTTTGTGTGAATAGTTTTTAAAATAATTTTTGCAACTAAAGATACCATTTTTATCTTGAGAAAGTCGAGGGATACCGCAAAATCCCACAATATCCTTGTTTTGGGTTGCAGTAGATTTAGGTATAATATATCTTTATTTTACTTTATTTTAGGTTGACTTATGGTGGGTTTTCATCTCCAACTATTGTAAAAATTTGTGAGAATTTGTTGTGTTTGTATAAAACAAATGATGCTAGGAATACTATAAATTAAGTAACGTAAAATCACAAACTATTTTACAAACTATTGACATGGTGGATGATTATTGAAAAGTAAAATTTGATGTTAGTAGTGGACCTAAACGTAAACTAGTAAGAATTTGACACATCAACAGTTTTTAACAAATGTTATAAAATAGTTTGTAATTGTAGATTGTAGCATTACTGTTATAAATTATGGCATTTATTGTTATATTTGTTTGTAAATTTTATTTATTAAATTTGTAATACTACTTTTAACATTTTCCCTATAAACATCACTGATACATAGGTACATATGATTGGAGTAGACAGAGTTTGGATCACATATCTCGTATTCAACAGTAAGAAACTTTACTAGTTGAGCTAACTAAAACCCACAAACATATGTTTATTAAATTTTTTTTTTTTTTTTTGAGTTCTCACAACTCATACTTATTGTCATGTCAATTTATAAATATTTTGTATTTAAATTTTTTAGCAAAATCATCAATACTCAATACAATGCCCACAGGTTTTTTGGCTTATTAAGTTAATTTTGCAAATATATTAGTTATGCGACTAAAATTGAAACATGCCATATTAGTTATGTGGTCACATTTAGAACTCAAATCTTTGAAACTCAAGTTTCATTGAAATTAACTCGAGTTCTAAATGTGGCCACATAATTAATCTATAAACACTATATAACCAAAGCCTCTTACTTTTATTGACCTTCTGAGAGCATGTCACTTAAGCTTTGCACCACTCACAATTTTCCACATCATCCATTTTTTTTTAAATAATAAATAATTTCAGCCTTTTTAATTCCTTTGATTTGCTACCCGACTATTTTTGTGAAACAATTCTTCTCTTTGCTACCCATCTTCTCACCCAATTCAGAAAATTGTCTTAGACAACCCCTTTAGAGAAAGAGGAGGAAGATGAGAGGTATGTTAACCCCAAACTAAAAACCTAATGAAGACCCACTATACATAGTGTAAACCTTACGAAATCTCTGTGAGTTCGAACAAAAAGTAATCCACTTCGAGTGCAAACTACAAAGCCTTTGCAAACAACAAAATCTCCTCTAGCGAGCCATGAAGTCTCCTCACATACGAAGCTTAATTTCAGACTGTAAACCCAGAAAGTTTGACCTCTCAAGTCCACAAAAATTGGTTTATGCTCGCACCATGAAATCGCATTGCATGCGAGCTATGAAGTCTCCTCACACATGAAGCATAATTCAAGACTATAAACCCAAAAATTTTGACCTCAATGATTCAAACTCAATAGCCATTCGAATTTATGAGCCTAATGAAGCAATATTAGACAAATTGTTGCGATGGTGGTATGATCAGTATAGTGTATGCCATGGTTAGTTTCAAAAGTGAGTTAATAAGGTGTAAATAGGGCTGTAAATGAGTCAAACTTTGCTAAGTAGTGTGTGTTTGAGCTAGGCTCGTCAGTAAAAATCAAATGCTTAAGTTTGGCTAGCTTGAGCTCGAGACAAGTCTAAAAACAATGTTTGAACTCGAGCTTGTAAAAATGTCAAAAAGTTTGAGCTCAGCTCGGTTTGGTTTGATTATTTAGTCAAGCCAACCTCAAGCTTAATATCAAGCTCATACTCAAACTCAAGTCAAGGTTTTTAGCTTGGGATACAAAAAAAATTGTATTATCAATTCTTATTTCTCCAAAAATCAACTAAACAAAATATATATATATATATATATATATATATATATATATACTCATTTTATCATTCTTCTAATTCCACCTGTGGTTAGAAATTGTTTAAATTACAACTTTACATAATTAAATCCATCTATTCATCATTCATTGTCTATAACTTGAGTAATTGTTCAAAATACAATTTTTACATTCACATTTGTCATATGTGCAACTATAATCTTCACAATCTAAATAAATTAACATTCTAAAACATATATGAAAAAACAAGAAATAAAATTTAATATCCAAAAACATATAGCACATAGCACAAAACAAAGCTAATTACAAAGAAACTATAACATTTTTAGTAGCTAGCCACAAAGGTCACTGCACCTTAAGAAAAGAAAAGCACAGCCTCATTCCAAACTATATATTGAACTCCCACAGCCACAATCAACTAATTACAATGCTGAGTTATTATCAAATAAATACAACTAACAAGATTTCTCTAAGTTATATAGAAATTTCATAAACAACCATAACTTGAAGATCAAGATGATTTTGCGATATCAAACAGACTACAGTGTAAAACAACTATAAAAATATATAAAATTTTTCCAAACATGGAAACCTACGGTGAGTGAAGACTGTGAACTTCTTGGAGGTAAAGAGTAAAGATGGTAGTGATGCCAAATATAACATTGGCTCTAGAACCGTGCTAGAGCTCTTCGCACACCCACTAGAACCCTTAGATTACATGGTGATTCAATGAACACAGACTCTAAATCCTCTTCGCTAGCATCAAACTCATCCAAATCTAGGACTTGTTCACCAGTTGATGAGGTTGCAAAGGGATCTAGGGAAGATTTGGAGGAATTTTTTGACCGAGAGAGAGAGGGAGTTGTATTCTTCTTTGTGAAAAATTGGGGAAAAAAATTGACAGTAAAAGAGAGAGGTTAAGGCTTCTTAAAGAAGTTTCGATTTTCTCAAAGTAACATATAGTTTTAGGTTGTAGAAAATAGACATTTGACGACAACATTGAAGGTGACAATTAAGAATCTTAGTTTTGATAGAACTAGATTGTGAAGTTAGGCAAAGACTAGAAGTCTAAAAAGACTTACATTTGCAACTGAATGGGAAAGACTTACATAGTAAGATATTTCATAAATTTACAAAGATTGTGGGCGGGAGAATAGCCATATGTGGGCCCACTTGGATTAAAAAAATATGTAGCTTATGTCTAAATTAAATTGTTCCATGGTCCGTTTAGAGGGAGTGTTAAAAAAAATTAGAGGAAAGAAGTGTTGGAAAATATGGCAAACTAAAAAAAAAATTATTTAACAATATAAACCCTAAAAAATTAGCAATGAAAAAAATAAATAGATAGAGTTAGAAAAATCTCACAAACTATAGAATTACACAAAATGCGTTGTCCTTAAAGGTTGATTCATGCCACCCAGAGTTAGACTATAGTGATTTCTTCAAGTTGAACGCACACTCAAACAAGAAGAACTAACCTTATTTGTCTTTTCTTAAAACCAAAAAATTAAGCTGAAATTTCTATGGAGATAAGCAGAAAAAATAAAGCAGAACAGAGGGAGAGAGGCGGCAGTGAGAGCTGGGAAAAAACTGGAAAAAAAAAATATAGTGGAATAAGGGTTTTATAAGCCAAAGAAGAAAAAGACACATGGGTTGATAGATGGGCTTCAACGGTCAATGTGCTTGCCCAACAGGCAGCACATTAGATACCCCCAACAGGTTGCTTAGCTAATGCCCAACAGTCTGAACAAAGAATGGGTTAGAAGGAGAGAAAGGGAAAAAGACAAAAGTCCAAGCTGAAACCCAAAGACCAAAACCTAGCCCATTATTTCAGGTATCATTTAAGGAGGATAATGGCTTATAAACCTACTAGCCTCGTCACACGCGCTTTATGCGTGTGATGAGGCTTTCTTTTTTTTAGTGGTTGTAGTAAAAAAAAAAAAATTATTTAACATATAAACCCTAAAAAATTAGCAATGAAAAAAATAAATAGATAGAGTTAGAAAAATCTCACAAACTATAGAATTACACAAAATGCGTTGTCCTTAAAGGTTGATTCATGCCACCCAGAGTTAGACTATAGTGATTTCTTCAAGTTGAACGCACACTCAAACAAGAAGAACTAACCTTATTTGTCTTTTCTTAAAACCAAAAAATTAAGCTGAAATTTCTATGGAGATAAGCAGAAAAATAAAGCAGAACAGAGGGAGAGAGGCGGCAGTGAGAGCTGGGAAAAAACTGGAAAAAAAAAATATAGTGGAATAAGGTTTTATAAGCCAAAGAAGAAAAAGACACATGGGTTGATAGATGGGCTTCAACGGTCAATGTGCTTGCCCAACAGGCAGCACATTAGATACCCCCAACAGGTTGCTTAGCTAATGCCCAACAGTCTGAACAAAGAATGGGTTAGAAGGAGAGAAAGGGAAAAAGACAAAAGTCCAAGCTGAAACCCAAAGACCAAAACCTAGCCCATTATTTCAGGTTATCATTTAAGGAGGATAATGGCTTATAAACCTACTAGCCTCGTCACACGCGCTTTATGCGTGTGATGAGGCTTTCTTTTTTTTAGTGGTTGTAGTAAAAAAAAATTATTATTTTTTATTTTATATATGTAATTTTTATTTTGAGAATCTAATTTATAAATGGATAAAGAAATTTGAAAATCAACCGAGAAGTAACCCAATTTTTTAGGCAATATTTTAGTGGGAGTTAGGGTTGTATTTTTGCCAGATTATCCTTTAGTTTTGTCTTTACTTAAACATAGGGATGTAAGAGTATTTTAGAACAAAAAAAATCCGGTCCAAATAGAGAAAACCCCTTAAATAATAGTATAGATAACTTGGTTGACTTCTAACCAACGTGGAACACAAAGCAAAGGCTTAGTGTTTGAAACACACCCATTCCAACAAGAAGAAAAATTAATGGGTAGTAGTAACTGATCTAATGTAGACTATGTTATTATTAAAATATGTATAACGTCATAATAATGAGTTTATTTAGTGAACATATATCAAGCTTTTTATCAAGCTATAAAAGAGCCTAAACTCGGCTTGTTTTATATCGAGTCTTATTGTTCACAAGCAATTTTTTTTGCTTGGGCTCGGCTTGTTTATCAAATAAGCCTAAAACTAAAATTCACGCTTGACTTATTTATAAACAAATAAACATAAACAAACTTTTTATTAAGTTGAACCCGAATTATTCATAAACCAATTGGTTCACTTATTGCCCTAGGTGTAAAAGAAAAAGAAGGGTCAGATTAAGGAACTAAAGAAGTGAATGGTCTTTAACCACGTGGATAGAATTTATGTTGGCTTCGTCAAAGTGCATCAATTTCCGGTAACAATGCAGAAACTCTAATGTGGAACTTGCACCACTATCTGCAATTACGGAGAAAATAAAAAAATAAAAATTAATTTATTACATTGTTTGCAATGTCTATTGAATAGTATAGTATGTTATTATTCATTTTATTGCTATTTTTTATGATTGAATAATAGTATCTTGAATAATTGATACATGGAGTAAATAAAGTAAATATATATATTTTAAAATCTCAAATTTAATAATTTTTATGTACAATGAACACGTTAAGAAGTAGTATATTTCAATTTTGGTCCCATAGTCAATATATTTGCAAAATTTTTATCAAAAAATAATATATATTTGCAAAGTTAGATTTTTTTTTTCTTTTTTGAGAAAAAAAAATCTAAATTTACAAATATTTTTTTTGATAAAAATTTTGCAAATATATTGACTATGGGACCAAAATTGAAATATACTACTTCTTAACGTGTGCATTGTACATAACGTAAATATATATATTTTAAAATCTCAAATTTAATAATTTTTATGCAAAAGTAGATTTAAAAAATAAAAATCCCCACACTTCACTTCGGTTGTGAAAAACATGGGTGTCGTGTCATAGGTTGTGTTTGAGATTGGTACAGTGGGTATAGGCGGGCATTGCCTAATAAAAAAAAGAAACCCCAACCCACCTGGACTGGACCTGAATAAAAGAGTCTGGTAGTTAGAGCCTCCACTATGGAGATCGTCCGGCGACGCCGTGCAATCGGGTTGGTCTTTGCTTTCTCTCTTCTTTAAAGTTTCTCAAATGGTACCCCAGTAGCTTTGCCTTAGTTAGGAAATTATTGGGTGTGTATGTGAGTGTGTGTGTGTGTGTTTTTTAAGCTTTGTTTCTGCATTTTTATATAGCCAGCCCTTCAAAGCTCTAACCTTTTGTTAAATTTTTATATATTTCTATGCTCCCTTTGTTTCTCATTTCTTGTTATGTGCTCCTGATTAGTGATTTCTACAGCCCTTTGTTCATAGAAATGATGGTGATTGTAATGTTTGCATAGTGTGCAGGGTTGATTTGGGTTTGGGGTAGAAAATAATAATAATAATAATAAAAGAAAAGAAGAAGGAAAATGAATGTTTGAATTCAATGAGCCACGTGGGTTCTGAATTTTAAATTTATAGGAGCTTTGAAATGTTGAGATTTTTGTGGAAAACCGGTGCAAAATGTTTAAAGTGTGAAATGTTGGTTATTTTGTTCTTTGTCTTTGGTCAAGCAGGTCAGATTGTTGCTGTTAATATGAAAAAATTGCTTAGATGAAAGTTGCGGGAAAAGTTATAAATACTGTACCCACGGCGGTTTCAGTTTGATTACGGGAACAAAGTTTTTTGATACCGGTTATTATTTGGTAGAACGTTTTGGGGTTACCGTTATACACACATTTGAAACCACAAAATAATTTCATCTAACTCATCATTAAGTTTAAGAATATATCCATATTATTGGCTGGTATGGTCGATACAGTACGGTATTTAAACTTTTGGTTAAGGGTTTCAAGAAATCTTAAACATATAGCTACATTTGGGTTTGGCTATTTGATTTAAAATTGTATGACAATCATAACTGCATAAGTTCTATTTACTAAAGCAGTTCTTTGTTTACTTCACAACCAATCCATAAATTAAGGAGTATAACCAATTAACCAAAATGTCTGTTTATATATTGTTTGCTCTAAGTTCTATATTTCTCATAATTATCTTAGTCGAGTTCTTTTCTATGCCACTACCATATTTGACAATGTATTTTGTAATTAGGGAAACCATGAATGTAACTCCTTTAGCACGCAAAGCCAAAAACCAGAAGCTAAATGATGAACAGAACACGGATAGAATAAGCAATCTACCTGATGCAATTCTTCAGCGCATTCTAACCTTACTTGAAACAAAAGATGCTGTTAAAACTAGTACATTATCAAAAAGATGGCAGTACCTATGGATGTCCATTACTTATCTTGTGTTTTTGGAGGATGATGGGCCAGATAAGAGGAAGAAGAGGGTGCAATTCATGAATTTTGTGGAAAGGGTACTTGTGCTTCGTGACTCCTCAGATTTGACTCTATTCGTGCTTTCATGTGATGTGCTAAATGATGCCTCCTGCATTAATGCATGGATTTCGGCTGCAGTAATGCACAAAGTTCAAGTGTTATCTATTGGCCTCGGTAGTGATGAAGATTCAAGGTGTAATTCTGAAGAACCAATCGTGCTGCCTCATTGCCTATTTATTTCTGAATCACTGACATATTTATCACTGACATATTTCAATCTGAAGTCGTATATTCTTCTCAAGGTTCCTTCTTCCATCTGGTTTTCAAGTCTTAAGACTTTGAAAATAAGGTTTGCTGTATTTCCGGATGACCGCTCAATGCAACAGCTTTTCTCTGGTGTCCCAGTCCTGGAGGATTTAACTTTAGATGCATGCTGTTGGTGGAATGTCAGATCTGTTTGTATTTCTGCTCCCATGCTTAAAACCTTAGCCATATATGAAACTGTAGACGGTCTGGATCAGGATGATTGTCAATTCTTGATTTTTGGAATGAGTCTCAAATACTTTTACTATGGAGGTGCATTGAGAAATGAATATTTCTTCTATAAAACTTCATCTCTAATGAAAGCAGTTATTTATTTGGGTGGAAAAGACTATAGAAAAGGGCAAAAGACACAGAAGTTTCTTACCGGGTGCATAAACTTCTCAGAGGGCTCTCTTTAGTAAAAGAACTCGCTATCACTCCTTACATTATTGAGGTATGTTTTCACTTGCCATTTGAATGAGTGAGTTTCTTTATTTTTGCAGTTGTTGCTTCTCATTATTTTTCTTACCAAAGGTGTATGTTTCTGTTCGTAGGGTCTCAGCTATGCAGAGGAATTGTTAGCTCATCTGCCTGTGTTTTGTAATTTGACCTGTCTTAAATTTATTGGGGAGCCAATGAATTTTGCTTCTGGAGCACTGGGGAACGTAATTCAGAAGCTTCCTTGTGTGAATTCTCTCATATTTAACGTGGTAATGTTGTTAAAACTAACTATGCCTTTAGGAAGCATCAGTAAATTTTTACAACTCATTGTCTAAACCCTGTATTCATTGATGACCGTGCAGGAGATCTTCCTGTCTCCATATTGTGAAGAAGGTGAATGGAGATTGGATCCTGTTGCTCCTTGTTTCTCAACACACCTCAAGTCCATCACAATTAGGGAGTTTGGTGGAACTAAAGGAGAGTTACATGTGGTGACCTTTTTGCTTGAAAGTGCTCTAATTTTGGAGAGGTTGGTCATATGTTGTTCACTTGATAAGTTCTCTGGAGGTGTAGGGCGGCAAAAAGAGGTTCATGATCAGCTAATGCTATCTAGACGATCAAGGACTTGTGCAATTGAATTTTCATGAGCCTTTCTTGAAATTCCAACTACAGTTTGGTCATTTCTGAGTGTTTGTTTCCAACATTATCCAGAACATGTAAGAATTATGGCAGGACAACTTTTGCTTCATGTTTTGACTTCCGTCATGTAATTTCAATCATAGCTCTAGAGTTGTTTGTTTTCAACTATTTTTCTGCATTTCCTTTGGCTATTTGACTCTAGTTGATGAATTAGGTTTGATACAAATTATCTAAGCTGTAAAGTTTATGCTTTGAAAGCTGCCTTAACCTCAACCTCCCTTTTGGTGTGTAGTACGCAGATTCCTGACCTGTTACATCTAGGAGATAATTTCACACTGGCAGGTTTTCCCCAACTAAATTCAACCACCTCACAAGATTTAACCATGTGGTTGAATAATTGAAAAACTGATGAATGGCAATTGTTTCAAAGTTGTGCGCTTGAGCATTGGGGTTGTTGACTACTGTAACCTAAATCTTTTTGTAAATATTGGCTGGTTTTCACCTGGGGAGATCTTTTAGCAAAACTGACTTGTCGAAGGCTAATATAGGATATTGACATGCTACTTTTTCAATTGAGAGTCCACAAGAGAAAAGAAGATGAAAAAAATGTCTTGCTGAGTTTTGTTAGATTACCTTAAACACAGTTTTAGCAAGTAGGATCATGTCATGTATTCGTGGTTTACTGGTTTACTCCTCTAGGATGTGCTTAGATTCCATTTCCTCCTCCCCCTTCCCCAAAAAGGTTTTTCTCTTTTGTATTTGTTTTTGTGATAATAAAAAATTATGTTCATATAATTATTTTAAATTTAAAAAAAAAAAGACTTATTAGTATATCATGAGAATGTTATTATAAAATATCAATAAAGAAATAACTTATTAGTTTTTCAAAAAAAAAAAAAAAAAACTTAGGGTCTGTTTGGTAGTAGGATTTTTGTTTTTGTTTTCAAAACAATATGAAAATAATTTTCAAAAAATTGAATGTGAAACTAGTTTTCATAGAATAATTTTTACACTATACATGTTTGACTCTCACTTTTAAGAACAATTTTCAAAATACTGAAAAAAAAAGAAAAAGAAAATATAATATAATATTTGGGAGATCATTTTTTACTTTGAGATTTTTTTTAATAAAAATTTTTTTCTATAGAAAGTAATGTGTAGATAGAATACTTCTTTGCTATTTCTTTTATTTTTTATAATGATAAGTTTCAAATTTAAAGTGTAATAAACAATAATAGAACTAGTATACTTTTTATTTTATTTTTCATAATGCTAAGTTTCAAATTTGAAATGTGAAATTTTTTTTTTTTTTTTGGTGATAAAAATAAGCTCCTCAATTTAAGAGACAGAAGAGTTTTGACAAATCTATAGAATCCACCTATTTCAATTTATTTACAGCTATGCTATTATAAACATTTTTTGTATTTTGAAAATGTCCTATTCACTGTTTTTAAAAAATTTAATTTAAAAATAGTCAAAATTCAGTAAAGATAGAGTATAAAACTCATGTTTTACATTATCTAATAAGAGATTTTCACATTAGTTTTTTACTTAAAAATCAATTTATACTACCACACATAATAGCATCTAAATAAACTCATAGTTAGTTGGATTTTCAAATAGATATTATAATTGATTGAGTGTGATTGTATCTATTCTTAAATGTGTAACATAATGATGTAGCATGTTAAATAATCTAATTAGATAATCCTTATTCTTAAAAAATAAAAATTTGGGTCAAAATTGTAATTCAATAAAATTCAAATACAAAAAAAAAAAAAAAAAAAAAACCTACCAAATTAACTTTTTTTTCCTAAAAGTTAGCACACTTCCTATTTGTGGCAAGGATTAGTCTCTACAAAATAGTGATGTGTCAAATGCAAAAAACAACACTTGTCTTGTAAATTCAACACCTTGCCTTGCTCTGAATAGGTATTATTCTTAGATATTGACCCATCATTATTTTGCAAGATTTGCTACAAACTTAGTTTGCAACAAATCCTTGGCCTTAAATTTATATCTCAAGCATTATTGGTACATTTTTTTTCTTGAAAATTAGCACATATTATACCCAACCTTTTCCTTCATTTGAAATCCTAAATTTTAGTTTCTTAAAAATCTCTGTAACTTATTAATAATAGATAAATTCAACAACAACAACAACAACAAAAAAAAAAAAAAAAAAAAAAAAAAAAGGGGCACATCGCAAGTGGAGCACTTCAGACGAGGATAGTATATATCTACAGTTTTTGAGTCTTTCGCGGCAGCATGAAATAGTGGCTCCGAGTGTATTGCGTTCGTGCCTTCCTTAAAAAATAAAATTAAAAAAAAGAAAAAAAGAAGACAACATTACACTAAAAAAGTCGAACACAAAGTTCGTCGTTGATTGAGAGATATTAACATTGGCGACGGCAATGTCATCGTCGAGAAAAAACCATCCTAATGTATATAAATACAAACTCAATCGAACCCTAAAAGTCTCTGTAACTCATTTCCCTTTACTCTCTCAGCGGCTTCACCAGCGCCACCATCATATACTGAGGTAACCCTCTCTCTCTCTAAAATATAGAAAAGCTACATTCTTTTACCTGAATTTTACTCTTTTTGGTTTCTGGGCTTTTTTCTATTTTTTGTCGTTTGTCTTTGTTGTTTTTAGTGAACAACAAAAACTAGCAAATGGGTATGTGATTTTAGTCATATTTGTGAAATTATGCAATGTGTTTGTGCTCTTTGTATCCTCTTCTTGCTGACTTGCTTTGTAATTCTTTTGTTTTGGTTTTTTTTTTTGGTATGTCATGTGTAAATGGAAGCATGTGTCTCTGTCTATCGTTTTTCTTATTCTCGCATTTTGATATGTCATAGTGAATCAGAAAATGTGTAAGTGTCCTAGACAAAAATTTAGAAACAAAAACAAAAGGTCAGAGATGCTAGAAAAATGATTAAATTAACTATTTCTTGGGAGAATCTGTAATTTTTCATGGTATTAGAGAGAACCTTGTCTCCACTTTAACTCACATTTAAAAGGACCTTACGTAATAAGAGAGAGTCTAGGCTCACACCGTTAGGGAGTGTTAAAATTATGATTAAATGTTTAAGTTAACGATTTTCTAATAGCTTAAGCATTTAGGACAATTGGTAATTTATCAAGCGAAGAACATGACATGAACTAAAGAGCAAAGAGTATCTCATATTTGTAATTTGAAATTTAAATGAGTTTTCCTCATTGTACTCTTATTGCTTTGTATTTTGTATTTTAGGCATGTCATATACAAATGGATGCATGTGTTCCTTCCTATTGGTTTTTTGTTTTCACATTTTGATAATGTATATTGGTCTTAGGAAAACTAAGAGAGTATGGAGGGTGTGGATGCAAGTTCTCTGATACATAATGCCAAGTACCAAAAGCTTAGCAAAGAACATGATGTGGGTGAAAGTGAAAATAGAATAAGCAATCTGACAGATACAATTGCTCAACACATCCTGTCCTTCCTTCCAACAAAAGATGCTGCTAAGACTAGTATACTATCAAAAAGGTGGACGTACCTATGGTTGTCAATTCCAGTTCTTGATTTTAATGATGGGGCAAATCATTATTCTGATTCTGATGAGCCACCATATAGGAGGAAACACTTCATGGATTTTGTGGAAAGAGTTCTGTTGCTCCGTGATTACTCTACCATAACGAACTTTTTACTCACATGCAATGTGCTATATGATTCATCTCGCATTAATACATGGATATCTGCTGCAGTGAAGCATAAGGTCCAAGTGTTAAATATTCGCCTTTATAAAATTCGAGAACCATTCATATTGCCTTGTTGCCTATTTACCTGTGAATCATTACAAGAGTTAAAACTCAATATTTATTATCCTCTCAAGCTTCCTTCTTTTGTATCATTTTCAAGTCTCAAGATCTTGACTCTTATCCGCATTGTATTTCCGGATGATCATTCTGCACAAATGCTCTTTAAAGGTTGCTCCATCTTGGAGGAGTTGCATTTAATTTCTTGCAGTTGGGAGAATGTCAAGGCTGTTTGTATTTCTAGTCCCAGGATTCATAAATTGCACATAGAAGACAAAGAACCTCCACCCAGTTATGTTACGGATGATGAGGATGATGATATGGATGGTGAGAATAATTCAGTTGACCAGAATGATGATTCAGATGATGAGAGTGATAACGTAGATGATCAGAATAATCCAGTTTATCAGAATGATGACATAGATGATCAACATAGTTCGGATGACCAAAGTGATGATACAGATGATCAGAGTGAATCAGGTGGTTGTCAGTTTGCGGTGTTTGGGTCTAGTCTGAAGTACTTTTCTTACTTCGGTGGATTTTTTCTTGATTGCTATATTCAAGACTCATCCTCAATAGTGGAAGCAGACCTTATGGCATGCTATAGTGACAGAAAAATTGATTATCGTGCATTTAAGCTTCTCAAGGGGCTCTCTAATGCCAAGAGCTTAAAAATAGATCAGTTTGCAGTTAAGGTATGTTGCTATTTTTTTATTAGATGAAATATTTTTCCCTGATTTTATTATTGTTCCTAAGAGGTTCATCTGAATTCCTAATTTGTGCATTGTGATATTTGTGCTAGGCCCTCGATGACGAGTTATTAGCCCATCTGCCTGTGTTTAATAGTTTGACCCATGTGCATTTTGATTGGGTGGTCTTGTTTTACAGTCGGCAAGTACTGCTGTCCATGCTCCAGAAGTTTCCTTGTCTTTCTTCCCTTAAGTTTGAAGGGGTAACTCTGCTAGAACCTAAACTTTTTTTTTAACCATTATTTACTACTATAATTACAACTTAAATTTGTGTTCTTTGTTATCCATGTAGTTGTCATTCATGTTCCGCTATTTTGGAACATATGATTGGACTTTGGATCCTGTTCCTGGATGTTTTTTGACACACCTCAAGACCATTGAAATCTCTATGTTTTGTGGATCAGAAATTGAGCTACATGCAGTTAGGATTTTGCTTAAAAGTGCAGCAGTCCTAGAGAAGATTGTTATTTCCTTTAATCCCTGGGAATTAAAAGATGCTGATGGCTTAAAGAAGCAACAGGAGGCTCAAGAACAAATACTATCTTTTCCTAGAGCATCATTGAGTTGTCTTATAGCCATATCTTGTCCACCAAAAGAGAAGAAACGCCTCGAGTTCTTCTTATGAGCCTTCTGCTGGTTTCAACTTTTAAAATAAGAATATGGCTGACTATTTCATGGTATAACAAAATTGAATGACATGTTTAGCAATTAGCATCTACTTTTTCACATACACGGTCTAGAAATTACAGTTATGGAATTCTTTTCTTCTCTGCTGGATTGATAATTAGTTTTATATTTCCAAGCTTGATTTGTGCTTGATTTTTATGTTTTTGGTATGTTTGCATCAGCCTGCCTTTTGGAACTCCATGCCATTTGTAAAATACAATTACTAATCTGCATATGAAATTCATGTTACTTTTTTAATTGAATACCTGTTTAAATAATTTTATTCAAAATTTTCCTTTGGCTAGTGAAGCCACTGGAGATCAAATCCTGGTTCTGGTGCCATCACAAGGGTAGAGGAGCCTATAGGCGAAAAGGACATTTACAATTATTGCATGCAGCTTAACTTGCGTTAGAAAGAGAAATGACTTGGTTATGATAGTTTTGTGGAAGCCTGTAAGGGCTTTTTGTGAGACTCTGACCTAGAAGTACTGCATCAACTCCATCCCCTTTTGCTGTCCATATATCAATGCTAGATCAAACCAAGATTTTTGCATTCTGTGGCACATAACAGGACTCTTGATATAAATAAAGTGATGGTTGGAAACACTAGAATGCTGGCAGAAGATTAAGAAACTACTTTCGAATTACTAGATAGAAATACCAGATAGAAAAGCAACAGTTGGAGTCGGAGAGGGAGAGTCAGCCAAAAAAAAGTTTCACTTTCATAGATCATGACTATATTTAATTTTTCAAGCTATGTTTTTCTTTTTGTGATAATTTGATAGTTGAGAATGTAGATTTGAATCCAGTAAATTTTCATTGGAAATACCAAATGTGCCAGTTAAATGACAAAACTTTTGACTCTAAACTATATGATTTAATGTTCATAAAATTTTAAAAAAATTTGTAAGCTTTTTTTTTTTCCCTCCATTTTCTTCCCTACAAAAACCCTGGCCAAAATGGCCAAATACTATCTTTGGCTAAAATATTTAGCAATCTATCGCTGTATGCGAAATATTTAGCAATATACCATTGTTTGTGAAACTCGAGTTACATGTCAAACTTCGAATTTCACAAACTCAAATTTCAAAACAGTGGTAGATTGCTAAATATTTTCAGTCAATGATGGTATTTGGCCATTTTGGCCCCAAAACTATTGCTTCCCTTACTTTGTACTTAATATATATATAAGTGACATGGCAAAACAGGCAAGTCGGGTTCATTAATCAGGTTCAAGGTTAAAAACAGGTCATTTTGCCATATATTCGGGTCGGGTCAATTGGGTTGCAGGTTAAAAACGAGTTCAGGTCAATTGAGTTGTGCGTCAGGTCGGGTTGACCGTATTTTTCACATGAATTATTTTTTTTTTGTTTATAAAGAAAAAATCATGTATATGCTATCTGAAAAGTCATACAACAAATTATTTGATATAAAATGCATTACTTTGAATTCACCACTTATATCAAGAATGAAAATAATTTTAAAATTATACAAATCTTAACATTGCTATATAAAATAAAATAACACAAAAATAAATAAATAAAAATACACAAGTTTTATTTCTACACAATATCAACATCCCAAAATATAAAACAAAATTACAAGTGACTTATTGAATAACTCATTTGATAAAGAATAAAAATATATAAGAAATTTACAATCTTCAAAATTAATTTTATAATCTATTATCAATTGTAATTGGCATTCTATATTAATTTGAGATATACATTAAAATTTGATTGTTTACTTATTTATATATGGTCTCTTTATGAATATCAGATCATTGTTAAGCAACACATACTCTAGAAAATATCATAATTTATTTTGAAAAGCCAGTTATTTTGGACATAAATTGTTAAAAAATAGGTCTAAGCATTTATAATTTATACTAATTTGATATTTTGGCTTCACTATTTTCACACTTGTGAATGTTTATAACACATGTCCATAATTTTAAATCTATATTTTTAACTCTACTGTATCTAGATTATTTTGACATGTACTTTGTTATTTGACATCTAAAAATCTTTACTTATTACAGAATGTTCAACCATTCATTTTTCAATTAATTTGCATGCAATTATGTAAATGACTCAATTGTTTCTTTAAAGCTCACAACAAACAATTAAATTAATATTATCTTAATTTTTTTTTAATGATTCTGGTTGCAAGTCGGGTTGGGTTGACCAACAAAAACACAAGTCGAGTCATGGGTCAACACATTTTTGTTTCGGGTCAAAAAATTGAGTTCTTGTTAGGTATTTTCGGGTCGAATAAGTAAATTCTAATATGTTTTACCATTTCTATACATCACCATTTTTATTCTAATATTTCTATTTATTTAGTTTAATTAATGCTCCATGGAGTCCATTCACCATATTGCATACACGGATACCTACAGAAAGGGGAAAAAAGATGGTATTTAAATTCTAAAGTGCAACTTTAAAAAATTGTATTTTAAAGTCTTTCGCGGCAACATGAAATTATTGGCCCCAAGTGTGTAGCATTTGTGCATATAACTGCCTTCATTAAATGGAGGCGCAAAACAAAAACAACATTCAAAAAGTCATCCTTTCGACAAACCAATCCTATATATATGTATAAATAGTAAATACACACTATCAAAACTGAATTAGAAGAAATCAATAAAAGTCTCTTTTAACTCTCTCTAGGTCTCATCCACTTCAATAGCACCACCTTCATGCTCGGAGGTATTCTCTCTCTCTCTCCCTCTGAAATATAAAATGTTACATTCTTTTAGCTTAATTACTCTATTTGGTTTCTGGGTTCTTAATTTTTTTGTCCTGGTATAGTTTAGTGTAGCCAAGGCTGCTTCTAAATAGTCAATTGTATTTGTTGTTTTGGAGAACAACAAAAACTGTCAAGTGGGTTAGTAATTTTAGTAAAAAAAAAAAGGGGCAGATAAGATGGAATAAAGGGCAAGAGCCAAGAGGACCTCATATTTGTGAAAAATGCAATGTGTTTATGCTCTTAAATCCTCTTCTTGCTGACTTGCTTTGTAATTCTTTAGTTTTTAGTTTTTTTTTTTTTTTGGGTATGTTATTTATAAATGGATGCATGTGTCTCTGCCTTTTTTTTTTTTCTTTTTTTTTTCTTATTCTGGCATTTTGACATGTCATAGTGAATCAGAAAAATGTATATCGTGTCCAAGAACAAATTTTAGAAACAAAAACAAAAGGTCAACAATTTTATAATAATGATTAAATTCAACCTTTCTTAACCGCCAAAGTTTTTGGGACAATTTGTAATTTATCATAGTTTTGGAGAAAGTTCTCTTGAGTTTCAAACTTTGCCTCTACTTTACCTCCCATATAAGAAGTTGAAAGTCCCACGTGTTGAGCCTTACTAGGCTCACACATGAAGGGGAAGTGTTAAACTTTTGATTAAATGGTTAAATTCACAATTTTTTAACCGCCTAAACTTTTGGGACAATTGGAAAATTATCAAGTGAAGAACATGACACAAGTCAATGTGATGAGATGAGATACAGAGCAAGGAGTATCTCATATTTGCAGTAATTTGTTGAAATTTGAATAAGTTTTCCTCATTGCATTCTTATTACTTTGTATTTTATTTTTCTTTTGGTGTGTCATGTACAAATGGATGCATGCGCTCCTTTCCATTAGTTTTTTTGTTTTATCACTTTGATAATGTATAATGTGTCTTAGGCAAACTAAATGACTATGGAGAGAATGGATGTAAGTTCTTCAGTATGTAACACCAAGAACCAAAAGTTTAGCAAAGAACGTGATGTGGGTGAAGGTGAAAATAGAATAGACAATCTGGCAGATGCAATTGTTCAACACATCCTGTCCTTCTTTCCAACAAAAGATGCTGCTAAAACTAGCATACTATCAAATAGGTGGAAATACCTGTGGTTATCAGTCCCAGTTCTTGTTTTTAATGATGGGGCATATCATTTTACTGATGCTGAAGAGCCACCACATAAAAGGAAACTCTTTATGGATTTTGTGGAAAGAGTTCTTTTGCTTCGTGAACCCTCAACCATAACAAACTTCTCACTCGCATGCAATGTTCTATCTGATTCGTCTCGCATTACTACATGGATATCTGCTGCAGTGAAGCATAAGGTTCAAGTATTAAATATTAGCCTTTATAAAATTCGAGGACCATTCATGTTGCCTAGTTGCCTTTTTAATTGTGAATCATTACAAGAGTTACATCTCAACATGTTCAATCTTCTTGAGCTTCCTTCTTTTGTATCATTCTCAAATCTCAAGATCTTGACTCTTATCCGCATTGTATTTCCGGATGATCATTCAGCACAAAAGCTCTTTAAAGTTTGCTCCATCTTGGAGGAGTTGTATTTAATTTTTTGTAGTTGGGAGAATGTCAAGGCTGTTTGTATTTCCAGTCCCAAGATTCAGAAATTTTACATACAAGAAAAAGATACTTCATATTGTACTGATACGGATGATGAGGATGGTAAGAATAATTCAGTTGACCAGAATAATGATTCAGATAATGAGAGTGATAACATAGATGATCAGAATAGTCCGGTTTACCTTAATGATGACATAGATGACGTACGTAGTTCAGATGAACAAAGTGATGATGCAGATGATCAATGTGATTCAGATGGTTGTCAGTTTGCGGTTTTTGGGACTAGTTTGAAGTACTTTTCTTACATGGGTGATTTTGTTCATGATTGTCACATTCAAGACTCATCCTCAATAGTTGAAGCACATCTTCAGGCATATAATGGAGACAGAAAAATTGGTTATCGTGCATTGAAACTCCTTCGGGGGCTCTCTAATGCCAAGAGCCTAAAACTAGATGACAATGCAGTTGAGGTATGTTTATTTCCTGAATTGGATGAAACATTTTTCCTTTGATTTTTTTTCATTTTATTATATTATTTTCCTAAGAGGTTCATCTGAATTTCTTGTGAATTATGATATTTGCGTTAGTCTCTTGCTGATGCAGACGAATTATTAGACCATCTGCCTATGTTTTATAATTTGACTCATATACATATTGATTGGGTGGTCTTGATCTACAAACAACAACGTGAAGCACTACTGACCATACTCCGGAAGTCACCTTGTCTTTCTTCCCTTAAGTTTGAAGGGGTAACTCTGCTAGAAATTAATCTCTTTTTTCTTTTACTCTTTGTATGTGTGCGCTTCTGACTAGCATAAACAACTGCTATTACAACTTAAATTTGTATTCTTTGTTATCCGTGTAGTTGTCATTCAAGTTCTGCTATTCTGGAACATATGATTGGACTTTGGATCCTGTGCCTGGATGTTTCTTGACACACCTCAAGACCATTGAAATCTCTATGTTTAATGGATCAGAAATTGAGCTACTTGCAGTTAAGATTTTGCTTAAAAGTGCAACAGTCTTAGAGAAGATGGTTATATCCTTTAATCCATGGGAATTTGAAGACACGGATGGCTTAAAGAAGCAACAGGAGGTTCAGGAACAAATACTATCTTTTCCTAGAGGGTCCTCGAGTTGTCTTATAGCTATATCTTGTCCACCGAAGAAGAACAAAACCATTGAGTTCTGTTAACCCTTCTGATGGTTCCAACTTTTCAAATAAGAACATGGCTGGCTATTGCATGGTGTAACAAAATTGAATGACATGTTAGGCATCTACATTTTCACATGCTAGGTCTGTAAATTACTGTTATGGAATTCTCTTCTTTGCTGGATTGAAAATTAATTTTAAGATCCTCCAACCGTTAGTGCATGTCTGCTTGATGTTATGTCTTTGGTATGGTTGTCATCTCTCTGGCTTTTTCGGATGTCCATGCCATTTCTAAAATACAAAGGTGGTGCATGCAGCTTAACTCGCATTATAAAGAGAAACGACTTGGTTATGATAGTTTTGCTGGTACTGTGTTTTGGTCTAGGGGATATCTTTGGTGGATGCATAGTCGTCTACTTTACTAATCTCTTCCAACAGGCTTATTTTGTGGAAGCCTGAAAGGGCTTTTTGTGAGACTGAAACCTAGAAGTACTGCATTAACTCTATTCCCTTTTGTTGTCCATATATCAATACTACATCAAACTAAAATTTCTGCATTATGTGGCACATAACAGAATATAAATAAAGTGATGCTAACACTAGAACGTTGGTTGAAGTTGAGAAAAGCAAGAATTGAAATAGAGTCAGATTCAAAAAGAGTATTCCTCTTTTCTTTTCTTTTTCTTTTTTTCATTCAAAACTGTGCTAGAGAATTTTATAGATCATGATTATATTTAATCTTGAAACATGATTATTGTTCATAAAATTTAAAACAAGTCAAAAAAGGTAAAAACTGTTTTCCGCTTTAAAATAGTGGAAAAATCGCGTTCATTTCTCTACGACCACCATGACCATCATCACCACATTAACTTCAATGTTGTCACCACCATCATCACTCACTCACTCCAATATTTCCACAGCCACCATCACCACTCTTCGTCCCACACTGCTTTCTTTACCACCACGCTATTGTTGTCTCTCCCATATCTGCCACACCACCTTTTCTTTTCCATTTCCATTGCTACCATCACTTTTGTGATGTTGATGATTTTCTTGCGGTTCATAAGATCATTTTTTGAGTCAATCAAACACATGACAATAAATATAATAAAATACATTTTTCCGTAACATGTTTTCCAAAAAAAATTTCCCACTAAAACGTTTTCCGACAAAACAAATGAAGTGTAACTATACAAACTACGTGAATGTGACATTAATAATGGTAAATTGGAAGAAAACGGGGGTCAGCGAAGCTCAATTTCGGAAATGATCCTCTCTCATCCCAAACACCTTCCTTACCAATGTTCTATTTTTTTGGATAATTTGATAGTTGCAGCAGTTTTTTTTTTTTTTTTTTTTCTGTTACACTGTTTTTGCTAACATATTTGTTATGTGACCGAAAACTAAACATATTAGTTACAAGACCTTATTTGGAATGTGAATAACTTGATTTTCTGAAACTCTAAAGACTTTATATATATATATATATATATATATATATCATGTTAGGTTTTTTCCAAGGAATTCAAGTCTATGAGTTCTTAATGAGGTCACATGACTAATATGTTTCGTTTTCCGTTACATAACTAATATATTTGCAAAAATAGCACTGGGCCAAAAAAAAAAAAACCGAAGAAGGGATATTTATTAGAAGAGAATTATATGTCTGCAACATTTTCACAACATTTTTATAACAAATCCTAAGTGACAGGTTGATACTGGTTGTTATTGTAGTGGCAGGTTGATGCTGATTGCTATTATAGTGGCAAAAAAGTAAACTTCGTGTTAGGTTCAAATTTGAACCAATAACAACTAACTACCTATATTTGTTGTGAAAATATTACAAAAATATTGTGGACATAGCTTCTCCCTTATTAGAAATCTAAATTTTTTTTTTTTGATGATCAGAAACTTTTATTACCAAACACAAAGGACAATGACTAAATAGCAACTACAACAGTGAGATGTTTTGAATTAATTACATCCATAAAAGGGCTAGGAGCATAACCCTGACAAAAAACACCAGACACATTTTTCCCAAGAAGCTAATACATGGGCTGCTTTATTTGATTCTCTTGGACTCCACCTAAAAACAAATTGCTGGCCACTATGAAGCACGTGTGCGTTTTGGGATTCGGGTGCGGGTGCGGGAGCGGGTGCGGGACTTGGCAATTTCTGAAAAAGTAGGGTGCGGGTGCGGCGATTAAAAAATTATTAAAAATATTTTTATTTATATTTTTAATATATTGCTAAACATACTTTTTTCACATTATATAAACATATACCAAATTTAAGAATAATAATAAATAATAACTGGAATACAACTTCATTATATAAACATTCTATGATGTTCGAAAATTAAAATACAATTCACAAGTTTGAAACTAAAACAAAATAAAAGATAGAAAAAAATCAGTTCATCACAGTCCACAACACAATCACAAATCATAATAACTAATAGTTGCAAATTTATCTATTAACTAACTAAAAAATCATATATTAACAATAAACTAAGAGTGTGAGTGTGAGAGCCATCAGCTATGATACCTGACAGTGAGGGGAGACAGAGAGCAAGGGAGACGAAGTGGAGCGCTGAAAAATGAGATGTGCTGAAGAGTGAAGGACTGAAGGTAGAGAGTGGGAGAGACTTGAGAGCACTAGCTTGAAGAGGCAAGGGCTGGGCAGTGGGGCGGCTGAGAGTACAAAACCAGACTTGAAAAAAAAATGAAGAGAGGTTTATGGCTGCTGGGACGAGTGATCTGTGAGGGAGCTTAGGCATATAAGGGTTTCAAATTTTTTTTTACAAAACGCAGCCGTTTGGCATTTTTTTTTTTTTTGGGCTAAGTAAAACAGTGCGTTTCGCACTGTTTTTTTTTTTTTTTTTTTTGAATTTCGGCCGGTATCAGCCGATATCGGCGTTGTGCCCGATATGGACCGATTCAGGCCGAATTGGGGCGCATCGGCCTGAATCGGCGCCATATCGGCGTGAATCGCGCCGAAAAAAATGATTTTTTATGCCGGACGCAGCACGGACGTGCAAGCAACGGCGTCGCCTGCGCGTCGCCGCGTCCGACGTGGGTGCGGCGGCCCAAACGCCGCACCTGTGCTTCATAGGCTGGCCACAATATGCCCACAAAAGAGTATCAGCAGTTATGGTTGAGATTCTCCAAGGCACGACATCAATTAGGGCTCTAAGAGCTTCAATACAAGCTTTGGCATTACTCTCAACCACAACATTCTCAAAACCACGATATTACAGCTACACGAGTCGCCAAATTAATGGCTTCAACCTCTGCTTGGAGAGGGAGGTTGGTTTCCACTCGTTTAGACAAGGAGAAAATCAGGTCACCTCTCCAATCTCTTGCCACAATGGCAATGAATGAATGATGCAGCCCCACCGCCACATCGCAGTTTATTTTTACAACTCCTTGCTCAGGCCTGTTCCAAGAATAAACAAATAATCTAGGCGACCCTAGGACATCAGTGAGCATAGCGAAGTGTTCATTAAATTTTTTCAAGATTATTTGTAGACTTTTATCTGGGGAAAACTTCATTCTTTTGTGAACAGCTTGATTTCTAGCAAACCAAAGTTGCTCCAACACCAAAGCCCCAAATAAAAGGAACTCCTCCTTGTCAAAAGAGCCATGGAAAGTGTAAGTGCACAATTTTTACCCGGTCCAATCACTAGATGGACTCAGGCCCAAAGAGCTTTATACAATGAAATTTGTAGAATATGGATTTGAAACCTAGGCATGGATGTTGGAGAAATAATAAACGGGCTAGATTGCTGCTCTCTTAAGCAAATAATAGATGAATATGACAAAAAAAAACTCTCCTCGGATGTAAGCTGAGAACCACTTATATTGCCTTTCTTTCTTTAAGTAAAAGATTACAATTGAAGTTAAAGTCTTCAATTCCTTCTCTCTTTTGATCTCTTTCCTCTAATTCTCCGATTCCCCCTCTTCTACCTCTCTCGTTTTCTATATCCATCTTCTTTTCCCCTTTTCTTCCATGTGTAGCACAAATCTTCCAAATAGATACTTGTCCCATCCACCATCTTCTTGAAGTTTTCAAACAATAGCTGGAAGGCTGAATATTACTGTTCAGAGGTCATTTCTCCATTAATGCGGCTAGGGAGATAGGTGCAGGGTCTTTAATGCGATGGTAGCACCCCTTTCTCTCGATATTTCACATACGTTCTTTCTCTTCACAACAACATAGAACACATCTTTACCCACCAGGCCTTCCAGAATTCTCTCCCCATATATCATGACACGTCACACGGTCTTTAGCTGACCTGACTGAGGAGATGCCTCTCCTCGGACAACCTCACCAATCTATCTAGCACGAGTCGACTTGTGAGCCTTGAAGACTCTGCTCGGACAGGCTTACACCACCAAATCAGGCCCAATACCCAAATGCATATTTTGACCATTTTACCCCCACAAAAAGAAAGAAGGGGGGATACAAGAAAGTTTATAAACTAACCTGGATTAGAAAACTGCATTGCATCTGGTCTACAACCCCAAATATTGCTAGCCCACAAAGATCTGACTGCATGACAAAATACAAAGAGATGTAAAGAAGATTTAGGTGAGGCATCACATAGAGGACAGTTGGGATCTATTGATGAAAAGAATCTTATCAATTTTTCCTTGGTGGGAAGAATGTCTGAGGCAACTCTCCATAAGACCATCTTAAGTCTATCATGTATTTTTTATTTCCAGATTTTTTACTTCACCAGGTCAGTCTCAATGGAATCAGATAGAGCTAGAATTTCCTTGTAAGCCGACTTCACTAAGAGCATTCCATTATGGGATTTCAGCCATAATCAATTATCCTCCTTTGGTTCACTTTGACTGGAATTTTCTTAATAGCCTTGGCTGAGACTTCAGTAAATAATTCATAGAATTTCGACTCGTCCCACCTTGACTTATCTGGGGTTAGAAGCTGTGATACTACCAAGCAACTAGATTGATTTTCAGGTGACAAAGGTACCGGTTTATAATTTGATAGGTCTGGGACCCAAGGATCTTCCCATGTGAGAATACTTTCTCCATTGCAAACCTGCTTACAAGCTCCAGCCACAAGAATATGCCTAGCAGATTCCACACTCTTCCATGTCCAAGAAGCCTTTTTGGATGATTCAGCATTGAGCCAATGTCTTCTCACCTTATATTTGGCAATAAGTGCTTGCACACATGGTCTGTTGGACTAATTTAAAATCCACCAAGCAACTTTGGAGAGGAGGGCCATATTGATATCAGAGAAGTGCCTAAACCCAAGGCCACCAAAATTTTTTGGTTGGCATAAATTGTCTCAAGCTAGAGGAGTAAAATAATGGATTGAGTTTTTTGATGGGCTCTACCAAAATTTTTTTAGTAGAAATCTAAACATTTTAGTTGAAAACACAAAGAGAAGCAAGACTCTTCGATACTTCCTTTCCAATGTTGCCTAAACTTAAAAAATAGACATATCGCCACTTGTAATTCAGCCCACCTTGATAGGCCAGGCCCACGTACTAGTTTCACCACTGCGCTGACGTTCTAGTTTCCACTCATTCCATCTCCATCATTTTCACTTTTTCACCGCCTCATTTTTGAAGGGATTTTAAACTTTTACTAACTTGATTCCCGCCAAAAAAGAAGAAGAAGAAGCTATTACTATTAAATATAAGAGATTCCTCTTTCCCCTAACCTCCTCCTCCATCTGAAACCACCAAGCCATGCCACCCACCATAAACGCCGTCGTTTAATTCCCTCCAGTGGCATAAACAGTAATTATCCAGCCATTATTACTCTTTTATATAATTTTGTTTGATTAATTTTTGTTGATAAGTATAATGTTCTCAGATTAATTTATACATATCATGTTAGGTGTGTTTTAACTTTTTAAGTCTGCAACACTTAAATGTGTAAGCATGTACACTATAATATATCCTTTAAGCTGTAATTTTGCATAATACAACTCTTCCTACACGTACTTGTGTCCGAATTTGTGCTTCCAAGTTTGCGGTAAGTTAATGACAGACGTACGATTTAGGCATTTTATTATGAACAAATTCAGTACATATACAAATTGGAGTGTTCTCTAAGAATAAATGTGACCGATCCTTAAGGAGGGAGCCACAGTTCGAATTGAGGGGGCTGAAGAATAAAGCTTTTTTTTTTTTTTTTGGGTGAAAATCAAAATTAGCATTCGATTATTATTAACAAAATGTCAACAAAATGAAAAGACACAAGGAAATCGTTTCTTATTACATTCCAATGCTATTATCTATGAAAATGAAGTTTCAACATTCTTTTAATTCTTGAAAATTATTTGTGATTGATTCCATACTAAATATTGTAGTAATTACGTTTTTAATGTATAAGGTCATATATCATAGTTGATATACCCATAAACTTTATGTTTATTATCTCATAGTAAACATAAAAGTTTGTTTCTAATTAGAGTATCCATAACAATGGAACTAAAAATTTAGCTATTTAGCATCATAAAAAGTTATTTTATTTATTTTAGCTACTCACTTTACAAAACATCCAGTAGTGGATCTATTTTAGCTTTCAATACAATAAAATAATATAAACATCATAATAAAATAATATATCTACTATAATAAAATAATATATCCACTACAATAAATAACAATCACAACCACCGCAACCGCTACCGCTACCGTTGCCACTACCACAACCGCCACCAACTCTTCCACCGTCACCCCCACCTTCGCTACCGCCACATGATAGCAAATAATCGTCTGGTGTTAATAAGTGATTTTTTATCTCCAAATTATACTTATACATTTTTTTTTTATTAAAACAATTTCTCAATCATCATGATAGCAAATAATAATCTAATATAATAATAATTTTTTTAATCCCAAATTATATATATATACACACACACACACACATACAATTTTTTTTGGGCCAAAAACAATTTCTTATATCTTAATCATTAAACTTATTGTAAAATTATTGTAAAATATTATAAAAGTAACATATATAATTTTATTATATAGTAAAATATTTACTCAACAAAAACCAAAAACCTAAACCCAAACCCAAACCCAAAAGCACACATCCCCAAACTTAATAATTAAATGCACCTAAACACCACCCATTGCCCATTCCTATTCCCATACCCACTCTCTCTCTTTCTCTCTCTAATTCAATTCATACCGCTAATCTAGGAAAATTTCTCAACAAGTTCGGAAATTATGATTTTCTTTTTCTTCTTTTGATTCTTTGTTTGAGCTGTTCTTTTGTTTGAGATTTTTTAGTGTATTTGTTCTATTGTGTTTCCAGGGTTTATTATGTGATTGTGATCTAGAATCCAAGTAGAGCCTGTTGTGAAGATTTTTTAATTTTGGTTTTCTTTTGACAAATCTTGCTTTATTCTCTGTTTGGTTGCTGAGATAATGAAATGAAATCATTGTGCAGCTCCAAATTTTGACAAATCTTGCTTTATCCGTAATAAACATAAAAGTTTAGGACTTGGGTTTGGTAGATGCAATCTTACCTATTCAATTGAAGTGTGCAGCTCCAAATTTCTGTTATTTTATCAATTATGGTAGTGGTAGAAATGCAAATAAGATCTACCAAATGCCAATGACATTTAGGTCAATTAAAATTCTTGTTATTTCCAACGGAGACACACAGGTTCAAATCTCTTTCCCCCACATCTGCATTAGTGGATGCAAAAATTATGCAAATTTGCACATCTAAAACTTTTTTTTTTATTTTTACAATCCCATTTTTACAAAACACCAAAATCAGTTTGTCTATTATACACATTTATTCAAATAAAATATTCATCCACACCCACCATCAACCCACCCAGCCACCATTATCAACCAACAAACCTTTAGCTAATTCATTCCTATCAAACACATAAGCAGTCAACAAAATGCTTAAAAAAAACACACACACACAATAGCCGCTGCTCCTCCAAGGTGTTGCTCTGTTCCTCCAAGGTGTTGGTGTTGCTCTGAAGTAGCCGCAAAAAACACAATCACCCACATCAGTTGGTGTTGCTCTGTTCCTCCAAGGTTCCAAGCTTCATTTTTTTTTTCTACTACTACTATAGCCGCTGCTTCTTCTTCTTCGTCTTGACTGCTTCTCCTTCTTCTTCTTTGATGATTGACATAGATTTGTAAATGGTTTTGATGATATGGTTTTGTAAATGGGTTTGAGGAGTTTGAGATTTAGCTTTAAGAAAACTATATGGGTTTGATGAGTTAAGATCACGATCTAGATCTAGGATTTTTTTGATGATTTTGATGATTTGTTTGGATTTGATGATTTGTATGGAGGAGATAGAGATGGAAGAGAGTCTAGCCGGGAAGAGAGGGAATTGATGGAGAAGAGAGAGAATGTAACTTGAGAAGTGAGAGAAAAAAGTATTAAAAAAATAAAATACACAGCTACAGTAACCGTGCATATATGCACGATTACTGTAGCAATTGTGCATAAATGCACAATTTTACATTCATTGACGGTGTTTTTTTGCTCAAAATGTGTAAAATGAGCATTTTTTTCTATTTTGCACAATTTTGCATCAACTGATGCAGTTGCTCTTAAGGATGTATTAAGAGAGAAAGAAATGCAAATAAGTTCCAACCAAATAAATAAATACAAAATACATAATGAGAGTATTTTTATATAGGGGCCAATTGACACAGGACAAACTAAATGCTTTCGATGGAAATAATTAAGAGATAGATAATTAAAGGATAGAACCTAGGAATCAGCATCATGCATAGAAAAACCATTAGGAGTCAGCACCTAGTTGGTTGGAGTTAACACTAGACTAAAAACCAAAAGAAACTTTCATTCATCAATATCTTCTCTCTTTGATAGGAACATAGTCTACTTTTATAGGAATACTAAGCCCTACTTCTAATTGGAGTAGGAAACCTTAATTGCTTGATTACAATATACCATTGACTTTAAATAAAAGTACTAATAAACCTAATCAAATACTATCTAAATAAAATACAATAACCCGAATATACAATTGACTAGCATAATTAAATTGTACTAAATTAAATAAATTTCTGTGTGTCTCCTGCATCACCAATCAATCTGGTCCAAGATTCTGAACTGTTGAAAATTTTGGAATAGCTCATTTTTAGCTGAATATTGTACCTATCTATGTCTCTACAAATTTTTCTATCACAGCATTTTATAGATTGTTTATAGCTGACAAAGTATTCTTAATTTTAGGTAACTAACAAACCATTTGAAAATGGATGAAAGTGGTCTTATTCAAAAACCCAAAAGGCAAAAGTTGAATGACGAACAAGACATTGACAAGGAAAGCTTAGACAATTTACCTTGTGAGATTGTTCAATATATACTTTCCTTACTGCCAACAAAAGATGCTGCAAGGACAAGCATACTCTCAAAAAGCTGGAAAAATCGATGGATGTGCATTCCCAATCTTGTCTTTCGACAAATGTGCCATGGTGAGAGAACACATTTCAAGAATTTTGTGAATAGAGTGCTTCTTCTTCGTGATTCTGATATAGAAAAATTCACTCTCTATTTTCATGTGCTACATGATGCATTTCTTGTTAATGCATGGATCTCTGCCGTAGTAAGGCATAATGTTCAAGAGTTGTATATTAGCCTATCCAGCTTTGATGGACCATTTTCACTGTCTGATTGCTTGTTTACTTGTGCGACGCTGACACACTTAGACCTTACTATGCCCTGTAATACTTAAATTTCCTCCTACAATTTTTTCTCAAAGCTCAAAATCTTAGCTCTTAGGTGTGTTAGCTTTTCAGATGCGCACTCAACCCAGCAGCTACTTTCCTGGTTTTCCAGTCCTTAAGAACTTGTGTTTAGATGAGTGCCATTGGATGAATCAGAAGGTTGTGAGTATTTGTGTCCCCAAGCTTTCTTGCTTGGTCATACATGAAGCTGAAGGAAAGGTGGAGTGATTTGAATGGTAGGTCACAATTTTGGGAGTTAGTCTCATAGAATTTTACGACACGGGTGAATTCTGCAATGAATATTCTTTATGTAACTCATCCTTACTTGAAGAGGCATCCATTTATGCTTGTGGCTCCAAGAAAAGACCAAGACAAGTTGTTGCCAACCGTATTTATAAGCTTCTAATAGGGTTCTCTAATGCAAAAGGAATAATGCTTTCCAGCTTTGCTGTTAAGGTATGGTTACTTCTCTCTACATAATGTCTAAAAATCTGATTATAGTATATTAGTATCAACATAATGGCGGAAATTAAGCCCTCTTCAATTGCTTGCATGAATATATTATCATTTAATGGTAAAATTAGAAAAGTTAGCAAACTTAAGGTTGATACTATGTCATATAAGGAAAGTAAGCATTTATGCTTTCATGCTGGTTGAGTTGTAACATATGTTTAAAAAATTTATTGTGGAGGAGGCAATGTTATGGCACAGAAGAGACTTGATTCCTGACCAATTAATTATATGTGGATTCAGCTTTACTACGTTTGAAACCATTTTATTAACATTGACAAACAATTTCACCATATTCAAGATTTTTTTCACTTTTGCTTACAATCTGCATCCTATGTGGGTATATCTGGTCCAATCACTCCCATATTCAAAATCCTATATCCCTATGCTAACTTCAAAGATATGTTATGATGATGTAAAGAAAATCAGTAGGCTGGATGCTTCGGATTTGAAAGGACTACCGGTTGTTTCTGCAGCCTGCAACCTGAGAAGAAGAAAAGCGAATCAAAGGTGACCGGGGCTGCCGGCCGAAAACCCTCCGATGGCAAAGTTAGTTTTTCTTTCTACTTATCTGAGTTCCAACTTTTCTGGAGTGACAAAATGAACATACCTTGGCCTTGTCTGAAACAGCCCTTTTATAGTGCTCTTACAGGCGGTTATCAAGATTGGAACCTCTCCTAGATTCGAGGAGAGGTAGGAATTAAGTGTAACTTGCATAACTGTTTGGGAGTTATGCTTCTGTTCCACAACGGATACCTGGCGGTTATGCGTGGGATAAGGGATTGTCACGTCATGCTCGGGGATTTTCCTAAGTATGGTACCCTCGTCCTGGAGCTCCTTGAGTGTGTACTGGTACGCGCAGGGGCTGTTTCGTCTAATAGAAGAATTCTTTCAGGACGAGGTTATTAGCGCTCTGGACGAGTGCATCATTCTGGTGATGCTTACCTCGTCCAGAACTCTTTTTCCTTCGACGAGGTAATTCTGGGTAAGTTCCTGAGAGTGTTTACGATAGTAGCCGGTTATGGACGACCTTATGGACGACTTGGAGATAGGCTAAATCAGTACCCTATCAGTTGCCCCCTGTTCAAAGGTCGTCCAAAACTCTTTGGTTTCTGGACTCGCTTCAACATTATTCCACATGTCTCAAGGTAAAGGGTACCCCAAATTATGCCACGCGTCATTATTTACTCGGATCAACCGTTGTGTCAATTTGGGTTTTTGAGGAGGCTGCCACGTGGTTCTTCTTGATTGGACACTTCGTTTCAGGTTTTACTTTTCAACGCCTATAAATAGTGGTTTTCCTCCTATACCCTCTCCATTTTCAAATTCCCTTGTTTGACATCTCTCGTCCATCGCCTCGTCTAGGAGTATTCCAGCGTTCCTAGTTTCCTTCGTCTAGAACCAGGTATTTTCTCTACGCTCGTCTTTAGGCTTCCCTTACATTTCCACAATGTCCGAGATTTTTTCTTCGTCTAGCAATAGTGTTGATAGGAGATAGACGAGTATCGCAATACAACTAGCTACAGTGGCTCTAGTAGTGATAGCAGTAGTAGCGATGGCCATACTACATACGAGTATGTTTCTGGGGTTCCTGGGGTTTCTCTTAGAAGTTTTCCAGGAAGAGTTTAGGACGAGAGTGTTGTCAGGGTCTAAGGCTGGCCCTCTATGCCCCTTCGTCCACTAGAGAGACGAGGCGAGTTGTTGAGACTGTTTATAGCTGTGCCTAGGGCCTCTGGCCAGGATGGATGAGAGAAAATTAGCATCTCTACGAATGGTACCAAATTCCAGACGAGCTAAATCCCAGATTGGCCGTCCGTAATGAATGGTGTTGCCACCTCATTTTGGTGTTGGGGTTACGAAGCCTATCTCCTAGGGGGTCTTAGGCTTCCTCTCAACGCTTTCGCTAGGGAGTTACTTACTAGTTAGGTATAGGTTTGTGTCAACTAAATCCTAATGCATGGAGGCTAGTTGTTTCTATGCAAGTTTTGTGGAGAGAGGTTTTTGAAGGGATCGTCCTCTTACCGTGGACGAGTTCCTTTTTTGCTATAAACCCTCTGAAATTAGTCAATCTCGTGGCTTTTATCAATTCACGGCCAGGAGAAAAGACTGTAGGATAATAAAATCTTTGGTTACCTCAGATAGAGCTGGAAGACGGAGTTCTTCTTCGTCTCAGGTCCTTGGGCAGGACGCCCTGCTGAGGTGGGCAGGGATTCATTTCCCCCATATACAGGAGAATTAGAAACCTTCGTCCTGAAGGTATGCTCACCACTACCGTAGCATTACCTTTATTATATATCTTTCTGAGCTAATATCCTCGTCCTTATTGCAGGTGTTAGAAGGCCGTCGTTGAGCAAATTCTATCTAGGACGCGTCCAGAAAGCTCGTCTTCATCCAGAGAGGGACTTCACTCTTTGGTCACTTTGCAGCGTCTTGCAACTTGGGGACTTGGCCTCGAGCCCTCTCTTGAAGCCTTAGCCCACGAAATTACAGTCCGTCGACGTGAGTTCTCGTCTTGCACTTCCTCTCTTTTTTTTTTTTTTAACTTATTATTATTATTATTTATTTTAGGGATGGCTACAATGAAGGAAAACAAAGGCAAGGGAGTCGCAGATGGGCGTCCTAATCAAGACACCGAGACTAGGCTCGTCCTGCTGCTGGCGACAAGAGGAGCCTGTCAAAGGCCATCAATCTTGAAAACCTCCCCAGCCGGAGAGCCAAGCACAGGAGGTCGTCCAAGCCTGGGTTCATCTCTCCTGCTGTCCCTGTTCCTCCTCTCAACCACCGTCCGTCCAGATCTTCGACGTGGAGTCGTCTGAGCCTGCTCCCCTCCACCGTCCAAGACCGGCGTTCTTGCCTCGTCCCAACCTCCCGTTGACGTTGTGCCCAACCTTCTTGAGAGCGAGGGCTTGGCTTGGGAGAGGTTCCAACAGGCAGTGTCTGACGAGGACGTGGCTGCATGCTATAACATGCCCTGAAAGATTTTGAGCACTCGGGTGTCCACGATCTTTTCAAGGTAACTGATACAAATTTGTTCTCGTCATTAGTTTTTTATGCTTGTTTACTTTGCTTGATACAAAGTTTCTTATGTTTGTGCAGGCCATGTCCAAGTTTATAGCTGCGTCCAGGCAGGCTGCTGATCTGGACAGGACGAGGCTGCTGTGGAGAGGAGGATCAAGGAGGTCAAAGATGAATGCAAGGGCTGGGCTGAGACGACTGCCGAGGCTAAGGACGCGCCAAGGGTTTGCTGAACCTCGTCGAGGAACTAAAGGCTATATAGTGGAAAAGGACTCTTGTCTTGACCACTTTCAAAGAAGATCGACGAGCTAAGCAATTCCCTTGTGAGGACTAAGGACGAGGCCGTGGAGGAATTTAGGGCTTCGAAGCAGTTTACTGACCTTTTGGACACCAACTATGCGGCTGGATTTGAAGACTTTCACATGGAGCGAAAGAAAAGTTTCCAGAAGTTGATTTCAGTCCTATCGTCCTTCAACTTGGAGGTGCTGCTAGTTCTTTTCTTCAGACCAGCTCTGAGGATGTCAACGTTGAAGACGATGCCTCGACCAGACCTGCTGAAGACGACCATGACGCCTGATACCTGTTATTCGAAGACTCCAATATTTGTTCAAGTGTTTTTTTTTTTTTTTTTCGTCTTGTTGTTCTTTCTTTTTTTTTTTTTTTTTTTTTTTTTTTAAATGTACTTAAAAATTTGAATGTTATTCAAGTACAATTTCCTCGTCTAGAGTGTTCTAGACGAGCTTATGAACAATGTCTTTTACTGTTTATTTTATAAGGGTTTTTGGACGGTGGTCATCTACCTTTTCAAGTTAAAGAATATCTTCTTTGTTTGTTATCATTTATGTCATTGTCCTTTAAACAATGCTCTAAGTGTTGAATGACCGTCTACAATCTTTTATGGACGACCCATTTAGGACTGATGATGACTGCATTACTTTGGCCTGTCCTTTAGGCGATTATTATTCGCTTTCTCGAAAGCAGTTTATAATGTTTATGTTTTCTCGTCTTGACGAGTGCTCGTCTCTGGAATGTTATATCTTAGGCTTACTTTTCTTTCTTAGACGAGTGGGCCTTGGCCTTTTTCCTTTTGCTTTATCCTCTTTTTTTTTCTTTTTCTTTTTTTGAAGGAAAGCTTTGGACGAGCAGTCCTTGGCTTCTTTCTCTTGCCTTATCCTTTTAAAGGAAAGCTTTGGACGAGAAGGCCTTAGCATTTTTTCTTTGCTTTATCCTCATTTAAAGGGAATCTTAGACGGTTTGCCTTCGTCCCGAGATTTTATTTGTCCAAGGCTTTTTCCTCGTCCGTGGATATTATCGGGGAATTGGAATTCAAGTACATAAGAAATCCAAACCATATTATTACATGAACATTGTTCACAAACTTGGCACACGCTTATAAGCTAGTGCCTTATTAAGATGTCAAGTACATAGCATCGTCTTTCATAAGCTAGTCTGTAAGTAGTGCAAAAGTTTAAGAACTAGTGCACTTTTATTCATAACACACCATAATAGTAGTAAAAGCACGAGTAGATGTACAAACACACAAATCACAACTGTAATTTTGCCACTGACTTCCCTCGTCCCCGCTCATCACTGATAGTACCTTCGCAGATGTTCCACGTTCCAAGGATGCTCTAACTTTCGTCCGTCTAGGGCTTCCAGGTAGTAGGACCCCTGCCTTTTGCAGTTGATTACCCTGTAGGGTCCTTCCCAATTGGGTCCCAGTTTTCCATGAGCTGGTTTCCTGGTTGCCAAGGAGACCCTTTTAGGACAAGGTCCCCCACACCGAACCGTCTGGTTTTACCATGGCATCGTGCTGCTTGGCCATGAGATTTTTGTACCTTGCCGTCCTTTGCTCCGCATCCATTCTTACCTCATCAATAAGATCGAGGTCAAGGCGAAGTTGTTCCCCGTTGTCTTTCTCCTGGTACTCCATCACTCGGTGACTTGCCATATGGACCTCCGCTGGTATGACAGCTTCACTCCCATATGCTAGTTTAAAAGGGGTCTCTCTGTCGGAGTTCGTGCAGTCGTCCTATAGGCCCAAAGAACACTGGTAGCTCGTCTGGCCATATCCCTTTTGCCCCCTCAAGCCGAGTTTTGATGATTTTCAGCAGGGATCGTTTTGCTACTTCTGCTTGCCCCTTTGCCTGTGGATGGGAGGTGAAGAATAGTGATTCTTGATCCAAAGTGATTGTAGAAGTCCCTGAAGGGTGCGTTATCAATTGACGTCCGTTGTCAGATACTATACCCTGGGTACTCCGAACCGCACAGGATATTCTTCCATACGAAATTTTTACGTTTTGCTGAGTGATTGCTGCAAGAGGCTCGGCTTCTACCCACTTGGTAAAGTAATCTATTCCTACCACCAAAACTTCATTGCCGGATTCCTACGGGGAAGGACCCAGATATCCAGGCCCCATTGTGCGAAGGGCCATGGGGCCGTCATTGGGGTCTGGTATTCTGACGGCTGTCTAGGCACATTGCTATTACGCTGGCATTGGTCACATACCTTGACATAGGCTTTAGCGTCTGCCTGCATTGTTGCCAATAGAGCCGGCACGACGACCTTATAGACAAGGGACCTTCCCCTGAATGATTTCCACACGATCCTTCATGAACTTCTTAGAACATAGTTTGACTCGTTAGGAGCCAAGCATCTTAAGTAGGGTTGGGAAAAGCCTCGCTTGTATAACACTTCGTTAATGAGAACATACTTGGCCGACCTGACCCTTACTTTCTCGCCTCATCCTTGTCCTCTGGAAGCCTCCCATCCTTGAGGTAAATTATTATCGGACTCATCCAATTCTCTCCTCCTCCTATCTGCTGTATGTCAGGGATGTCTATGCTCGGCATGTACTGGATGTCGTCGAACTCGTCTATAACCCTGCCGAGGCGGCTTTCGCCAAGGCGTCTGCTTCCGCATTCTCCTCCCTGGGAAGTTGAATAAAACTTATGGCTAAAAATTTTCGGCAAGGCATTTCACTTTGTTAAGGTACTTCTTCATTCGATCCTCCTTGACATCACACATCCCATTTACTTGGTTGATGACCAGTTGAGAGTCTCCTCTGATTGTTAACGACTCCGCCCCTAAGGATTTGCCAATTCCAACCCCTTAAGTAGAGCCTCGTACTCAGCCTCGTTGTTGGTAGTTGGATACTGCAGACGGGCCGCATACTCCAGCTTGTCACCCTCAGGGGACTTCAGTACAATTCCAATCTCCTCCTGCATACAGTGTGGACGATCCGTCTACATTTACCACCCACATTTCATTTCTTTGTCCTTGTTCAGGTTGTCCTGACTGGGGTGAATTCTGCAATGAAATCTACCAACGCTTGCGCTTTTATTGTGCTCCTCGGGAGGTACCTGACATCGAACTCGCTGAGCTCAACGTCCACTGTACTAGCCGTCCAGCAGCTTCCACCTGCTCATCGCCTTTTTTATGGGATGGTCTTTCAGGACGTTGATGACGTGTGCCTGAAAATAATGTCTCAGCTTCCTGGAAGCCGTGACTAATGCGAAGGCTAGTTTCTCCATCATCGGGTATCGTCCTTCTGCCCCTCTCATCGCGTGGCTTGTGTAATAGACCGGCTTCTGGACTCTCCCCTCTTCTCTGACCAACGCTGAGCTTACTGCGTGTGGGGACACTGCCAAGTACAAGTACAACTCTTCCCCAGGTACAGACGGACTCAACAATGGGGCCGTCATTAGATATGTCTTCAAGTCTTGGAAGGCCTTTGACACTCGTCTGTCCATTCAAAAGCCTTCCTAAGGACTTTAAAGAATGGTAAACATTTGTCAGTAGCTTTCGATACAAACCTGTTGAGGGCGGCGACTTGTCCAGTAAGAGACTGGACTTCCTTGATATTTTTCGGTGGCTCCATGTTCAGTATCGCCTGGATTTTATCCGGGTTCGCCTCAATTCCTCTGTGCGACACCATAAACCCCAAGAATTTACCCGATGAAACCCCGAAAGCGCACTTGCCCGGATTTAATTTCATGTGGTACCGTCGCAACGTATCAAAAGTCTCTTGAAGGTCGTCAAGATGTTTATCCTCGTCCTGGCTCTTCACTAGCATGTCGTCCACATAAACCTCCACATTTCGCCCAATTTGAGGACGGAACATATGGTTAACCAGCCTTTGGTACGTCGCCCCTGCGTTCTTCAAACCGAAGGGCATAACCTTGTAGCAATACAACCCTTGGCTCGTGATGAATGAGGTCTTCTCCTGATCCGCTTCATTCATCTGAATCTGATTATACCCTAAGAAAGCGTCCATGAAGCTAAGTATCCTGTGACCTGCCGCCGAGTCCACTAACTGGTCAATGCGTGGCAATGGGTAGCTATCCTTTGGGCAAGCGTTGTTGAGATCAGTGAAGTCCACGCACATCCGCCACTTGCCATTGGCTTTCTTGACCATGACTACGTTCGCCAACCAGTCTGGGTAATGAACTTCTCGGATAAACTTCGCGGCGACCAACTTCTGCACCTCTTCCTTATGGCATTGTCTCGCTCGGGAGCAAAAACTCTTCTCTTCTAACGCACTGGTTTCGAATAGGGGCACACGTTCAGGCTATGGGTAATGACGCTCAGATCAATGCCAGGCATGTCCTCGTGACTCCATGCAAAGACATCGAGGTTTTTCTTCAGAAACCGTACCAAAGCGTGCTTTACCCCCTCTTCCATGCTCGCCCCCACTCTGGTAGACTTCTCGGGCTGGTCATCGTCCAAAGGTGTCCTCTAATGCTTCAGTGGGCTCAGCCACGACCCTTCTTCGTCTATACTCATCGCCTGCATGTGCTCGTCCATGGCCAGCATGGCTAAGTAGCATTCTCTGGCAGCCAGCTGGTCTCCTTGTACCTGGCCTACTCCATGCTCGGTCGGGAATTTGATGGACAAGTGGTAGGTAGAGGTCACCGCTTTCCAGCTGTTCAAAGTTGGCCTTCCAATAATTGCATTATATGACGATGCACAATCAACAACAAGGAAATTCACCTCCTTGGTTATCTGCTGCGGATACGTCCCGACGACCACTGGCAACGTGATGGTGCCCACAGGTTGCACCTTCATTCCTCCGAATCCTACCAACGGCGAGTTCACTGGTCGAAGCCGATCTTGTCCTAGCTTCATTTGTTGGAACGCGAGGTAGTAGAGAATGTCTGCAGAGCTGCCATTGTCTATCAATACCCTCCTGGTCGTGTAGTCAGAGATGAGTAAGGTGATGACTATCGCGTCGTCGTATGGTTGGTGAATTCGTCCTGCCTCCTCGTCCGTGAAAGTAACAGCCTGTTGGTCTACCTCCCTCGTCCTAGGAGGTCGTCTAGACTGTTGGATGTTCTGCACCAACCTCAGGTATGTCTTCCTTGATTTGGACGACTGCGCCGTCGAGCTTCCCCCTATATTACCCTTATTTCTCCTAGTGGGGGCGCGATGATTCTTCCACCTGGCCTTCATTTTCTCATCTCTCTGGTCTCGTCCAAGGAAGTTCCTCAACTTTCCCTGCCTAATGAGATTTTCTATCTGCTGCTTCAAATCAAAGCACTCGTCTGTATCATGCCCATGGTCTTTGTGAAAACAGCAGTACTTGCTCCTATTACGCTTGTTGGGGTCTCCCTTCATTTTGTCCGGCCAATTCAAGGACGGATCATCCTTGATCTGCATAAGAACCTGCTCTAATGGCATAGTCAGGGGCGTGTATTGCTGATTCCTTGCGGAGGAACTGGCCTTCTTACCATCCTTATCTTTTCTCTCGTCTACCCGAACTTTCTTTGGACGAGATCCCTGGTCCGGATGGCGATGGTAGCCCACTTCCGAGCGCTCTGCCCTTTTTCTTTTCTTGGCTATGATGGCGTCTTCAGCATTCATAAAATTCTGGGCCGAATGGACAAGCTCGGCCATAGTCAGTGGTTCCTGCTCGTAGAGCTTATGAATGAACAAGTCAGAATTGACCCCATTGTGGAAAGCGGCCAGCAGTAGCTTGTCATCCATCTCGTCCACCGTTAAGGCTTCTCTGTTAAACCGAGTGATAAAGGATCGCAAACTCTCATTGTCCCCTTGCTCTATAGTCAGCAGGCTGGAGGAGGAACGTTTGTGACGTTGTCCTCCAATGAAGTTGTTGACAAACAGCTTACTCAGTTCTTCAAATAATCCCACTGAGTTTGGGGGAATCTTACTGAACCATACTCGCACTGGTCCCTTGAGCGTGGTGGGAAAAGCTCTGCACATGATCTCGTCTGGGACCCCCTACAGGTGCATGGTCGTCTTGAAAGTTGCAATGTGATCGCAAGGGTCGCGATTTCCATCGTACGAGTCTAAAGAAGGCATTTTGAATTTCGGGGGTAGAGGATGACTGTTGATGGAAGCTGTGAAAGGGGAGTCTGTTCTATGGACCATATCATCTACTGGGTTTGTTCGCCTCATGTTTTCCCTCATTTCATCTATGGCTTTTCTCATCTGGTCCATTTCTTTTTCCAAGTGCGGCACCCTTCTTGAGGCGGTACCCCTTGTTTGATATTCGGACTCTACATTTTCCCCTCCTTCTTCCTGACTTGGGGCCCTTCCCTCCATTTGTCCTTGACGCTGCCTCTTGAGGTTGATCTCCCTATTCAACTCCTGGTTTTGACGTGTCAGTTCTGCCATAGCGGCAGCCATGGATTGTATGTGTTAAATAGAAGGCGGTTGCACTACAGGTGCTGATCTGCGATCGCGAAGGGGGTTACTGGAAGCATCCCTACTCTCCTGGTGGCCTGGCTGGTAGCCCTTGATCTTGTTCGAACCATTCAGCCTTTTGTCTGGGATAGAATAACTTATTTCTTTCCCCACAGACGAGGCCAACTGATGATGTAAAGAAAATCAGTTGGCTGGATGCTTCGGATTTGAAAGGACTACCGGTTGTTTCTGCAGCCTGAGAAAAGAAAGAAAAGCGAATCAAAGGCGACCGGGCTGCCGGCCGAAACCCTCCGATGGCAAAGTTAGTTTTTCTTTCTACGTTATCTGAGTTCCAACTTTTCTGGAGTGACAAAATGAACATACCTTGGCCTTGTCTGAAACACCCTTTTATAGTGCTCTTACAGGCGGTTATCAAGATTGGAACCTCTCCTAGATTCGAGGAGAGGTAGGAATTAAGTGTAACTTGCATAACCGTTTGGGAGTTATGCTTCTGTTCCACAACGGATACCTGGCGGTTATGCGTGGGATAAGGGCTTGTCACGTCATGCTCGGGGTTTTTCCTAAGTTCGTCCTGGAGCTCCTTGAGTGTGTACTGGTACGCGCAGGGGCTGTTTCGTCTAACAGACGAATTCTTTCAGGACGAGGTTATTAGCGCTCTGGACGAGTGCATCATTCTGGTGATGCTTACCTCGTCCAGAACTCTTTTTCCTTCGACGAGGTAATTCTGGGTAAGTTCCTGAGGGTGTTTACGATAGTTGCCCGGTTATGGACGACCTTTATGGATGACTTGGAGATAGGCTAAATCAGTACCCTATCATGTTATATTTTGGATCCCAGTGTACCTTTAGTTTCAAAGAATTTTTCTTTTGGTGATTTCATAATTTGATTGTCAAGAAATCTATATGAATGATGAGAAGTTTCTCTGTTTTTTTTTTTTTTGGTTTTGTTTTGTTTTTTGTTTTTAATAATAATGCTTACAAAATCAAATGGTTAAAACTAAAGTATAGTTATTAAAAACTTATTTAGTAAGGAATGAAGGCACCCAAATGAGTAGTGTCTATATTGCAATGGGAAAAGCTTTGAAGAGTGATACTTAAATGAGTTCTATTTGAATGATTAGAGTTCTGTATATTGTCAATGTTGTACTGTAGGGGTCATTGTCTCGTTGATATTGAATACAATTTTGTCTTCTTTTCTAGATAAAGACTTGAACATATGGTGTACCCCAACCCCATCCATATCTTATCACTTGAGCCAAGCCTTAGTGACTTCTTACATACATCAGTTAATGATTGGAAATTATTTAAATCTTTGTTTAATTATAAGTTCTTATCCAATAATCTTTATCACACTCACAATCGTATTTACAGCTTTTATAAATGCATTTGTCATTTACTTTCTTTTTTGCCATGTTCCACAAAGTCTCTTATTATGATGCATTTCTTTATACTGTTGGTAGGCTCTAAAATATGCTGCAGAATTCCCACGTCATATGCCTATGTTCAATAACCTGCTGAATTTGGAATTATGGCAAGGGCCAATAAATCTTGGCTCCACAGCACTGTTGAAAATGTACATTTTTAGACCCCTTAAAATAACTAGATTAACCTAGTTATTTAGCCAAGTTATTAATTTAGGTAAATTATGCAAATCTAGGTTAACACAAATATATCATATCATGCAAAGCGGCGGAAAAATAAATAACACAATGATATGATGACCCAGGAAAATCAAACTGGTAAAAAACCTGGGGAGAATTTAACTTAGCTATCTTCAAGGTAAAACGAATCCACTATGAAAGAACTGACGTTTACACAATAGCGACTTAGACCACTAACATTCTGTTGCTACCTCAAGTAGGAAACTTACTACCACAACCACGTAACAGCTCCGAGTCCATGGACTATTTCTTTCTTGAATTCCCAGCAAGTACAAGCACAAGCACAAGCACTCCCGCTTGTATATCTTTAAGTTTTTAATACAACAACTGAATGATCATCAAGTTCTTGACATAATCTTGATCCTTAAAAACCCTAAGTATGTGTGAAAGCAAACACCTCTAAATCTCATAGAAGATTCACACACACAGCATCAATAACAAAAATACTCTAGAAAGCTTTTGGTACAAACCCTAGATACAAAAGGAGGCACACTCTTCTCTCTCTTTTAGCCTTTAAATACGTGCTTAGAGTTTCCTTTATAAAGTGGGAGAAGTAGATCTGAAACTCTAATCCTTAATGAGCTTGGGCTGAGTTGAAAAAACATGTAGAAAAAACTATTTGCATAACTTTCGATCGGTCGAGTCTAATTCTAGATCGATCGAGCCAGACAGAATTGCACAGTAAATTCTACAGCAACTTGATTCCAACTTTACATATAAGACACATACTTTGAGCAGTCTATATAAGACTAAAACGTTTTGATCATGGTTTGCCAACATTGCAAATTAGTGTTCTAATACATTTAAACCTAAAGGTCTTAGAACCTTACAGAAGATATTGCAAGAATCTCCCAATCTTAAGACTCTGGAATTTAATGAGGTAACTTCATCAGCACTACCATGATTACTATCTTATATCTGTTCCATGTTATTGTTGCTTTTTGCCGTGATAATTAAAACATCTAATGTGCAATGATATATTAGGTGTTCAGTCTGTCCTCAGATTGTAAAAAAGATGATAGCATACTGGACCCAGTGCCTCCATGTTTATTGTCACAGCTAAACTGCATTATAGTTTGTTGTTATAATGGAGATGAAAAGGAGCTATCTGCAATAAAGATTTTGCTCAAGAATGCGCTGGTCTTGAACAAAATAGTTATATATTGTTCAGAGCATTTGGCAGGGGACTTGGAGAAGCGGGAGAAGGTTTGTGAGCAGTTATTGAAGCTCCCTAGAGGGTCAAAAAATTGTGAATTTGTTTTTGAATACTCTTGAAAGCGTTTAATACCTATTTCTTGGAAAATGTGATAGTATGTCTATTTATTTCATTATACTTTGAACTTTAAAGACTCCATTTCCTTTGCTCCCTGCCTTAACCTTCTAATTAACTATGTAACTTAGTTTCTCAAAAAAAAAAAAAAAAAAACCTATGTAACTTGCTGTCATGTGATGGTAATTTGTACTTGTTATTCTCTCTTAGCAAGGCTTTTACTGTCCATATATCAATGCTACATTAACCTAAGATTTATGCATTCTATGGCGCATAGCAGGCATTATATTGCTCATGGTTTGTAGAATATCTCAAAACTTTGGCCATTATATTGCTACCAAAACTTTCATTTCCCTTGCTTAGTACAAGGAGCAAGGGGTTGAAGATTGAAGTTATCTGTTGTGTAATTTGAAATAGGGTTATGTTAATGAGTGATCTAAACACACAATTATAAGTTGTAATGCACACTATATATATATACACATGTTAATGATTCATTAGTTTACATGCATAATTTATTATGGTTATGTGTTTTTTTTGGAAAAAAAAAAAAAACAAAACAAAACAAAAAAAAAAAACCCCTCATTTCCAAGTTTATTAAAATCAGGATTCAATGTAGAATCGTGGAAAGTAGGTGGGATCGTAGATTATAGGATCGGATTGAGGATCGTAAGATCTTACATTATTTGAGAAAAAAACAAAAAATACACATTAGTATATTAAATAATCACATAAATTATATACTCATTGATATAATTATCATATATCACTACATTTATTTGTAATATCATTTAAAGAGGCCAAAAACCTCAAAATGTGACACTATTGTGATTTTTTTTTATTTGGGTCCAACTGACACTCTTTCTACATTAGAGTGGAAAAACTTGATCTATTGAAATTTTATTTTTCATTTAAGTCCAACTGAGTCTTTTGTTAAAGAAGATTATAAGAAACCAAGGTCGTTTAGGATCGTTGGAACCATACGATCCTACCGATTCTGAACGATCACAAAGCTCCTTGAAAGATCGGGATCGTTTTGAGCAGGTGAGATTATAAAAGCGCAGGATCGTTAGATCCAAATCGGAATTTTGACAACCATTCTCATTTCTATCTTTTGGGGCTGTACATTATTGATTTGCCTTCAGTTTTTTTTTTCCCATTTTTATCTCATAATGCTTTAGCAAAAGAAAGAAAAGGTATCAAATATCAATGTGGCTAAATGTGGGCCTGAGATCAATCTAATTTTCTATTTGTTTCCGTGAAAATTGTTTTCCTATAAAAGTTGTCCTTGTTTTAAAATGAGTACAGCCAAAAACAAAAGAAGTCAATTGAAAACGTTTTTGTGGATTGTGGTAAACAAAATACTCCTATTATTGCAGGCCATCGCAATTACCATAGACGGTATGGTTGCCTTTGTTGCCATACCACCACCACCATTATCGTCTCCTTTGTCACCACATGGTCTTTGATGCGTCATCTGACTTGTCTTCACCACCACAACCACTACATGTTAATATGATATTTGGTGGGATCAAAACAAAATAATATATTTTCATAATCATTTTCAAAATTGTTACCAAACACAAACACACAGATTTTTCAAAAATAAATTTTTTATATGAAAACTGGTTTGGCTTTAAAATAGTGCTTTGCCATTGCTAGTGCTATCCTCACCTCCGACATGTAGATGATTTTCTTGGGAATCATAGAATCTTTTGTTTTTGAGTCAATCAAACATAGGGAACAAATCTATGTGACATTTAATAATAGTAGTACATTGGGAAAAAAAAAAAAAAAAAAGAAGGGAGGTCAGCCTAGCTCAAGTTTGGGAATGATCCTCTCTCATCCCCAATCCCTTCCATTCCAATGTTTTTTTTTTTTTTTTTTTGGGACAAATTTGATAGTTATAATGGGAAAAAAAAAATTAGACATGTTTTTTTACAAAAATATCAATCAGTTTTTGGTATAGACAGGGATTGAACCCAAAATCTCTTATTCAACTATTATAAACTTTATCAGTTAAGCTAGTGAGTTGTTAATAATCTATGGGTATAACAGTCCAAATAATTAGCCCACCAGATATGTGAATAGCACAACTCAAGGTTCATATATATGTGTGATGAGCAGCATATTCACAAAAAAGTAGCAAGCGCTTTTTCAAAAGATGAGCTTTACGAGAACCTTCGCATAAAGGAAGGGAAACATAAAGGGGAGTTTACCTCTGCCTTCTTTCTGATTGATCAAATAAAAAAAAATCTAATAAATTACGAGACTTTTTGATAGAGGATAGTTTCCAATAGAGCAGGAAGGCTTAGTCATCTTTCTGTCTCACTCAATCCAACGGAACGATGAATGCTAGAGACTCCTCCTAGTAACCATCCCCAAAATCTCTTGAAGACATGGTGGGCTCCAAGCTTACACCCTTCTCTATTACCAAACCATGGATCACCAGAAAGGTGAGCGTCTGGCGATTAGCTTTTAGAACTAGATAATTTAATAGGCATTTGGCATTATGAGTTGGAAGGGAACAAGCAAATGAAGAGAGGCATTACGAGCCTAGGATGTTTCGGAATGGAGTGCGCCTTATCTTTCCCCACCCCCAAAGGGCCTTTTTTTGAATGTTTGGAGAGGCTCACATATTCTACCTATCTCTATAAATATGAACGAATTTCAAATGGATTGATCACTAAAAAATGTGATAGGGCCAAGCCCATCTACTCATTTCACCAAAGCACTAACGTTTTACTCACTCCATCGTTTTCACTATTATTATTTTTTTTTTTTGGAGGGATTTCTTTTCCTAAACTCACACTTTCTTTTCTCTACTTCTCCTCCTCCATCTGAAAACATCAAGCCATGCCATCCACCATAAACGCCATCATTTAATTCCCTCTAGTGGCATAAACAGTAATTATCTAGCCATTACTCTTTTCTATATGATTTTATCATCCTTAAACATTTTTCTCTCACTACTTTGCTTATCTTAGCTTATGTGCTATACTTACATTCTTAGTTGTTTTTTTTTTTTTTTTTTTTAACTTATACTTTTAACGATTTTGTCCTCTTCATCATGGTTGCAATGACTATCTTGCCCTTACTAGCCCTGGCTGAATAAACAAATTCATAGGGGCTAGATATTTCCAAAAAAAAAAAGTATAGTTTTGACAGATTAATTGATACAAATTTTGGGTGTGTTTTAAGTATGCTACACATAAATATGTAAGCATGCACACTATAATATATTATCTTATAAATGTAATCCTGCATAATAAAACTCCCCCTTTGCTAAGTTTTATATATTCTGTTCACAACTGGTCAAGTTCAAAATAAGGAGGGTTGTTGTAGTTTAATCTACTGACATAAAATTTATTCACTTTATTATAAACAAATCCACTAAAAATATAACTTGGGATGTCCTCTATGAATACATGGGGTCGATCTTAATTAATTTGTGGAGGACCCATAGTTAAAAAGTTTTGGGAGTAAGGTTTGGTTGTTATTTTTATTGTTATTGTAGATGTAACTATGCATAGAAAATTTTGATTGCTAAAATGGAACAAAAAAAAACCTAAGATGATGGTTTATCCGTCAATTGAAGTGCACAATTATGAATTTCCTGTTCCTTTCTCAATTTTGGTGGTGTCATGCATATAAGATCTATTTATGACCTTTAGGTCAACTGAAACTTCCAGCTATTTCCAACCAATGTGTTCAAGGTTCGAATCCCTCTCTCCCCTTAAGAAGTATAAAAAAGAGCAGAAATGCAAAGATCCACCCAAATGCATGAATATGTAATGGGACTCATGGGAGTGTTTTTGTGTAGGGACTAGTCAATCTAGTCAAGATTTTGAAATGTTGAACATTTTGGAATAGCTTATGTTTTTAGCTGAATATTTGTACCTCACTCTATTTCTACAAAGTTTTCTATAACAACATTTGATAGATATTACTATAGCTGACAAAGTATTTGTTATGATTCAGACAACACAAAAGGAAATTGCATTGCACATGAATAACAATCTAAGAAGACAAGGATGTTGGTTTTCTAATTGAATTCAAATAAAGCTCTTGATTTCAAATAAGGTTCTGCAGTAGATTAGGATGAGAATTTCTGCAATAAATTAGGATTAGGATTTGTATTTGTATTTGTATTTCAATTCAAATAGGAGTTAGATCCTATATTTTAGGAATTTGTTGTGAGGAGGATTATCTCCTCACTAGTGTTTATGTAAGTAGGAATTATGAATGAAGCAAGCACAAATTAAACCAAAAATTTTATTATCCCTCTCAAATTCAAGAGGTTAGTCACCTCAAATTGACTAAGTTATCTTTTTATTTTTCCGGTTCACAACAGTATTCTTAATATTAGGTATCTAGCAAACTATCTTCAAATGGATGAAAGTGCCCTTATTCAAGAACCCAAAAGGCTGAAGTTGAATGAAGAACAAGATATTGATGAGGACAGAAAAAACTTAGACAATTTACCTGAGGAGATTCTTCAACACATACTTTTCTTACTTCCAACAATAGATGCTATAAGAACAAGCATGCTTTCTAAAAGGTGGGAAAACCTATGGACATGCATTCCCAATCTTGACTTTCAACAAAGGCTGCATTATGATAGAACACTTTTCTTGAATTTTGTGGAAAGAGTGCTTCTTCTTCATGTCTCTGATATAAAAAAGTTCACTCTCTATTTTCTAGTACAATATATGGTGCATCTCGTGTTAATGCGTGGATCTCTGTTGCAGTAAAGCATAATGTTCAAGAGTTGCGTATTTGCCTTTCCAACTTTCGAGAACCATTTTCATTGCCTCATTGCTTGTTTACTTGTGTGACACTAACAAACTTAGATCTTACTATGCCTTGTATCCTTAAACTTCCTCCTACAGTTTGTTTAGATGATTGCCACTGGATGAATCTCAAGGTTGTGAGTATTTGTGCCACCAAGCTTTCTTCCTTGATGATACAAGACCCTTATAAAAAAGGCGGAGTGATTCGGATGGTTGTCAAGTCACAATTTTGGGAGTTAGTCTCAAAAGTTTTTACTACACTGGTGAATTCTTCAATGAATATTCTTTACATAAGCCAGCCTTACTTGTAGAGGCATACATTAATGTTTGTGGCTCTAGAACTAGACCAAGACTAGTTGCTAAATGTAGGGAAATTACCATGAAATTCCCAACCTGTGAGAACAAAATATAGAGAACAACACATGCCAAAGAAAAAGTAATCACACGCACAAGATAGTATTTACATAGTTCGGAAATTTGCCTACGACCACGAAATTGCAGGGATTTCACTATTATCAGGGAAAAAATACAAAGTGCGGCTGCAGTCTTTCTCACACTAAAAAAAATGACAACAACAAACCCTAATCACAAAAACAACATTTTCTACATCCTGCGGACATGATTCACAATGGGCTACAAAACGGGCTTGGGCATGTCGGCCCAAGCCTCCACTCCATGGACTAAGACATAGAAAATCTCCCATTAAAAATCACGCAACAGTATTTTGATCGAGTCGGATCGTCAACTGAATCAAACACAACTAGGCTCCACAAAACCCAACACTAACCGCATGTATACCCTTCTAATAGGGTTCTCTAATGCAAAAGAGATCATGCTTACAAGCTTTGCTGTTGAGGTGTATGCTTGCTTCTCTCTTCATAATTTCATTTTTTTTTTTTTTTTTTATAGTGTCAACATAATGGTGGGAATTAATCCCTCCTTTTCAATTGCTTGCATAAATATGTAATCATTTAATGGAAAAACTAGAGAATGTAACTTATGTTTGAAGAATATTCTTGTGGGGGAGGAAATGTAATGACAGAGAAAGAGTCTTGATTCCTGACTAATGAATTACATGTGGATTCAGCTACTTACATTTGAAATCATTTATGAACTATATATAAGCAATTTCCTCATATTCAAGAATTTTTACTTTTGCTTACAAGTTACAATCCAAATTATTCCCAGATGAAAAATCCCATATCCCTATCTTAACTTTAAAAATCTGCTATGTTATGGATCCCACATTTCCTTTAGTTTCAAAGATTATTTTCTTTTGGTGATTTGAGAGAAAGTTGGTTCCTGCAATTAAGCAATTAAGGAGGTGCTGACAAATATGATAACTGCCTATCTAAAATTAGACACGTTTAAGTTAAAAAAGCAATACATTATATTATTTGGCAATGCTACAACACCTTTTGAAAGCCTCTCGCAATAAAAAAGAAAAATAACCGGTTAAAATTCAATTAAGAACTTCCAATAATAAAAAAAACGCAGGTACAGAGAGAGAAGGAAAGAGTTCCATACTCCAAAAAAAAAATGCAGATACAGAGAGAGAAGGAGAGAGTTCCCTTGCCAGACTTAGAGCACCGTTGCAAGTAGAAAGAAAAATCTATGGGTATCACCGCATCAACACCGTTAGGCTATATATCTGCCACTATCAGATCGTCAAAACCGGCTCCAGTATGTATTTCTCTATTTTTTAGATTTGGGTATGAAATATTACTTTTTATTGAGTTTTTTGTTGGATAGGTTTAGATTTGATTTTAGTTTTGATTCCTTTTCGTTTCGGGCTTTTGGGTTCTCCATGAAAATGTTTGTTTTCTCAATTTTTCGATTTATTTTGATATCACTAAGCCTTTCCTTGTTTTCTAAAATCTGCGTTCATAGTTTTTTTTTTTTTTTTTGGGGGGGGTTTTGATTTGGAAAACCGGTTTTGATTTAGAAAACACCTTTTGATCAGTTTCACAGGGTTAGTAGACACTACACCGGTTTGGTATTAACTGTTTACTTAACACAGTTTCACAGTTATAAGAGATTATAAAATTTAAATAAAAAAAAAAAAAAACAATTTGAAAACCCAAATTGAGACAGTCTATTAAAGATAAAGGCATGGAGGGTGAATTTGTTTTGAGAAATCTGTCATACAACTACTACAATCCAGCCTCTGCGTCAACATGTATAGTCTCTATTTTTTTTTTTTGTTATTTATATTTGGCATCAAATATAATTTAGGTCTAGAGAAGGTGAAGATAGAGAAACGAGAGAGATCGTAAGTAGGTGCGCAAAAACAATTGGAATTTGTCAATTTGTCATGTAATTATTGCTATAATTATGTTTATTTGTGTATTATTGTTATTTTCTTTTATGCATGTTTTGATCTCATGTTGGATCGATAGAGTTGCAATTGTCAATTAACCAACTTCTATTGCATTTATTTTTAAATGAATTTCCTTTTCGTTTGTTATTGCCTGATTAGTGATTACTAAACCAAAAAAAATAGAGAACAGAGTTAGTATTTGGCAGACTTCCCAATAATGACAATCCTGCCACCATCATCATGCCAGAATCGCTACCTGTAAGTTTCTCTCTTCATTTTTTAGTTTGTTCATTAAATATGATCATAATTGGATATTTTATTTGGAGTGGTTTTAATTTAGGTCTTTTCAGTTTGTGCATTAAATATGATCAAGGTTTTTTTTATATTTGTTTGGATTGGTTTCAGTTTAGGTCTTTGTGTCTCTTTGACTAATGGCTGTCATATTTTTAAAGAAGAAAAGGAAGAGCCTTCAGTTGAGATAATGAACCCGTTAAGAATGTTACACTATTTAAACATATAAGAAAAACAGAGATTGAAAGAGAGATAAATCTCAGGGTAGCCACCATCGTCATGAAGCTGGAGCTGTTACTGGTAAAGGTTTTCTTTATTCTTTTTAAAATTATGTGGTAACTATGATTTATGTTGGGTGTTTGGTACTATAGGTTCGATTTAGGCATTTGGGCTTAGATTTGATTTTGATTAAGTTTATTGGATTAGATTTAGTTTATGGTTAGGGTATTTGTGTTGGTTTGGTTTGGTTTGGTTTTGGATTTTCAAGTTAAAGTTGTTTTGGGTATTTTTGAATTGCATAGAGAGAGAGTATTTTGGATCTTTTCAATTTCTTTTACGCTTCTTGAATGAGTATTCCTAGCAAAGAGTTTCCAATCATTCCACTCAGTGTTTATTTATTTAACTCTCTCTGGATTCAATTGTAAATTTCTCATTTGTCATTGATTGATTTCTATTCCAATTTATGTAATAAAAAATTAAAGGGTTTTTCTTTAACTTTTCTTTTCTGGGTTTGCAGGTGAAAAGGCAAATACTTGGTAGCAATCCAAGTCTGAGTAGAAACAGTACTACCAAATATAGTTTCCACTTTATTTGAACCATCACCAGTAATTTTCTTTTTAATTGAGTGTTAAATATGCTTTATGTTTGGATATTTGGTTGGATTGATTGATCTAGGTATTTGGGTTAGAGAAATTCTTTTTTGTTTATTTGTTTTTGTTTTGGATTTTAGGATTGAAATGGTTCAGGGCTTTTATGTTATTAATTTTACAATTTGCATACTATGCTACCAACCATATCTACGTTGCTGGATACTGCTTATGACTTATTCTTTTACACATTTCTTACATGAGTTATTCTGCTCTTTTTCTATTTGTTTATAGGACTTCTTCTAGATGTTCTTTACATATATCTTATTTGAATTTTCTTCACAATATATACCCAAGGCCATAACATAATATTTTCCCTTCTTCAAATGCTGTTTCTACTAGTATTTTATGCAATTCCCAGTTCATTGTTTTCCCACAATTGCTTTTCCTATTCAAATACTATTACTTTGATTGCATAGTTAATTGATGGGGTTATGCTCCTCCTTTGGATGCTTTCCTTTGGCATATATAACCTTTGGCTTTCTATTTGTTTTCTAATTATTTTGTGGTTTTTTTAATGTTTGATTGAAATGTCTTTCATTAATGTTTCCTTTACCTTTCTGATTTCTCTATTTCTTATTGTGTTGATTATAAGGTTTAATCAAGATCATTAAAATTCCTAGAGAGAGAGAGAGAGAGAGAGAGAGAGAGAGAGAGAAATCTAAGGAAATTTACCACTGTCAAACCAGTGTCACCCTGCTTTACAACTTAAAGCCACCATCTTAACTTTCAAAATATTATTGTTAAAGTTTTAAATTTTATTTCCAAATTTGCTGCTAACATATGATTAAGGCTTTGGTTTTGAATTGGATGCAAAATATAATTAAGGCTTGGGTCATTAATTTCCTCTGAAGCACTATTTGTGTGTGATTTGTTTGGAGGAGAACAGGGGGTTGGTTATTAATTTGAGTATGAGTGTGGGTTTATTTATGTAAATCTGAATGTATATGTCAAGTGCAAATATGACTGCATTTTTTCTTTGAGAAAATTATGGTTGATGAGAAATGGTGATTTTAAAGAGTTAGGAGTTTGGTCCTACCAAATCAAAGAACCAAAAAGATACAGTTACATGGTACTATACTTAACCTCCATGTATCTCTCTCTCAAATATCTCTCTATAATTTCATTCAATTTGTGCTTTTCAATATTAGAGTTTTGTTCATCTTCTTATGTAAAAACTAATAATAGAAGCCCTTCATTCCAGGTTGATATGAAAGGTTTGGATGGAATACTAGGAGCTAGCTATGTTGGGATAGAAATCATTCTATAATTATGATGCTCCTAAAGCTAAGAAGCCAATATCCAGGACATCCAACTATTTGCAAAGGTGGTGCTACTGATGTTGTAGATAGAGGAAAAGGAAGGTTATAAGAAGCCTATATATGAGATAAAGAAAGGGTATTTCTTTTTCCATTGTTAGAGCACTCACATCAATGAGTGTATAATAGAAAAATGTGTAAAATTTACACAGTTTTGCACAAAAATGACCCACATTAATCCATATATAACCGTGTAAATTTATAGGTTTACTAATTAGTGACCGTGTAAATTTATAGCAAACCTTTAAATTCACATCAACACTATTTATTTTATTTTATTTTATTTTTCTTTATGTATCCTGAGGATGAAGGAAGAAAGTAGATGATAGTTGTTGTGAATGAAGAATGAGAAATAATTAAAAAATCAAGAAATTTTGATATTTTAATAAAATATAATGTAACTAGAATATACATCCGACTTGAATTAGGTTGAATAGAAAGTATTGACTTTTTAAAATTAAAAAAAAAAAAAGAAAGAAAAAAGAAAAGCAACCCCAAAATAAAAAAATCCTCTATAATAGAAGCCGCTTTGTTAGGAATACCTCGATCATTGCGCGGTAAAAGGCTAGTATATATAATAACAGAAGCTGAGAGAAAGTAGATTCTTATAATTAAGAAGTTGTTGACAAATAGAAAAAAAGCCTATCTAAGATTCAGACAAGTTTAAGTTAAAAAGCTATACATTACATTGTTTGGTAACACTGCGGCACCATTTAAAAGCATTTTCTTACGTTAAAACACTGTTTGGAGCCCTCTTGGTATAAAAAAGGGTACTAACCGTCTAAAAACAAAAAAACAAAAAACAAAGATTGCTACTTGGAGAATGGAGAGAGAGACTGAGAGAAAAGGGAGAGAAATAGAGAGACAGAGATAGAGAGAAGGGCAATGAAACAGAGAGGGGCTGAGAAAGAGGGAGGCGATGAAATAGAGAGAGTATGAGGCCTGGGACACGGAGAAAGAAACAGAGAAAGAGGCAGAACGGTAAGCACTGCATCGATTGGGCACCTTAATTGCTTCTTTTTCTTTTTCTTTTTTTCCATTTTTTAGATTTGGGTATGAAATGTTACTTTTATTTGAGTTTTTTTTTTTTTTTTTTGTTGGATAGGTTTAGATTTGATTTGTTTTTGTTTTGGGTTTTTGGATTCTCTGTCAAAACATTTTTTTTTCTCAATTTTAAATATGATTTACTCTTTTAAAAGACTTGATTTTGGTTTAGGGTTACTTTTTTGATTCATTTTTGTTTTAGGTTTTAGGGTTTTGTATCAAAATGTTTGTAGACATTTTCTTTTGTTTTGAGGAAAAAGAGAATCGTTTCAGTATTCTTAAAATTTTAACTTTTGCTGCTTCAAACGTTCTTTTAAATCCCATAGAAATCCTCTCACAAATCCTTCCTTTGCATCTTCAACGTCCCAAAACTACCATCTCTTATCCATTCACAAACCCTATAAAAAAAATATAGAGATTCGTTTGGTCCAATATTGAGCGATCCGTTTTGGTACTTTTTTAAGGGATCGTTTGGTTTGGTGGAATTATTGAATCTTTACAATGTTAAAAAAGGCCCACCAGCCCTAATCAGTTTTCACTATAGTTGGGAGCGAATGGCTATATGGGGCAAAGTCGCAAAGAGCCCGAGAGAGATAGGGAAATCTGAGGGACTTTATCAGACCGGTCTCCCTCCAAATTCTGCCTTCAAGTCACCGTTATACCTCCTGAAACATTGCCGGTAAAGTTTTCAGTTATGATTTTAAAAATTGCTGACAAAATATGTTTTTGTCTTTGGTATTTCAATTGAATTGCTTTTGATTTAGGCTTAATTTTGGGTATGTTACTGTTTAGGATGATTACCAGATAATAATTATTAATTATATAGTTAAGGTTTCAATCTGTTTTCTTTGTTTGCCTTCACAACGTTGTTGGGATAATCATTTAATAATTTTTATGTTTTCTCTAAATCTGCTATATTGGTTATTGTTTATTTTAATAAATATGCGTAGACTTGGATGATGGATGAATTAGAAATTGAATTCCTGGATTGATGGGGTTGTAGACGTAGTGGGTGTTGACAAGTCCAACAACCAATTATTCGCTTCCGTTGATGGTGTTTTTGTTGCTTTGAAAGACTAAAAAATATCAAGATTTGTATCATAAACTCCCTTTTGCAACCCAGGTAAGTTAATGCATATAATTTGGTCTAATTTTTGTGCTACCTTCAATTTGAGTTTGTAAAGGAAATTGAAAACATGCAAATGTTGTTTGCAGTTTCTAATTTTCAAAAGTTAATGAAAATATGCATTTAATTTAATGAATTTGTCTTATATAATGAGTTAGCATTAGAGTTCAAATCCTAATAACAATAATTTTTTTTTTTCAAAATTTATTTTTTTAATTTCAACTAATTAAACATGTTTTTGATTTAAAGAATACAAGAAAATTATTTTTTCTTTATATTCCCAAAATCAAGTTTTTGTCTTTTTGAAAATAGAAAACAAAAACTATTACCAAACGTATCCTAAGTTTTTATTTAATTCTTAGTTGTTGCTTATCTTACAACCTTAGTCACACTTCAATACCATATTTGCATCCTTTCATAAATACATTTGTCATTTCTTTCTTGCCTCGTTTTTTTTTTTTTTATTTGCTAGGTTCCACGAAGTCTTAATTATGATGCATTGCTTTATACTATAGTTAGGCTCTAAGATATGCTGCAGAACTCCTGTCTCATATGCCCATGTTCAATAACCTTCTGGATTTGGATTTCATTGACGGGTCAATAAATATGACTCCATAGCACTGTTGAAGATATTAATTGCAAGAATCTCCCAATCTTTAGACTCTGGAATTTAGTGAGGTAACTTCACCAGCACTACCATGATTACTTTCTTGTGTCTGTTCCATATTATTGTTGCCTTTTGCCATGATGATTAAAACATTTAATGTGCAATGATAAATTAGGGGGTCTCTGTCCACAGATTGTGACAAAGTTGATAGCATACTGGACCCAGTGCCTCCGTGTTTTTTGTCACAGCTAAAGTGCATTAAAGTTGATCAATATAATGGAGATGAAAAGGAGCTATCTGCAGTAAAGATTTTGCTCAAGAATGCAGTGGCCTTGGACAGGATAGTTATATCTTTTTCAAAGAATTTTGCAGGGGACTTGGAGAAGCGGGGCAAGGTTTGTGAGCAGTTTTTGAAGCTTCCTAGAGGGTCAAAAAATTGTGAATTTGTTTTTAAAATGAGCTTTTACACAGAAAAGCCTTTAATACTTATTTCTTGGAACATGTAAATGTATGGCTAGTTATTTCATTATACTTATTTCTACCAAAGTACCTAACTATGTAACTTGCTGTCATATGATGATCATTTGTGCTAGTTATTTCTCTTCCAGCAGGCTTATTCTGTGGATGCTGAAAGGGTAATTTTTGAGAGATTTAATCCTAGAAGTACTGCTTCAACTCTTCTTTTTTGCTGTCCATATATCAATGCTACATCAACCTAAGATTTCTACATTCTATGGCACATAACAGGACTTTTGATGTAAACAAACTGATGGTAGAATTTGAATGTCTCAAAACTTGTGGCCATTATATTGCAACCAAAACTTTCTTTTCCTTTCCCCTTCTTAGTACAAAAAGGAAGGGGTTGAAAGCTTAATACTACATGCTAGAACCAAAAAAGCATGCAGACAAGTGGTTGTGCTTATGCCATAACCAACTGTGCATGCAACAATTGATTATGCGGAGCAGTATACAAACTCACACACCCCAACACACGCACCCAACGGGGGATACTGCCTTTTGCTATTTGTTATGTGCTATTTGTTAAGGTCATGTATCTCAGTTTTGTCTTTTATATATATATAGGCCAAAATGGCCATATACCACTCTTTGAGAAAATATATATTATCTACCACTGTTTGCGAAAATTTAGCAATTTACTACCTTTTTAAAACTCGATTTGTGGAAATTGAGTTTTCCATGGTACTTAAGTTCATGGAACTCGAGTACCATGAAATTTTTTTTTTTTTTAGTTTTTGATATAACTGGAGTTCATGGAACTTGAGTTTCATGATAAATTGCTAAATATTTTGTAAATAGTGGCAAATCGCAAAATATTTTCAAAAAAAGATGGTATTTGGCTATTTTAGCCTATATAAAAGGCAAAATTTAGGTAGAGTACCTTAAGTGCAGTACTTTAAGTTACCTACTTAAATTTAAGTCACGTACCTATTTAACTAAAATCCCCAAATAGCGTTAACTTAAAACACTTCCATACATCTTTATTCTCCTATGCTCATGTTTCAAACCACTCTTCAAAGTCAAACCACGTAATCAAGTTAGTCCACCATCCCACCACCCAATACATCCACCAAAACCTCATCAACGTTATCATCATCACCACTCAAATCAACAATGCTAAAAACCATAATTGATTTCGCAAAATTGGAGTGAGTTGGATCTGATTTGTGACAAGAGGGAGTCGATTTCACTAAAGGGTCATGGTGGCCGATGGGTTTCGACTTAACTTAGTTCCATAAGAAAGGGAAGGTGTAGATGAAGAAGATGAGGATGAAGAAGTGAGGAGCTTGACTCTCCATCATTTGTGGAGTGAACATTACGTCTAGGTACATTATTGATTTGCCTTCAATTTTGTATTTCTTTTGTTTTCATTTTCATCTCATAATGCTTTAGCAAAAGATCAATCTAATTTTCTATCTAGATGTAGACCTTGAGATCAATCTATTTTCTATTTGTTTTTGTGGAAAATGATATTCTCGAAAAGTTGCCTGTGTTTTTCATTGAGTACATCCAAAATCAAAAATAAATTGATAACGTTTTGTGGTAAAAAAAAAAAAAAAAAAAAAATAAAAAATAAAAAAAAAGAAGAAGAAGAAGAAGAAGAAGAAGAAGAAAAAGAAAACCCGCAATGGTGAAAATCTTTTTTTTTTTTAAATAGTAGAAAACATATTTTGTAATTCGGTGTCCAACTCTTTTTATTCCTTTGTGAAGCCAATATTATCACCATAGGGAATATACACGATGTGGTCTCCAAAAACTACACAATTGATAGTATTTGGGCCCCAATTTATTTATATGTGGGCTATGTCATAATCATACAGGTTGGGATCTAAATTTTGTCTAGTTTATCTCCTCCAAACCCCAATGCAAGAACCTCCCTCTAGTTTCCCTTAACTCCCCTGTGTTTCTTGAGTTTTCCTCTCTCTCCACTCTCCCCCCTCCCTTTTTTTCCAACCCCTAACTTTGTGTGCTTCAGTCCCTTATATAGGCTCCTCTTAGTGGGGCTGAAATTATTACCTTTCGCTGGTTTCCACACAATCCCATTTTCACCTCCAATCCCCAGAATAATCATGTCCTCTAAAAATTCTCTCAAAACTTGTTCCAGACATTGAATAGTGTTTGGTAGCGAATTTCCCAAAGGCATTAACTATGATCTGTTACCAACCTAAATCAGCCCTATTCTCTTGCTGAATTCCCTTGGTCGTCAACCTGCATTGGGCCCAACGTGGTCCCGAACGCAGTACATTTTCCAATCATTGCAATTAGACCTTAGCACATCTATTAGCGAACTGGTCTTGGCCTAACAACAGTGGGCCTCAGCTACCCAAACTGTCCTAGATCGCTTGGGCCATTTTGGGTCACTTGGGCTTAAACCCCTACATATAGGTTGTTCGGGTCACTTAGGCCTGAGCCCCTACAGATGAAATTCTCAAATTTGTGAGATACAAAAATAAAGAAAAAATATGCACCAAAGAAAACAATTGCACAAGACAATATTTAAGTGGTTCAGCAATTTGCTTACATTCATGTAACTACAATGATTTCACTATTTTCAGAGAAAAATATAAAATGTTCCAGTACAACTTTTCTCTTTTCAAACAATACGTCAAACCCTAATTTGAAACAATAGTATTTATGTCATGCACATAGGATTCACAATAAGCTAAAAAGGGGCCAAATATTTTTTTCCCTGAAAACTCTAAATTTAGCCAATACCGTGGACTAAGCCTCATAAAATCTTCAAAGCTACAAAATATTGGTACTTGTTGATTACAAGAGTCTGTTCATAAAGGGGTCCATAGTACTTCTCGCAAGCTTATCTTTATCCTCACCGATTAACCATTAAAGAACTCACTTGACATGCTCAATGACAAGAAAAAAATTAATCCTGTTGAATAATATATGGGCTTCACACATCTAAAGTAATCAGCCCATATTAATGGGCCCAGGCTCACCTAATCATTTTCACCAATGCGCTGATGTTTTCCATCGTTGGGCCCATCAATCTTTGGAGGGAATTCTTCTCACTATTTCCCGCCATAAAAAAAACAAACAAACCTATAAATATTAAATATAGTGAAAGAGATACCTTTTCAGTTTTCATCCTCTCCATCTAAAAAAAAACATAACAAATTCCCATACCACAACGCTGTCGTTTCGTTCCTGCCAATGGCATAAACAAATTCTTCTCACTGTCGTTTTTGTATTGATGAAAAAACAGTACTGTCTTTTTAATCTTTTCTCAGAAAAAGAAAAAAAAAAAGAAAAAAAGCAGCAGCTCCAAAGAAAAAAAGAAGAGTTACGTTGGAGCGAAGAAGGAAGAAAGAAAAAGGAAAAAAAAAAAAGAAGAAGGAAAGAAAGAAGAACCTGAAGAGTTAGTAAAAAAAAAAAAAAAAAAGAAGAAGAAAAAGAAGAAGAAAAGAAAGAAGAATCTGATGAGTTGCGTTGAGTGAAGAATGAAAAAAGAATAAAAAAAAGGAGAAAAGGAAGAAAATATGAAAGTGGGGTAGGTGGGGATGTAGGTGGGAAAGTGGGGCGTACGTGAGAAGCTTAAGAAAAAGTCGTACTTGTTTTGGTGTAGCCTATTGCGTTTTTGAAAACGCAGTTATAGGTTAAAAAAATTATTCGGTTGGAGGTATAGCCGCGTTTCAAAAACAAAAAATTTCTTTTAACATAATACATGCACGTTTAATAATTTTTTCCTAAAAGAGAGCACATACTAAACCTGGCATGACTTGCAGCAGAAAGGAGCAAAAAAAGAAAGAAAAAAAAAAAGCAGCACCAAAGAAAAAGAAAAAAAGAGTTACGTTGGAGTGAAGAAGGAAGAAAGAATAAGGAAAAAAAAAAAAAAAAAAAGAACCTGAAGAGTTAGTGAAAAAAAAAAAAAGAAAAAAAAAGAGGAAAGAAAGAAGAACCTGATGAGTTGCGTTGAGTGAAGAAAAAAAATAATAACAAAAAGAGAAAAGGAAGAAAAAATGAAAGTGGGGCGTACGTGGGAAGCTCAAGAGAGGGCTTTTGGTTTTTTGGTGTTACTTATATGTTATTTGGCTGGAGGAATAGCCGCGTTTCAATTTTTTTTTTTGATATACCTCACGCACGTTTAATAATTTTTCCCTAAAATATAGCACGCACTAAACCTGGCGTGACTTGCAGAAGAAAAGAGCAAAAAGAGAAGAAAAAAAAAAAAAAAAAAAGCTCCAAAGAAAAAGAAGAACCTGAAGAGTTAGAGTCAGTGAAGAAGAAGAAAGAAAAAGAAAAAAGGAGGAGGAGAAGAAGAAAAGAAAGAAGAACCTGATGAGTTGCTTTGAGTGAAGAATAAAGAAAGAATAAAAAAAAAAGAGAAAAAAGGAAAGCACAACCACAACCACAACATTTTGTTTGGAAAATTGTATCTGGGTCACTCATTATTCTCTCTTGTCCCCCTCTTTCTCATTTCAGGCTTCAGACAAGGCTTCATCTCCTTTCTCTTTCCTCTCCTCGCTCCATTGTCTTTTCATTTTTTTCTCACTACTCTTCCTTTTATTTTTTTGAAAGTCCTTTTTCTTCTCACTCTCACTCTCACTCTTCACTGTTTTCAGATTGCTAATTAAGAATGTAGGGCTCTAGAATTATCCATTCATATATTTTGGTATTAGGAGTGCTGTACTGGGAGGCCATAACAAAATGGCAAACTCTACTGTAATTGATGATGTCAGAAATTGTGTGATCAAAGAATCCTGTAGAACGCTATTGGTTGTTGAAGTATATGTCCTTTCGACAACGCTGCTAATAGCCTTTCTAACAATCTTCGGATCATGGAGGCGTCGTAGCCACAGTTTGACGCTCAAATATTTGATATGGGCATCTTATATTTTGCCTCCGGACCTGGCAAGATACACCATGGGCATGGCGGGAGAATTCGCAGAGTCATTGTCTGCTATTTGGGCGACGTTTTTAGTTATTACCCTTGGAAGCGCTGATTGCGTTTCCGCCTACAGGCTTGCAGACAGTGAATGTCGAAAGGAATATAACTTCCAACTTTTGGTTCTATATTGTTGGTTGGGCTGGCAGCTAGGTAGGTCTAGTTCTAGTCTTGAGACCAGTTTCGCTGTACTGATCTCTGTTCTCTTTGCTTTGTCTTTGTTCAAGACAGTAGCAAGAAGTAAAGCTTGGACCATGGCTAGCAGCTATGGTTTGGTGAGAAACACCAAACTGATTGCAGACTTCATGGAAGATGAGGACAAAGAAGATGTAGGTGCAGATCTTACTTGCATGAAAGGCTACAAGTATTTGGTGAAAGGCGGAAAGGCAGAGAAGAAAGTTAAAGCACCACGTTACCACATGCAGTTAAAGACTGCAGATGATGAAGTCATTACCATTGATAAGATCTGGCAATGCAAAGGAAGACTCTTAAGCTCCACTGGAGATCCAGACGGTCGACTCAAGGATATTTGCCTTTCGTATGCATTGTATAGGCTTCTCTGCCGTAGATTTGCAGGATATCCCTTCTCTGAAAGCTCCCAACAGAAGACATGGAATTTCGTTCGATATGGGCTACTTTCCGAAGAAGATGACGGTCACAAGAGAGCATTTAGAGTTATTGAGGTAGAGCTCGCATTTCTGCATGATCTCTTCTACACAACATATCCCGTCTTCTTTGCCAATGGACTTCTTTGGTTAAGAAATCTTGAGCTCGTTGTTGTTATAATTGGTTGTTGGATTGTGGTATCCATTCTAGTTAGCTTCTGCACACAAAAGGAACATTTGACTTCATATGAGATTCCTACTGTTCTTACTATTATAGCTATAGGCGCTACGCTTTTAGTGGAAGTTGGGCAAATTTTTGTTATCAACTTCTCGGATTGGGCTAAGGTACAGTGGCTTTGCTATTATGTTAAAAAACCCTCATTGCAGAATAATAAATTCATAGAGATGATCATACAAATTCTGTGCCATAGGAAAGCGTTAAAACCTTGGGATAGAAAGCTTGGCCAATATTCTCTTCTTGAATCTTTTAATCATAACCCTTGCAAAATTCTCCACAATCCTTGACCTCTCTTTTGATAGATATTAACAAAAAAGGTCGAAAGCTAAGTGCTCAAATCACATTGCCAGTGGAGGTGAAAAAAGCAGTTATTCATTCACTAAAGACCAATGAGCAGCAACTAAGAAATGGGGTAGCTTCTCTGCAGCGAAACGAGGTTCAGGATAAACTATCATGGGCATGTAGACTTGAGACACAGTCACATGTTATCATGGTCTGGCATATAGCTACTAGTTTTTGCGAGCTCAACTTATCATCACAAGTAATTGCTACAAGAGAACAGTCCACCAACGAAGGGAAAGCAATGAGTTCATTGTGGCTACTGAGTTGTCTAATATTGTGCCTATTTGGTGGCTTTTGCTCCAAGACTTTTACCTGGTCATGCATATACCACTGAATTTATTTTTGATCAGGTAGTTGTTGAAGCCAGGGATAAACTCAAGGGATGCAAGAAAAGAATTTACCAAAAGATGTTGACTTGCAAAGATGATTGCATGAAAAGAATTTGCGAAGAGATGTTGACTTTAGGCAAAGACGATCCTGCGGAAGCTGAAGAAATTATTGAAAGGGGTGCTACTCTTGCAAAGCAAATAGAACAAATAGAAGACAATGGGCTGAAATGGAAAATTCTGGCAGAATTCTGGGCAGAGATGATGTTGTTTGTGGCTTCTTCAGGTGATGAAACTGCCCATGCAGAGCACCTAGCAATGGGAGGAGAGTTTGTGACTCACTTGTGGGCATTACTCTCCCATGCTGGTATACTCATGCGAGACTCAACTCAGGATGTTTGATGTGTTTCCTTATGATTGTTTGATATTGTGTGATTTCTCATGCATTTCCAATCGAGTATGTATAATAGATGTGTGCCCTCATATAAAATAAATAAATAAATAAAACATGCGTAGGGCGCTGTGGTTGTATTGTAACGCGTGTTGTATATTTGGTTTGATTTGTGTTTGATCTTCTCTTATTTCCTTTGATTTGATTTCTTTAACCTTCGCATTGCTTAACGTATTCAAATTCGATTTCTGTAGAGAAAGATATTTACTATTTTCCCGAATCAGTGTGCTTTTGACTTTGCTTATTTGTATAATATTTATTAAAAGATATAATTTTTGGTAAATTTTATGTTAAATATGTGATAAAAAGCTAAAGCCTAATTAAGCATATTTCAAAAAAATAAATTTAAAGTTAAATTATTTGATTAAAACTGACAATAGGTAAAAAGTAAAAAGATCTAGCCTAACTCACCCTTATTCATAATAGTAGAGTTAAAAATGTAGCTATTTAGCACTACAAAAAGTTACTTTATCTATTTTACCTATACACATGCTGCAGTAATAGATTTATTTTTTATTTTAATACAATAAAATAATATAAATATCACAATAAAATAAGATATCTATTACAATAAAATAATATATCCACTACATACAACCATCACAGCTACATACACAACCAAACAAGGAATAATTTTTTTTTAACTCTAAGCTACAGTGCACATCCATAGATAGACGTGCACTGTGGCAATGAAGCTAAAAAAAAAAGTTTTACCTCCACTGGTATATGGTTATTTTTGTGTTTTGGTAGAGTTAAAATAGTTTTTTAGCTAAACTGTTACAAGTGCTCTTAGGTGGGTTATGGATAAGACACCATCCTTAACATAGCTAGTGGGATTTTTAGACTAAATTTGCCTACAACTACATTGAGACGAGTAATGCTATATGCAAAATATATGAATAATTCTAAGATACACCCAATTGCACACATAATTTTACTATTTTCTGACTTATGAGACTGTGAGTGATAAATATTTTCTACTCATATGAATCTACCATTTATCATTAAATATTCATAATTGCACAAATTAACAGGTTGCGAAATTAGATGTAAGAATGGTTGTGTACATAATATTGTTGTAATATTTTTCACAATAATTGAGGTAGTAAGTTTATATTTTGTTTTTATTTGGGTCCATCACTAATATCACTTCTTCCCTACTAACAACAACTTTACTTATACCGTTGTAAAATTTTGTATGGCTCTGAACTTATTGAGCATGATGTTAATGCTTTTAAGTTTAGTGCGGTTGTGTCCTTGATGGGAGGGTGTGCTATACCATTGGTAGAATTTTTCCAATTTTGCACCTTTTACCGAGCTTGAATCTCTTCCTATAAACAAATCATATTACCGAGCAAATATTTTGAATCATCCCTATATATTAAGAGAATTCAAAAAATTAGTTATGCTATCAGAAAATGTCAAAAATGCCCTTAAGTTAATTAGATAATCCTTATTCTTAAAAAATAAAAAATGATTGTAATTCAACAAAATTTTTAAAAAAAACTACCATAGAAATTTTTTTTCCTAAAAATTAGTAAAATTTCTATTTAAATATATTTCACGCATATTTGATAATTTTTTTTTTCTTAAAAACTAGCACACACTAAACTTAGAAGTTTACTCTATTTCAAATCCCAAAATTTTTAGCTTCTTAAAAATCCCTTCCAGTATAACCTACCTAACAATAGATAAATTCAAATCGAAAAATTACATTAAACTCTATAAAGTTGTAATTTACAACTATTTTGTGTTGACTTTAATTCTGTGACAAATTTGATTATAATTTTGTTCAATCTTTTGAACCCTGTATTTTATGTGGGATTTATTTGTAAAGGTTGTGTGTAAGAGAGAGAGTGTGAAGACTCAAGGCATCTAATGAAGACAAAAGGAGTTTTTTTGGGTAGCTCGCGACTAGCCATCCCGCAAAGTGATGCATGTGCCCAGCATATGACTGGAATGCGAAGAGTCATGACAGATGGTGACAATTGGTTTTCGCGAGTGTCTCTCAAGTAAGGCCTTCCCGCGAGATACTCGCGAAACAGTCTATTTTGCTATTTTGTCCTATCTGCTCCAATACATCCTCATACACACTATATATACCATCATTACCCATATATTGAGTAGAGAGCTTTTCAGAGAGAAAACCCTAGCCACAAACCCTTGAGAGTAAGAGATTGTCATACCCACAATTCTCTACACCATTTTTTGTGGTTTTCCTCTACTCCTACCTCTCCATTTGCCATTATCATCTTCTATTTACAAGTATCTTTACACCGTAGCCTGTTGTTAAGTTCACAGTACCTCTAAAGTAGATTTGAAGCCCACACTCTACATATTTCATTGTCTAAGGCTCATTGGGCCTAAGCCCATAATATTGTATTTGGGTCCATGTGCAATTGTGCACTTACAAACATATTTTGTAATTCGATGTCCCAACTCCTTTTATTCCTTTGTGAAGCCAATATTATCACCATAGGGAATATACACGATGTGGTCTCCAAAAACTACACAATTGATAGTATTTGGGCCCCAATTTATTTATATGTGGCTATGTCATAATCGTACAGGTTGGGATCTAAATTTTTTCTGATTATCTCCTCCAAACCCCAATGCGAGAACCTCTCTCTGGTTTCCCTTAACTCCCCAGTGTTTTCCTGTATTTTCCTCTCCCTCCCCCCCCCCCCCTTATTTTTCCAACACCTAACTTTGTGTGCTTTAGTCCCTTATATAGCGTCCTCTTAGTGGGTTGAAATTATTACCTTTCATTGGTTTCCATGCAATCCCATTTTCACCTCTAATCCCCAAAATAATCATGTCCTCTGAAAATTTTCTCAAAACTTGTTCCAAACGCCGAATAGTGTTTGGCAACGAAAGGCATTAACTATGATCTGTTACCGACCTAAATCAGCCCTGTTCTCTTGTTAAATTCCCTTGGTCATTAATTTGCACTAGGCCCAACATGGTCCAAAACGCAGTACATTTTCCAATTGTTGTGATTAGATCTTAGCACATCTACTAGTGAACTGGTCTTGGCCTAACAATAGTGGGCCTTAGCTACCCGAACTGTCTTGGATCGCCTGGGCCGTTTTGGGTCACTTGGGCTTAAACCCTTACATATGAGCCGTTCGGGTCACTTATGCCCGAGCCCTTACACACGAAATTCTCAAATTTGTAAGATACAAAAATAAAGAAAAAAAAATGCACCAAAGAAAACAATTGCAAAAAAAAATATTTATGTAATTCAGCAATTTGCCTACGTTCATGAAACTAAAATAATTTCACTATTTTCAGAGAAAAATATAAAATGTGGTAGTACAACTTTTCTCTTTTCAAACAACACATCAAACCCTAATTTGAAATAATAGTATTTATATCATACATATAAGCTAAAAACGGGCCAAATATTTTTTCCCTGAGAACTCTGACCTGGGCCAATATTGCGGACTAAGCCTCATAAAATCTTCAAAGCTACAAAATATTGGTACTTGTTGATTACAAGAGTCCGTCCATAAAGGGGTCCATAGTACTTTCGCAAGCTGATCTTTATCCTCTCCGATTAACCATTAAAGAACTCACTTCACATGTTCAATGACAAGAAAAAATCAAGTCTTGTTGAATTATATATGGGCTTCACACATCTAGTAATCAGCCATATTAATGGGCCCAGACTCACCTAATCATTTTCACCAATGCGCTGATGTTTTCCATCGTTGGCCCAGCAATCTTTGGAGGGAATTCTTCTCACTATTTCCCGCCATAAAAAAAAAAAAAAAAAAAAACAAACAAACCTATAAATATTAAATATATGTGAAAGACATACCTCTTCAGTTTTCATCCTCTCCATCTGAAAAAACAAACAAATTCCCATACCACAACGCTGTCGTTTCGTTCCTGACAATGGCATAAACGGTAATTACCTTACCTAGTCATATCTTTTCTCTTCGTTTTTTTTATTATTGATGAAAAAACAGTACTGTCTTTTTATCTTCCCTAAACATTGTTCTTTGAGGATTCTACTTCTGTGCTTTTGTTTTCTTGATCGATTATCTTGTCTTAACTTACCCTGGTAAAAAAAAATCAAATCAAATTGTATCTATTTAGGTGCATGATTTTCCCTAAATCAAAAGTTTAATTAATAATTTACATACAATCTTTTAGGTGTGTTTTAAGTTTGCAACACTTACATGTTGTGGACGACTAAATTTCTTAGTTCGAAATAAATCAAACAAGTAAAATAGTTTCACAAATACGAATTTGTATTGATAAATGTGTGGTACAATTCTCTGTAATTACAAAAGAGTGATCCTCTGATTCGATCTCCTTGAAAGATTTATTGATTGTAATTGTGGTAATGTGATTTTGATTTGAACATAAGATATTCTTCAATTTAACTGAAGAATGGATCGAAGATCTTTGAAACGGAATTACGATGAATCTCTGACTATGAGCTTGTTAGAAATTCTTTGTTCTTCGTGTTCTTCGTGTGTTCTTCGTGTTTGAAGGTTTGTGGTGGAAATTCTTCGGTACTTTAGAGGCTTGAATTCGTAGAGTTTCACCGATTTGTGGTTTGTTGAGGTTTCTGGAGGCTTTTGGGCTTGATTCCAGTGAACTTTGAGGTTTAGGAATATGATTTGGATAATTCCTCTTTGATTGTTCTTCGTATTTGAAGGTTTGTGGTGGAAATTCTTCGGTGCTTTAGAGGCCTGAATCCGTAGAGCTTCACCGATTTGTGGTTTGTTGAGGTTTCTGGAGGCTTTTGAGCTTAATTCTAGTGAACTTTGAGATTTAGACAGGTTGTTTGGATGACTTTGCTTCGAATGTTGTTTGTATTCGAGGTTGAAGTTCTTGAAGTTCTTGGAGGCTTCGGGGTTTGATTCCGGCAGAGCTTCGTTGATTTTTGAACTCAAGATATCTTCTTCCTTTTGTCTCCGTCTGTGTCTTGTATGTCTCCTCCTCTCCTCCCAAATGTCTTAGGAAGGCTTCTATTTATAGGAGTTTAGGGGTAGGTGAGCGACACGTGGCGGAGTCTGATTGGTGACACTTGTCATAGCTTGATTGGTCCGCTTATGTCATCGCTTACATGTGCTGAGTGCTTGTGTCACTGCTTACATGTGCGAGGCTGCTTGTGTCATCGCTTACACCTGCTGATGCAGCTTCATGCCTTCATTTCAATGACACTTGGCGAATTTCTACTGGTTTCTGAATAGTGATGGCAAAACCTAGCAGCAGTACGTGGCGCTTTGTGATTGGTTGTATTTTGTGGACTTTGGTAGTATGATGTGTCAGCTTGTGATAGGTCGGGAATTTTTCCTCTCTACAAATGCCCCCTCGAGACTCGTTCGTGCACACAGTTTTGGAGTGTGGTGAGCGAATGAGTCTTGAAAATGGATTTTTATGCTTGACTCTCCTAGTGAAATAACTGATGGTGGTGGAGCTTTTACCAGGATGAAGTAATTGCAGAAGAGTAGACTCACCCATATGAAAGGCTTTGATGAGACCGAGAAGGGGTCTGCCAGTATTTGAGTGTGCTCGTGTGATCGAGCTTTCTGAACAAAGGTTAAGTCAAAGTAATTTCAGAAGGGTATTTAATGGTACTTGGAATGGGTTGGTGGGGCTGAAAGTTATTTGCAAGAAGTTGGACGTACTTGCAAGATTGAAACATTTCGGTAGATGTTAAGTTGAGGTAATTTCGGAAGAGTATTTTGGATTGTTGGTGGCGATCACAGGGTGTTGAAGATGGAGAAGAGGTGAGGATGTTGGCTGGGTACAGCATGCAGAGCCCTGGAGCTAGCCTCTTATTTTAAGGACTTCTGGTGAAGTTATATCTGAAGGGTATACTTCGGGTCACAGAGAGAACATGTGGGAGTGTGGTTGAATGCGCTTGTGTTATCGCATCACTCTGGTTAAGTTGAGGTAATTTCAGAAGGGATTTTGGGTTTGTTGGTGTTGATGGTGAAAGAAGATGGTGATGAAGCCAAGTGAATGGGTGAGACCTATGACATCATGGCTCTGACCCTGCATGTTGAATGAGGTCCGTCAGCAAGTAGTTGAATGTGCCTGTGTAACAGGACCATACTGACGGACATTAAGTTGAAGTAATTTCAGAAGTATATTTTCTGAAATTCTTCAAACTGATCTTAAGTTGGAGTAATTCCAGAAAGTGTGTTTTGTGGTACCAGCAATGATGACCCTTGGACCCCATGATGGCGGAAACATGGGATGAGGCTTTGGGGGACCCTTCACCGACACAAAGGCTAAATTCTGATGAGTTGGTACCTTGGAGGTCATCACAAGTGTTGGATGGAAGACAATTTGTAGGATGCCCCAACACTTCTTACCATCTTCACTTGATGCAGCTTTATTGGGAAAGCATAACAATGAAAGATGGAGCTAACTTGTGATCCTGGTTTTAGAAACCAGCCAAGTTGTTGTTTGTTCCGAACCGCTGCTTCTGATGGGAGACCAAACAGTTGAAGAGAGACTACGGAGCCCTGGTCTTAGGAACGGGTGTCTCTGCTGGACTTGGATTTCCTGGTGAACCAAATCCAAGAAAGCATGGAACAACGATGCAGACCTTGTTATGAATAACTCTATAAACAAACGTGGTCATTATGTGAGGAAACAAAATTTGTTTGAATCCTAAAATAGTGATGATGTTGTGAGAAGGGTTACTACTGAACCATGAAGGGGTTGATTTCAAACTGATCATGAAGCGATCTTGGTTGCTAGGTATTGAGAATGACGAGACCATAGTGAGAATTGGCTGTGAGAAGGAGGATTTGGAAATTTGAAAGAAGCAAATCTTCATTTCATGACTCAGTGTATGTGTTTTTTTTTTTTTTTTCTTCTTGATGGATTTAGCGGATCCGGCCCTCCTCTTTATAGCGAAGAGATGAAGAATGGTAGCTGGGTGGTTTAAGGATGGCGGATGAGACTTCTCGATGGGAACGGTGGATGAGACTTCTAGGTGGGAACGGTGGATGAGAATGGTAGACGCCGAATGGGAACGTTAGGTTGAAGACTGGTAGGCACTGACGGGAATAATTGGCTGAAATAGCGACCCAGTGTAATTTCAATTTTGAGACATACTTGTGAGAGTTCGTCTGTTTTTGAAAGGAGAGCCTTGATCAAGGCCGGAGGATAATTTTGAGGGAATCCAAACCAAATGGATGGATCTCAAATTATGATCTTGAGAGCTTAAATTTTGGACACCGCTAGTACTTTGGAGAAGCGGATGTAGTTTCTAAGTCCAAAACACCTAGATTTCAAAATTAAACTCTTTGCGAAAACCTGATAGGACAAGTTTTGCTTGAACATTTTGATCTTCGGTCAAAATTTACATCAAAGCCAATAGTTGTAGAATCACACTATTTGAGCAATTTTGGATTCTCAAATGAATAAACAGACTCCAAAATTGGAAAGTACGCGAAAAATTGAGCAAGACAGGTCAATCTTAAAAATTTGACTTTTGGTCAAAATTGTGCAAAAGTCAAATTTTTAGAAATTGGACTGTTGTGCAATTTTCGAGTCTCGGTTGAAGAAACAGACCCCAAAATTGGAAAGTACGCGAAAAATTGAGTGGGACAAGTCCATTTTGAAAATTTTCACTTTTGGTCAAAGTCCAAGTTAAATACTTAATTTGCCTCTTTTTTTTTTTTCTTTTTTTTTTTTTTTTTTTTTTTTTTTTTCAGGCGGTCCGGATCCGAGTCGATTTCCGGGTCGAACCGGTTTAAGCGGTCGAACCGGTCCAGAAGGGTGACGTCATCCGTGACGTCATCGACGAGGAGCGCGTGTCACGCGTGGCGTGTGCACGCGCGTGAGGGAGCTCCGGCGTGTGGTGCACGTGAATCAACCAGTGGCGCGTGTCGGCGCGTGCAACTACGGTGGGACTGCCGGACTTTCTGGCGGCGCGTGGCGGCGCATGGATCATCGTTTGGGCTTGAAATTTTCACATATGGTAGTTATAAGGCCGTAGAAGACTGCTATGTGGTCCGTTTTGTGAAATTGTGCACAGATTTGCACAGTTTTGATGGACTAAACCGGTGGTCATCGCGAGCTTGTGGCGGCGCGTGGTGGCGCGTGGCTCATATTTTGGGCCTAGAAATTTCAGGTTTTGTAGATCGAAGGCTGTAGAAGACTCCTATGGTGTCAGATTTGTGAAATAATGTCTGGATTTTCAAAAACTTGGACGAGAAAGTCGTGGGTCTTTGTTTGGACTTGTGGCTTTTTTTTTCTCTGGTCTAATTTTGTGGTGGCCGCCCTGACAAGATGAAGACATTATGGTGGCTGCCCTAACAGGATGAAGACATTATGGTGGCTATGTGACTTGCCATGAGTTCAGACTTGCATGATCTTCTATCTCTATGGCTGAAGATGCTTTTTCATTTCAAAATTCAGCGCAGCCTTCTCTGATTTTAAGTGCATTTGAGTTTGCAAAATCTGACTTTGAGTTCCAATTGTTTTCACATCTCTGAAATATGAATGTAAAAATTTTTTATTGGTCAGTTGGGTTTGTTGACTTTCTTCATTTTTTTGTCTGCTAGTTTAGCAGAAATTCTCTATATAAGATGTGAGATTGGCTTCGTTCATTTGGGCATTCTTAGCCTTCAGTCTTCTTCTCCAACTTTTAAGAAATTTTTTTTTCTTTTTCTTTTTCTTTTTTCTTTTGTCCTTTGTTTAGACATGCAATGGGATTTTTTCTGACATTTCCTTTTTATTGCTTGTTTTTGTTTTGCAGCTCAGTTTCCTTGCTCTTTGGGTCTTGACATCAAACTTCACACTGACGTTCTCATAGAAGTGTTTGCTTTCATTTGGTGACTTTGTATTTCATTGATAGCAACGTTGCAAGAACGTATGCCTTCATTTTGTTACATTCTTTTCTTGCATCAACAATCTTTTAGTGATATTCGTCTTTGCAACGACGTTTCCATAAGGATATTCAGCTAGGCAATAATACTATCGCCCATGAAGTTACGTCAACACTTCATTTGCACAGAAGCCATGCCAACATTTATCTTTGCTATAAAGCTACGTCAACACTTCATTTGCACAGAAGCCATGCCAATATTCATTTTTGCCATGAAGTAACGTCAACACTTCATTTGCACCGAAGCCATGCCGACATTCATCTTCACCATGAAGCCACGTCAACAGTTCATCTGCACTGAAGCCATGTCAACGTTCATTTTTGCCATGAAGCTACGCCAACATTTCATTTGCACTGAAGCCATGCCAATATTCATTTTTGCCATGAAGTCGTGTCAACACTCCATTTGCGCAGAAGCCATGTCAACGTTCATCTTTGCCATGAAGCTACGCCAACATTTCATTTGCACTGAAGCCATGCCGACATCCATTTTTACCATGAAGCAAGTTCAACACTTCCTTCGCATCAAAGCCGTGCCAACGTTCATCTTCACCATGAAGCCACGTCAACAGTTCATCTGCACCGAAGCCGTGCCGACATCCATTTTTGCCATGAAGTTATGTCAACACTTCATTCGCATCGAAGTTGCACTAATATTGGCTTTTGTAACGAAACTTGAAGTTTCAAGAAGCTCCCATCAAGACTTTGAGAATGCAAAGAGATTTCAACAAAACCTTGAAGATATGAGAAGAATGCCGCCATGATTTTGACATTGCACAAACATGCCTTTAGAGGAGAGATGATGTAGTACCAACTTCAGATGTTTGGAGGAAGGTGACGTTGTCTAGATTTTAGAGACATGATGTGAAACAACACCACTCAGAAGGGAGACGATGTGGTTCAAATTTCAGAGTTGTGAAGTGGCACAACCTAGAAGAGAGATGATGTAGCTTAGACTTGCAAGGTACAAGAAGATGCCCCCAGGAGATAAGTGATACAAAGCATACTTCAGAGACGTGGGAATATGTCCACAAAAGATGAGCAATGCCACGCAGACTCCATTCCTTGCAACAAAAGTTTGAAGATTTTATTTTACTCCACAACCGATAATTAACTTATCATTATTTCAAGGAAAGCTAAGTGACACCAATTCTTTGCAGCTATCACTTTCTACCACAATGGTCTTTGAACATCATATAATGAGCAATTGATTGATCTTAAGCGACGCCTTGGCGATCAAAGAATTCTTGAAAGCATGTTGACGACTTTTGGACAAACTCTTCAAGCTATACTGGCGGTCCTTTTTCTTTTTATGTGACTGAACTTAGTAAAAAGTACTAAGCTGCCTACGTACCCCGGAGAGGGATCAAGTCATTACGTAGTTCAACCAAACAATTTTTTTTTCTTTTTGATGATTTTTTTTAATGGTTTTGATGACTTTTTTTTTTTTTTTTTTGTTTTGTTTTGTTGTTGTTTTTTTTTTTTTTTACAAAAAGGGAGGGCTCACGTGTGTAATCCTTGCCCTACACCCCACAACGTTTCATGGGTACCAATTGCGCAATAGTGGGTATCACCACTAATCGAACCCGAGACCTTGGCCTCAAGGGTGACATGGGCATCCAACCACTACGCCACACTCACAAATGGTGACATAGAATGTGATTAATTTCTCCTTATTTGTGCACTTTCAAAGGTAATGGGAAAACATCATGTACCCTTGTAGTGCTGCAGTGGGTAGTTTAAGCTCTTACCGAGGAGCAGTTCTTGATTTTCAAGCATAGAAGCGTTTGAGGAACTTCCCATTGATGGGGCCGATCCTTATGCCATCATTGTCAATCAATTTGTAAGCCTTATTGGTTTTTGCCCCCTGCTTGAGAGTTGGAAGTACATCACAAGCAACGGTCACATGGTTTGACCCGACAACTTCATCAAGGTCTAAATCAATCTTGTTTTCTTTGGCAAGCTTCATGATTTGTTCTTTGAAGACGAAGCATTTTTGAATTGGGTGGCCAATGATGCGATGATATTTGCAGTAGTTAGGGTCATCAACTTTCCCTATGTCTTCTGGTCGCTTGCATTCTGGCAATTCAATCAGCTTCAATTGTAGTAGTTGTTCTAAGATGTTTGGCACATCTTCATCGGGGAACGGATATGATTTTTGCTCACGTTCCTTAAAGGTCAGACGACGCACTTCGTTCTTTTGCCATCCTTCGAATTGTTTTTCATTTGTCTTTGCTCCTCTCTTTGGAACCTTAACTATGGTAGTGTTAACCATTATTGGGTCTTTGAGATTTCCTTTTGCATTCCTGTCATTCATCTTTACTTCCTTTCTGCTTTCCTCAGGTACGGGGGGTTTTGTATTTCCGTGGTTAGAGATACTCAATTCCATGTCATGCGCACGAGTTGCCAATTCTTCGAATGTTCGGGGTTTTACCCCTTGTAGGATGTACAGAAGTCCCCAATGCATGCCTTGGATGCACATTTCTACAGCAGATATTTCAGAAAGTCTATCCTTACAGTCTAGACTCAAAGAACGCCACCGACTGATGTAGTCAACAACGGGTTCGTCTTTCCACTGCTTAGTATTGGTAAGCTCTATCATGCTTACTGTGCAGCGCGTGCTGTAAAACCGGTTAAGGAACTCCCTTTCCAACTGATCCCAACTATCAATCGACTCAGGTTCCAAGTCTGTATACCAATCAAAGGCGTTTCCTTTCAGTGAACGAACAAACTGCTTTACAAAGAGGCCTCCTTGAGTCCCTGCGTTCTCACAGGTTTCTACAAAGTGAGCAATGTGTTGCTTAGGGTTTCCCTTGCCATCGAATTGCAAGAACTTGGGGGGTTGATACCCATTTGGCATTCTCATATTGTCAATGCGCCTCGTATAGGGTTTTGAATATAAGAGAGAATTTGTAGAAGAACCTCCATATTGTGCTCGTATGGTATTTGTTATCATGTCCTGCAAATGTTGGACAGATATCGAGGCTATTGAGGTGGAATGTCCTTGTTGAGAAGTGCCTTCACCTCCTTTTCCCTTATCACCCCTGGCGTTTTCTCCTTTCAAGGTAAAGCCGGGAGGGTGCTCAAGGTCTGGATTTGATTCACCCAAATCTTGGACTTCCAGTTTGTTCATTAAAGTTGCAATTTGGAGGTCCTTATCTTCAAGTGCTTTTGTGAGAAGGACGACCCTTTGTTCCATTTCAGCCATCTTTTCTTCCATGGTAGAGGTGTTAGTCATCATAACTGACACAACTTCCACAGATGATGGAAAAGGAAGTGAATTGAAGTGAGCACATGAAATCTCATCTTTTGGGTTCCCTTTGATGAGAGAAAAATCGTGCGACCAGCTTCTTGTGGAGGAAGAAGGGGATTTGCCCCCATACTTGAGGTGTTCCAAGGTGGAGATGTCCTTGTTGATGACCTTGTTTCTTTTAAGAGGGTCTAAGGAGATGATTGTCTGGACCTTGGCTTCCTTGGTTGATTGAGATTGAAGTTGATTGTGAGCTTTAGGCTGGCTACAATTGATTGCTTCAATGCAACTATTGGTGGTAGCCGTACCAAGTTTAATTGAAGTAGCTATTGTTGAAGCTTGAATGTTCTTGCTAGAGGCCATTGAAGTTGGTAGCAAGATGATGAAGATTTTTTTTTCTTTGAAGGAGAATGAGATGAGAGGCAGAGATGTCCCACCGGGCGTGCCAGAATTTGTGGACGACTAAATTTCTTAGTTCGAAATAAATCAAACAAGTAAAATAGTTTCACAAATACGAATTTGTATTGATAAATGTGTGGTACAATTCTCTGTAATTACAAAAGAGTGATCCTCTGATTCAATGGCCTCTAGCAAGAACATTCAAGCTTCAACAATAGCTACTTCAATTAAACTTGGTACGGCTACCACCAACAGTTGCATTGAAGCAATCAATTGTAGCCAGCCTAAAGCTCACAATCAACTTCAATCTCAATCAACCAGGGAAGCCAAGGTCCAGACAATCATCTCCTTAGACCCTCTTAAAAGAAACAAGGTCATCAACAAGGACATCTCCACCTTGGAACACCTCAAGTATGGGGGCAAATCCCCTTCTTCCTCCACAAGAAGTTGGTCGCACGATTTCTTTCTCATCAAAGGGAACCCAAAAGATGAGATTTCACGTGCTCACTTCAATTCACTTCCTTCTCCATCATCTGTGGAAGTTGTGTCAGTTATGATGACTAACACCTCTACCATGGAAGAAAAGATGGCTGAAATGGAACAAAGGGTCGTCCTTCTCACAAAAGCACTTGAAGATAAGGACCTCCAAATTGCAACCCTGATGAACAAACTGGAAGTCCAAGATTTGGGTGAATCAAATCCAGACCTTGAGCACCCTCCCGGCTTTACCTTGAAGGAAGAAAATGCCAGGGGTGATAAGGGAAAAGGAGGTGAAGACACTTCTCGACAAGGACATTCCACCCCAATGGCCTCAATATCTGTCCAACAACTGCAGGACATGATAACGAACAAACTGCTTTACAAAGAGGCCTCCTTGAGTCCCTGCGTTCTCACAGGTTTCTACAAAGTGAGCAATGTGTTGCTTAGGGTTTCCCTTGCCATCGAATTGCAAGAACTTGGGGGGTTGATACCCATTTGGCATTCTCATATTGTCAATGCGCCTCGTATAGGGTTTTGAATATAAGAGAGAATTTGTAGAAGAACCTCCATATTGTGCTCGTATGGTATTTGTTATCATGTCCTGCAAATGTTGGACAGATATCGAGGCTATTGAGGTGGAATGTCCTTGTTGAGAAGTGCCTTCACCTCCTTTTCCCTTATCACCCCTGGCGTTTTCTCCTTTCAAGGTAAAGCCGGGAGGGTGCTCAAGGTCTGGATTTGATTCACCCAAATCTTGGACTTCCAGTTTGTTCATTAAAGTTGCAATTTGGAGGTCCTTATCTTCAAGTGCTTTTGTGAGAAGGACGACCCTTTGTTCCATTTCAGCCATCTTTTCTTCCATGGTAGAGGTGTTAGTCATCATAACTGACACAACTTCCACAGATGATGGAAAAGGAAGTGAATTGAAGTGAGCACATGAAATCTCATCTTTTAGGTTCCCTTTGATGAGAGAAAAATCGTGCGACCAGCTTCTTGTGGAGGAAGAAGGGCATTTGCCCCCATACTTGAGGTGTTCCAAGGTGGAGATGTCCTTGTTGATGACCTTGTTTCTTTTAAGAGGGTCTAAGGAGATGATTGTCTGGACCTTGGCTTCCTTGGTTGATTGAGATTGAAGTTGATTGTGAGCTTTAGGCTGGCTACAATTGATTGCTTCAATGCAACTGTTGGTGGTAGCCGTACCAAGTTTAATTGAAGTAGCTATTGTTGAAGCTTGAATGTTCTTGCTAGAGGCCATTGAAGTTGGTAGCAAGATGATGAAAATTTTTTTTTCTTTGAAGGAGAATGAGATGAGAGGCAGAGATGTCCCACTGGGCGTGCCAGAATTTGTGGACGACTAAATTTCTTAGTTCAAAATAAATCAAACAAGTAAAATAGTTTCACAAATACGAATTTGTATTGATAAATGTGTGGTACAATTCTCTGTAATTACAAAAGAGTGATCCTCTGATTCGATCTCCTTGAAAGATTTATTGATTGTAATTGTGGTAATGTGATTTTGATTTGAACATAAGATATTCTTCAATTTAACTGAAGAATGGATCGAAGATCTTTGAAACGGAATTACGATGAATCTCTGGCTATGAGCTTGTTAGAAATTCTTTGTTCTTCGTGTTCTTCGTGTTTGAAGGTTTGTGGTGGAAATTCTTCGGTACTTTAGAGGCTTGAATCCGTAGAGCTTCACCGATTTGTGGTTTGTTGAGGTTTCTGGAGGCTTTTGGGCTTGATTCCAGTGAACTTTAAGGTTTAGGAATATGATTTGGATAATTCCTCTTTGATTGTTCTTCGTATTTGAAGGTTTGTGGTGGAAATTCTTCGGTGCTTTAGAGGCTTGAATCCGTAGAGCTTCACCGATTTGTGGTTTGTTGAGGTTTCTGGAGGCTTTTAAGCTTAATTCTAGTGAACTTTGAGATTTAGACAGGTTGTTTGGATGACTTTGCTTCGAATGTTGTTTGTATTCGAGGTTGAAGTTCTTGAAGTTCTTGGAGGCTTCGGGGTTTGATTCCGGCAGAGCTTCGTTGATTTCTGAACTCAAGATATCTTCTTCCTTTTGTCTCCGTCTGTGTCTTGTATGTCTCCTCCTCTCCTCCCAAATGTCTTAGGAAGACTTCTATTTATAGGAGTTTAGGGGTAGGTGAGCGACACGTGGCGGAGTCTGATTGGTGACACTTGTCATAGCTTGATTGGTCCGCTTATGTCATCGCTTACATGTGCTGAGTGCTTGTGTCACTGCTTACACGTGCGAGTTTGCTTGTGTCATCGCTTACACCTGCTGATGCAGCTTCATGCCTTCATTTCAATGACACTTGGCGAATTTCTACTGGTTTCTGAATAGTGATGGCAAAACCTAGCAGCAGTACGTGGCGCTTTGTGATTGGTTGTATTTTGTGGACTTTGGTAGTATGATGTGTCAGCTTGTGATAGGTCGGGAATTTTCCCTCTCTACACATGTGTGAGCATGTGCAAGATATTATATATCCTTGTAGATATATATATATATATATATATATAATATAATATATATATATATATATAATAAAAATAAAAAAAAAAAAAAAAAAGGGAAGAGAGTAAAAAAAAAGAATCACTCAAGTTGATGGCCTTTGATCTGTTGAATTTACTTTCTCGATTTTGGTAGGGGTAGAAATGTAATAGTCAATTCTAAAAATAGGACTTCGACTTTGAAAACTTGCAATTCATACCCTTGCCGTTAATTGACCCCAAAAAACTACGTTGTTTTGGATAGAAAATTGACATATTTGTAATAGTAGAGTGTGTAAATTGCAAGATTTGAAAGTCGAGGAACCTGATTTAGAAGTGATGCTAAACTGAGAGGGTGTAAAGTGCATTTTAGGTTTTTAGCCGAATGTAAATAATATCCACTCAAAATAATAATATTAATAATTGCATAATGGTCAAGATTCTGAATTTTGAAAATATTGGAATAACTCATGTTGTTAGCTGAATATTTGTATCTTACTTTGTTTCTACAAATTTTTCTACCGCGTAATTTTTTTTACATATTTCTATAGCTAACAAAGTTTTTTTTTTTTTTTTTATTTATTTTTATATTAGGTAACCAACTAACCATTTGAAAATGGATGGAAGTGGTCTTAATCAAAGTTCAAAAAAACATAAGCTAAATGAAGAACAAGGCATTGTTGATGGGAACAGCAAATGTTTAGAGAATTTACCTGAAGAGATTCTTCGATACATCATTTCCTTACTTCCAACAAATGATGCTGTTAGAACAAGCATACTCTGTAAGAGGTGGGAATACCTATGGACTTCCATTCCAAATCTTGGTTTTAAAATAGGATCAAAGGCTAAGAGAACACTTTTCATGAATTTTGTGGAGAGAGTGCTTCTTCTTCATGACTCCTCTGATATCAAACAATTCACCCTCGATTGTGATGTGCTACATGATGGCAATGCATCTCGTATAAAAGCATGGATCTCTTCTGCAATAAGGCATAATGTTCAAGAGTTGGTTTTCAACCTCAACATATCTGAAAAAAAAATTTCATTGCCTCGTTGCTTGTTTACTTGCGTGACGCTGACAAAGTTACGATTTAATTTTGATATACCCTGTGTACTCAAACTTCCTCCTACAATTTATTTCACAAATCTCAAGCTCTTGACTGTTAGAAATGTTACATTTTCGGATGACTAATCAACCCAGAAGCTATTTTCTGGACTGCCAGTCCTTGAGGAAATGTTTTTAGAGGCCTGTATCTGGGTGAATCTCACAGCTGTGAGTATTTCTTCTCCCAAGCTTCATTGCCTGTGCATAATTGATGATAAGCAAAATTCGGATGATGAGGATGGTTGCCAGGTCATGATTTTTGGACCTGGCCTCAAAAGATTTACTTACTATGGTCCACTCTGCAATGACTATTGCTTAAACAACTCATGTTCACTAGAAAGGGTAGTGATTGATGTTTGTGACCCTGGTAAGACAGCAAGAGAAGTTGCCTATCGCATGTATAGGCTCCTTAGTGGGCTTTCTACCGTTAAAAAACTAAAACTTTCTAGTGGTGCTGTTGAGGTATGTTTTCCTCTCTCTTTATAAAATTATATATTCAACGTCTAATGTGATTTATCAACTTAACAGCGGTCTGATTTCCCCCTGCCACTTCTTTCACTCTGAAAATGCCTTGAACAAGTTATAAAATTAGACGATGAGGCTTATGTCAGCGTAGAGGCTTTAGCATCATACCAATCACATGTGACTGAGGAAACATTATGAAATGAAAGGCTTTACTTAGCAGTCGTTTTTTAACGTTGATGCCACTTCACCTAGGTTTGACTGTCCATTTTATGGTTCCTACTAAATTTGTGTTTCAAAAATGTTTTCCATTTGGTAATATATCCATTTTATTGTCAAGCAGATTATTTGAGAGTTGAGAATTTCAGTTTTGTGATGATACTACCAAAATCAGTGGTTAAAACTTGTTTAAGTGTAGTCTTATCTATATAAAAAATGCTGTATTTTCTTAACACCTGATATAATATAAGAGATCAAAGAAGGATTTATACTATTGATTCTCTTTTTTTCTTTTTTCTTGGCCAAGTCATTTATACTATTGATTCAATTCATATTCCTTTTTTTCTTTTTTTGAAAATATTTATGACAAAGAATTTTAAGTAGTTATGTCATTATAGAGGATTGTCTATATTCTACTCTGGGCTTTGTCATTGATCAGATATTCTAAGTGCATTACTTTTTCTTTCTTTCATTTCCCCCAACACCCCTCTTTTAAATTTTTTTTTCCCTTGTTAATATTAAGTTATTTCATGCATTGCTTATCTCCTGATCATAATCCTAGCTCCACCATTGTACAGTCATGCTTGCATTTTTTTTTTTTTTCTTGTTTGCTCTTTGCCACCAAAATCTATTTTAATCATGATGCATTTCATCACCTTTTTCTTAGGTTCTAAACTATGCTGCAGAACTCCTTCCCCATGTTCCTATGTTCAATGATGTGATGCATTTGGAATTTGATGGTGGTCCAACACATCTTGATAGATTGGCACTATCAAAGATACTGGAAAAATTTCCTTGTCTGAATACTCTTGAATTTTCTGAGGTAGCTTCACGTGCAATACAGTGTTTACTGTTGTGCTACTCTTCCGTATTGTTTTGATGTTGTTCTGTGATGGTTAAAACATTTGATTTATAATGAAAATTCAGGGGATCGATCGGTCTGTAAATTGTGAAAATGCTGATGGTATACTGGACCCAGTGCCTCCATGTTTCTTATCACACCTCAGGTGCATTGAAGTCTATTGTTATGCTGAAGGGCTGAACCAACTGTCTGCCATAAAAAATTTGCTCAAGAATGCGGTGGCCTTGGACAAGATAGTTATATCTTCCGATAACCATTTTGCACTGGACTTTGAGAAACAGTTCGTAGAGTTCCCCAGGGGATCAAAAACTTGTAAATTCATTATCTATTGAACCTTTCTTGAGCTTTGACTCTCAGAAAGAGCAACTCATAAGTCTTCAATTCCTACTTTTTGGAACATCTTAAAGTACAACTTGTTATTTTACTGTACTTTGAACTTGAAAGACTTATTTTGCTCACTACCAGGACCTTCTACCTAGCCAGTATGGCAGTATCTACAACTTTTTGTCATGGTACGAGACTACAATTTGCAGCATGGAATGACCTTTAGTGACATTCACCACCCTGTCTTTTGGAAATCAAATGCAGTCTCTGATTGTTGGGTTTATATATAGTTCATTCATTCAATGTTTGGTCTTATATATCTTTTGTGGATGCATGACAGCATGAGTACTATGCTAATTGTTTCATTTGACACACATATCATTTGCAAGTGTAGTGGCTGTTGAGACAACTCTTATGATTGTATGATTGACATCATCTCATCAAGTACATGCATACTAATAATGTGGAACATAGTATATAATATGAAAACTAATACGATCAAACTATGAATACCATATTAATATTAGAACTTAGAAATTGTATATCCCCATATTGTTTTGATAAGAACACAATTATTTAACAAATATTTTAATTCTGTCTTGTATTTACTTAAAGAATGGTATATATTTAACTTTGAGAAATGGGATCTATATGTGTGTGTGTGCAGGCGAGCGTGTGTTTTTGGATTTAGGTGTATTTTTAATGTCCTTTTATTTTAGGGGAAAAAATGCACTAGGATCCAATTTTGTGCTTTTCATCATATTGTTGGAGGAAGCTCAGAAAGATAGATTTATTTTTTTGGAAAAATCTGAAGAATTACATAGTATCTTGTTAAATTGCTGCGTCAGTAAAACAGTCAGTGAAAACCATATAGGTAACAGGTTAATGTAAGGAAAGCTATATTTGCGCCCTTATCTTACTAGTTTTTGAGAAACTTATCTTACTAGTTTTAAAGGTGAAAGATATGCCACAAGAGAATCTTTAGTGCATTGAAAATGACTTTGAGAAATTTTGATGGCATTGTTTCTGACTGGGTGATTTACTTGGTAACGACGATATCAAGCTTGTCACAAAATGGTGTAATGTGGTAGCTTTGTCTAGTCAACAAGCATGTGAAACTCTTTTCTTGTTGCATTGTCCCAGAGTATGGAGAATTTGTTCTACGCTCCCATTCTTCAAGGCCTTAGAATATATCAAAAAAAGAAATACTAATCTATATGTATATATATATTACTAAAAACTAAAGCATAGCATTTAATATTGCTATGCTCAGGATGAGCCATATCAGCTGTCATATTATTACCATTATTTTTCTTGAATTTGTCCTACAATTTATAATTAGTTTTCTTAAATTTAAAAATACTAATAAATAGAAAATAATTCCCAACTCTTTGTGTTCCACGGTTACAATTTTAGATGGCAACCCTTTGTATTCCACAATTACAATTTTAAACAGCAACCCCTTGTATTCCACGGTTACAATCTCAAACAGCAACCCTTCAACTTCCAATGCCAGACTCTGGCTTTCTAACCCATTCATCTCTTCCTCTCCTCACACTATATTAATACTGAAAAGCTAGATGATTCAATTTAGGTATCTCTAAATCTCAGTTACTCTTGGCCTCTATTCTTGTGGCTGTCTACATAATAGTTTAATGTAAGGATCAGATTAATAGTGTTGTTCTTTTTATTGCTTTTTTTTTTTTTTTTTTGTTACAACACCTTTCGTGTGGTGGGTCATATATTAGTTTTTATGTATTTAGGTTAGGCATTTGTACTGATATATTATTGTTTGTTTCTATGTTTAAAATTGATTTGTTTTTTCTTTTTAATGTTTGAGACGGTAATATTATTGGTTTATATTGTGTAATCCGTGTGATAGAGTTTTAGTAGTTAGAAAATTGAATGATAGAGTTTTAGTAGAATTCGTGCTTGCAGAAATTCAATTGAATGATGTAATTCGTGCCTGCAGAAATTCAATTTGCTAAGGTATTTTAGTAGTTATCAAATTGAATTATAGAGTTTAAAATTCAATACTATACTCAGAACATGATACTTCTCCTTTTTTCTTAGTCTCCTCATTTAAGTGAATCCCTCCTTCATCATTGAAATCAATTCAAAATTCCTTCTATTAGCTTTGATTGTACTCTTTACTATATCATAAAAGACTGTTTTTTGATATAATCTTTTTGTGGTAATTATCATCATTTTTGTTGCGGTCGAATCAAAATAAGATTATGCTAGATCTGCATAATTAGTAGTTGTTGCATCTTCATCATTATCACAAGTTTAAGATAGAGATTATCCTCATCAATAACTGCTGCATCTTTTTCATTGCCAAACTTGATCATCTTGACAAACATTTTATTTATCTGATTGTACCATATGTATTTATTTACTTATGGATTCTATTTGATCATAAGATTTTTATGTCTTTTGATATAAATTAACTAGCTGGTATGCTAGCCAAATCGCTTGCTTCTTCAGTTTTTTTAATCTTTTAGTTTGCCTCCAATGCTATCGTTGTAGGGGCACGTTTTGGATCCTAAGCCCAACAAATACAAGGATTAAGACCCAAAGAGCCCAACACAATGAATTTATAAAGAGTAGGCTTGAAACTAGACTTCAATGAGTTAGACAACAATCACAATAAGTTAAAGATGGCAAGAAAAACAAAGATAAACTGATCATGTGCAAAGTAAATCTTCCTCGGCCAAGTCCAAGGAGAATAGCCCTTATATATAACAGTGTTTTTCTCTACAGATTCTCAAATGGATCCCCTTGTAATGGGGTCTTTCTTTCTTATATTCTCCTATAGTGCTTCATCTCCACCCTCCACGTGTAGGTCAAGTTGTTTGCTTTGATCCTTGTCCTAACAGCACCTTCCTAAAGTTTTTGGGGGTAGCTATAAAGTTGAATATCACTGTTCAGGTATCAGCTCCACATTAATGCATTTAATGCAGCTTTCTTTTAGATATTTCTTAGCTTCCTTTTGTCATGTTCCTTCTTGATGTTTATCCTTACCAGTAGAATCATACGGAGTGTTGTTCTTGATGGCAAATCAAACCTTTTGACCTCTGCTTTGCTTAGCCGACGAGGCACTTTTCCTCGGACTACCTCCCTAAACCTTCATGACCAAAATCTTTTCATACCTCACTAATTTGTATGTCTTAGCTAATGTTTAACTGTCATCGGACTATTAAATGTCCTCGGATAAGACCCACGGCCCAATATATTCTCATGGGCCTTTCATCCCTACAATCGTAATTGGTTATCTCTTTAATGGCATGTTCTGTCTCCATCGCTATATATATTGTTTTGTAGGATCCAAGCAAGAAAGAGTTTGAGATGCTTGCTGTGTTATTCTCTCAAATTTTTTACAGCATGAACAATTTGCGGTATTGAAGTAATTACTGAATATTTTATATCAATAGTTATTTGTTAATAGGTGTTTGACAACTTTAGAATATGAAAATTTTTAGGTTAAATGGGTAACAATTTTAATTTTGTTAATTTTTGCTTTCTAAATTACTAATAGTGATTTATCATGTTAAATTAGTAGTTTATTTGTATATTAATCAACTACAATGTTGTAATGTTATTAATTTTTTCTTTCTAATTTGTGAGGTTTAATTCAAATAATTTTAAATAAGTCCTCTAAAATCAAATTCAATACAAAAGAAATTTTGTTAGGGACTTTGTAAGGCTAAGGGGGGCTTAATGATAAAATAAGTTTTGGCCTCATATAATATACTTATATTGTGAGCTTCAGTTGCTACAAGTAGTATTGTAGTAATTGAGATATGAAACTCTAATGTAACACAAACAGCTAAGGATAACGACATTCACTAATATTTATCATTTAATTTAAATGGTATTTTACATAATTGCTTTGCATTAATTAGATTTCATTTTCAGTAATTTTCTAGTTGTTAGGAACCTAGAGGTTCCTAATGGGGATGGGTATGAATTGTATGGGGATTGACTTGATTCGAGGTAGTTACCCTCCATAGAGAGAGAGAGAGAGAGAGAGAGAGATGCAGTAATGCACTAAGAAGTTGGTTTATTCTTCAATTGATATCTCATATTGGATTACAATCATGCATTTACAAGAGACTAGCTCTAATCTCATTGGCCTACATGGCCTTATCTTATTATAACTATTATTCCCCATGTGCATCAATAATTACAACATGTGCTAAATGTGATTAACATTGGTTCTATTATTCCCCATGTGTATTAATAATTCTAACATGTGCTAAATGTGATTAATATGCTTGCAATTGTAACTAACTAACTAACTAACTAACTAAATCTCAATACAACAATTATTATCTATATGCTTATAACATTCCTAACATTAATCAAGAGATTGTAGCTCATCTTCCGTCAAGTTCTCAAAAACCTCTTGCAATCTTGAGAGCTCTTCATTCATGGCCTTCTTAGATTCAGCCAAAGTCTTGAATTTTTTGAAATAGCCTCGTTAGATTCTATCAAGGCCTTTACCTTCTCTAAAACTTCATTTACCATTGGTCGTAAATCTTTCAAGATTTCTTGCCGGTCATATTCATCTATCTCAAGATTGACGGCTCTAATACCAAATGTTAGGAACCTAAAGATTTCTAATGGAGATGGGTATGAATTGTAGGGAGATTGACTTGATTCGAGGTAGTCACCCTCCATAGAGAAAGAGAGAGATTAAGAGAGAGAGAGATGCACTAATGTACTAAGAAGTTGGTTTATTCTTCAATTGATATTTCATATTGGATTATAATCATGTATTTATAGGAGACTAGCTCTAATCTCATTGGCCCACATGGCCTTATTTTATTATGACTATTATTCCCCATGTACATTAATAATTCCAACATGTGCTAAATGTGATTAACATTGGTTCTATTATTCCCTATGTGTATTAATAATTTCAACATATGCTAAATGTGATTAACATGCTTGCAATTGTAACTAACTAACTAACTAAATCTCAATACAACAATTATTATCTATATGCTTCTAGTATTCCTAACACCCGTGCATCACACGGGTTAGCGACTAGTTTTAGATATAATAGCCAAGCTTTGATTTTGGGAATGAGCCTCCAAAACTCTGAAACCATTTAAGTCCAAAGCTCTATAACCTAAAACCTATATTTGGTGATTCTATGACAGTTTTTAGCAAATTAAACTTTGGCAATGTAGATAGGGTTAGGGGCAACCAGGATAAAGGCTTATCATGGTGCAGAGAGAGCTCTTTTTCCCTTACTTTTATCCTGTGGGATAATAACCAATTATATTTGGCATATATTAAACAAAGCACAAACCAATCTGGAGGAGTTCAAAAGTAGAACATCACTTGGGGTAACAAGAGAGACGTGCACCATGAGAGACCTGTGTGCCATGAGAACAAGGTATATAGCAACCTAGAGTCCAATTCTATTTCCACATTGGAGATTCCTAAAGTAAAGGCCAATTCCAACTCACCCTTTAGGGTCTATAATTTAATTTTCGCACTTGGTGTATTTGTGTATGAGTATGCATGTAGAACACCCATGCTATGAGAAAGAAAATGCATATATTTGATGTATGAGACACCTTTTCTCTCAAACAAGGATTTCCACTTCCAACTTATACCATAGAATCGTTGGATACACGATGCCTAAAATCACTTCTATGCAATGAGACCTATGTGTTATGGGAAGACCTATAAAGCAGCTCTTTAAAATTCTTCTTTCTATTACTACTTTTCTAGTAGATGTTGTAGACTTGTAGTACATAGTTCTATTTGACAAGAAATTGATTACCAATTCTGCTTTTTTTTTCCCCCCTTAATACATCTTGCATTAATGCATGAATATTTGCAATACAATGTGAGGCATATGTTTCAAGTCTTTATGTCTTTGCCTTAAAAACATAAAAGAGCAAATTTTCTTGTTGAATATTGACACTAGAGTTTTAGAAGTGTTGAGAATATGGTGACCATTTTGGCTACATTGTCTTTGTCTGTGTAGCTAGGGATCTTCTTGGTTAGGTAATTTGGCAATGATTTTGACACTGACAATCATCAAAGCCAAAGATAAGGTGTTTTACATATAGTGGGTATATATACATATAGAACCCAAATATTGTGAGAGACCTGCATATAATCACTGGGACATTCTACGGTACCCCATATATTTTGGGGGGGGTAAGATACCCACTTAAATCTTAGTTATAGATTTCACATGTTTTAATCTAGTCTGTTTATTTAATTTTAATAAGATACCTTCTACCAGTCATCTAGGTTTTCTATAAAACCCAAAAAACAAAACATACAAGTTCTCCTTTTGTCAAGCGCTTGAGAGAGATCTCTAATTAACAGGTTCTTTTCTCTACTCGCCTCTCTCAAACCTTCATGGCTCTGCCTCCTTGAGTTCTGTGTTTGGTATTCAAATCATGATTTTGATTTTTAATCATTTTCCTATTTATTGATTGAAGTCACTAGAAAAAACTAGAAAGATGAAATCCTACACCTAAATGGCCTTTGTTGAGTCTTGAAGAATGGTTAGATACTTTTTCTTTTACTTAATCATTTTAATTTAATTTTCAAGTTTGATTTTTACTTTTCCCTGATCTTTTATTTGCTAAGTGGCACAATATGGTTTATATTCCCCTGATTGTTAATTCTTCATCTTCTTCTTCTTGGCAAAAATGGACTTTTGCCCCTTTCGTCCAAAAGATGTAGCAAATGTCCATATTTTGAAACTATCTAACAAAATACCCCTATTTTGAAACTCGATTTTATAAAAAAATTTTACATTGAAACTCGATTTTTAGAAAATCGAGTTATAGGCAATTAAACTTTTAAAAAAAAAATTTATGGAACTCAAGTTCCATTTGAATTTTTCCAAATAACTCAATTTTCATCAAATTGAGTTTCAAAACAGAAGCATTTTGCTATATTTTTTGGGCAAAAGGGGCAAATGCCCATTTTGGCCTCTTCTTCTTGGTTCTTAGAGAAATCCTTTGAACCTTTCACACAGAAGGATCTCTCTTTGTTTGCAGGTCCTTTTTATTTTTCCGCTCTACTTTTCACTCACTTTAAATTCACTTTACTTTATTGAGGCACCCTATAAGATGTTACTTTTATTACTATGATTTGTAAATATCAAATATCATTTGTGGCTTCATAAGTAATTTCTATTGTTTTTTTATAATGTTAATTTCTATGCATAAATTTGGTTAAGGAAATTATTGATGAGCAAAAGTAGTTTTTTCTGATTTGGTTTGGGTGCATAAAGAGGTCAGGATCACTTTGGTTGTTCTTCTTTCTTATTTTTGCAAACCCTTGATGGGTTTGTAAACTATTGAGAATAAAATCTTAAATTTAATAGGTGCTTATTTTGGGTCAAATCTTCCATTTAATTTGTGTTTATTTTAGTCCAACTTGTATGTATTACTGTTTTTATTTATTAATCAGAATGTGTTATTTATTCACACACTATAAAGTTTATAACTTTGTGTTATTTAAGTTGCAATGTTTTAGTGGGCATGCATGCTAGGTGTTTGAGAGAATGACTAAACATGTATACTTGCAATTAGCATGCTCTGTTTCTGTTTTGTTAAAAAGTAAAAACTCTATGGTCATTGTGTGCTTTAGCATTTTTAAATTTCATTCAAGTAATATAGGCCTTGAAAGAGATAGTGAACCCCATCTTTTGTTTTGATTTTTAACTAGTTCCTATCTAATCTTTAGGATGTTTTTGGTCTCCAAGTCAAGAATATTTCATCTAGGTCTTGCTATTTTTTTTTTTTTTTTGACTTTTAAAGATAATGAAAATGATTTATATTTCAAATTAATTTTATTTTTCAAAAAATTAAAAATTGGATGAAAAATATGATTAGATTCAAGTTCAGAAAATATTTTTGAAGCTTGAAGTTTGTGTTTGATCTATTATGCTTTATCAGTTTTTAGTGAGACTATTTAAAAATTCTTGAAAAAAAAAAAAGGTTTCCTTCTAGGAATTTTCAATTTATTTTAGTCTCAGGAAGGTTCCTTTTAGTTCTGAACACAGTAATTCAATTCCCAACCTTTGATGATCACTAATAATTGTTTTTCAATCTGGAAGAAATAGGAATAGAGTTTTAGTATGGTTATCTTACTCAATCCAAGTAAGGGAAAAAATGAGATGCTATCTTGCGACTTGTTCATTAGTGTTCTGAGTCATTTACAAAAAATAAGTACTTTAAATACTCCTCACTTGAGAATTAGCAACTACATGTACTCCTTCCAATTGATTTCAAGGGGAGATGACTGCTTTCTTATTCCTTGCCTTTCAATCTCAAATTAATATATAATAAAAAGCCCCATGACAAATTGGACCACCACTTTATGGTGGTTCTTCATTCATGCTAGTGATTGGTAAGACCAATTTTCTTTTTTGGAGTAATTGTCAATGTTTTTCCTTTTAATTTTCAATTTTTGTTTAAAGTGTTTTTACTTTCCACCTGTCTACTCAGGCATAATAAAATGATATGCAAATATTATTTGATAATTTTAATTTGTGATACTAATTATTGTGAATCACAAACTAATATCAACATCTGCCAGTTTTTTACTAGGTATACAGAAGGTCGGTTTGATTGTCGTTCATGGCCCTTGATACTGAAGCTAAAAGATTGGCCTCCATCTACTTTATTTGAACACTTGCCATGTCATGGTGATGAGTTTATCTGTTGCTTGTCATTTAAGGAATATACACATCCACACAAGGGTATTTTAAACATTGCTCTCCAGTTGCCCAAAAAATCAGATATGGGTCCGAAGACTTATATTGTGTATGGAGTTGCTTAGGAGCTTGGCCATGGAGACTCTGTAACTAAGCTTCACTACGACATGTCTGATGCGGTATGTTTGGTCTTGTTGAAACTCTTGCTAATCAATTTGTTTTGTTTGTCAAAGGAAAATTTTTGTTTGGTTGAAGTACTGCATGAAAATGTCTATATGAGTTTGTATAGGTTAAAGGAAGTATATGTTAGGGCTAGATGAGCTTGGTAAGGGTTGGCATTTGGTAAACACTGCATGGCTATTGATTACTGCCCATCACACATTTTACAGAAAATTTCTAGTACCTTCATGCTAACATAAAGCAATGGCTAACATTTTCTCTTTTGAAAGCCATTTTGATGAAAGCAGTTCTCATTCTTTCTACAATTGGAATACATTGAGATCTTGTGTGGGAGGGATAAAGCTACTGGTGTTGGTGCAAAATATATGGATGATGCAGTTGATATTATGACTGAGGAAGGAGAAAAGTGTTGAATTCTCCTATTGCACAACAACACATCAACATTTGGTATCAATAAGTTATGCAATTGAGCCTTGCCAAAGAAAAATGAGAAGAAAAGATCCACTTCAAAACAATTTTTTAGTTTGAGATTTTGAATATTGTTAAAAAAAAAAAAATCTAAAGAAAACCCCATATATTTTGGGTACTCTCTCTAAAATGTTTTAGTTGGAAAGAGTTGGCAAGCCATTTTTTTAGTTGGCTATGATGGATGATATTTAGTCATTTTCTTGTCAATTGGTGTATTAATGGCCTCTTTGTTTTGAATTTTGTGTAAAAAACACATATTTTGAATACTTTATCGTCTTTCTTGATATAGAACTTTTTAGCTGTTAAGAACTTTGAAAAAAAAAATTAGTTCGAGTTTTAAATGTTGTGAAAAAACTCATGCATTTGGGTTCTCTCTTTATGTTGATATAGAACATTTTTGTGGTCAATAGTTGGCAAAAAAAAAAAATTTAGTTGGTTGAGATTATAGATTTTTAGTCATTATCTTGTTAATTGGATTATCAATGGCTTTTTCATTACCACATATATTTATTAAAAAAACTCATACTAAAATTAAAATGTAAAAAGTTTAAGAAATATAATAATTGAAATTTTTTCTTTTTAATCTTAAATCTAAATCTAAATTCAAATCCAAATTTAGGTATCCAGACAATGAAATTTCAAATCCTTCATTATATAAAAAGACCCAAACAAGGAATTTAAAAATCATGGCTTTTTAATCCATTGATTTCAAATCAAGCTTTTAAAATCTATTAATTTAAAATCAATGAATTTCAAATCAAGCAAATGGAGTAGTTGTATAACATTTTTATTGTCATTTTGGTCTTGCAAATAGATGTTTCAAGGGGTATTTTGGTCAATTTTAGATTTCAAAGGTCCTTCGGTCATTTTTTAGGTGATAGGGCTATTTCAGTAAATTTAAGGTTTTGGGGGGCATTACAGTCATTTTTTAGGTCTAAGTGTATTTCAGTAATTTTTTAGATTATGGGGCTATTTTGATCAAATGTGATATTAGTAATGCCTAATGTAATAATAGAACCATCAAATGTAAGAAAAAAAAAAAGAACCACTGAACTTGACAAAAGTACAATCACATGTGATATTGATACTGCACAATATAAGGACAGAACCGTCAAATATGAGAAAAAAAATAAGAGAATCACTAAATGTGACAAAAGTACTGTCAAACGTGATGTTAGTACTGCCGAATGTGACAATGAAACTATCAAATGTGATAAAAAAAAATAGTCACATGTGATATTGGAACTATATAATATGAGGATAAAATCGTCAAATGTGAGAAAAAATAAAGGAACCATCAAATGTTACAAAAGAATTATTACATGTAATGTTAGAACTACACAATGTAAAGAAATGAATCGTCAAATGTGAGAAAAAAATAAGGGAACCACCAAATATGACAAAAGAATTGTCACATGTGATGTTGGAACTGCACGATATGAGAACGAAAACGTCAAATGTGAGAAAAAAAAAAAGGGAACCAACAAATATGACAAAAGAACTGCCACATGTGATGTTAGAATTATACAATATGAGGATGGAACCGTCAAATTTAAGAAAAATAATAAGGGAACCATCAAATGTGATAAAAGAACTATCACATGTAATATTGAAACTGCACAATGTGAAAATGGAACAGTCAAATGTGGAAAAAAAAAAAAAACAAATGAATCATCAAATGTGACAAAAAAACTGTCACATATGATGTCGAAATTGTATAATGTGAAGATAGAACCGTCAAATGTGAGGAAAAAAATAAGGGAACGACCAAATGTGACAAAAGAACTATCATATGTGATGTTGAAACTGCATAATGTGAGGATAGAATCACCAAATGTGAGAAAAATAAGGGAACCACCAAATGCGACAAAAGAACTGTTACATGTGATATTGGAACAACACAATATAAGGATGGAACCGTCAAATAGAACAAAAGAACTGTCACATGTGATATTGGAACTGCACAATGTGAGGATGAAACCTTTAAATGCGAGAAAAAAAAAAAGGGAACCAACAAATATGACAAAAGAACTGCCACATGTGATGTTAGAATTATACAATATGAGGATGGAACCGTCAATTTAAGAAAAATAATAAGGGAACCATCAATGTGATAAAAGAACTATCACATGTAATATTGAAACTGCACAATGTGAAAATGGAACAGTCAAATGTGGAAAAAAAAAAAAAACAAATGAATCATCAAATGTGACAAAAAAACTGTCACATATGATGTCGAAATTGTATAATGTGAAGATAGAACCGTCAAATGTGAGGAAAAAAATAGGGAACGACCAAATGTGACAAAAGAACTATCATATGTGATGTTGAAACTGCATAATGTGGGATAGAATCACCAAATGTGAGAAAAATAAGGGAACCACCAATGCGACAAAAGAACTGTTACATGTGATATTGGAAAACACAATATAGGATGGAACCGTCAAATAGAACAAAAGAACTGTCACATGTGATATTGGAACTGCACAATGTGAGGATGAAACCTTTAAATGCGAGAAAAAAAAAAAGGGAATCATCAAATGCGACAAAAGAACTGTCACATGTGTTTCAAATGTGACAAAAGAACTATCACATGTGATATTGAAACTGCACAATGTAAGGATAAAACCGTCAAATATGAAAAAAAAAAAAAAAAAAAAAGGATCCATCAAATGTGATAAAAAAACTACCACATGTGATATTGGAACTGCACAACGTGAAGATGAGACCGTCAAATGTAATGTTTTGATTACCTACTATAGCAGGTTATTTACTAGTAGGTACTACACTCCCCAAAAAAAAAAAAGGAGTGTACAGTAGAATTACCCATATTTAATATAATAATTAGTATTTAGATTATAAACTGTGGAGTAATTTACCTTCTTCTTTTTTATAGTTATTTACTTTTAAGAAATAAAGTATTGGATAAATTTCGTTTTTCTTTTTTTATTTCTTTTGTAAATTTTATATTATTAAGTTTATTATAAATATTTAAGTTAATAATTAGTATTTAGAATGTGGAATGTGGAATGTGGAATGTAGAGTGAGTTATTATTATCCTTTATATATATATATATATATATATAGTACTTTACTTTTCAAAAATAAAGTATTGGGTAAATTTTTTTTTCACTTTTTTTTTTTTTTTTTGTAAATTTTATGTTATTATGTGGGTTATAAATATTCAAGATAGTAATTAGTGTTTAGAACATGTACTGTGTAGTGATTTATATTAATCTACTTTTTTCTATTTGTATAGTATTTTACTTTCAAGAAATCGAGTATTGAGTAAATTTTTTTTTCACTTTTTTTCATTTATAAATTTTAAATTATTAAGGGAAATATAAATATTTAAGATAGTAACTAGTATTTAGACTCTAGACTTCGGAGTGATTTTTTTTTTTTTCTTTTTGTAAGGTACTTTACTTTCTAGAAATGAAGTACTGGGTAAAAAAATATTCTTTACTTTTTTTTTCTTTTGTAAGTTTTACATTATTAAGTGGATTATAAATATATAAAATAGTAATTAGTATTTAGAGTGTGGAATGTGGAGTGATTTATCTTTATCATTTTTTTTTCTTTTTGTATAGTACTTTACTTTTCAAAAATCAAGTATTGAGTAAATTTTATTTTTTTATTTTTTTTTCTTTAGTAAATTTTATATTATTAAGTGGATTATAAATATTTAAATAGTAAATAATATTTAGAGTGTAGACACCGGAGTGATTTTTTTTTTTGTAAGGTACTTTACTTTCAAGAAATCAAGTATTGGGGAAAAAAATATTTTTCACTTTTTTTTCTTTACTAAATTTCATATTATTAAGTGGATTATAAATATAAAAGATAGTAATTAGTATTTAGAGTATGGAATGTCAAGTGATTTATTTTAATCATTTTTTTTTCTTTTTGTATATTATTTTACTTTTCAAAAATCAAGTATTGAGTAAATTTTATTTTTTTCATATTTTTTTTTCTTTAGTAATTTTATATTATTAAGTGGATTATAAATATTTAAATAGTAAATAGTATTTAGAATGTAGACTCCGGAGTGATTTTTTTTTTTTGTAAGTACTTTACTTTCAAGAAATCAAGTATTGGGAAAAAAATATTTTTCACTTTTTTTTTCTTTACTAAATTTTATATTATTAAGTGGATTATAAATATAAAATATAGTAATTAGTATTTAGAGTATGGAATGTGGAGTGATTTATCTTTATTATTATTTTTTCTTTTTGTATATTACTTTACTTTCTAAAAATCAAGTATTGAGTCAATTTTTTTTTCACTTTTTTTTTCTTTAGTAAATTTTATATTATTAAGTGGATTATAAATATTTAAGATAGTAATTAATATTTAAATTATGGATTGAGGAGTGATTTATCTTATTTCTTCATTTCTTTTTCTTTTTGTGTAGTACTTTACTTTCAAAAATAAAGTATTGGGTAAATTTTTTTTTCCTTTTTTTTCTTTTGTAAATTTTATATCATAATTGGATTATAAATATATAAGATAGTAATTAGTATTTAAAGTGTAGAATGTGGAATATGGAGTGATTTATCTTTATTTAATTTTTTTTCGTTTTCTTTTTGTAAAGTACTTTACTTTCCAAAAATCAAGTATTAAGTAAATTTTCTTTCACATTTTTTTCTTTAGTAAATTTTATATTATTAGGAGGATTATAAATATTGAATATAGTAATTAATATTTAGAATGTAAACTTTGTAGTGATTTATCTTTATCTTCTTCTTTTTTTTTTTTTTTTTTTTTTTTTTCTGTTCTTATAGTACTTTACTTTCAAGAAATCCTGTACTAGGTGAATTCTTTTTTTAACTTTTTTTTATTTTGTAAATTTTATATTATTAAGTGGATTATAAATATTTAAGGTAGTAATTAGTATTTAGAGGGTAAACTCTGAAAAAATTTATTTATTTATTTTCTTTTTCTTTTTATACGGTACTTTACTTTCAAGAAATAAAGTATTGGGTAAATTTTTCTTCACTTTTGTAAATTTTATAATATGAAGTGGCTTATAAATATATAAGATAGAAATTGGTATTTAGAGTATGGAATGTGGAGTGATTCATCTTTATCATTTTTTTTTCTCTTTGTATGGTACTTTACTTTCTTTTCAAGAGATCAAGTACCGGATAATTTTTTTTCACTTTTTTCTTTTTTTTTTATAAATTTTATATTGTTAAGTGGATTATAAATATTTGAGATAGTAACTAGTATTTAGAGCGTAGAATCTGGAGTGATTTATTATATTTTTTTTTTCCTTTTCTTTTTGTAAAGTACTTTACTGTCAAGAAATCAAGTATTGAGTAAAAAACATAATTTTCACTATTATTTCTTTTGTAAATTTTATATTATTAAGTGAATTACAAATATATAAGATAGTAATTAATATTTAGAGTGTGGAATTTGGAGTGATTTATCTCTTTTATTTTTTTTTCTTTTTGTATGGTACTTCACTTTTCAAAAGTAAAGTAATGAGTAAATTTTACTTTTCACATTTTTTTCTTTAATAAATTTTACATTATTAAATGGTTTATAAATATTTAAGATAGTAATTAATATTTAAATTGTGGACTGAGGAGTGATTTATCTTTATTTCTTTTTTTTTTTTTTTTTTCCTTTTTTGTTATATGGTACTTTACTTTCAAGAAATCAAGTACTAAGTAATTTTTTTTTTCATTTTTTTTTCTTTTGTAAATTTTATATCATAATTGGATTATAAATATATAAGATAGTAATTAGTATTAAAGTGTAGAATGTGGAATATGGAGTGATTTATCTTTATTTAATTTTTTTTCGTTTTCTTTTTGTAAAGTACTTTACTTTCCAAAAATCAAGTATTAAGTAATTTTCTTTCACATTTTTTTCTTTAGTAATTTTATATTATTAGGAGGATTATAAATATTGAATATAGTAATAATATTTAGAATGTAAACTTTGTAGTGATTTATCTTTATCTTCTTCTTTTTTTTTTTTTTTTTTTTTTTTCTGTTCTTATAGTACTTTACTTTCAAGAAATCCTGTACTAGGTGAATTCTTTTTTTAACTTTTTTTTATTTTGTAAATTTTATATTATTAAGTGGATTATAAATATTTAAGGTAGTAATTAGTATTTAGAGGGTAAACTCTGAAAAAATTTATTTATTTATTTTCTTTTTCTTTTTATACGGTACTTTACTTTCAAGAAATAAAGTATTGGGTAAATTTTCTTCACTTTTGTAAAATTTTATAATATTAAGTGGCTTATAAATATATAAGATAGAAATTGGTATTTAGAGTATGGAATGTGGAGTGATTCATCTTTATCATTTTTTTTTCTCTTTGTATGGTACTTTACTTTCTTTTCAAGAGATCAAGTACCGGATAATTTTTTTTCACTTTTTTCTTTTTTTTTATAAATTTTATATTGTTAAGTGGATTATAAATATTTGAGATAGTAACTAGTATTAGAGCGTAGAATCTGGAGTGATTTATTTATTTTTTTTTTTCCTTTTCTTTTTGTAAAGTACTTTACTGTCAAGAAATCAAGTATTGAGTAAAAAACATAATTTTCACTATTATTTCTTTTGTAAATTTTATATTATTAAGTGAATTACAAATATATAAGATAGTAATTAGTATTTAGAGTGTGGAATTTGGAGTGATTTATCTCTTTTATTTTTTTTTCTTTTTGTATGGTACTTCACTTTTCAAAAGTAAAGTAATGAGTAAATTTTACTTTCACATTTTTTTTTCTTTAATAAATTTTATATTATTAAATGGTTTATAAATATTTAAGATAGTAATTAATATTTAAATTGTGGACTGAGGAGTGATTTATCTTTATTTCTTTTTTTTTTCCTTTTTTGTTATATGGTACTTTACTTTCAAGAAATCAAGTACTAAGTAATTTTTTTTTTATTTTTTTTCTTTTGTAAATTTTATAATATTAAATGGATTATAAATATATAAAATAGTAATTAGAATTTAGAGCGTGGACTGATTTATCTTCATCCCTTGTTTTTTCATTTTCTTTTTGTATAGTATTTTACTTTCCAAAAATCAAGTATTGAGTAAAAAAAATTTCACAATTTTTTTCTTTAGTAAATTTTATATTATTAAGAGAATTATAAATATTGAATATAGTAATTAATATTTAGAATGTGGGCTTTGTAGTAATTTATCTTTATCTTTATTTTTTTCTTCTTCTTTTTTCTGTTTGTATAATACTTTACTTACAAGAAATCTAGTACTTGGTAAATTATTTTCTTCACTTTTTTTGTCTTTTGTAAATTATATATTATTAAGTGGATTATAAATATTGAAGATAGTAACTAGTATTTAGAGTGTAGACTATGGAGTGATTTTTTTTTTTTTTTTTTTTTCATTTCGTAAGGTACTTTACTTTCAAGAAATCAAGTACTGGGTAAAAAAATATTTTTCATTTTGTAAAATTTATATTATTAGCTGGATTATAAATATATAAGATAGTAATTAGTATTTAGAGTGCGGAATGTAGAGTGATTTATCTATATCATTTTTTTTTCTTTTTGTGTAGTACTTTCCTTTCCTAAAATCAAGTATTGAGTAAATATTTTTTTCACAGTTATTTTCTTCAGTAAATTTTATATTATTAAAAGGATTATAAATATTGAATATAGTAATTAATATTTAGAATATGGACTTTATAGTGATTTATCTTTATCTTTTTTTTTTTTTCTATTTGTATAGTACTTTTCTTTTAAGAAATCTAGTACTAGGTAAATTCTTTTTTTCACTTTTTTTTTTCTTTTTGTAAATTTTATATTATTATGTGGATTACAAATATTTAAGATAGTAATTCGTATTTAGAGTGTAGACTCCGGAGAAATTTATTTATTTATTTTCTTTTCTTTTTTGTATGGTACTTTACCTTCAAGAAATCAAGTACTAGGTAAATTTTTCTTTTTCACTTTTTTTTTCTTAAATTTTATATTATTAAGTGGCTAATAAATATATAAGCTAGTAATTAGTATTTACAGTATGGAATGTGGAGTGATTTACCTTTATCTTTTCTTTTTCTTTCTGTTTCTATTTGTATGGTACTTTACTTTTAAAAAATCAAGTATTGAATAAATTTTTTTTTCACATTTTTTTTAGTAATTTTATATTATTAAATGGATTATAAATATTTAATATAGTATTAATATTTAAATTGTGGAATGCGGAGTGATTTATTATTTTTTTTGTAAGGTACTTTCCTTTCAAGAAATCAGGTACTGGATAATTGTTTTTTTCACTTTTTTTTATATAAATTTTTATTATTAAGTAGATTATACATATTTAAGATAGTAACTAGTATTTAGTGTGTAGATTCCGGAGTAATTATTTTTTTTTTCTATTTCTCTTTGTAAGGTACTTTATTTTTAAGAAATCAAGTATAGATAAAAAAATATTTTTCACTTTTGTTTCTTTTGTAAATTTTATATTATTAAGTGGATTACAAATATATAAGATAATAATTATTTTTTAGTTTGTGGAATGTGCAGTGATTTATCTTTATCATTTTTTTTCCTTTTGTATGGTACTTTACTTTCCAAAAATCAAGTATAGAGTAATTGTTTTTTCACATATTTATTCCTTAGTAAATATATATTATTAAGTGGATTATAAATATTTAAGATAGTAATTAAATTTTAAATTGTGGACTGAGGATTGGTTTATCTTTATTTATTTTTTATTTTTTTTATGGTACTTTACTTTCAATAAATCAGTACTGATTCATTTTTTTTTCTTTTGTAAATATTATATTATTAAGTGGATTATAATATCTAAGTTAGTAATTATTATTTCAAGTGTGGAATGTGGGATGTGGAGTGATTTATCTTTATTCTTTTTTTTTTTTTTCATTTGTATAGTACTTTTCTTTTAAGAAATCTAGTACTAGGTAAATTCTTTTTTTCACTTTTTTTTTCTTTTGTAAATTTTATATTATTATGTGGATTACAAATATTTAAGATAGTAATTCGTATTTAGAGTGTACTCGGAGAAATTTTTATTTATTTATTTTCTTCTTTTTTGTGTATGGTACTTTACCTTCAAGAAATCAAGTACTAGGTAAATTTTTCTTTTTCACTTTTTTTTTCTTAAATTTTATATTATTAAGTTGCTAATAAATAATAACTAGTAATTAGTATTTACAGTATGGAATGTGGAGTGATTTACCTTTATCTTTTCTTTTTCTTTCTGTTTCTATTTGTATGGTACTTACTTTTAAAAAATCAAGTATTGAATAAATTTTTTTTTCACATTTTTTTTAGTAAATTTTATATTATTAAATGGATTATAAATATTTAATATAGTAATTAATATTTAAATTGTGGATGCGAGTGATTTATTATTTATTTTTTTTGTAAGGTACTTTCCTTTCAAGAAATCAGGTACTGGATAATTGTTTTTTTCACTTTTTTATATAAATTTTATATTATTAAGTAGATTATACATATTTAAGATAGTAACTAGTATTTAGTGTGTAGATTCCGGAGTAATTAATTTATTTTTTTCTCTATTTCTCTTTGTAAGGTACTTTATTTTTAAGAAATCAAGTACTAGATAAAAAAATATTTTTCACTTTTGTTTCTTTTGTAAATTTTATATTATTAAGTGGATTACAAATATATAAGATAATAATTATTTTTTAGTTTGTGGAATGTGCAGTGATTTATCTTATCATTTTTTTTCCTTTTGTATGGTACTTTACTTTCCAAAAATCAAGTATAGAGTAATTGTTTTTTCACATATTTATTCCTTAGTAAATATATATTATTAAGTGGATTATAAATATTTAAGATAGTAATTAAATTTTAATTGTGGACTGAGGATTGGTTTATCTTTATTTATTTTTTATTTTTTATGGTACTTTACTTTCAATAAATCAAGTACTGAGTAATTTTTTTTTTTCTTTTGTAAATATTTATTATTAAGTGGATTATAAATATCTAAGTTAGTAATTATTATTTCAAGTGTGTGAATGTGGATGTGGAGTGATTTATCTTATCTTTTTTTTTTTTTTTCATTTTCTTTTTGTATTGGACTTTACTTTCCAAAAATACAGTATTGAGTAAAAAAAAAAATTCACATTTTTTTTTCTTTAGTAAATTTTATATTATTAAAAGAATGTAAATATTGAAAGTAGTAATTAATATTTAGAATGTGATCTTTGTAGTAATTTATCTTTTTTTTTTTTTTTTTTTCCTTTTGTCTAGTACTTTACATTCAAGAAATCCATTACTGAGTAATTTTTTTTTCTTTTTTTTCTTTTGTAAATTTTATATTATTAAGTGGAATATAAATTTTTAAGTTAGTAATTAGTATTTAGAGTATAGACTCCGGAGAAATATATTTATTAATTTTCTTTTTCTTTTTCTGTGATACTTTACTTTCAATAAATCAAGTAATTGGGAAACTTCTTTTTTTCACTTTTTTTTTTTTTTTTTTTATCTTATCTTTTGTAAATTTTATAAAATTAAGTGGCTTATAAATATATAAGATATTAATTAGTATTTAGAATGTGGAATGTGGAGTTATTTATCTTTATCACTTTTTTTGTTCTTTTTCTTTTTGTATGGTACTTTACTTTCTAAAAATCAAGTATTGAGTATTTTTTTTTTTCACTTTTTTTTTCTTTCGTAAATTTTATATTATTAAGTAGATTATAAATATTTAAGTTATTAATTAATATTCAAATTGTGGATTGAGGAGTGATTTATCTTTATCTTTTTTTTTTTTTATCTTTTTCTTTTTTTGTATGGTACTTTATTTTCAAGAAATTAAGTATTGAGTAAATTTTTTTTGTTCATTTTTTTCTTTTGTAAATTTTATATTATTAAGTTAATAATAAATATATAAGATAGTAATTAGTATTTAGAGTGTGGAATGTGAATGTGGAATGTGGATGTGGAGTGATTTATCTTTATCCTTTTTTTTTTCTTTTTCTTTTTGTATGATACTTTACTTTCAAAAATCAAGTATAGAGTAATTGTTTTTTCACATATTTTTTCTTTAGTAAATTTATATTATTAATTTGATTATAAATATTTAACATAGTAATTAATATTTAAATTGTAGACTGAGGAGTGATTTATCTTTATCTCTATAGTTTTTTATATAGTACTTTACTCTCAAGAAATTTGGTATTAAGAAAATTTTGATTTCATCTTTCTTTCTTTTGCAAATTTTATATTATTAAGTGGATTATAAATATATAATATAGTAGTTAGAATTTAGAGTGTGGAGAGATTTATCATTATCATTTTTTTTCATTTTCTATTTGTATAGTAATTTACTTCCAAAAATCAGGTATTGAGTAAAAAAAAAATTTCACATTTTTATTTCTTTAGTAAATTTATATTATTAAGAGGATTATAAATATTGAATATATTAATTAATATTTAGATTGTGAACTTTGTAAGATTTATCTTACCTTTTTTTTTTTTTTCTCTATTTGTATAGTACTTTAGTTTAAAGAAATCTAGTACTAGATAAGTTCTTTTTTTCTTTTTCTTTTTTTTTCTTTTGTAAATTTTATATTATATAGTGGATTATAAATATTTAAGATAGTAACTAGTATTTAGATTGTAGACTACGTAGTGATTTTTTTTCCCTTTTTGTAAGGTACTTTACTTTCAAGAAATTAAGTACTGAGTAAAAAAATATTTTTCACGTATTTTTCTTTTGTAAATTTTATATTCTTAAGTAGATTATAAATATATAAGATAGTAATTAGTATTTAGAGTGTGAAATGTGGTGTGATTTATCTTTATCATTTTTTTTTTACTTTTTGTATAGTACATTACTTTCCAAAAATCAAATTTTTGAGTAAATTTGTTTTTTCACATTTTTTTTCTTTAGTAAATTTTATATTATTAAGAGGATTATAAATATTTAAAATAGTAAATAGTATTTAGAATGTAGACTCCGAAGTGATTTTTTTTTTTTTTTTTATCTTTTTCTTTTTGTAAGGTACTTTACTTTCAAGAAATCAAGTATTGGGGAAAAAATATTTTTCACTTTTTTTTTGTAAATTTTTTATTATTATGTGGGTTATAAATATTCGAGATAGTAATTAGTATTTAGAACGTGTACTGTGTAGTGATTGATATTAATCTATTTTTTTCTATTTGTATAGTACTTTACTTTCAAGAAATCGAGTATTGGTTACATTTTTTTTCACTTTTTTTTTTTTCATTTATAAATTTTAAATTATTAAGGGGAATATAAATATTTAAGATAGTAACTAGTATTTAGACTGTAGACTCTAGAGTGATTTATTTTCTTTTTCTTTTTCTTTTTATAAGGTACTTTACTTTCTAGAAATGAAGTACTTGGGTAAAAAAAAAAAAATTTCACTTTTTTTTCTTTTGTAAATTTTATATTATTAAGTGGATTATAAATATATAAGATAGTAATTAGTATTTAGAGTGTAGAATGTGGAGTGATTTATCTTTATCATTTTTTTTTCTTTTTGTATAGTACTTTGATTTCCAAAAATCAAGTATTAAGTAAATTTTTTTTTTTTCACTTTTTTTTTAGTAAATTTTATATTATTAAGTGGATTATAAATATTTAAAATAGTAAATAATATTTAGAGTGTAGACTCCGGAGTGATTTTCTTTTTCTTTTTCTTTTTGTAAGGTACTTTACTTTCAAGAAATTAAGTACTGGGAAAAAAAATATTTTTCACTTTTTTTTCTTTTCTAAATTTTATATTATTAAGTGAATTACAATATATAAGATAGTAATTAGTATTTAGAGTATGGAATGTGGAGTGATTTATCTTTATCATTATCATTTTTTTTTTTTGTATAGTACTTTACTTTCTAAAAATCAAGTATTGAGTCAATTTTTTTTTTCACACCTTTTTTTTCTTTAGTAAATTTTATATTATTAAGTGGATTATAAATATTTAAGATAGTAATTATATTTAAATTGTGGACTGATGAGTGATTTATCTTTATCTCTTTTTTTCTTTTTCTTTTTGTGTAGTACTTTATTTTCAAGAAATCAAGTACTTTAGAGTGTGGAATGTGAAGTGATTTATCTTTATCATTTTGTTTTCTCTTTGTATGACACTTTACTTTCCTTTCAAGAAATCAGTACCGGATAATTGTTTTTCACTTTTTTTTTTCTTTTATAAATTTTATATTATTAAGTGGATTATAAATATTTTAGATAGTAACTAGTATTTAGAGTGTAGAATCGGGAGTGATTTATTTATTTTTTTTCTTTTTCTTTTTGTAAGGTACTTTACTTTCAAGAAAGTATTGAGTAAAAAAATATTTTTCACTATTATTTCTTTTTAAAATTTTATATTATTAAGTGAATTACAAATATATAAGATAGTAATTAGTATTTAGAGTGTGAAATTTGGAGTGACTTATCTCTTTTATTTTTTTTTCCTTTTTGTATGGCCCTTTACTTTTCAAAAGTAAAGTAATGAGTAAATTTTACTTTCCACTTTTTTTTTTCACTAAATTTTATATTATTAAGTAAATTATAAATATTTATGATAGTAATTAATATTTAAATTGTGGACTGATGAGTGATTTATTTTTATCTATTTTTTTTCTTTTTCTTTTTGTGTAGTACTTTACTTTCAAGAAATCAAGTACTAAGTAAATTTTTTTTTCATTTTTTTTGTTGTAAATTTTATATTATTAAGTGGATTATAAATATATAAGATAGTACTTAGTATTTAGAGTGTAGAATGTGGAATGTGGAGTGATTTATCTTTATTTTTTTCTTTTTTTCTTTTTGTATAGTACTTTACTTTCCAAAAATCAAGTATTGAGTAAATTTTTTTCACATTTTTTTTCTTTAGTAAATTTTATATTATTAAGAGGATTATAAATATTGAATATAGTAATTAATATTTAGAATGTATACTTTGTAGTGATTTATCTTTATCTTTTTTTTTTTTTTGTTCTTATAGTATTTTACTTTCAAGAAATCCAGTACTAGGTGAATTCCTTTTTTAACTTTTTTTTTATTTTGTAAATTTTATCTTATTAAGTGGATTATAAATATTTACGATAGTAAATAGTATTTAGAGGGTAGACTCCGGAGAAATTTATTTATTTATTTTCTTTTTCTTTTGAACAGTACTTTACTTTCAAGAAATAAGTATTGGGTAAATTTTTCTTTTTCACTTTTGTCAATTTTATAATATTAAGTGGCTTATAAATATATAAGATAGAAATTAGTATATAGAGTGTGGAATGTGAAGTGATTTATCTTTATCATTTTGTTTTCTCTTTGTATGATACTTTACTTTCCTTTCAAGAAATCAAGTACCGGATAATTTTTTTTACTTTTTTTTTCTTTTATAAATTTTATATTATTAAGTGGATTATAAATATTTTAGATAGTAACTAGTATTTAGAGTGTAGAATCTGGAGTGATTTATTTATTTATTTCCTTTTCTTTTTATAAGGTACTTTACTTTCAAGAAATCAAGTATTGAGTAAAAAAATATTTTTCACTATTATTTCTTTTGTAAATTTTATATTATTAAGTGAATTACAAGTATATAAGATAGTAATTAGTATTTAGAGTGAGGAATTTGGAGTGATTTATCTCTTTCATTTTTTTTTCCTTTTTGTATGGTACTTTACTTTTCAAAAGTAAAGTAATGAGTAAATTTTACTTTCCACATTTTTTTCTTTAATAAATTTTATATTATTAAGTGGATTATAAATACTTATGATAGTAAATAATATTTAAATTGTGGACTGAGAAGTGATTTAACTTTATTTCTATTGTTTTCATTTTTTGTTGTATGATACTTTACTTTCAAGAAATCAAGTACTAAGTAAAAAAAAAATTTCATTTTTTTTTCTTTTGTAAATTTTATAATATTAAATGGATTATAAATATATAAGATAGTAATTAGAATTTAGAGCGTGGACTGATTTATCTTAATCCTTTTTTTTTATTTTCTTTTTTATAGTATTTTACTTTCCAAAAATCAAGTATTGAGTAAAAAAAATTTGCACATTTTTTTTCTTTAGTAAATTTTATATTATTAAGAGGATTATAAATATTGAATATAATAATTAATATTTAGAATGTGGGCCTTGTAGTGATTTATCTTTTATTTTTATTTTTTTTTCAGTTTGTACAATACTTTACTTTCAAGAAATCCAGTACTAGGTAAATTATTTTCTTCACTTTTTTTGTCTTTTGTAAATTATATATTATTAAGTGGATTATAAATATTTAAGATAGTAACTCGTATTTAGAGTGTAGACTCCAGAGTGATTTTTTTTTCTTTTTCATTTCGTAAGGTACTTTACTTTGAAGAAATCAAATACTATGTAAATATATATATATATATATAATATATATATGTATATATATATATATATTTTTATTTTGTAAATTTTATATTAGTAAGTGAATTATAAATACATAAGATAGTAATTAGTATTTAGAGTGTGGAATGTAGAGTGATTTATCTTTATCATTTTTTTTTCTTTCTGTATAATACTGTACTTTCCCAAAATCAAGTATTGAGTAAATTTTTCTTTTTAACATTTTTTTTTCTTTTTGTATAGTACTTTACTTTCCCAAAATCAAGTATTGAGTAAATTTTTCTTTTTAACATTTTTTTTCTTTAGAAAATTTTATATCACTAAGTGGATTATATTAGGAGTATTGTGTGATTATAGAATACCTATTAAGTTAAAGAAAAAATTTTAGAAGACTGTTATATGACCACCTATGCTTTATGGTACCAAATGTTGGGCTGTTAAGAAGCAACATATTCATAAAATAAGAATAGCTGAAATAAGAGTGAAAATGCATGGAAAAATAAATTTTAAAAAGAGAAAATCCGCTTAAAGATAGGGATACCCCTGTTGATGAAAAGATAAAGGTTAGTCACTTAATTTATCAAAATTTTAGTACCTATCAAAAAAATAAATAAATAAAGGAGATACACTTGAGATGGTTCGGTTATTTTGAGAGGAGAGAGACTAACTAATGCACCAGTATGAAAGAATTAGGTGATCTAAGTTGAGGGAATAAAAAAAGGTAGAGTATGACCAAATATTACATGTAGCCAATCCTAACCAATTCGTCAATTAAGGAACTAATAAAAAGTATGATTTTAGATAGAATAGAATGGAAGAAAAGAATACATGTGGCTGATCCTAATTAATTTGTTAAGGATCCATAGCTGACTCCTAAATTTTAGGTCTAAGGCTTGTTGCTGCTGTTTCAAATTTGTTGAGTCAGCTTAAGGGATAAATAGTTCTCAATATTCAAAGTCGACAGGTAAGGACACTAGGGTGTGGAAGATGAAGGAGTGGAAGTCATTAGTAAGGGTTATCAAGAAGAATTGTGACCAATTGACTCTAATGGCTATGATATCATGAACCTCTTAGTCTTGGACAACTATTGCAAAAAGGCTGTTAAAATATTAACCATTCTCTATTGATACATTTGACAATATATACAAAAGAGTAAGATAAGTATTTCCTAGTCTGGTAAAGCGGTAGAACAGAAGCTTTTTTTTTCTAGCAATTTGAACTATAGTTAACTTATATAGTAATGTCATGCTCATCTTTATTCTTATCTAGCTTATTCATATGCTCAAGAACGACTTATCCTGACCTCATCTATCCTTACCACTTTGAGCCAAATACCTGCATCAGTACATGATTGGAAATTACTTAAGTTCTTGTTTAATTCTAATTTATTCTTCTTGTTGCTTATCTCGTATTCATTAATCAAGCATCCATATTTGCATGCTGTTATAAATGCAGTTATCTTCTTGTATTCTTGCCACAGAAAGTCTCTTAATTATAATACATTGCTGTTTATAGGCTTTAACATATGCAGTACAAGTTGTAGAACTCCTACCTCATATGCCTATCTTCAAAAACCTGAAGTATTTGATGTTCGATGAATCGCTGGTTAATCTTGACAGTGTAGCACCGTTGAAGATATTGCAAAAATCTCCGCGTCTTAAGACAATGGAGTTTTATGGGGTAACTTCACTAGCACTACATTGTTTATTATCATGTATGTGTTCCATATTATTTTTCTGATTTACTGTGATGGTTAAAACATTCTCTTTTTAATGATAATTTAGGAGATCAATCTATTCTCAGATTATGAAAGGGATGCATAGAATACTGGATCCAGTGCCTCCATGTTTCTTCTCACAGCTCAATTGCATTTAAGTTTATAATTATATGGGAGACGAGAAGGAGCTATCTGCTGTAAAGATTTTGTTCAAGAATGCAGTGGTCTTGGACAAAATGGTCATATCTTGTTCACATCATTTTGCAAAGGACTTAGAGAAGCTGAAGAAGGTTCACGAACAGTTATTAAAGCTACCCAGAGGGTCAAAACATTGTGAATTGGTTTTTGATTTGAACCTTTCTTGAGCTTTTACCTCCAGAAAAGCCATTAATTCCTATTTCATTATACTTCGAACTTCAAAAACTTAATTCCTTTTTTCCTGTCTTGGCCTTTTACGTACCTATATAACTTCTTCTTCTTTTTTGAGGACATACCTATGTAACTTGCTATTATATAATGATTTTTTGTTATTTGATAATATAGTTTTGAATTGTCCAAGCTATGTGCAGTACAGTGCCTCCTAGTTATGAAGCTAAAACAGATGTAATAATTCTAGCTACTAAAGGAAGAAAATAAATGGGTATGCTCAAAATGTGACTATCATATGGACTAATTGAGAAGATGGGGTAATGAGCAGGAAGATATGAACAATTTCCTTTCGACTTTCTAGCTTTCTTTGTATTATTGGTGATAAAATATATTTGGTTCAATTTAGGCTACTGGTTATTAGCATGAAGATATGACAACAATAAGTAGTCTCCATGCATATGTAGTGAGATCTATATGTTATGGGAATACCTATAAATCAGTTCTTTACAATTTTTCTTTCTATTACTGCTTTATGTTGAATATTGACACTAGAGTTTTAGCCTTGTTGAGAATGCAATGACCATTTAGGCAATATTGTCTTTGTCTGTGTAGTTAGGAGTCTTCCTAATTAGGCAATTTGACAATTTAGATATATACATATGTAGAACTTACATATTGTGAGAGGCATATACATATAAGTTATATAACTATATAAGCGTATATGTGATAGCCCAACAATAATAACATCCTCGTATTTGTGGTTTGAACTCTTCTTCCACTTCTCTCACAATTTACTTATTAAAAAAATAAAAATAAACGTATATCCTTCCGCCAAAAAATAAAAAGACAATAACTGAATCATCCTTGAGTTGAGTGAATAAAATCCAAGTGGGCCTGAATTGTAAGCCGACAATGACAAGCCCAGGTCCATCACATCTTCTCTCCCAACGCTGTCGTTTTAAAAACCCATTTCACCGTCAATTTGGAGGGAGTTCTCTACCTTGTTTCCCACCAAACCAAAAACCCTCTCTGCTTTCTTTTCTCACATCAAACACTGAAACGCCACTCCACCGACGTCGTTTTGGTTCCTGCCAGTGTCACAAACGGTAATTATCTACCCATTCTTTACCATCCTTATATACTAGTATTATATAGTTCTTGTTCAGTGATTATCTTGTGTTCTTAATGCATTGAATTTTTCAATTGATCCAAATTTGGCCAAAAGATAAAAAAAATTGTGACAATCTAAATACATGGCTTTGGAATTTCTGTTCTTTTCTTGATTTTTGGTAATAATGTTAGAAATGTAAACAAGACCCAGTAGGAATTTAAAAAAAAAAATTATTTAATGGTGGTGATTTTGTATAATGATAGGTCAGTCTAGTCAAGATTCCAAAAAGCTATACTTGTTGGAATTGCTCCATGTTTATAGCTATAAAAACAAAATCCAAAATTTTGGAGTTTGTTATGGATTTGCAACAAATTAGTTAGGGTCTGCCATATGTTTGTGAAGTAGCTTAAAAAAAACTTATGTTTTTAGCTATTTTGCATCTCACTATGTTCTTAATATAGTGGCTGTTTCTGGGTCTTGTATCTGATAAAGCATTATGTATATTAAAGGATTTGTTCAACTATCTACAACTATATTGTGCCGTAACTATTGTTTTTACACATGAAGGAATGTCCCTAGGCAACAACCGTTTGCAAAAAAGGTTTGCTGAATTTTGCTTCTGTGGAAATCATGTTTGAAGGCACGGTTGCAATGGGAAAAAATGCATGGACCTCAAGTGGTCAAATACCAAAGGAAAGCATCGAAGGGTCTGGTGACTCCATTGATAGCAAAAAATTTGTTGACCCCCAATGTCAGCCCCCTACGGATGTTGACCCAATGGATGTTGAAGGCCCATCATTGTCGAGGACAGGACCGACAACAAATAAGGGAAAAGGCTTAGCAAGAAGTGTCCACCTGTTTAGGGGAATTCACAAGAAGCGTGGTAAAAAGCGTTCAATTGTGCAAGAGATGTCCGACTCTTTGAAGATCATTTCAGACTTTATCATTGAAAAGATCATTGAAAGTAGAAGTGTAAGTACTCGTACGCCATTTGCTTCTGCAGCAGCTGTTGAGGTTCGAATAGTTATGGAAATGGTGTTGAGTCTTCCTGGGGTGCAATCGGGTGATCGCCTTTATATGTTCAGCTCTTTCTTTTTCATGGAAAACCAAGAGGCTATGCACACATTTGCAGCACATAGTCATTCTAAAGAGTTCCAGCTGAAGTGGCTAGGGAAAGAGTACCAAAAAAACCCTGAGCTTTGGTGAAAGAAAGGGGATTGTTTTGATAGGGGTTGCTTGGAATGGTGTTGTAGTAATAGGATTTTCTCTATGTAATTGTTGCTCGTTTTTGTTTTTAAATTTTATTGGCAGACACTATGCTTACCATGGGTGTGTGTGTATGTAACTATTGGGAACTCTTTCTATTCTAGTAGTAATTAAAAACGGTGGATTTGTGCTAATAATCTCTCTCTCCTTATGTTTGCAATGTTCTGCTATCTGCTTTATTTTAAGATAGCTTGTGAAACCATAATCCTCCTTTTTCCTCTTTGCATTTTCGGGATAATTTTCTGACCATATTAGTGATGACCCTTTCTATTATTTTAGGTTTTATTGTTGTTATTTATTTGCTGAGTTGCATCTGTATGTAATGACATGTATCTTTATAATATACCATTTTGCTTATATGCTATAAAATGAAATTATTGTATTTCAATATTGTCTGCAAATGGCCTTTAGAAAATATTAAATGATATGAAGCTCATTTTAGTTGAATTGATGCTAATTAATTCCGCGTTAAGGTGAAAAACTGAAATTCATTATTGATTATTCTTCTTTTTTTTTTTTTCCTGGCAGCTGTAAGCTTGGTGAATGCAGAATTCTTGTATGTGAGCCAGGCTCCAAACACAGGTTGCAAAAGTTGTAGCTCAATTTTCCAAGGTTAGTTATTTAACAAGCCAACCGCCATAGTTGATTGGACCCAGCTGGACTTTTTCATTTGATCTCAATTATAGTAATCTAATCATAGAAGACTTGAAAGTGTTGCATTTGAACTCAATGCCAAGCATGACTCTCTTGCTGTTCTGAATAGATTTGCACATGCAAGAGCCACTAGTATATGGGACTGTTGAAAAGCAAATATAGCCTATTCAGATGGTCCACAGTGATTTGCTAAAGTCTATCCTAAATGTTTCCTTTAAATTTTGTGTCTCAATTAGATATTATTAGGACAAGAAGGAGGGTACTTGTAGACTTTTAAGCTAGTCCTGCATGATTCTGTCCAATCCCTAAAAATTTGTTAACCTCCTAGACTCAGTGTTGTTACTATTGGGATTACCATTGCCACTATAGTGCATGTGGCGTGTGGGATTTATTCAGGAAAATTTTTGAAGACCATAGGGGCATAAACCTTGGTTAATTAGGACTTCTCTATCATTTTTAGCAGACAAAAGGGTCTCTTTCTAGCCCCATTACTTGTCATGCAAAAGGTTTATGACGCAGTGCTAGCCCAGGTTAAAGCAAGGTCTTGGGAGGGTGGCTTGGTACAGTTATTATATATACCCTTCAACTCTTTTTGCATGAAGTAGCCACTCTCAAGATTCATTCCCTCAAGTTTGCATTTGGCATGTGAGATTTTACCATTACAGCACCATGAGACATAAGTTGTCATTAACTTGTTAAAACATATGACAGCAGTAATAACCATTACTGCATCCTCTGTTTTCCTAAAACTACATTTTGTTGTAAAATGTAATGTTGTAACTTTGTAAGTGATAATCTCTGGTATAAATGTAACATCTAATATTTGATTTATAAAATTTATCATTCAGCCATCCAAGTTAGTATCAGAAAATTTTGACAGTATTCTATATTGAATAATTTCATTATGCTTTGTGGCAGCGAAAATGTGTCATTTGCATTGAAAGACAGCAAGGAGGTTCCATGTTTGGTTTGATTCGGGTTTTGTGCAATATGGACAACATCCTGAAGTTCTAGACTCACTATATCCAATGGCTTAGGAGTCCCAGTGTTAGTGATGGTTTTGTCTTTCCATTTGCATCTTATTAACTTTCCTAAGCATTCCCCTTCTAACGTCTATTCAATAATAAATAAATAAAAATGAATAATTGAACTAACAAATAAGGGGTGAGGATTTTTGGGTGGGGCAGGGAGCAACCCCCCTCAACCCCCTTGACCAAAATCCTAACTGAAGAGAAAGCTGTTATCATAAATTAATGCGTAAATGCACTTTTAGTCTTTACATGTTGACCAAATTTTTATTTTGGTCCTTACATTTTATTTTTACCATTTTTAGTCTCTAAACCAATTAATGCGTGACGCTTGAGTCCTTACTGTCAACCAACTAACAGAAAATGTTGACGTGGCTAACGGAATACCCTATTAGCTATGTGGCGCTGATGTGCATTGATGTGGTAAGTAAAATATTATTAAAATTATAAAAAAAAAACCTTAAATCTAATAATTTTAAAAAAATATTACTTATCATTAATAATTTTCATAAGAAAACTAAAAATGTTCTTCTTGATCTTCCCAATCAAACCCAGCAACAACAACTAAAACTTAGATTACAAGAACACAAACCCAGCACAACAACTAAAACTTAGATTACAAGAACACAAACCCAGCAACAACAACTCAAACCCAGATTACAAAGAACACAAACCCACAACCAATAGCTCAAACCCAGATTACAACAACACAAACCAAAAAAGAAAAAGAAAAAACAGAGATCAAACAAGAACAACAAGATTAAAAAAAAAAAAAAAAAAAAAAAAAAAAAAAAAAAAAAAAAAACAGAGATCAAACAAGAACAACAAGAACAAACCCAGATTACAATAACTCTTTCATTGATGAACCCGAGTTCTCCCATTCATTCCCAACAAGAACAACTCTCTCGGTCTCAAGACCAAACAACATGACCACTCAAAATCATGATCAACTCTCACGGTCTCAAGACCCAAACAGCATGACCCACAAGACAAACCCAGTAAAACCCAACAAGACCAAATAGAATGATCGATCTGAAGAAGAGCGCCACTGCAAGATCATCCCTGTCCACCAAAACCCCAAGCCGCCATCCTTATCTTCTTTGCCTTCACCCACTACCATTCGCCAATGCCGCCACCCTAGGCAAGTAGCTCCAAACCCACACCTCCCTCTCTAATTCTCTAGCCTTGCCTACTCTCTCTTTTTTCCGTCTAATCTGAAGGGCCAGTAAGAGAGGAAAAGAAAGCTCACTCTCTCTCTTCACGATCTAATATGAAGGGTCAATAAGAGAGGTAAAGAGAGAGGGTGAGTTAAAGAGAGAGTCTGAACTTAAACCAGTTTGAAGAGAAAGGGCTTAAGACAATTTTGAATCTATATTGCCAGTGGGTTGGGATTTTGATCTAGGTTTGTAGGGTTTCAAAAGTTTTTTTTTTTTAAAAATGTCTAAAAACTGGTATATTTAATTTTGTGAAAAGAGAGAAGAAGGAATTGACAGAGTCGCAAAGTGGGAAGAAGAAGAAAAATAAACTAGGCACAAACATAACATAACAATCTAAGATCCCCACTTTTTTGTTTTTTATGTTTTTTTTGTTTTTTATAATTTTAAAATTAATAAATTTATTTTTTAAGATTAGATATTGATGTAGAAGTTGACGTAGATGAAACGTTAGCATTTTTAATATTATTTTAATAGACACATCATATTTATTGTGTCAACAGTGCACTTGTTTGCCACGTCAGCTTTTGTTATTAGTTAAGTGACGGAAAGGACCTAAATGTCACACGTTAATTGGTTTATGGACTAAAAGTAGTAAAATAAAATATAGGACCAAAATAAAAATCGGGTCAAAATGTAGAACTAAAGTACATTTATGCCTAAATTAATTGCTCTAATCCTAGGGTCACAACATTTTCATAACAACAAACATTTAAGCCCACAAATTAAAATAATAATATAAAAGAAGAAAAAGAGACTACATTTGGACTCACCATAATTCACAACAATATGTGAAATTTTATTTTAAATAACAAGAAATAGGAAAAGAATTAGTCACATATATATTATATCTCAAAAAAAATTTATAGATTCTAGTAGAACATTTCAAACATAAAGTGAGAGAGATTATTTTCTCCAGTTGTTTTGTGCTAATAAATTTTGATTAACATCCCATTTGTGCAAGTAAAAGTTTAATGCACTAGTTTACAACTAACAAAATTAACAAAAAAAAGAAAAACAGATTGTTGAAAATAAAATATATAAAACCGCTGAATTAAAATCCAAGTGGGACTCGTAACCAAAAAAAAAAAAAAAAACCAAGTGGGCCTGAATTGTCAGCCAACTATGACAAGCCCAGGTCCATCACATCTTAAAAACCCATTTCACGGTCAATTTGGAGGGAATTCTTTACGTTGTTTCCCACCAAACCAAAATCCCTCTCTGCTTTCTTTTCTCACATCAAACACTGAAACGCCACTCCACCGACGTCGTTTTGGTTCCTGCCAGTGGCACAAACGGTAATTATCTACTCATTTCTTTACCATATTTATACACAAGTATTATATAGTTCTTGTTCTGTGATTATCTTGTGTTCTTAATGCATTGAAGTTTTCAATTGATCCAAATTTGGCCTAAAGATAAAAAATTGTGAGAGTCAAAATACATGGTTTTGGAATTTCTGTTCTTTTCTGATTTTGGTAATAATGTTAGATATGTAAACAAGACCCAGAAGGAAATTTAAAAAAAAGAAAGAAAGTATTTAATGGTTGATTTTGTATAATGATAGGTCAGTCTAGTCAAGATTCCAAAAAGCTATACTTGTTGGAATAGCTCATATTATAGCTATAAAAACAAAATCCAAAATTTTGGGGTCTGCCATATGTTTGTGAAGTGGCTTGTAAAAAACTTATGTTTTTAGCTAGTTTGCATCTCACTATGTTCTTAAATAGTAGCTGTTTCTGGGTCTTGTATCTGATAAAGCATTATGATATTAAAGGGATTGTTCTAACTATGGATGAAAGTGGTCTTACTCAACAACCCAAAAAGCCAAAGCTAAATGAAGAACAAGACGCTGTTGGCAGGAACATCAATGCTTACATAATTTACCGGAGGAGATTCTTCGTTACATTTTATCCTTACTTCCAACAAAAGATGCTATTAGAACTAGCGTACTTTGCAAGAGGTGGGAATACCTCTGGACCTCCATTCCCAATCTTAATTTTAGCGGGTTGGAGCCGGATAAGAGAAAGCAATTCATGAATTTTGTGGAAAGAGTGCTTCTTCTTCGCGACTCTTCTGATATAAAAAAATTCTCTCCTACCATTTTCATTGCCTCATAGCTTGTTTACTTGTATGACACTGACAGAGTTTCAACTTGAAATGCCTTGTATCCTCAAACTTCCTCCTACAATTTGCTTCACAAATCTCAAGACCTTAAGTTTTAGCGATGTTACATTTACGAAAGAGCACTCAACCGAGAAGCTTTTTTCTGGCTGCCAGTCCTTGAGGAGTTGGAATTAGAGAATTGCAAGTGGGTGAATCTTAAGGTTGTGAGTATTTCTGCTCCAAAGCTTCTTTCAATTCGTATAGATGAAGATAGGGAAAATCAGAATGATGAAAATGGTTGTAAGGTCATGATATCTGGAGTTAGCCTCAAATACTTTCATTATCTTGGTGAACTCTACAATGAATACCATGTACACAACTCACCCTCACTTCTAGAGGCATCAGTTTTTGCTAGTTGGTTTAATGAGAGAGAAAGACAAATTGCCCACCAAATGTATATGCTTCTTACAGGGTTCTCTAGTGTTAAAAAACTAACACTTGCATTCTTTGCTGTTGAGGTAGGCTTTCTTCTCTCTTTATAAGCTTGTTTATTGTTTGTTTTGTTTAGTTTATTTTTATTTTTATTTTTAACTGTATCAAGTGTTTAATTCCTCCTTTGCATTGCTTGCGTAATTATGTATCATTTACATTAAATTGGAAAAGGTAACTGATTAAAGGTTGAGGCTAATTTCAGAATAGCAATTTGTGCTTTCATGTTTGTTGAGTTCTGAATCTCGTGATGCATGTTTGAAGAATATTCTTAGGATGAGGAAATTTTATCACATAATGAGTCTTGACCCCTGAGTCCTGAACAATTAATTATATGCGAATAAAACTTTCCTAAGTTTAACATTATGTTTAACACTTGAACAAACATTTCATCGTATAGTAATCAATTTTTTTCTTAACTTTTGCTTACAAGCCACTGCCTTTGTTGTATCTAAGCCAAAATCCCATATAAAGTCAATATACCTTTTAAAACTTGGAATATTATTGAACATAAAAGAGAAATTCAGAAAGGAAGAACAAAGAGAATATAATGGTACAGTCATTAAGACCTACATGCACAACATCAAAAGTCAAATGGCTATATCTTTCATTCACTTGATTTACAACACATTACAAGGCAATCCATATTTATAATGGAATTTCCAAAATTTGAAAATAGGTCAACTATAAATTTATTACATGTACATTTTGAGTTGAGTTGGAATTTTAGATCAATAAAATTGATGGTCAAGCAAATTAGATGAATGATGAGAATTTTTAGCTTTTATTTGCCTTTCTAACATGGCATTATCTCTTTGCACTATTGATAGATGAACTAACTAAATTGATCCAAGGAAAGTCCCTTCATCTATATTTTTTGCAAATGATATAGTTTTTAGTGATTAAACTAGAAATGAAGTGAATGCCAAGTTAGAAATTTGGCGAGACGCTCTATAATCTAAAGGATTTTAATTAAGTAGCACTAAAACACAATACATGGAATGTAAGTTTAGTAAAAGTGAAATAGAAACGAAGGAGCGGCAAGAATTTATACTATATCTTGGATCAACAATTCATAAAGACGGGAGATTGAAGAGGATGTGAATCATTGGATAAGAGCAGGGTAAGTGGAGAAGTGTATCAAGAGTATTATATGATCATAGAATCAAGTTAAAAGGAAATTTTTATAAGATTGCTATATAACCAGTTATTCTCTATGGTAGCAAATTTAATGTTGGGCTCTTAAGTTGCAACATATTCACAAATAAGTGTAGTGGAACGAGAATGTTAAGATGAATAAGCAAAAATACATGAAAGATAGGATTCAAAATGAGAAATCTACTTTAAGATAAGGGTAGCTCTTATTGATGAAAAGATGAGGGAGAGTGGCTTGAAATGGTTTGGTCATTTTTAGAGGAGAGCGACTAATGCACCGGTCTAAAAAAGTAAGTTGATCCAAGTTGAAAGAATAAAAAAAGGTAGAGTTTGACCAAAAATGACATTAGTGAAAGGAATAAAATAAAATAAAAAGCACGTCCATTAAGTAAGTAATAGTAAGAATGACTTTAGAAAAAATATAATAGAGGAAAAAAATAAATGTGGCTAAGGGATGCATAGTTCCTAATGTTCAAAGTTGATAGGTAGGGATACTGGGGTGTGGAAGATGAAGTAGTGGTAACCATTAACAAGGGTTAAGCTGGTCATCAAGAAGAATTGTGAGCAATTGACTCTAATGGCTCTGATATAAATGTCTTAGACAACTATTAGAAAAAGGCTGTTAGTTTTAGCAGTTCTCTGTTGATACATTTGACAATATATACAAAAGAGTAAGATAGGTATTTCCTAGTCTGGTAAAGCTATAGAACAGAAACAGCTTTTCTGACAATTTGAACTACAGTTATAGGATCCATATGCTAAATGAATGACCTATCATTCCTGACCTCATCCAATATCTTACAACCTGAGCCAAATACCTACATCAGTATATGGTTGGAAATTGCTTAAGTTTTTGTTTTTAATCTTCTTGTTGCTTATCTCATATTTATTAATCAAGCATCCATATTTGCACGCTTTTATAATTGCAATTGCCTTATATTCTTGCCACAGAAAGTCTCTTAATTATGATGCATTGTTGTTCATAGCTTTTAACATATGCAGTAGAAGTTGTAGAACTCCTACCTCATATGCCTATCTTCAACAATTTGGAGTATTTGGCATTGGAAGAATGGTCAGTAAATCTTGACAGTGTAGCACTGTTGAAAATATTGCAAAATTCTCCCCGTCTTAAGACAATGGAATTTAGTGAGGTAACTTCACCAGCACTACATTGATTATTATCCTGTATGTGTTCTATATTATTTTTCTGATTTCCCATAATGGTTTAAACATTCACTTTGTAATGATAATTTAGGGGATCAGCCTGTCCTCAGATTATGAAAGAAATGATAGAATACTGGATCCAGTGCCTCCATGTTTCTTGTCACAGCTCAATTGCATAAAAGTCTATGATTATGAAGGAGACGAGGAGGAGCTATCTGCTGTAAAGATTTTGCTCAAGAATGCAGTGGTCTTGGAAAATTAGTCATATCTTGTTCGCATCATTTTGCAAAGGACTTAGAGAAGCAGAAGAAGGTTCATGAACAGTTATTAAAGCTACCCAGAGGGTCAAAACATTGTGAATTGGTTTTTTATTAGAACCTTTCTTGAGCTTTTACCTCCAGAGAAGCCATTAATTCCTGTTTCATTATCCTTCGAATTTGAAAAACTGATTTCCCTTTTTTCCTGTCTTGACCTTCTACACACCTATGTAACTTGCTATTATGTAATGTTTTTTTTTTTTTTTTGATAATATATTTTTGAATTATCCAAGCTTACACTCAATTTATGTGTAGTACAGTACCTACGAGTTATGAAGCTAAAACAGATGGAATAAATTCTAGATACTAAAGGAAGATAATAAGTGGGTTTGCTCAAAATATGACTATTATATGGTCTAATTGAGACGATGGGGTAATGAGTAGGAAGCTATAAACAATTTCCCCTCAACTTTCTAGCTTTCTTTGTATTATTGGTGATAAAATATACTTGGCTTCAATTTAGGCTAGTGGTTATTAGTACGAAGATATGACCTTCTTGAGCTTGTTCTCAAAGAAGCCATAAATAACTCTCTCTTGGAACATGAAAAAATTTGTCTAGTTATTTCATCAAACCTTGAACTTGAAAGGCTTATTTCCTGTTTTTTCCTCCCTTGATCTTTTACCTATGTAACTTGCTGGTATCTAATAATCCTTTTTGTTATTTGGTGATGATTAGTTATCCTCCAAGCTATATGCTAATGCTTGATTTATGTGTTCAGCGTTACTGATTTTTTTTTTTGGAAAATCTAGTGCGCGCGGTCTTAGATGGTTGGTTGAATTGTTGTTCTATGAAAGGCTTACTTGTGAGGTGAAGACTAGTTGATACTGTTTTGGGGCTTGTGTCTATTTTTTAAGGATTGTTTTAGATTAAAAAGAAAAAGTTTCTGAAAAAAAAATATATATATATTAAGAAAAGAATAGAAAAAGAATAGATGTTACAACTAATATAATAATAATAATAATAATAATAATAACCAATATACATATGTGCTACAACTTTTGCTAATAATAAAATTAGGCACTGTGACTGAGTATAATTTATTGTTAGTGTTACTTGTCGTTTAGCTGTTGCTTTTTACCACGAAAGTTTTGTTATCTGGTTACATATAGGTTCCCATTAAAATTGTGTTGAGTTGCTCTTCACTCTATTCAATGAACTATACATAGTTAATAATGTCAATCTAAGAGAAAAATTCTAGGACCATAAAATTTTTAACCACAATTTTGATGCGGCAAACATTTAAAGTCTGCAATGTACGAGTTGTGATAGAGTCATGGTAATTGAGAATTAGGAATGGCAACAAGTTGGGTTTGGGGCGGGTTTTTGGATGCCCAGACCTGACCCGTGGGTCTTCCCCTGTTTCTCGAACCCAGCCCATTTAATAAATGGGTCTTTTTTTTAGCCCCCAAACCCGGCCCGTCATGTCTTGTAGGGCCCCGTGGGCTCTGACAGCCACTTCAGGGCATCTATTGCAAAACAATCTTTAAAAAAAAAAAAAAAAAATTCCTTTCAAACACAGATTCACAGAATACAAACACAAACTCAGATTTAAGAGAGGACATGAACCCAAAAAAAAAAAAAAAAAAAAACCAAATTTTTTTTTTTGAAGAACTCGATCCACTAAGGCTCTATCTCTGATCTCGGACTCCTACTCGGCCTCTCTCTATCTCAGACCACCAAGATCTTCGATGATCGGCAGTGGTTTCGTGGGGGTTGTGGAGTTTTTCGTGGTGCTTGATTGTGGCTGGGCTTGTCGGTGAGATGCTTGAGTGTTGGGCTTGTTGGCAGAAACTGGAGTTGAGCTTGAGTGCTATGGCGCCAGTGAGATTGTGAGTAAGTGTGCAAGAGTGGTGAGCTGAAGAGAGAGAGATGAGAAGCGATTGAACTGCTGAAGTGATTGTGAGTGTGAAGTAGGGTTATAACTATATATATATATATATGAGGGTATTTTAGTAACTATACATATATATTGACCAGGTCGGGCCGGGTTTTTGTGAAAACTCGGACTTGACTTAAACCCACTTCTAGTTTTTTTTTTTTTTTTTTAAAACCCAAACCCGACCCTATTTTTAATCAGACTGAGTAAAATCTGGCCTATTAGGGTCGGCCGGGCCGGGTATCCGTAGGTCAGGAAAAAATTGCCATCCCTATTGAGAATCACTCGAATTGGAATCTTCAATCCCTAGTCTATCAGGTATTATAATAGTGTTATTGAGAGGAGAAGGTTAACTAGTGTGGGCCTTGGGCACACGAGTTTGAAGGTGTGTTTGGTAGCTGTAGTAGTGTGGGAAGCCCATTTTGCAAGAGTGCTGGGCTCTTCTTGCCTTTCAGTAAACTCCGCCCATAAGAACCACAACCAATGCAGACATATGTTATGGTCAAAAAGGGGAAGAAATTAAAGAAAGCCCGCATTGTATAATTTATAACACAAATTTTTATGACTATATAGAACGATATTATTATTGAAAGAGTTTCAATAAAAACCGGTTTTTGGTGTAGGCGAGAGTTAAACCCAAGATCTTTTATTCAACTATTAGAGACATTACCAGTTAAGCTAACTAGAACTCTCAAAACAATATTATTATCTAATCTATATTTCATAAGAATGTGATTCTTTGGTGTCTAGTTTTTGTTTTGTCAAAACTAGCCCCATTGAATAATTAAAATCTTCTAAAAGAAAAATAATAAGGATGACATATAAGTAATTGTAACAATTTAAATTTATCCATTTTTTTTATAATTCAATTGTCACAACAATTGGGGAAGGGGCAATTTGAATCCTAACTACAAGACTTTTGTACATGTTTCACAAACTCTTAATTTTACATGTTTCCCTTAATTGTATTTTTGGTAATTTAAATTTACTATGACTCCACTACATATCTCACAACCCCTTAATTTTATATGTTTCTTAATTGTTTATAGTTTCTCATAATACTCTTAACCATTTAAAATTATTATCTATTAATCTCATTTGCTTATAGGTAGATCCCCTCTAATTGAAATTTTCAATTCCCTCTAATTTTTATTCACATATCATTTATTTGATTTATTAATGTCACATGCATTACATTTATATAAAAAAAAAATTGAAGGGAAATGGATGTTTCAATGAGAGGTGATCTCATCCTGTTTATATTAACCAATGTGTGTGCTATATTAAATTATTTAGGATGTGATTTTTAAAATTTTATTTTTATTTCATTTCGTTCATTTTATTTTAAAAACATTTAAACAAAGAGCATGTATGAAGAGACTAATATAAATTTGAATCTGTACCTTTGTATTGCACATCAATAAAAACAAATAACCTGACAAAAAAATAAAATGACAAGTTCAAATAGTCATGTAAAAAAAATTAATTTTAATATTAGGTTATTTATTTTTATTGGTGTAGAGTTTTTGTTTCTAAAAGAAAAAGAAGAAGAAGAAGATTCGACAAGAGTATCAATTTCCCATTTAAAACAACTAACACATTTTTTTAAATAATTTTTTCCCAAGCCTTAATGTGACTATCTAATTGGAATTTAATAAAAGTGTAATTTGTGATGCACCCACCTTAAATGATCATAATTTTTTTTTTTCCTTACTAGGTATCAATCACAACTTATTACTTTACTATATGGTAAAAGGAAAAAAGGTTATGAAAAATGTTTATCCTAAATTGCAAAGCCATACCCTTGAAATTTATGGTCATTTTATGTTACAGGGAATTATGTTGTAAATTTATTAAATGGACCTTCTTTTTGTTTTTTCGTAGTAAAGTAATTTATTAAAAAAAAAAATGAAGGCTACTGTAAACTTGGGAGTTGGGAGATCCTATGGCTAACTCTTTTGACAGTCCAAAGACTCCAAACAAAAGAAAATACTATTACAACTTTTTGTAATTATTTTTTCCTTACACTTTTATTCATTTGATTAAAATTAAATTCTTGGGGCCTTAAAAAAAAGAAAAGAAAGAGTAAATTAACCTTTATGCTGAATGTTAATTTAATTCTTAAACTTTTAAATGTATTAATTTAGTATTTAACCTTTTACTATTATCTCAAAATAATCCTTACTGTTAAGTAGTAGATGAAAAATATTAACGTGGCTAATAGCCAAAATAAAACATTAGTTTTTGGCACATAAGACTACCACTTGGACTATCACGTCAGCTTAATAAAAAAATAAAACAAATACCGAGCTTAAAATACTCAATACTCTAGTTTTAAAATATTATTTTGTTCATTATTTATTATTTTTTCTCTCTAATTTTTCTTCATCTGTTCGGTGTTCCTCCTCTCCAACCTAAATCAACTACACCTTTATAACATTTCTTCCTCTATCTATGTTCCTTTCAACTAGATCATCCTGTTAATGTCTATCTTCCCCTCTCTTTCTCCCAAGTCAACCCCTTCATATACACGAGACAACCCAAATCAACATCAATAAAACTTAAACTGAGCCAAAGAACCTAGATCAACTCCTCTGCCTCTCTTCAATTAATAAATAAACGAAGGACTAAACAACCATGGAAGACCCATCATCAAGGGCGACAGCCATGGACGACAGCTAAACTACCAGAGGACGAAAACCGTCTTGCTAATTCAAGACAGTGGTTGCAGCTGCCAAACGGCGAAATTGAGAGGTGGGCATTGTTGTCAGAGAGAGAGAGAGAGGTGGAGGAGAAGACCAAACAGCTAGAGAGAGAAAGGGGCCAAACGGTGAAAACTGTCTTGCAGCGATGGTTTGAGGGGTGGCAATTGCAAAGGGTAATTTTTGGATGGATTTGAGGATTAGGCGACAGATTTTGGGGATTACAGTTGTGGGCTTTGGAATTTATGGGGTTGATACAATTTCTTGGCGACACATTTGTTGGGTTGTTTCAATAATTCATGGTTGTTGAAGAACAACCCCAGCCTTGGACAATTACACAAGTGTAGCTCTTCGTGTTCTGTAAGAGGCAATGTTGATAAGAACCAAACCAAAATCAAAACAAAACAAAACAAAAATAAAATGATGTTTTTAGAAAATAGAACAACAACACTAAAGTATAAAAAGGACGTTGAGGCACACTTTATTTATTTATTTATTTATTTTAGGCTGAAATGGCAGTCCAAGTGGCAGTCTTATGTGGTCTAAAATTAATATTTTATTTTGACCATTAACTATACCAGTATTTTTCATCTATTACATAATAGTAGGAATTATTTTGACATAATACTAAAAGGTTAGGGACTAAATTGACATATTTGAAAAGTTAAGGATTAAATTGACATTTAGTGTAAAGATTAGGAACTAAATATGGAATTTACCTAAAAATTAAATTCTTGGGGGACTTGCATTTCGGGTTTTTTAAGTTCTTTCTAATTGGAGCATGATCCAACAAGCAAAAAAAAAAAAAAAAGCTCTTGGAATTTTTGATAATTTTTTGCAAAGAATTAGGGAATTTGAACTTTTAAGAAAATTGAACACTCATGACTCATGATTGTTTGATTGTTTAGATTTTGTGCCACACGGAAGTCCAATTTAAATCCTGTGTGAGTGGAGCCAAATCAAGCCACAGAGCACAGACTCCTCAAAGCTCCTTTGAAAATTAACGAGTTACAAAATAAGATTGGGTTTAGTCTTTCTTGATGAATCTCGATGGACTATGTTCTCTTGACACTAATAAGTAATAGCCTTCTTTTATATGATTTGCTAGCTATTTAATAAAACCAATGCTGGTTTGATTCTCTGAAAAAAGGGAAATATTTTCTTAGTGAATCTTGAAGCAGACTCTAATTGTTAATCTTTAGTTGAAGTCCTTTTTGTTTATTTTTTTTGAAAGTGGACTTCCATTCATATAACTGCGAAAATGGAGTACAACAGAGGGAAAAACACAGGTATAGACAAATACAAAAAAAGAAGACAAAACTAGGGAGGCTCCTTTTGGTGGAGAAGGTATTGTAACACCGGGGGGGAGGGGTGGGGGGTGGCTCCTTTCCAGACCTATGTAGTTCCTGAAGTTTGGGCAAGCTGAGCAAGGTCATGAGCAGCTCTGCTGTGTTCTCTTTTCAAGTGCCGAAGGGTCCAACTTGGGAAAGAGGAGAGGAGGCCGAGAATTCCATGGAGGATGTGTCCCCGGGGGACCACTTGTTTCCTTTGCATTCAATGATTCCACAATGGTGAGGGCATCGGATTCAAAGGCAGCCTGTGTGATATTCATCTCTAGAGCAAGGAGTACTCCTTGTTCAAGAGCAATGGCTTCTACTGAGTCAGCTTGGTAGCAGCCAGGGAGGACTTTTCTCATAGTAGCAAAATCATGGCCAGAAGAGTCTCTGATGGTAATCCTATGCTTGAAGGGCTGCTGTCATGGGAGGTTGCTCCATCCACATTTATTTTGAAGGTGCCAGGACGGGGGGTAGTCTAGCATGTGGATGGATTGGTTTTTTGCTGGAGAGTGGAAGATAAGGCACCTTTGTAGTCAATGAGAGTTCTCTTTGCAGTCTCCCATATTTGGTTAGGGGTTGAATCATGGACTATTTGGTTCCTGTTGTACCAAATGGACCAGGCCGTGACGAAGAAGGTTTCTAAGTCTTGATTGGTGTCGCTGGTAGTGAACTGAAGATCTAGATCAGTGAAGTCCCCATAAAAAGCATCCAGGTTCACGAGATAGTTTTTACAATTACACCAAACCACTTTAGGAATGTCACATTTCAAGAGGGAATGCATAGTACTTTCGGGGCAAAGCAGATACCATCAGTACTCACTCCTCTGGTTTTTAGGCAGTGCATTGTGGGGAGGGCATTCATGCATGCACGCCAGGCGAAGATTCTGATCTTGGCAGTGATATTGAAATGCCACATTCTTTTCCAGAGAAGGGAGCAGGGGTGAGCTCTTGAGCTTTCAGCCCCATTAGATGGATGGATAATGGGGAGTGCAGCATAGTAGGCACTTTTAATAGTGAATTCACCCTTCTTGTTCCCAATCCAAATAATTTGATCATTTAGGAGAGTGTAGCTGAGGGGAATGTTTAGGATGGTGTCTGCTTTGAAAGTTAGGAAAGTCCTTCTAACTAGATTAGTCTTCGATCGCCTTGTATCTTCATCAATAAGTGCCGACACCATGGGGAAATCATCAAAGGCACTAGGGGGTGATGACTTTATAGGTAGTGGGAGTTGGTATCCATTTATCTTCCCAAATATGGATCATTTCCCATTGCCTACGCGCCATCTTGTGCCCCTTCTGATGACCTCCAAGTTGCTGTGGATGCTTCGCCATGCATATGATGGGTTGCAGCCAAGTTTGGCACCCAAGATATTAGTGTGTGGGAAGTACTTTGCTTTGAGAATTCTGGAGATCAGGGAGTCAGGACTGGTGAGGATTCTCCAAGCCTACTTGGCAAGCATGGCTAAGTTGAAGGCTTGAAGGTTTCAGAAGCCCATCCCACCCTTTAGTTTTGACTTGCACATTTTATTCCAGGTAACCCAAGCTATCTTGATCTCATGTTGTCTTTGCCCCCACCAGAAGTTTCGCATCAAGCCTTCAAGGTCATCACATAATCCTTTGGGGAGGAGGAAATAGCTCATTGTGTAGGTAAGGACAGTCTGAGCTACTACTTTTATGAGGACCTTTTTTCCTCCCATGGATAACATCTTCTCCTTCCAGCCAGAGAACTTCTTCCCTACATTTTCTTTAATTTCAGCAAACACCTCATCCTTGGATTTCCCTATTATGGAGGGAAGGCCAAGGTACTTTGTGTGCTTGTAATCTTGCATGGGTCCCAAGATTTCGAAAATCTGATTCTTTGTTTCCAAGGGAGTGTTGTTGTTGAAGAATACGGATGACTTGTCCATGTTTATTTTTTTCCCAGATGTTGCTTCGTATTTTCTAAGAATTTCAGTGAGTTTGGTGCTTTCCTGGCTGTTTGCTTTGCAGAAGAGGAGGCTGTTATCGGTGAAGAACAGGTGGGTGTCTCGAGAACAAGCTCTACAGATGGATATGCCATTCAAGTCTCTGTTTTTGGCTGCCTCATTAATGAGAGAGGACAAGCCCTTGAGGCAGAGGAGGAAAAGGTAGGGTGAGAGGGGATCGCCTTGTCTGAGCCCTCTTGTGGGTGTAATGCAGCCATAATGCAGTGCATAATTAGGCTAATCCATTTTTCATGGAAGTCAAGCTTTTCCATGATAGCCTCAATGAAGCCCCATTCTACTCGGTCAAAGGCCTTGCTTATGTCAAGCTTGATTGCCATATATCTGTCATTTCCATCCCTTTTATTTTTGAGATAATGCATTATTTCGAAAGCAACAAGAACATTGTCTGTGATCAGCCGTTTCGACAGAAAAACGCTTTGGTTTTCTGTGACAACTTGGGGAAGGATGGCCTTAAGTTGGTTAGCAAGCACTTTTGCAATGAGCTTGTAAACCACGTTGCTTAGACTGATTGGCCTGTCATTTTGGTGGGGAGTTTTGTTTTGGGGACAAGAGTTATGTTGGTTCTGTTAATCTCAGCAATTGACATGTTTAAATTAAGTACATTGAGAACCATGTTTGTGACATTATTACCAACAATAGACCAGTATTTTTGAAAAATATTGCGGACATACAGTCGGGTCCGGGGCCTTTGTGGGGTGCATTTGTTTGAGGGTAGATTGGACTTCATCTCTAGTGAACTTCAGGATGAGCATCATGTTTGAAGTCCTATTTACAAGAGGGAAATAAACTTTTTTTAATAGGGTAGCATTTTGCTTATGTTGTCTCGATATAGTTACAAATCTTAAAAATAAAATGAAAAAATTTTTAGATTTAAATATATTAGAAGTTATTTTATTTAATTAGTGGCAATTAAAGAAATTATTCGTGTGTAATTTAAGTCACATGACTTTGTTAAGGAGTAATGTGACTTATTTAATTGAATAATAGACATAAATAATCTTATAAATTGCCACACAATGGATTTTTTTTTTTTTTTTTAATTTAACATGTGTGAAGTTAAACTTTATTCAAATTAAATTGGCTTAGTTATTCATTTTGATATTTCTGAAAATATGGACATGGATTTTATTTTTTACGTGTTCGCCCGGGGGGGGGGGGGGGAGGGGGGGGGCGCGTTGTGTTGGAGGGTTGGGGCCTAAAATAACCTTGATTATTTCATATCTTTTGTCAAACACATGAAATATGCTACTTGATTCAGTCAAACAAATGCAAGATTAATTCGAATAATTATTAAGTCCCAAAATTAAAGATGCAATAGATTACAATAACTGAATAAAGTCTCCAAATTTTTATGATCAAAGAACAATTTTTTTTTTTTTTTATATAAGTAACTCAAATTAATCTGGTAATGAATTACTTTCTTCATGTTGCTCACAGTGCATCTTACCTCCTGCCACATTCAAGAAAAGCACTTCAGTTGATGAAAGAATAAAAAAAAAAAAACCCAAAATATATGTAGAATGAGAACTAACATTTTTACTAGATGAATTCAAAATTATTCTTGAAAAAAATCAACATTGAAAACATGATTGGTTACCAGTTTCTTAGGAGAGATCCGAGTTAGAAAAAACTCTTTTGATACTCTAACAAGAACAATGACCTTCTTTTTGGCTTTTGATCGGCTTTGATACAGAGCTCCTTATAACCAAAAATGTTCCCGATAAGTTGAACATTCATCATGAATAAAATTTTAAAAAAATGATAGGTATTCCATCAACTACACCCTCTAGTTAACTCCTCTAAAACTCACCATATCAATGTTCAGAATAGGTGCTGCACTTGGATTTATATAGGCCTGAAGGTATATTTTCATATATTAATTTCCTATGCAACATTTAGGTTGTAAAATGTTATTGATTATGACATGATATGCTCTAAATTTCAAGATTAACAGCTAATAAATTTAATGTTCCTATTAAGTCTCCGTATTTGCAAAAATATTCTAAGAGCACCTAAATTAGCTAGAACTCATAATCCTGCATGATTTATTTTTCAATTGCACATCAAGATTTCCATCTTAAGCTTACGTAAGAGACAAGTAATTACGCTAGTAAGATAAGGAAGATATTTTGATTATGTTCAGTCCTCGTGCATGTATTCATTAATTTTATTTTATTTTTTTAAAAAAGGCATGAGATTCATTGTCAACCACTTCATTTATCTAAAGAGAACTTTTTCATCACATTCATATTGCATCATCATCCAAGAGTTCTCTACATTCATAAAATGGGTTGTGTAAAAAAAGAAAGAAATTATAGATAACATAATATTGGACATGCCGTTTATTTTGATAACAACTTTTTTTATATAAAAAAAAGAAAAATTAAAATTGATAGCAAGTATTTATTTCAAAGTTTTACCCCCCCCCCCCAAAGTAAACACACACATCTATATCTATATATTACTAGAAGCTGAAACGTAGTGATTAATGTTGCTATGCTCACATTAAGCCATGTTAGCAACCATGTTAGCAACCATGTCATTCACATCCTCTTTCCTAAATTTATCCTAAAATTTTAAAATAGTTTTTCTCAATTTTAAAATACTAATAAAAAAAATTATTTCCAACCTATCTCCACCATAAAGTCCACTTCTTTTAAATATAATTCCACCAGCCCACTTCTTCTAAATTTAATTCTAACATAAAGCCCAAACCCAAGTCTTCTAAATTGAAAACCCTAAGAAACCCACGGTTACAACCTCTTGATTTCCTTCCCTTTTGTTTCTCATTTGTTCCTTCCCCTTCCCACCTTCTAACGGCAGAAACCTCACGCCCCTTTTGTTTCTTGTGTGTTCCTTCCCCTTCCCCACCTTCTAACGACAGCCTCTCTGTCTTCCTTACTCCTTTCCTCACAGTATATAAATATTGATTGAAGCTGGATGCTTCAGTTAAGGTATCTCTAAATACTTGCTGCTCTATTCTTTTTGCTTGATTGCTTGATGTTTTTTATTCCCTTCTTAAATTTTGTTATTGTCTGCTGCCTCTTGAGTGTTGTGATGCGACTCAGATTAGTTCGTGTAGTCTGTACAAAATAAGGCAATATTGTTGCAGCTGAAACAATTTTCTGTGTATTTATTACAATGCCAAATATTGTAGTAGATCTCCTCTGTGTATGTATTTAAATTTAAACAAACTGTATCAAATATCTGATCTCAATGTCGATTGGAGTTTTTTTTTGTTGTTGGCTGTGTTATGGGATGTAGCAATTCTTATATTTCAGTTTGGGAAGTTTTTTAATTTGAAGTTTTCTTGATGTTCAATACCATCTTGATCTATGAATGCTTTAGTTTTGTTAAAAAAGAAGAAGGTTACTTGCTGATAAAAGGAATGGTGTCTCTTAAGAATTGTTTTCCCTTAATTGAAAATTTATTATTTTGATGTTCCATGTGTTACGATCTGCCATCTATGCCTTGCCAAAGCATTTATCAGTATTGGAAGCTTTGGTTGCTGATTAAGATAAGAATTTTCTGACTAACACATGTTCAACTCCACCTTTTAGTGGTAACTTCATCTTTATTGCTTTTGCACATGGGAACCTTACACTAACAAAGAAGATGCAATCAACTTTATCAATACTAAAGTTATTCCTCACCCATGGTTTAGGGCAATTTGCCTTAATGGTCAGCCCATTGGTGCCATTTCGGTGACCAAAATTTTAGACAATGATAAGTGTAGAGGTGAACTTGGCTATGTTTTGGGCTCCAAGTACTAAGGCAGAGGGACTGCAACTAAAGCAGTTAAGCAAGTGGCTAAATCTATATTTGTTGAATAACCACACTTGGAAAGGCTTGAAGCTATAGTTGATGCAGAAAATGTGGGCTCCCAAAGGGTGCTAGAGAAGGCTGGGTTCTGGAGGGAAGGTGTTCTAAGGAAGTATATGATTTTGAAGGGGAAAACTAGAGATTTGGTGATGTTTAGTCTTCTTTCTTTTGATCCTGAGAGCAGACTATTTGTTCAAAGTTTTTGTTTTTGTTTTAATTTGTATGTGATTTATTAATCTTAAGCCACCCATTAGCAGAAAACATTGATTAAAATTCTATTCAAATGCTTTGAATGTTCTCTCTTGTCATATAGATCTTGAGATTATAAAAATTTGTATCCATAGCATATAATAAATATATATATATATATATATATATATATATATTATATATATATATATTTTATTTAAAATGTTATTCCTACTACAATCTTTCTATAAGATAGCAGCATATTAATCGTAAACATAGAAAATTAGTTTAGTGTCAGACCATCTAGCATATAAAATTTGTACTGGTTGAAGTACATGATACATTATCATATAATAAAATGCACATATTTTTGGGCTTTGTGGAGCCTAGTTATGTTTGATCCAGTTGACGACCCGACCTGAATAATGTTGTGTGGTTTTTGTGCGTGAGAGTGAGAAAGACGGTACTACCGCATTTTGTATTTTTCCTGATAATAGTGAAATCCTTGCAACTCTGTGGACGTAGGCAAATTGCTGAACCACGTAAATACTATCTTGTGCGCGTGATTATTTTTCTTTAGCGTGTGTTTTTCTCTATATTTTGTTTTTCACAGGTTGAGAATTTTGTGGTATTTCCCTACACATATAGTTGAGGATTTAATTTAATTGAGGAACCATGTGTTTATGGTATTACATTATATAATGGCACCTAAATTAGCTCTCTTGGCCTCCCTCTACCCTTCTTTAAAAGAGGAATATCAATGCTTTCTACAGAACTGAAAGGGGAATATCATTTATTTTGCCATGACCATCACCAAAGTTAATAACTTTTTCTTCAATAACTGAAATAGATATCAAAGATTTTCCAGCTATTTCAAATTTATTAATAATTGATTTATATATTGATACAACTTATACATCTTTTGTTTTTGGACAACTCTCTTTTGGTTTCTGCTTGCAATAATTAATGATTGGACTTTCATCAATACATATGTTGCAGGTGAATTTTTGTCTTCTCACACTCTCTACATTGCTTTAAACAACTGCAAAAGCAAGCTTGTGGCTACATGGCATAGGTTTGTCAACATAAACATATGGCTATTTATTGAATAGGTTACATGTCCACAACTGTTATTTTATCATTAATTAATAAAAGTAACAGACAAGAGTTTTCTTAATTTCCTAGCAAGACTATGCTTGGCATCATGTGATTGGAAATACAACTTAATTAAGTAGTTGCTAGGAATGCTCACGTGCAGTTTCTTCAAGGTTTGTGAATAATTGTATTGAATATACCTTTGGTTCCTAAACCTTTCACCAAAATGTCATGTCATTTTCAATAAATCTTTTGCATCAAGTTATTCCTTATATCTTTCAAAATCAATCGTTTTATCATGTAGAATGAGTGAAGTTGTTGATATATCCCTTTCTTATTGAAAAATATTGTTGAAATGTTTAACCTTAAGAAAATAATAAATTTATCAGTTAAACACAATGAATAAAAATTGTATACACATATATATGTATATATATGCCACAAAAGATAAATTAAACCAAATAAACACTGAACAGTTAAACATAATTTACAATTTTTTATACACACACACACACACACACACACACAACACACACACACACACCACACACACACACAACACACACACACACACACACACACACACATATATATATATATATTATATATATATATTTAAGTGGATTATAAATATTAAGTCATTTTTTAGGCCCTAAGGGTATTTCAATCACTTTTTAGGTTACAAGTCCTTTTAGTCATTTTTTTTTGTTTCAAGGTCATTTCGGTCAATTCTAAGTTTCAAGGTCTTGTGGTCATTTTTTTTTGTCCTAGGGGTATTTTGGTTTTTTTTTTTTTTTTTAAGTTTCATTGTTATTTCGATCATTGTGTAGGTTTCATTGTTGTTTTGGTCATTTTTTAGGTTTTATGGTAATTTTGGTCTCTTTTTTTTTATTATATATTTTTTAATGTTTCAGGTTCATTTGGCCAATTTTTTTTTCTAAGGGTAATTTGGTCCTTTTTTAAGTTTAATGGTTATTCCAGTCATTTTATAGGTTTTATAGTAATTTTGGTAATTTGTTTGGAGTTTTAGGGTGATTTTGTGATTTTTTAGGTTCTAAGGGTTTTTCAGTTTATTTTTTAGGTTTTGGGGGTATTACGGTAATTGGTGAGAAAAAAAGGAACCATCGAATGTGACAAACATACCACCGAGTGTGAGAAATGTACAGTCTACTGTGATACTGGTATTGCCTAATGTGACAATGAAACCATCAATTGTGATAAAGAAATAAGGGGAGCACCAAATGTTACAAAAGTACAGTTACATGTGATGTTGGTACTACACAATGTAAGGACAACACTGTCAAATGTGAGGAAAAAAATTAAAGTACAACTAAATGTGAGAAAAGTAAGGTCAAATGTGACGTTTGTACTGCCTAATGTGATAATAGAACCATCATTTGTGAGAAAAAAAATTGAACCACCAAACATGACAAAAGTACATTCAGATGTGATTTTGGTACTATACAATTTGAAGATGGTACCATCAAATGTTCGAAAAAAATACGAGTACAACCGAATGTGACAAAAGTTCTGTCATATGTGTTGTTAGTACTGCTTAATATGATAATGGAATCATCAAATGTGAAAAAAAAAAAAAAGGAACTATCACATGTGACAAAAATACGGTTACATGTGATGTTGGTACTGCCCAAATCCTAATGTGATGATGAAATTATCAAATGTGAGTAAAAATTAAAGTACCATTGAATGTGAAAAAAGTGCGGTCAAATAAGATGTTAGTATTGCCCAATGTGATAATAGATCCATCAAATGTAAGAAAAAAAATAAATAAAGGAACCATTGAATGTGATAAAAGTACAGTCACATGTGATATTGGTACTACACAATTTGAGAATGGTACTATCAAATGTAAGAAAAAAATACAAGTACAGCCGAATGTGGCAAAAGTACGGTAAAATGTGATGTTAGTATTGCCCAATGTGAGGAAAAAATTAAAGTACCACCGAATGTGAGAAAAGCACGATAAAATGTGATGGTGGCACTGCCTAATGTGACAATAAAACCATCAAATGTGAGAAAAATAAGGGAATCACTGAATATGACAAAAGCACAGTCACATGTGATGTTAGTACTGCACAGTATGAGGATGGTACCATCGAATGTGAGAAAAAATAAGGGAACTGTCAAATGTGATAAAAGTATAGTTATATGTGATATTGGTACTGCATAATGTGAGAATGGTATCATCAAATGTGAGAAAAAAAAAAAAAAAAGGGAACTGTCAAATGTGACAAAAGTACAGTCACATATGATATTAGTATTGCATAATGTGAGAATGATACCATTAAATGTGATGTTTTGGTAACCCGATATAGTAGGTTGCTTACTAATGGGTACCATACCCTAACAAAAGGGGTACAGTACTAAGACCCTCAAGGCAGTGTCCAATGATAGTAGAAACTGGGACCGCCATCTTTTGATCAAGATTAAACACATCTCCACCATCCATTTGATCATCTCCAGCAATATGTGCTAGGATATCAAGCATGGTGACCATACCAATATAGTGCTTCCATATAGCCCCAATTTGCTTATTAGATTCTATGATCATAGACCCACCAGCCCTAATCCAGTGCCCAGGTGGCGCTACCACTGGCACCGCCACCATGTGGTTGGCCATTAGGGTGTTCATTGTGTGGGCCAGAGACGTTGTGTACGGCACCTCCACTAGTCTCCTCTTCACCACCATCAGATCCCTCACATGTTTGTCTCTCAACCATTGATTTTTAGCGCTGCTGCTGCTGTTGAGCTCCCTAGTTTGCTGCATATTATGTTGATGCTACTTCTACTTCTGACAAAGTATAGTATTTGACCAAGTATTTTTTATATTAGGAATTGTTCAAACTATGGATGAAAGTGGTCTTACTCAATAGCCCAAAAAGCAAAAGCTAAATGAAGAACTAGACATTGTTGATAGGAACATCAAATGCTTACATAATTTACCGGAGGGGATTCTTCGATACATCCTATCCTTACTACCAACAAGAGATGCTATTAGAACTAGCATACTTTGTAAGAGGTGGGAATACCTATATATCGACGTCCATTCCCAATCTTGATTTTGGTGGAATGGATCATGATAAGAGAATACTTCTCATGAATTATGTGGAAAGAGTGCTTCTTCTTTGCGACTCAACTGATATAAAAAGATTCAGTCTCTCTTGTCAAGTGCTAAATGGCACATCTCATGTTAGTGCGTGGATCTCCACTGCAGTAAGGCGTAATGTTCAAAAGTTGCATCTTAGCCTTTACCACTTTGAAGAACCATTTTCATTACCTCATAGCTTGTTTAAATGTGTGACATTGACAGAGCTAGAACATGAAATATATGGTATCCCTAAACATCCTCAGTTTGTTTCACAAATCTCAAGAGCTTAATTATTAGATATGTTACATTTTCCAATGAGTACTTAATCTAGAACCTTTTTTCTGGACTGCCAGTCCTTAAGGAGTTGGAATTAGAGTATTGCAATTGGGTGAATATTAAGGTTGTGAGTATTTCTACTTCAAAACTTCTTTGTAGTGGCATAACCGAAGATACAAAAAATCAGAATGATGAAAATGGTTGTCAGGTCATGATTTCTGGAGTTAGTCTCTGTATTTTATTATTTTGGTGAATTCTACAATGAATACCGTGTATACAACTCATCCTCACTTGTAGATGCATCAATTGTTGTTGGTTGGTCTCTTCAGAGACAAAGGCAAGTTTCCCACCGCATGTATATTCTTCTTAAAGCGTTCTCTAGTGTAAAAGAACTAACACTTGCAAACTGTGCCGTTAAGGTATTTGATAGGCCAAGAATGTATTAACCCCTTTGGTAAATCAATCAATCAATAAGCCAAGTTAATTAATTAGATTCAATTGCATGCAATAAGCATGGTAGCACAAATAAATTATCAATTAAGTTAAATGCAGCGGGAAAATAAATTTGACACGGGTGATTTGTTAACGAATGGGGAAAACCATCAAGGCAAAACTCTACCGGGTGAATTTAAGATCACCACTCCTAAAAATGCACTATTATCAAAACAAGAGGTTACAAGTAAAAAGAACCCTTACCCCAATACTCAATTGGACTTGTGATGTAGAGGCAGTCTCTCCTTTCAATGCACAAATCTCAATACGTGACTAACCAATAATGCACGGATCCTAGTACGTGACTAGCACACTAACTTGAAGAAGATGTTGGCTACAAAGTTCTTCAGTTCATCAACATGAAGATCAAGAAGCTCATTGGTTACAAAACCCTTGGCGCAAAGACGCAGTAGCTTTTACAGAGAATATGATGAACTAGGGCAAATTCTACCTTCGGTCACAATTTGCATGCACAATGACTTTTCATCAAGTTGCATCACCTTTGACGGCCCTTAAAATAATCCTTATATATGTCTAGGGTTGTGAGAAAAGAAACCTACACAAATACACAAGTATAAGCATGAAATCTGATCTGAAAATCCAATTTTGTAATTTTCGACAGATACAGCTTCTGTCAAGTTGCTGTCGAGCATCACATCAAACCTCGATAGATATGATCTGTCGAGCTATCTGTCGAGTTTTAATGAATTGCACTTCTTCACTCGTTTTTTGGGCAGATTTGCATGGCTTCAAAACTAAACTTGAACTCTTGTTCCTTGAAGTACTAAACCCATTCTAGATCTACCCAATTACAAGTAAAGTGCGTTTTGTCAAAGGATTAGCTAATTTACATAACATATGTCTCTAACAAGTTCCACATATGTCCTAATAGTATGCTTTCTTCTCTCTTTATAAGGTTGTTATTTTGTTTTTGTTTTATTTCATTTTTTATTTTTTAACTACATGCATTGCTTGCACAAATATGTATCATTTATATCAAATTGGAAAAAGGTAACCGACTAAAGGTTGAAGCTTGAAGGGGAATAAAAGTGAGCTTGATAAATCTACCTGGTAAATATGACGACATAAGGATGACGATATTTAACATGGCCAAGGAGGACGGATCCACAGTAGACGGACGGGTATGATGCAGGGATCGTCCTTCCGGGATTATTTCCAAGAAACCTTAAATAAGGATTCACGCTATATAATTAGGGCTGATGTGGCCTTACTTGGTTTCCACGTGAACATGAATAAGAAGAATTCTTGCATCGCGTGGATGCTAATCCTAGAAGGAAAGGACTTCATAATCAAGGCGTGGATGCTAACCTTACACCACTATAAATACGCTGAAACCCTCATAAATCAAGATATGCATAATTGACTCGACTTAAGCATTCTAGGGTTGTAAAAAGACTCTAACTTGACCTTCGGAGGGTTTTTGGCCGGCTCCATACCGATGCTCTCTGTTAGGTTTTCTCTTTTCTTTTTGCAGGTGTTGTTTCAATTTGGGAGTGCTTGTAGCTTACTGGTGATTTTTTCGGCATCATCAGTTGGTGCATTCCCCACAGCCGGCACCACACCGGTGCTCTCTGTTAGGTTTTCTCTTTTCTTTTTGCGGGTGTTGTTTCGATTTGGGAGTGCTTGCAGCTTTTTTAACAGTCTTCTTTTGCATAAATGGATGATGCAAGGAGAAGGGCTATTATCAAACAACAAGCAGCCAAGAAGAAGCAAGGCGGTGATGCTCATCCTAAGATAGATCCATTTCACCCTACCACAAAGAGACCTTCCACTGAAAAGTGGGACCGTCACAGTAAAAAACAGAAGCTGGTGACGGGGTTACCTGCCGGTCAGGGGTCCGGCGTGGTAAGGCTGCCTCCCAAGCTAGGAATAGGCAAGGGTAAGGGTCTAATGACTAATCCCGATCCCGTCAAGGAAAAGCCACTCGTCCTGCTTCGAGAAGATCCCCAGTATGCTCTCCGTTGGATCGGGTCTATAATAACGGATGAAGACTATGAAGATCTCGAAAATCATGCTACCGAGGCTATGGGGGAAACATGTTTGTTCAGCTTAACTCAGGTCATTATCCGTTATATATTTACTCTGTCTTGTTCCTTTATACCTTGAACTAACTTATTGACATTGGTGCATGGGGTGCTTATGGCCAAAGGTTTGATGGACTGTTGTCTTGGCCACGAGAGAGCTCTTGAGCGGGTTCGGGCAAAGGCAAAGGCGACGGCAGAGGAACTGGACGAATTAAAGCTTTGGAGGGTTCGTCATGAGCAAAAATTGAAACTATCCGAGTAGGCTTGTGAGAACTTGGAGAAATAGGTAGAGTTGCTGAGGGAGATGGTAAAATCTAAAGACGACAACATTCGTCAAGCGAAAGTTGAAGCTGTAAGAGAATACTGCGACTCTGACTCCCTTCTAGCCAAGCCTAGCTCCTCCTTTAGTGACGGTTTGACAATTGTCTTCGTTAAGTGAAGGCCTCATTTCCTGACCTGGACCTAGCTCACATCAATATCGATGCCGAGGCCTAGACCCCTGCTCGCCTCGTCGACTCTGAAGGGACAGAGGAGCTTTTGGTGAAGGTCCTAGTGATTACGGAGTCACCAAGGCTGAAAAAGAAACCGCCGAAGCCGATACCCGCTAGCTGTTGCTAGAAGGTCCTGAGGCTACCGAAGAGACCGTCGTAGTTCAGGACTGATGTAAATTTTGTACTGAACGAAAACAATTTATCCGGTTTCAACCGTTGTCTTTTGTTAACTTTATTTTGGTAATGTGTATGACTCTCTCTTTTTATAATCTAGCTGGTTTTTTATTTTTCAACGTGCAATCCGTTCATTTTGTGGACTTTACTGTATTTTTATATTTCTTTGAGATGATCCGTTCACTTTGATATTCAGTCTTCTTTTTGGATAATCCGTCCAGTTTATGGACTTGTTGCATTTTCATCTTTCTTTAGATGATCCGTCCACTTTGTGGACTTGATAACTTTTCATCCATTTTGGATGATCCGTCCACTATGTGGACTGGATAAATTTACATCCATTTTGGATGAGCCGTCCACTATGTGGACTTGGTAGATTTTCCTCCATTTTGGATGATCCGTCCACTATGTGGACTTGGTTTCATCCATTTTGGATGATTCGTCCACTATGTGGACTTAGTAGTTTTTCATCCATTTTGGATGATTCGTTCACTATCTGTACTTCGTAGATTTTCATCCATTTTGGATGGTCCGTCCACTATGTGGACTTTGTATATTTTCATCCATTTTGGACGATCCATCCACTATGTGGACTTGGTAGATATTGAACACATTCCATACGTTTTAAATAAAACTCCTCTTATTATGACAGACTGGTAGACTATATTGTTCATGGAAAATAAAAAACTTTGGCTTTAATAAGTAAAATTTATGACTGTCTAAGAATAAACTGGAAATGAGGAGGTAAATGCGCCAAGGACACGTGGGGGTACTTTACTGGTTGTTCGCTGGAATCGATGCGTCCCTTCGTTTACCGCGCCATTCCCTCTATATAAAAGGAAGGTTGCAGAGGTTTGTGAGGAAGGAGAGAACGGATCAACTCCAGGAACAAAATCCCCGACGGGAGAACGAGAGTCCCAGACCACCTGTAGGAGATATACGGATGATTGTAGGGGGCACTACTTCTGCAGGGTCGTCCAAAAAGGCCAGAAAAACCTACTTGCGGATGGTTTAAAGCATCCAGTCGACAGGTTCCTCACTAAAAGTGACACGACGAGATAGCCCCAGCATCGGGTTTTCGAAAAAAGATGCACGACGCCTTCACCACCCATATGACGACGCACTCGTCGTCAGCATACGGGCAGGGGACTACAACATGCATCGAGTTTTTGTGGACAACGGAAGCTCAGCAGATATCCTCTACTACCCTGCGTTCCAGCAAATGGGGATTGTTAGAGAACGATTAGTCCCAACGAATGCACCCCTTGTTGGCTTCGGAGGGACAAGGGTCTATCCTTTGGGAGTCGTCACGTTGTCTATGATACTTGGGGATTACCCACAGCAAGTGACCAAGGATGTAGCTTTCCTTGTGGTCGACTGCTCTTCTGCTTATAACATCATCCTTGGACAACCCACTCTCAATGCATGGAAGGCTGTTACCTCGACTTACCATCTAATGGTCAAATTTTCCACCGAATTCGGAGTTGGGGAACTGCGCGAAAATCAGGTGGCTACACAGGAGTGCTACATCGCCATGATGGACATGGATGACCACCTACAAGCAATGAGCATCGAGGAATAGTGAACGGTGGCGGAATCGGTGGAAGGGTTAAAAGAAGTATACCTAGATGATTCTAGGCCCGAGCGGACCACGAGAATCGGCACCTTAGCCAGCCAAACAGTCTGACAAGCACTCACATTATTCCTCAAAGAAAACCAAGATATTTTTGCATGGAGTCACGAGGACATGCCGGGGATAGACCCGTCAGTCATAGTTCATAGGTTGAACGTGTCACCCTTTTTCTCCCCTGTCAGATAGAAGAAACGAGTGTTCGCCCTTGAGCACGATCAAGCCATAGCAGAAGAAGTACGGAAGCTACAAGAAGCGGACTTCATATGTGAGGTATACTACCCTAATTGGCTGACAAACGTAGTAATGGTTAAAAAGGCAAGTGGGAAGTGGAGAATATGTGTTGACTTCACAGATCTAAATAAGGCCTGCCCTAAGGATAGTTACCCTCTCCCACGTATTGACACCCTAGTAGACTCCACAGCAAGACATGAACTCTTGAGCTTCATGGATTCCTTCTCCGGCTAAAACTAAATTAAATTGGACGAGGTTGATCAGGAGAAAACCTCGTTCATCACAAGTCAGGGGCTTTTTTGCTACAAAGTAATGCCTTTCGGGCTTAAAAACGTAGGAGCCACATATCATAGATTAAAAACAAGATGTTCACACACCAAATTGGCAATAATATGCAGGTTTACATAGATGATATGTTGGTAAAGAGCGTGCGGGAATCCGATCACCTGAGGGACCTCTAGGAGACTTTCGATACTCTTCGATTATACAAAATGAAGCTGAATCCAAACAAATACGCGTTCGGAGTAACCACAGGAAAATTCTTAGGGTTCATGGTATCCTAGAGAGGCATTGAAGTTAACCCCGAAAAGGTAAAGGCCATCATGGAACTATCTCTACCAAGGACGGTAAAGGAAATACAAAGCTTGACCGGGAAGATAGTAGCCTTGAACAAATTCGAATCAAGAGCGACGGACAAATGCCTCCTATTCTTCCGCACACTAAAGAGATCATTTGAATGGACTGACGAGTGCTAGAAGGCATTTGAAGAGTTAAAGGTGTACCTCTCCGCTCCATCGTTGCTCAGCCCATCTATTCCGGGGGAAGAATTATTTCTATACCTTGCCGTCTCCTTAGCCGTGGTCAGCGCTGCTCTCATTAGGAAGGAAGGAAAGGTACAAAAGCCTGTGTACTTTATAAGCCGGGCACTGAGAGGAGCAGAAGAAAGATACCCCCAGATGGAAAAACTCGCATTTGCTCTGGTAACCGTAGCTCAAAAACTCAAACCATACTTTCAAGCGCATACCATAAGTGTCCTAACAAATAAACCCTTACGAAGAGCAATGAGTAGTCCAGAAGCTGCTGGACGGATGACGCTATGGGCAATCGAGTTGAGTAAGTTCGATATTAGGTATCAACCACGAGCAGCAGTGAAAGGACAGATATTGGCAGACTTCGTCGCTGAATTCACTGCCACAAAGGATCAAGAGGCAGAGGAGACACCTATATGGAGAGTTCATATAGATGGATCTTCCAATAAGCATGCTGGAGGTGTTGGAATTGTATTCCACACCCCAGAAGGAGACAAAATCGAATGCATGATTCGTCTAGACTTCCCTACTACCAACAACGAGGCAGAATATGAGGCTTTGGTAGCAGGACTGGACCTTGCAATAGCAGCAGGAGCTAAGAGTGTGGTCGTCTACTCATATTCTTAAGTCGTGACCAGTTAGGTTAAAGGGAGCTATTACTGCAAGAATGAAAGGATGAAAAGGTATCTTGAGGAAGTGAAGGGTTGAACGAATAACCTCCAAATCAAGGTGATTCAAATCCCAAGGGAGGAGAATCAAGAAGTCGACTGACTCGCAAGGGCAGCTTCAGCCGAACCTATAATCATCCCTAAACAGGTATTGTCCTTCGTCCAGCTCTCATCATTATTAGACGTCGTTAGCATGCAGGAGGTAAGCAATGAGAGTTGTTGGACGACTCCAATAGTGGCGTATATCAAGGAAGGCAAGCTACCTGATGACAAAGAAGGCACAAGGAAGTTAAAGGTTAAAGCTGTCCGGTTCGTTTTGATTAAAGACGTCCTATACAAAAGAGGATTCTTTCAACCATATCTAAGGTGCCTCAGCCGTGAGGAAGCGGACTACGTGATGAGGGAGGTCCATGAAGGAGTTTACGGAAACCATTCGGGATCAAGGTCTCTAGTGCACAAGCTACTCCGAGCAGGATACTATTAGCCAACAATGCAGAAGGATGCCCATACATATGTTAGAGCTTGCAACAAGTGTCAACGATTTGGAAATTTCATAAGGCAACCAACGGAAGAACTTAAATGACGGCCCCATGGCCGTTTGCACAATGAGGGTTAGACATCATGGGTCCATTCCCAACAGCGGTGAGACAGCTGAAGTTCTTGGTGGTTGGTATTGACTACTTCACCAAATGGGTGGAAGCAGAGGCTCTGGCTACTATCATGGAAAAGAACATCCATAGTTTTGTGTGGAGAAGTATTATTTGCAGGTATGGAATTTCGAGGGTGCTCGTTTTAGACAACGGGAAACAATTTGACAACGACACATTCAGAGACTTTTGTTTTTAGCTTGGGATCAAAAATCACTACTCATCGCCCGCCCACCCGCAGGCCAACGGACAAGTTGAAGTCACGAACCGGTCCTTAAGGGGGCAAAAGGCATATGGCCGGAAAAATTACCAAGTGTTTTATGGGCATACAGGACAAGTGAGGCCCTCATACCGACAGAGGTAGGATTAACAAGCTACCGTGTAGAAAGCTACGATGAGAGCAAGAATGACGAAGTTTTGCGTTTACAACTCGACCTTGTAGACGAAGTCAGGGCAGCAGCTGCACAGAGACTAGTGCGATACCAAGACATGATGGCAAAGCATTACAACTCCAAGGGTAGGCACAGGGATTTCTAGGTGGGAGATCTGGTCTTACGAAAAGTACTTGGCGCTACAAAGGATGCCTCCCAAGGAAAACTGGGCCCCAACTGGGAAGGACCATACAAAATCATTTCATGGCGTAAGAAAGGAACGTACCACTTAGAGACACTAGATAGAAGAAAGCTAAGCCATCCATGGAACACAGAGCACTTGAAGAAATACTACCAGTAGACAATGGGCAAAGACAACAACAACATCTACCTCCTCATTTGCAGTTTATTCTTAGACAGTCATAATTTTTACTTATTACAGCCAAAATTTTTTATTTTCCATGAGCAATATAGTCTACCAGTCTGTCATAATAAGAGGAGTTTTATTTAAAACGTATGGAATGTGTTTTGCTGAAAATCTACCAAGTCCACATAGTGGACGGATTGTCAAAAATGGATGAAAATCTACAAAGTCCACATAGTGGAGGGATCATCCAAAATGGATGAAAATCTATGAAGTCCAGATAGTGGACGGATCGTCCAAAATGGATGAAAAACTACCAAGTCCACATAGTGGACGGATCGTCCAAAATGGATGTAAATCTACCAAGTCCACATAGTGGACGAATCCTCCAAAATGGATGAAAATCTACCAAGTCCACATAGTGGACGAATCATCCAAAATGGAGGAAAATCTACCAAGTCCACATAGTGGACGGCTCATCCAAAATGGATGTAAATTTATCCAGTCCACATAGTGGACGGATCATCCAAAATGGATGAAAAGTTATTAAGTCCACAAAGTGGACGGATCATCTAAAGAAAGATGAAAATGCATCAAGTCCACAAAGTGGACAGATTATCAAAAGAAAGATAAAAATATGCCAAGTCCACATAGTGGATGGGTTATCCAAAAAGAAGACTGAATACCAAAGTGGACATATCATCTCCAAGAAATATAAAAATACGGTAAAGTCCACAAAATGAACAGATTGCACGATGAAAAATAAAAAACCAGTTAGACTATAAAAAGAGAGAGTCATACACATTACCAAAATAAAGTTAACAAAAGGCAACGGTTGAAATCGGATAAATTGTTTTCGTTCACTACAAAATTTACTTCAGTCCTGAACTACGACGGTCTCTTCGGTAGCCTCAGGACCTTCTGGCAACGGCTGGCGGGTATCGGCTTCGGCGATTTCTTTTTCAACTTTGGTGACTCCGTCATCACCAGGACCTTCACCAAAAAGCTCCTTCATCCCTTCAGAGTCGACGAGGCGAGCAGGGGTTTGGGCCTCGGCGTTGATATTGATGTGAGCTAGGTCCAGGTCAGGGAGACAATCGTCAAACCCGTCACTAAAGGAGGAGCCAAGCTCGGCCAAAAGGGAGTCGGAGTCGCAGTATTCTCTTACAACTTCAACTTTCGCTTGACGAATGTTGTCGTCGTTAGATTTTACCGTCTCCCACAGCAACTCCGCCTCTTTCTCCAAGTTCTCACGGGCATGCTCGGATAGTTTCAATTTTTGCTCATGACGAACCCTCCAAAGCTTTAATTCGTCCAGTTCCTCTGCCGTCGCCTTTGCCTTTGCCCGAACCCGCTCAAGAGCTCTCTCGTGGCCAAGACAACGGTCCATCAAACCTTTGGCCATAAGCACCCCTTGCACCAATGTCAATAAGTTAGTTCAAGGTATAAAGGAACAAGACGGAGTAAATATATGACGGATAATGACCTGAGTTAAGCTGAACAAACATGTTTCCTCCATAGCTCGGTAGCATGATTTTCGAGATCTTCATAGTCTTCATCCGTTATTATAGACCCGATCCGATGGAGAGCATACTGGGGATCTTCTTGAAGCAGGACGAGTGGCTTTTCCTTGACAAGGTCGGGATTAGTCATTAGACCCTTACCCTTACCTATTCCCAATTTGGGAGGCAGCCTTATCACGTCGGACCCCTGACCGGTAGGTAACCCCGTTACCAGCTTCTGTTTTTTACTATGCCAGTCCCACTTTTCAATGGAAGGTCTCTTTGTGGCAGGGTGAAATGGATCCGTCTTAGGATGAGCATCACCGCCTTGCTTCTTCTTGGCTGCTTGCTGTTTGATCATAGCCCTTCTCCTTGCATCGTCCATTTCTGCAAAAGAAGATGGTTAAAAAAGTTGCATAAGTGAAGTAACGACGGAAGGATTACAGAACTTACGTTTGCGTACTCCTGCGTCATATCGACGGGCTACAGTTGTGGGTTCAGGACCGTCACAATACTAGTGCAGCGTGTCTAAGGTGACGAGCTTTGACCAAATCCTCTCTGGCAACTTAGTTTTTTGAAAGATTTTTTCCAAAAAGCCAAATTGCTTTGTCGTAATGGGTGGATGGTCCTCCTATAAATAAAAAATAAATAAATAAATAAATAAATAAAACGCTAAGAATAAATCCATAAAAGAAGGTGTGACGATTAAGAATAAGATGGGCTCATACCAGACGGGGGCATTATTCCCCAAGTTTTATCTACTGACATGAAGTCGTCGTCACCTGGACGACTCATCCAATTATCTCCTCAAAGGAAGAAGTATCGACCCTTCCAGTTGCGATTGGAGTCTGGGGTCTCAGACACTAGCCTAAGTACCTAACTCCTCAGCACAAAGCTATACATGCCTTTTGATTTGGTAATCTCAGATGGACGGTAACAATGAAAGAACTTTTCCACTGTTAACCGTCTCGCCCCATTGGACATCACACTGTACAAAACTTCAACACTCAGGAAAACCCTCCAAGCATTTGGTGAGATCTGGGTGACGGCCAATCCTAGGTACTGAAGAAGTCAACAGTGTAAGGCACTCAGAGGAAAATGCAGGCCATCTTTTAGCATCTGCTCATAAACTCCGACGTCCTCAAGACCGTCGTAATAACATTTCTCTGATTTAAAGGGTAGACAGATTGGTATGGTGTCGGGTATTTGGTATTTTTGCCTTAGTGTGTTGAAGTGCGCTGGTTTGATGGAGGAAACGAAGTCGTTCACTGTCCACAAAGGGAGCAGGACGAATTCTCTAAATCCATCAGGGCCTATGACGGATTGGATCGGTGGATCGATACCATCTAGGTCGTCGTTCGAGTCACACTCTGACCCGTCCTCATCTTGCCCTTCATCTTCCACATGGGAAGGAGAGCTGGCTTACGGTTCCCTCTCCTCGCTGGAGGTGTTTTGGTCTGCTTGATCGGACAGGAACACCTCTTTGTAGCCCGCTCCCTCGCGGACATAAGACTGACTACTTAACGCCTCACTAGACATCTGACACCTACAGATGACGGGTAAAGGAAACCTAAGACTCTAGAGCTGTACCGACGACGAACCAACAAGCAAAATCAAGAACAGAACCTAAATAAAGAAGGTACTCACAGGTAGACGGCAAGTAAATGCGACGGACGAGCTAAGAGAACGCTGAATCTCAACTTCTAGGGGAGACGGATCACACAATGTGGAATGTTTCACTCTGAACAGCAGAAAATTTTCTGAAGTGTAAAAATGAAAACGGTGGATAGTATATATAGAGGGAACGGCGCGGTAAATGAAAGGATGCATCGATTCCAGCGAACAACCAGTAAAGTACCCCCACGTGTCCTTGGCGCATTTATGATAACATTCCAGCCTGTCCGTCAAAAACACACCTGTCAAGTGTCAAAGCTAACCGTCATTCCATGAAACCGCAAAGGAAAGTTGATGGTCTCGTGGAATGAGGGGGCAACTGAAAGGGAATAAAAGTGAGCTTGACGGATCTACCTGGTAAATATGACGACATAAGGATGACGGTATATAACATGGCCAAGGAGGACGGATCCACAGTGGGTGGACGGGTATGATGCAGGGATCGTCCTTCCGGGATTATTTCCAAGAAACCTTAAATAAGGATTCACGCTATATAATTAGGGCTGATGTGGCCTTACTTGGTTCCACTTGAACATGCATAAGAAGAATTCTTGCATCGCACGTTTAGCCCTAATAGAAGGTATCCTAAAGGAAAGAGTTCTAATCTTAGAAGGAAATGACTTCATAATCAAGGCGTGGATGCTAACCCTACACCACTATAAATACGCCAAAACTATCATAAATCAAGGTACGCATAATTGACTTGACTCAAGCACTCTAGGGTTGTAAAAAGACTCTAACTTGACCTTTGGAGGGTTTTTGGCCGGCACCACACCGATACTCTCTATTAGGTTTTCTCTTTTCCTTTTGCAGGTGTTGTTTCGATTTGGGAGTGCTTGTAACTTACTGGTGATTTTTTCAGCATCATCAAAGCTAATATCCGAATAGCATTTTGGGCTTTCATGTTTGTTGAATTCTGAGTCTTGTGACACATGTTTGAATCATATTCTTACATGCGAGGAAATTTTACCATGCATAATAAGACTTGAATCCTAACCAATTAATTATATGCAATAACTTACCTAAGCTTGAAACACTTTTTTTAACACTTAACAAAAATATTTCTTTATATAATATTCGAAACTGTTTTAACTTTGGCTTACAAGCCACTGCCTTGTGGGTATCTAAGCCAAACTCCCATTTAAAAATTCAATATTCCTGTCAAAACTTTGGAATATTATTGAACATAAAGAGAAATTAAGAAAGGAAGAACAAAAGAGATTAGCGTGGTTTAGTCATTATGACCTACATGTACAGCATTAAAAGTCAAATGACTATCTTTCATTCACTTGATTTGTATGTACATCAAAAGTCAAATGACTAGTTTTCATTCACTTGATTTATAAGACATTACAAGGCAACCCATATTTATAATGGAATTTGAAACTAGTTCAACTATTAATTTATTACATCTATTGAGTTTAGTTGGAATTTTAGATCAATATGACTGATTTCCCCAACCCCTTGATTTACTTCTAGCAATCAATCATTTGATTTCATCTTCACTTGGTAGAAAGTGATACTGTAAGGTTGAATTTATTCAACCATGTGTTGGCTTTATTCCGTACCAAATTTGCTTGTAATTCAACATTTCGAAACCTTGTATTTAGGTGGGAATTATGTAAGGATTGTGTGTGAGAGAGTGTGAAGAATTGATCAAGAGTGTGCATCAAAGAGGCAACTCACGACTGACTCACGACTAGCCACCCGCTAGAACCAGGCACACGTGTGGAGTATGCAGGAAATTGAAAAGTCAAGATAGTTGGATCACTATAAGACAAAAAGTACAATTTGGCCATTCTGTTTTCTGGCAACTGGAACTCGCGACTCATCCCAGTCGCGAGTGACTCGCTAGAAAACCTTATTTTGCTGAAAATTGACTTTTCACATTCTAGCTCATACCCTATTATTAAATACTTTATACCACGAAATGTAGGTGTGGCTAATGAGAGAAAAATCCTAAAAGAATCTTCTACAACACACTACTCATTAGAGAGAGAGTTACTCATTCTTAGAGAGAAATCTTTTTAGTCTTTTCTCATTCCCTCTCCCATTGTTATACCCATTGAGAGAAGATCTGTACCCAAACACAACCCACACCCATTTAGAGTGTTAAGAGTTTTTTTGGAGCTTGGAAAGCATTGGAAGATGCCAAGGATGGTGGATGCAATATGGAGTTTATTGCGGGATCTGGTAAGTTAGAAAAGACAAGGTTAGGCTTAACCCTGTTGGAGCAAGAAGCTTGGAGGGCTTAGGTGCATCGGGTAGATTAGGCTTGGAGGGTCTATTGCTATTCATGTATCCTAATTAATTTTTTAGTGGATCATTTTACCGCTTGGAGGGCGGCGGAGAGATTTTTTACCAAGTTCTTCGGTTTCTTCTTCGATAACACGTGTTGGTGTTATCTTGTGTATGCATCTCTCTAACCCTTACTCTTTGCTTTTAATTACTACTGTGTTGTGATTAAAATGGCTTAGAATAGTTTACTTGTTTGGGTATTGCTTATATTTCATATTCCGCACATCAATTATTTGAATATAAGCTTTGTATTGAAAAATTTGTTTTTTAGGGGTCTAAACATTCACAAATGTTTTACACACTAAGTGAATTTTTAGATACTTTCCAATAACCCCTCAAGTTTTGGATTAATCTTTGATGAAATACGCAACTTGCAGAAATTGAACCCAAAGCTTGGAGTAGTCTTATGAAATCATTTTATATTTTTTGTCAAGAGTTTGGTAGCTCAACTAGTTGACACTTTCTAGTATTTCCAACATAGATGTTTAGGGTTCAATCTTTCCTCCCCCAGCTATGGAATTATATGTAAAAAATAAAAAATAAAACTTTTATTTTTTTGGGAATACAAGAAAATTAGTCAATAAAGGCGTATTTTTGTATGAACTAATTTTAAGTATTAGTATAAAGAAAATATGAGAAAGAAATAACATAAGATACTAAGACCTACGTCTGCAACACCAAAAGCCTAATGGTGACTCCTTTCATTCACTGTGTTGATAATGAGTGGGAACCCATATTTATGGTGAGATTTAAATAATTTGGAAATAAGTCAATTATCAATTTCTTGTATATTTTGAAGTTGAATTTCATATCAATCTAATTGATTTCTCCGATTCATTGATATACTCTTAGGCTCGTGATAATTGATTCCTTAATTTTATCCTTCAACGTGTGGATGGTGTCAATACTTTCAAATATTTTTTTGCAAATTTAAACGATCCCATTTTCCTATAATTCCAAATAAGTTTTCATTTTGTGATAAAATTATTTAATCATTTGATTTTGGTCTAGCAAATTAGATGAATGATTAGAATCTTTAGTTTTTATTTGCCTTTCTAATGTGGCATTATCTCTTTGCATTGGTGATGGATGTGTAGAGATTTGGCGTTGTGAACGTTTTAGCAAAATAAATTTGACATTAAAAAGGAAAATATCTTATCAAATACTTGTGATAAATCTCGCCAAATCAAATAGAATACACAAAGGAGCTATCAATAAAAAGAAGTTTTATTGATACTTATAACATTACACACTTTGCTACACGTACCACTCTTCACTATTTCACTCACTGCTTTTCTCCTTACACTTATTTGCTATCTCACTACTTATTCTTGGATAGCTATATCACTTCTTCTTGAATGCTACTCACTTCTTGGAAAGCCTTATGCAGAGAACAACTACGACACTAAGGAGACAAGCAAGGAAACAACATCCTAAATTTACTTGTCTAACTAGTTAAAAAAGTAGAAAATATGGTAAAAGAAAAGTCAAGGAAGGAGCACTTCTTTGTCTTGAACTCTTCACCTATTGTCACACGTGCAAAAGATTGGAATTTTTTACTGCTAGCCTAATGCTCTAGAGTCAGTGATGACTCTACATGATGAACTCACTAAATCAGTCCAAGAGGAAGTCCATTGGTCTATGGCTTTTGCAGATGATATAATTTAATGAATGAAACTAGAAATAGAGTTAATGCCAAGTTATAAATTTGGCGAGACTATTTGGAATCTAAAGACTTTTGATTAAGAATGACTAAAATAGAGTACATGGAATGTAAGTTTAGTAAAAGTAGAAACTGAACTTGATGGTCAAGAAACACTAAAGAGTGACAACTTTCAATATCTTGGACTAATAATTAATATAGATGGAGAGATTGAAGATGATGTGAATCATAGGATAAAAACAGAGTGGATGAAGTGGAGAAGGACATTATGAATATTGTGTGATCATAGAATACCTATTAAGTTAAAGAAAAATTTTCAGAAGACTGTTATATGACCACCTATGCTCTATGGTATCAAATGTTGGGCTGTTAAGAAGCAATATATTCATACAATAAGAGTAGCTAAAATAAGAGTAGAAATGCACGGAAAAATAAGATTTAAAATAAGAAAATCTGCTTAAAGATAGGGATACCCCAGTTGACGAAAAGATAAAGGAGTGTCACTTAATTTATCAAAATTTTAGTACTCATCAAAAAAATAAAATAAAGGAGATTCACTTGAGATGGTTCGGTTATTTTGAGAGGAGAGAGACTAACTAATGCACCAGTATGAAAGAATTAGGTGATCTATGTTGAGGGAATAAAAAAAAGGTAAAGTATGACCAAAAATTACATGTGGCCGATTCTAACCAATTTGTCAATTAAGGAATTAACAAAGTGTATGACTTTAGATAGAATAGAATGAAAAAAAAAAAAAAAAAAAAAAAGAATACATGTGGTTGATCCTAATTAATTTGTTAAGGATCCATAGCTGACTTCTAAATTTTAGGTCCAAGGCTTGTTGCTGCTGTTTTAAATTTGTTTGAGTCAGCTTAAGGGATAAATAGTTCCCAATATTCAAAGTCGACAGGTAAGGATACTGGCGTGTGGAAGATGAAGGAGTGGTAGTCATTAATAAGGGTGAAGCTGGTTATCAAGAAGAATTGGGACCAATTGACTCTAATGACTCTGATATCACGAACGTCTTAGTCTTAGACAACTATTGGAAAAAGGCTGTTAAATTTATTAACCATTCTCTGTTGATACATTTGACAATATATACAGAAGGGTAAGATAAGTATTTCCTAGTCTGGTAAAGCGGTAGAACAGAAACTTTTTTCTTTTCTGGCAATTTGAACCATAGTTATGTAGTAACGTAATGCTCATCCTTATTCTTATCTAACTTATTCATATGCTCAATGAACGACTTATCCCGACCTCATCTAATCCTTACCACTTTGTGCCAAATACCTACATCAGTACATGATTGGAGATTACTTAAGTTTTTGTTTAATTCTAATTTATTCTTCTTGTTTCTTATCTCGTATTCATTAATCAAGCATCCATATTTGCATGCTGTTGTAGATGCAGTTATCTTCTTGTATTCTTGCCATAGAAAGTCTCTTAATTATAATGCATTGCTGTTCATAGGCTTTAACATATGCAGTAGAAGTTGTAGAACTCCTACCTCATATGCCTATCTTCAAAAACCTGGAGTATTTGGAGTTCGATGAATCTCTGGTTAATCTTGACAGTGTAGCACGGGTGAAGATATTGCAAAAATCTCCGTGTCTTAAGAACATGGTGTTTTATGGGGTAACTTCACTTGCACTACATTGTTTATTATCATGTATGTGTTCTATATTATTATTTTGATTTACCTTGATGGTTAAAACATTCACTTTGAAATGATAATTTAGGAGATCAATCTATCCTCAGATCATGAAGGGAATGATTGAATACTGGATCCAGTGCCTCCATGTTTCTTGTCACAGCTCAATTGCATTAAAATTAATAATTATACGGGGGACAAGAAGGAGCTATCTGCAGTAGAGATTTTGCTCAAGAAAGCAGTGGTCTTGGACAAAATGGTCATATCTTGTTCACATCATTTTGCAAAGGACTTAAAGAAGCTGAAGAAGGTTCACGAACAGTTATTGAAGCTACTCAGAGGGTCAAAACATTGTGAATTGGTTTTTGATTTGAACCTCTATTGAGCTTTTACCTCCAAGAAAGCCATTAATTCCTATTTCGTTATACTTCGAACTTCAAAAACTAAATTCCCTTTTTTCCTGTCTTGACCTTCTACATACCTACGTAACTTGCTATTATGTAATGATCTTTTTTGTTGATTGATAATATAGTTTTGAATTGTCCAAGCTATAAGCTTACACTCAATATATGTGTAGTACAGTACCTACTAGTTATGAAGCTAAAACAGATGGAATAAATTCTAGCTACTAAAAGGAAGAAATAAGACTATCATATGGTCTAATTAAGAAGATGGGGTAATGATGAGTAGGAAGTTATGAACAATTTCCTTTCGACTTTCTAGCTTTCTTTGTATTATTGGTGATAAAATATACTTGGTTTCAATTTAGGCTACAAGATATGACAAATGAACGCCTTATTCAAGAGAGCACACTATTATAGTAACAGTAAGTAGCCTCAATGCACATGTAGTGAGATCTATGTGTTATGGGAATACCTATAAATCAGTTCTTTAAAATTCTTCTTTCTATTACTGCTTTATGCTGAATATTGACACCAGAGTTTTAGGCTTGCTGAGAATGCAGTGACCATTTAGGCAACATTGTCTTTGTTTGTGCAACTAGGGATCTTCCTGGCTAGGCAATTTAGCAATGGCTCTGACAGTCATTAAAGCAAGACATGATATTTCACATGCAGTGGGTATATATACATGTAGAATTCATGTATTCCGAGAGACACATGCATATAAGTTATATAACTATATAAGCGCTAAATGAGATAATTAATTCCCCCCCTCCCCCCCCAATATCCCAAATTTTTTTTCCTCCCCAATAAGTTGTTATTGATGATAAATTGATAATTGAAGAAGCTAGATGATGTTGCATTCATTTTTGTTTGAACTAATTTTGCCTTAGTATAATGCTTAGATGTGATAGCCCAACAATAAAAACATCTTTAAAGTGTCTCATATTTGTGGTTTGAAATCTTTTTCCACTTCTCTCACTATTTACTCATTAAAAAAATAATAATAAACATATATCATTCAGGCCGAAAATAAAAATAAAAAAGGCAATGAATCATCCTTGAGTTGAGTGAGTAAAATCCAAGTGGGCCTCCTATCCAAAAAAAAAATCCAAATGGGCCAGCCGACCCATTTGTCAGCTGACTATGACAAGCCCAGGTCCATCATATCTTCTCCCCCAAACGCTGTCGTTATAAAAACCTATTTCACCGTCAATTTGGAGGGAATTCTTTACCTGTTTCCCACCAAACCAAAAACCCTCTCTGCTTTCTTTTCTCACATCAAACACTGAAACGCCACTCCACCGACGTCGTTTAGGTTCCTGCCAGTGGCACAAACGGTAATTATCTACCCATTTCTTTACCATCCTTATATACTAGTTTTATAGTTCTTGTTCAGTGATTATCTTGTGTTCTTAATGCATTGAAGTTTTCAGTTGATCCAAATTTGGCCAAATGATAAAAAAAAAAAAAAAAAAAATGTGACCATCAAAATACATAGTTTTGGAATTTCTGTTCTTTTCTTGATTTTGGTAATAATGTTAGAAATGTAAACAAGACCCAGTAGGAAAAAAAAATGGAAAATTTAATGGGGTGATTTTGTATAGGTCAGTCTAGTCATTGGGGGTAATAATGGAAAATTTAATGGGGGTAATAATGATAGAAATGTAAACATTATACTTTCTGGAATAGTTCATAGTCATAGCTACAACAACAACAAACAAAGCCTATGAATTCTCGACAGATTAGTTAAGGTCGGCCATATGTTTTTGAAGTAACTTATAAAAAACTTATATTTTTGGCTGACTATTTGTATCTCACTATGTTCTTAATATTGTATTTATTATTTTAAAGGAATTGTTCAAACTATGGATGGAAGTGGTCTTACTCAACAACCCAAAAAGCAGAAGCTAAATGAAGAATGAGACGCTGTTGGCAGGAACATCAAATGCTTACATAATTTACCGGAGGAGATTCTTCGATACATTTTATCTTTACTTCCAACAAAAGATGCTATTAGAACTAGCGTACTTTGCAAGAGGTGGGAATACCTCTGGACCTCCATTCCCAATCTTGATTTTAGCGGGATGAAGCGGGATAAGAGAGAGCAATTCATGAATTTTGTGGAAAGAGTGCTTCTTCTTCGCGACTCTTCTGATATAAAAAAATTCTCTCCTACCATTTTCATTGCCTCATAGCTTGTTTACTTGTATGACACTGACAGAGTTTCAACTTGAAATGCCTTGTATCCTCAAACTTCCTCCTACAATTTGCTTCACAAATCTCAAGACCTTAAGTTTTAGCGATGTTACATTTACGAAAGAGCACTCAACCGAGAAACTTTTTTCTGGCTGCCAGTCCTTGAGGAGTTGGAATTAGAGAATTGCAAGTGGGTGAATCTTAAGGTTGTGAGTATTTCTGCTCCAAAGCTTCTTTCAATTCGTATAGATGAAGATAGGGAAAATCAGAATGATGAAAATGGTTGTAAGGTCATGATATCTGGAGTTAGCCTCAAATACTTTCATTATCTTGGTGAACTCTACAATGAATACCATGTACACAACTCACCCTCACTTCTAGAGGCATCAGTTTTTGCTAGTTGGTTTAATGAGAGAGAAAGACAAATTGCCCACCAAATGTATATGCTTCTTACAGGGTTCTCTAGTGTTAAAAAACTAACACTTGCATTCTTTGCTGTTGAGGTAGGCTTTCTTCTCTCTTTATAAGCTTGTTTATTGTTTTGTTTTGTTTAGTTTTTATTTTTATTTTTATTTTTAACTGTATCAAGTGTTTAATTCCTCCTTTGCATTGCTTGCGTAATTATGTATCATTTACATTAAATTGGAAAAGGTAACTGATTAAAGGTTGAGGCTAATTTCAGAATAGCAATTTGTGCTTTCATGTTTGTTGAGTTCTGAATCTCGTGATGCATGTTTGAAGAATATTCTTATGGATAGGGAAATTTTACACATAATGAGTCTTGACCTCTGAGTCCTGAACAATTAATTATATGCGAATAAACTTACCTAAGTTTAAACACTATGTTTAACACTAGAACAAACATTTCATCATATAGTAATCAATTTTTTTTTCTTAACTTTTGCTTAAAAGCCACTGCCTTTGTTGGTATCTAAGCCAAAATCCCATATAAAAGTTCAATATACCTTTTAAAACTTGGAATATTATTGAACATAAAAGAGAAAGGAAGAAAGGAAGAACAAAGAGATTATAATGGTGCAGTCATTAAGACCTACATCCACAACATCAAAATTCAAATGGCTATATCTTTCATTCGCTTGATTTATACCACTTTACAAGGCAATCCATACTTGTAATGGAATTTCCAAAATTTGAAAATAGCTCAACTATAAATTTATTACATGTATATTTTGAGTTGAGTTGGAATTTTAGATCAATAAAATTGATGGTCAAGCAAATTAGATGAATGATAGAATTTTTAGTTTTTATTTGCCTTTCTAACATGGCATTATCTCTTTGCACTAGCAATAGATGAACTAACTAAATTGATCCAAGGGCAAGTCCCTTCATCTATATTTTTTACAGATGATATAGTTTTTAGTGGATTAAACTAGAAATGGAGTTAATGCCAATTTAGAAATTTGGTTAGACGCCCTATAATCTAAAGGCTTTTAATTAAGTAGCACTAAGACACAGCACATGGAATGTAAGTTTAGTAAAAGTGGAATAGAAACGAAGGAGTGGCAAGAATTGATGGTAAAGAGATACTAAAGGGCGACAACTTTCTATATCTTGGATCAACAATTCATACTATATCTTGGATCAACTATTCATAAAGACGGGGAGATTGAAGAGGATGTGAATCATCAGATAAGAGTAGGGTAGGTGGAGAAGTGTATCAGGAGTATTGTACGATCATAGAATTAAGTTAAAAGGAAATTTTTGTAAGATTGCTATACAAGCAATTATTCTCTATGGCAGCGAATGTAATGTTGGGCTGTTAAGTTGCAACATATTCACAAAATAAGTGGAGTGAAACGAGAATGTTAAGATGAATAAGTAAAAAATACACGAAAAGATAGGATTTGAAATGAAGAAATCCACTTTAAGATAAGGGTAGCTCTTATTGATGAAAAGATGATGGAGAGTGACTTGAAATGGTTTGGTTGTTTTTAGAGGAGAGAGACTAATGCACCGGTCTAAAAGAGTAAGTTGATCCAAGTTGAAAGAATGAAAAAATGTAGAGTTTGACCAAAAATAACATTAGTGAAAGGAATAAAAAAAAGCATGTCTATCAAGTAAGTAATAGTAAGAATGACTTTAGATAAAATATAATAGTGGAAAATAATAAATGTGGCTAAGGGATACACAGTTCCCAATGTTCAAAGTTGACAGGTGGGGATACTGGGTTGTGGAAGATGAAGTAGTGGTAGCCATTAACAAGGGTTAAGCTGGTCATCAAGAAGAATTGTGAGCAATTGACTCTAATGGCTCTGAAGATCCTTTGGATTTTCTTGGGTCTTGCCTGAATCGGTTGCGGATATTCTTTTTAGTTGGTGGAATTGGCCTGGAAGGCATTGGTCTAGCATTTGGAATTTAGTCCCTTTATGCTAGATGTGGTGTCTCTGGAGGGAGCACGATAGGAGGACATTTGAGGACATGGAAAGTTCAGATGACCAGCTTTTGGCCTCTTTTAGTGGCACTCTGTTTGATTGGTCTAGGGCTTAGGGACTTACCTCTAGTGATTCTCTCCCTATGTTTTTTATCTCTCTCCTATATACTTAGTTTCTTTTCCTTTCCTTTCCTTTTCTTTTTACTCTTTCTTTTCTCTTTGTATTTTTCTCTCTGCCTTATGTTTTTCTTCTTAAGGTAGTGTTGTTGAATTTATATCTTTTTACCTATCAAAAAAAAAAAAAAAAAAGTCTTAGACAACTATTGGAAAAAGGCTGTTAAAGTATTAGCAGTTCTCTGTTGATGCATTTGACAATATATACAAAAGAGTAAGATAGGTATTTCCTAGTCTGGTAAAGCTATAGAACAGAAACAGCTTTTCTGACAATTTGAACTGCAGTTATATGGATCCATATGCTAAATGAATGACCTATCATTCCTGACCTCATCCAATATCTTACAAACTGATCCAATACCTACATCAGTAAATGATTGGAAATTACTTAAGTTTTTGTTTTTAATCTTATTGTTGCTTATCTCATATTCATTAATCAAGCATCCATATTTGCATGCTTTTATAATTGCAATTGCCTTCTTATATTCTTGCCGCAGAAAGTCTCTTAATTATGATTGTTGTTCATAGCTTTTAACATATGCAGTAGAAGTTGTAGAACTCCTACCTCATATGCCTATCTTCAAAAACCTGGAGTATTTGGAGTTCGATGAATTGGTGGTTAATCTTGACAGTGTAGCACTGCTGAAGATATTGCAAAAATCTCCCTGTCTCAAGACAATGGTATTTAGTGAGGTAACTTCACCAGCACTACATTGTTTATTATCCTGTATGTGTTCTTTATTATTTTTCTGATTTCCCATGATGGTTTAAACATTCACTTTGTAATGATAATTTAGGGGATCAGCCTGTCCTCAGATTATGAAAGAAATGATAGAATACTGGATCCGGTGCCTCCATGTTTCTTGTCACAGCTCAATTGTATCAAAGTCTATGATTATGAGGGAGACGAGGAGGAGCTATCTGCTGTAAAGATTTTGCTCAAGAATGCAGTGGTCTTGGACAAAATGGTCATAACTTGTTCACATCATTTTGCAGAGGACTTGGAGAAGCAGAAGAAGGTTCACGAACAGTTATTGAAGCTACCCAGAGGGTCAAAACATTGTGAATTGGTGTTTTTGATTTGAACCTTTCTTGAGCTTTTACCTCCAGAGAAGCCATTAATTCCTATTTCATTGTACTTCGAATTTGAAAAACTGATTTCCCTTTTTTCCTGTCTTGACCTTCTACATACCTATGTAACTTGCTATTATGTAATTTTTTTTTTTTTTTTTTTTTTGTGGTTATTTGATAATATAATTTTGAATTGTCCAAGCTATAAGCTTACACTCAATTTATGTGTAGTACAGTAGTTACACAGTAGTTACGAGTTATGAAGATGGAATAAATTCTAGCTACTAAAGGAAGAAAAGAACTGGGTTTGCTCAAAATATGACTATTATATGGTCTAATTGAGAAGATGGGGGTAATGAGTAGGAAGCTATGAACAATTTCCCATCAACTTTCTAGCTTTCTTTGTATTATTGGTTATAAAATATACTTGGTTTCAATTTAGGCTACTGGCTAGTAGCATGAAGATATGGCTTTCTTGAGCTTGCTCTCAAAGAAGCCATAAATATCTATTTCTTGGAACATGAGACAACCTTGAACTTTGAGACTTATTTCCTGTTTTTTCCTTCCTTGATGTTCTGTAACTTGCTGGTATCTAATGATACTCTTAGTTATTGGTGATGATTAATTATCCTCCAAGCTATATGCTTATTCTTGATTTATGTGTCTTAGTGTTAGTGGGTTTTTTGTGTATATGCGTGTGTGTGTGTGTGTGTGTGGAAAATCTAGTGCAGTATTTGATGGTTGGTTGAATTGTTGTTCTATGAAAGGCTTACTTGTGAGATGCAGACTAATATACACGTACTATAACTTTTGGTAATAATGAGATTAGGCACCATGACTGAGTATAGTTTATTGTTAGTGTTGCTGTTCACCACGAAAGTTTTGTAATCTGGTTGCATATGGGTTATCTTTAAAATTATGTAGAATTGCTCTTCACTCTATTCAATGAATAGTCCATGGTTAATAATATCAAATTGAGAGAAATTTCAGGACCACAAACTTTTAAACTACAATTTTGACATGAGAGAAAAAAATTGTAAGTTCATGTAAAAGTGATAAATGTTAGAGGTGTGAACGAAATTGTTGCAAAAGAAGTTGTTTTCCTTGAACCACTCAAACTGAAATCTTCAATCCCTAGTCTCTATCAGGCATTATTAATAGTGTGGGCCTTGGGCACATAAGTTTGAAGGTGTTTGGCGGGAAGCCCATTTTACAAGAGTGCTGGGCTCTGCTTGCCCTTGCAATAAACTCGGCCCACAGGTTGTCCACAACCCATGAGACACATGTTGTGGTCAGAAAAGGGAATAAATTAAAATGCCATATTGGTTGTGTACTCTGGTTATGTAATATATTATAAACCCGGTTTAAAACACTATTATTACTATTTTTGTGTATTCTAATAAGTATTACTGTTTCCTAAAAAAAAATATGAATGTTTATCCCACATTGGTTGTGTGTGTCTAGTGTCTGCTGTTTATAACCCTAGTCTACAACCACCAAGGTTAAACTCCTTTGTAGTTGTACTTTGGTTATGTAATGTATTATAAACTCGGTTTACAACACTATTATTACTATTTTCAGGTGTGTTTTAATAAGTATTATTGTTTACTAAAAAAAAAGGATGTTTATCCACATTAGTTGTATGTGTCTAGTGTCCGTTATTTATAACCCCAATCTACAATTACAAAGGTTAGACCTTTTTGTAGTTGTATTCTAATTATGTAATGTATTATAAACCCAGTTTAAAACACTATTGTGGAGTACGGAAATTCCAATAAGGTAATTGCGCCATGTGTCATACCTATGGCCAAGAAGGACTATTATCCTGCCGAGGAAGCTGCGACCTTAGACTGAAGGGTCATGTCAGCAGCACGTCATCAGAAAAGGTTGTACCATACCAAAAGAGCTTCGGGGAGGGGGCTAGCATTGACATGACTAAAAAGTTAGTGGCTGCCACCACATTTAATGCATCCCACCAAATCTCCTGGTTGCATTTATGTGGAGAAGACCCCTGAACAGTACTGCCTTGGCTACCGCAACTCACTAGGGGATTGGAAAGATGGCTAATGGGACAGACACTCGAGTAATGGCCTAGATGGTTAGCAAATGGAGGGTCAAGATTATCTAAAGGGTGCTATATAATGTAAGTAATCCTCCAGGGACAAAGGATCGAGAAAAAGAAGAGAAGAATAATATAGTATTAAGAACCAGACTTGTAACATAAACTCAAAAGGAGCTTATATATATAAGATTTAGCCTCCTAGGATTGTGCCAAGGATGATTTATTTCGTGCAAAACAATTTTATTCTTGTTTATCTTTTTGTTTGGGCTCACTATTGTTATCTGATTCATTATGGCTAAGTTTTTCAGTCCACTCTCTATAAATTTATTGTATCGGGCTCTTTGGGCCCATATCTTATTCCTCCTTAGGCTGGGAATCCAAATCTAGTCCTTACAACTATTATTACTATTTTCGTGTGTATTCTAATAACTATTATTGTTTACTTAGAAAAAGAATGATATTATTATCTAATCTTATGTGATTCTTTTATTTTTAATTTTTTTTAATAGAGTTTCAATTTATGACGTCATTTTTTTATGATTGCGTTCTTTATTACTAGATCATGATACCAATCAATTTTTGGTAAATGTGAGAATTAAATTCCAGATCTCTTATTCAACTATTAAAGACTTTATCAATCGAGCTAATTAATTGGAACCCACTTAAGAATTGATTCTTTGGTGTCTAGCTTTTGTTTTGTCTAAACTAGCGCCATTAAATAATTAAAAAGTCTTCTAAAAGAAAAATAATAAAAATGACATATAAGTAAATTCCAACAATTTACATTTATCCATTTTTTTAATAATTCAATTGTCACAAAAATTAAAGAATGGGAGATTCAAATCCTAATTCTCCTCATATGATAGTTTGATTCTCCAAAAAACAAAAAAAAAGTTTAGCCTTTCTTAGTGAATTTTGAGGGAGCCTCTAATTGTTAATCTTCTAGCAATTAGAGTCCTATTTACGAGAGGGGCCTCTAATTGTTAATCTTCGAGCAATCAAAGTCTTACTTAAGAGAGGGAAATAGATTTTTTTAACGGGGTAGCATTTTGCTTATATTGGCTTGAAATAATTACAAATCTTAAAAATAAAATGGAAAAAGTTTAGGTCTAAACATATTTGAAGTTATCTTTTTTCAATTTACTATGTGGCAATTAAAAAGATTATTTATGTATAATTTTAGTCACATGACTGTTAAGGAGTCATTTGACTTGTTTGAATAATACACATAAATAGTTTTATAAATCGTCAAATAAAAGATTGAAAAAAAAGTTTTGAACATGTTTAGAGCTAAATTTTGTTCAAATCAAATTGTCTTTGCTATTCATTTTGAGGGAAAATTTGTTCATATTCAATATATGTGAAAAATTAATTGTGAATATAGTTCAAATTAAATTGACATACCTATTCATTTTGAGGGAAAAATTCGTCCATATTCAATATATGTGAGAATTATTTATTTATTTATTATATTATATGTGTGAGAAATTAGTTCTGAATATGTGGGGCGGGGCGTCTAAAATAAGTGGACCTTTTATTTCATATCTTTTTTCAACCACGTGAAATATGCTACTTCATTCAGTCAAACCGAATATTATTAAGTCACAAAATTAAAGATGCAAGAGATTACAATAAATGTCTTTTTTATGTATGCAACTCGAATTACTCTTGTAATGAATCGGTTTCTTCATGTTGAGTGCACTCACAGTGCATCTTACCTCTTGCCACATTCAAAAAAAGCAGAAGCTTCAGTTGACGAATGAATTAAAAAAAAAAACCCAAATATAAGTAGAATTAGAACTAACATTTTACTAGATGAATTCAAAATTATTCTTAAAAAAATTAAGATTGAAAATATGATTGGTTACCTGTTGCTTAGGAGAGATCCAAGTTAGGAAAAACTCTCTTGATACTCTAACAAGAACAACTACCTTCTTTTTGGCTTTTAATCGGCTTTAATACAGAACTCTTTATAACCAAAAATGTTCCCGATAAGTTGAACTTTCATCATGAAGAAAATTTTAAAAAATGAAAGGTGCTCCATCAACCACGCCCTCTAGTTAACTCCTCTAGCTAGAACTCACTATATCAATGTTCAGAATAGGTGCTGCACTTGGATTTATATTATATAGGCCTGAAGGTATATTTTCATATGTTAATTTCCTATGCAACATTTAGGTTGTAAAATTTTATTCATTAAGACATAAATATGCTCAAAATTTCAAGACTAACAACTAATAAATTTATTGTTCCTATCGACTCTCCATATTTGCAAAGATATTCTAAGATCACCTGCCAAAATTAGCTAGAACTCATAATCTTGCTTGATTTATTTTTCAATTGTACATCGAAGTTTCCATCTTAAGCTTACGCAAGAGACAAGTATTTACACTAGTAAGATAAGGAAGAAATTTTGATTATGTTCAGTCCTCATGCATGTTTTTATGAAAAACAAAAAAATGCGTGGGATTCATTGACAATCATTTCATTTATCTAAAGCAAACTTTTTCACCACATTCATATAGTATCATCATCCAAGAGTTTTTTAACATTCATAATATATTAAATGTGTCGTGTCAAAAAAAAAAAAGAGAAATTATAAATAATGTAAATTATGTAATATTGTCCATTACGTATGTTTGATAGCAACTTTTTTTTAATAAAAAAAAATTGAAATTTATTTTTGAGACAAGTAATAATTATTTATAAGTTTTAGCCCCCAAAGTAACACACACATGCATAATAAAATTTGATTAACTTGAACCCATTTCTACATATTGGGCTTTGCCTTTGGGCCTTATATATAGTTTTTAGAGAATTGTTGTCCTTCTTGGTCAGGCAAAATATAAATTGTACGTCATTAATGTTTTGTTGAAAGTTGAAACAGTGTCATTGGAGGAAAATGTAGAAAAACGACGCATGGTTTAGCTCAAAAAAAGGGCCATTTGGTGAAAAGGATTATAAAAAAAAAACACCTGAGAAACACCCATCGAAAGTGGTTGAAAATGTTGTTTTAAACACTAATACTTATAATAATTCAATAATAAAGCTTATCATAAGTTCAAAACTCATCCTAATCTAGAGTAAATGTATTTGCATGTATCATAACATGGCAGCTATAGGATAATTTTTTTTTAATAGAAAGTATTGACTAATTTCAATCTGTCGTTTATAGATGCTTGAATATGATTGGTACCGTGAAATGATAAAGCACAAGAATGAATTACAAACAAGAAGAGAAGCAATTCATTAGCTCAAACACAAATTGCTTGAAGTGGCTCTAGAGCTTCTTCTGTGTCTTATCACCTACATGCAAATTGCAAAGTTGATAATACACGAAATAAAGAAACAGTTTGACCATCACAAAAAGCATCTCTAATGACACTTTGGGTGCATTTGGCGTTTTTTCTGTGGGTCTCGTGCGTTGTTCATGGGACCCACAAGTACGAAATTTAGAAAATTTTAAGTTTAAATTGAGTCTCACGTCACTATTTATACATTTAAAAATTATTTTACTATAGTGTTTTCAGTTTTCAGCAATAAGCGGTATTCAAACAAACCATTTATCTTAAAAAAATGAAAATGTCCCAACTTCACCTAAGAGTAAAGACCCTCAGTTCCTCATTTCCAAATTAGCCACCCTAGTACCTAGTAAACATAAGCCCTTTTTGTCCTTGTTGACTACGAGAAATTATAAGGTTTTTATGGTGGATAAGTGATGTGGTCCACCATTCTAGTAAAAACCTCTAACCTTTTTATAAATTGTAGAGTTTTAAATAAAAACTGAATATCGACTCAACAAATTTAAACATGTGAGAGTCTTTTGCTGGAATGGTGGACAAGTGACGTGGTCTACCATAAGGACGGTATAACTTCTCGGACAAGTGACATGATCCACTATTCCACTAAAAAACTCCTATCTGTTTAAAATTATTGAGTCATAAATTTCTTTTTAAATAGAAACTGATTACTGACTCAATAATTTTAAACTAGTGGAAGTTATTTAGTGAAATAGTCAACAAGTGACGTGGTTTATCATGAGAATTGTATAATATCTCGAATATTTGAACATTTGTTATGGTATGTGCCCTTTTGGATTTGCCAATGCACAAGTACACAATAAGGGGGTTGCCAATGGAGAAATTATATAATCATCTGGTGGACCATGTCACTTGTCCACCATTCCACTAAAAGACTCTCACTTGTGTTAAAATTGCTGATTCAGTAATCAGTTTCTGTTTTTAAAATTTTTTTTCTCAATGATTTAAACATGTTAGAATCTTTTAATGGAATGGTGGATCACATCATTTGTCTACCATGAGGATCTTATAATTTCTCTTGCCAATGCATGGGTACACAATAAGGGAGCCACACTTCTTGGGGTCTGTACTTGTCTGTTGAGGAGCAACAAGAATGATGTCTTTGGTCCAATTTGGTTCTATTTAGTCTACTTCAGTCCAAATCAATTGCTTTTGGTCCAATTCGGTCCACTATAGTCTATTTCAATCCATTTTAGACTAGTTAGGCCTTAAATTGATTCTTTTTGTAGGTTTCATTTTCAATTTTGGGCTCAAAATTTTATTTATTTATTCTTATTTTTTGGGTTGAAAAGTATAAAATTTTCTTCTATTTGAGCTAATATCTTTAGTTTTGGGCTAAAAAATACAAACAAAATAAACATTAGAAGTTAGAGAAATGAGTCGTAAAAAAGTAATAAAAATGATAAATATTTAAAGGATTAATTTAAAATTCAAGTTTCAATGATATTGGGATTATTCTTATATTTGGAAAGAAAAAAAAAATGCTACAAAACTTATATTATAATTTAAACTTAATGTAACATATTATGCGGGTTCCATGGAATGGAGTTGTACATTTTTTTAATATCCTTGGATATTTTCAAATTAGTCAACTAATTATGATATATTTTTAAAAAGTCATTTTAATAACATCTGTAATCTTCTTCATTTATATAAAACAATATTCTAATTATGTAATTTAAAGATTTTTATTGAATTATGTTATGTAATACACACACACACACATATATGTGTGTGTGTGTGTGTGTGTGTGTGTGCATGCATGTATGTATGAATTGTTGTTGACTGCAAAATACATTATATGCTCCATTACATGCATTATATGTATTGTTGTTCAATTTTCAGGATCGAATGATAGGCAAGGCTCTCACCTTTGAGTGGCTACATGAAATGACACAAGGAAAAACGTTAGCTAATAACATTTATGCTATACCACAAAAGGAATAATTTGTCACAATTAAAGCTTATTGTAGTTGTTTATAGAACCTAGATTAACATAGAGTATATAATCCAATGTGAGACGCAACACTCACCCCACATAACACACACTCAATTAATTCAATTATATATTAATTAATCCATCTAGGACATCATATCTGATGATGTCGAAAATATCACCAGTAAGTTACGAGCACCCTCCCACTCGAATCAAACCTGCAAACAGAAAACAAATAGACCTAAAAGAGAGCACTGGTGTGGTGCCGGCCAAAAACCCTCCGAAGGTCAAGTTAGAACTTCTTTTCAACCCTAAAGTGCTTGAGTTGAGTCAAATGTGCGTACCTTTTGCCATGGGGGTTTTGGATGTATTTATAGAGGTGTAGAGTCGACTTTTATCCCTTGATATCAAGCTCTTTCCTTTTATGATTAAAACTCTTTCCTTTCTCATACCTTTTAGAATTCCTTTCCTTATGAAATTCCTTTGATTAAGGCTAACGTGTAGTGCAAGTATTCTTCGTATTTACGTTTGTGTGAATCACACTCAGGGCCACGTCAGCCCTAATTACATAGCGTGGCTTGAGGTAGCCTGGAGAGCGACGCGTGAATTCTTCCTGTCCGTCTACCACCCATCCGTCCTCTTTAAGTCGCATTACCCGTCACCTTATTGATCTCATACCAGCCATACCGTCATGTTGATTTCACCCTTATCAGTTGCCCCCTCATTCCGTGATACCGTCATCTCTACGAAGCGGTTTCATGGAATGACGGTTAAAAATTATGACGGACAGGCTGGATGCTGTCATAAATGCTTGGGGACATGTGGGGAGATTTAAATGGTTGTTCGCTGGAATCGATGCGTCACTTCGTTTACCGCGCTATTACCTCTATATATATCACCCTCAGTATTCACTTTTACACTTTTCAGAAATTTTTCTGCTGTTGAGAGCTCTACCGTCAACCTTGTTCCGAGAGCAACCGTCTCCTTTGGGTAACCGCGAAACAACATCCTGATAACTTCTCCGTCGTGGTTTTCTCGCCGTTTAATAGTAAGTTACTCTTATCAATGCTTTGTTATTTATTTTTCTTGTTGGTCCCGTCGTCGGCACAAATCTAGAGCCTTAGGTTTCCTTTACCCATCATATGTAGGTGTCAGATGTTTAGTGAGGCGTCAAGTAGTCAGTCCTGTGCCCGCGAGGGAGCGGGTTACGAAGAGGTGTTCCCGTCAGGTCAAGCAGACCAAGACACCTCCAGCGGGGAGAAGGAACCGTCAGCCAGCTCTCCTTCCCATGAGGAAGATGAAGGGCAAGATGGGGACGGGTCAGAGTACGACTCGACCGATAACTTAGATGGTGTAGACCCGCCTGTCCAATCCTTCATAGGTCCTGACGGCTTCAAGGAGTTCGTCCTGCTCCCTTTGTGGATGGTGAATGACTTCGTGTCAACCATTAAGCCAGCGCACTTCAACACGCTGAAGAAAAAATACCAAATACCCGACACCATATCCATCCGTCTACCATTCAAATCCGAAAAATGCTATTACTACGGTCTCGAAGATGTCGGTGTCTACGAGCAAATGCTGAAAGCGGGTCTCCGATTCCCCCTGAGTGCATTGCACCGTCGCCTCCTCCAGTACCTAGGTTTGGCCGTCACCCAGATATCTCCGAATGCATGGAGGGTTTTCCTGAGTGTCGAGGTACTGTACGACGTTATGTCTGATGGTGCTAGACGGTTAACAGTGGAAGAATTTTTTCATTGTTACCGTCCGTCCGAAATCACGAAGTCAATGGGGGATGTACAGCTTTGTGCCAAGGAGTCCGGTGCTTAGACTAGTATCCGAGACCCCAGACTCCAACCGTAACTGGAAGGGTCGTTACTTCTTCCTTCGAGGAGATAACTGGATGTGTCGTCCAGGCGACGACGACTACATGCCGGTTGATAAAACGTGGGGTATAATGCCCCCGTCTGGTACGAGTCCATCTACTCATTAACCGTTATTCATTTTCATGAATTTTCTCTTAACCCCCTCTTTTTTTTTTCTTTTTTTTTACTTTTTTTTTTTTTTTTTATAGTGAGGGACCAGCCACCTATCTCAACCGAACAGTTTGGTTTTCTAGAGAGAATTTTCCAAAAGATGAAGTTGTCTGAACGGACCTGGTCGAAACTCGTCACATTGGACATGTTACATTGGTATTGTGACGGTCCCGAACCTTCACCGGTCGCCAGACGATACGTCGCAGGTGTACGTAAACGTAAGTTCTGGAATCCCTTCGATAATCTGGCTTTATGTTCATACCCCCCTTTAACCGTCTTCTTTTGCAGAAATGGACGACGTTAGGAGACGGGCTCTCATCAAACAGCAAGCAGCTAAGAAGAAGCAGGGGAGTGATGCTTCAAAGGCAGATCCGTCACAGCCGGCACTTAAAAGGCCATCCGTCGAGAGGTGGGACCGTCATTCGAAGAAGCAAAAACTTGTGACGGGTCTACCTGCCGGTCAGGGGTCCGGCATGGCAAAACCAGCCCCTAAGCTTGGAATCGGCAAGGGGAAGGGTTTGATGACCAACCCGGACCCCGTGAAGGAGAAGCCCCCCGTCCTGCTTCGTGAAGACCCCCAATACGCTCTCCGTCGTATTGGTTCCATCATCACCGATGAAGATTATGAAGACTTGGGGAACCATGCCACCGAGACCATGGGGGAGACTTGTCTGTATAGCTTAGCCCAGGTTAGCTTCCGTCATAAGCCCATTCCATCCTTTCAACTTTATTTAGTTCTTTTCCGTCATGAATTGATTTCTAATCGAATCGTCGCAGGGTGTGTTAATGGCCAAGGGCTTGTCAGACTGTTGCCTTGCTCAGGAAAGAGCCCTTGAGCGAGTTCGTGCTAAGGCAAAGGCGACGGCGGAAGAGCTGGACGAGTTGAAGTTGTGGAGGGTCCGTCATGAGAAGAAGCTGGCGCTCTCCGAGCAGGCTCGCGAAAACTTAGAGAAGGAGGTGGAGCTGCTCAGGAAGACGGTGAAAGCTCATGACGATGATATTCAGCAGGCAAAAATTGATGCTGTCAAAGAATATCGAGATTCCAACGCACTTCTGGCGGAGCTGGGTTCCTCCTTTAACGACGGGTTCGATGACTGCATCTGTCAGGTGAAGGCATCATTCCCTGACTTGGACTTAGCTCATATAACCATAGATGCTGAGGCCCGAACCCCTGCTCACCCCGTCGACTCTGAAGGGACCGAGGAACTCTTCGGCGAGGTTCCGGATGACGACGGGGTCGCTAAAGCTACAGAAAGAACGACCGTCATTGATTCTTTCCAGCCGTTGCCTGAAGCTCCTAAGGAACCCGTCATAGTTAAAGATTATTTTAATTTGTAGCGATAAGGAACAAGTTTATTTTCTGTATTTTGTTCAACTCTTTCGGACTTCTTGTTACTGAACTGCACTGTATCATTTGTACTTCTTCGGTAATCCATTCATATTTTGATCCGTTGTTTTAATTTTTGCATGATATCTTCGATGTTTTGGGACTATCCGTTCACTATTATCGAATTTTGCTTTCGATTTCGCTCTTTTTTTTTTTTTTTTAGTGGATCCGTCCACTATATGGCCAGAAGGTTTTTGTCCTTCTGTACGACCCGTCCAGTGTATGAAAAAGGGCCCAATTACTTTGTGGATTCAAAGAGTTGCACTCTTCGGTTGATCCGTCCACTTCATGGATTTGTCAGTTTTATCCTTTAGATGATCTGTCCACTTTGTGGACTTGTTGTATTGTTTATCGCTTGGATGAACCGTCCACTTTGTGGACTCATAGAATTTTTCATCCTTTGGATGATCAGGACTGGTAGAATTTTTCATCCTTTAGATGATCCGTCCATTTTGTGGACTGGTAGAATTTTTCATCCTTTGGATGATCCGTCCACTTTGTGAACTGGTAGAATTTTTCATCCTTTGGATGATCCGTCCACTTTGTGGACTCGTAGACTTTTTCATCCTTAGGATGATCAGTCCACTTTGTGGACTCGTAGACTTTTTCATCCTTAGGATGATCCGTCCACTCTGTGGACTCGTAGAATTTTTCATCCTTTAGATGATCCGTCCACTCTGTGGACTTGTAGAATTTTTCATCCTTTGGATGATCCGTCCACTTTGTGGATTCGTAGAGTTTTTTATCCCGAGGATGATCTGTCCACTTTGCGGACTTGTAGGTTCTTCATCCTTTGGATGATCCGTCCACTTTGTGGACTTGTAGGTTCTTCATCCATTGGATGATCTGTCCACTTTGTGGACTCGTAGAATTTCTTATCAGCATGCATTTCTCATTTACTTAAATAAAATTTCCTCTCATAAGTTCAACAAACCAAATTGTCAACGAAAAAGAAAATTTGAGTTTTTTTTTTTTTTTTTTAAAAGTAAAAGCTATGGCTGCCTAAAATTAAACTAAAAACAAGGCGATAGGCATTCGTCTGATGACTGCTGTACTACTGGTAGTACTTCTTCAAGTGCTCCGCATTCCATGGGTGGCTCAACTTCCTTCCGTCTAATGTCTCCAAGTAGTATGTTCCTTTCCTGCGCCATGAGATGATTCTTTATGGGCCTTCCCAGTTAGGACCCAGCTTTCCTAAGAATGCATCCTTTGTAGAGCCAAGAACTTTTCGTTACACAAGATCTCCAATCTTGAAGTCTCGGTGTCGGACCTTGGAGTTGTAGTGTTTTGCCATCATGTCTTGGTACCGCGCCAGTCTCTGGGCTGCTGCTGCCCTGACTTCATCTACAAGGTCAAGCTCTAGACGTAATGCTTCAGTATTCTTGCTCTCGTCATAGCTTTCCACGTGGTAGCTTGTTAATCCCACTTCTGCCAGTAAGAGGGCCTCAGCACCAAAAGCCAATCGAAACGGTGTCTCTCCTGTTGGCGTTCTTGCCGTTGTTTTGTACGCCCATAGTACACTTGGTAGTTCATCTGGCCATATGCATTTTGCCCCCTCGAGCCGGGTCTTGATAATTCTTAGCAAGGACCGGTTCGTGACTTCAACTTGTCCGTTGGCCTGTGGGTGTGCGGGCGACGAGTAGTGGTTCTTGATTCCCAACTGAGAACAGAAGTCTCGAAATGCATCGTTGTCGAATTGCTTCCCATTGTCTGAAACGAGCACTCTCGGGATCCCATATCGGCAAATAATACTTCTCCATACAAAGCTGCGAATGTTTTTCTCCGTGATAGTAGCAAGGGCTTCGGCTTCCACCCATTTGGTGAAGTAGTCGATACCAACCACCAAGAACTTCAGTTGTCTTGCCGCTATTGGAAATTGGCCCATTATATCTAACCCCCATTGTGCGAACGGCCATGGGGCCGTCATGGGTGTGAGTTCCTCCGTTGGCTGTCTAATGAGATTGCCAAACCGTTGACACTTATCACAGGCTCCAACGTACATATGGGCATCCTTTTGCATTGTCGGCCAGTAGTACCCTGCTCGGAGTAGCTTGTGCACCAGAGACCTTGATCCTGAGTGGTTGCCACAAATTCCTTCATGAACTTCCCTCATCACGTAGTCTGCTTGGTCATGGCCAAGGCATCTTAGATACGGTCGGGAGAATCCTCTTTTATAGAGTATCCCTTTGATCAGTATGAATCGGGCAGCCCTAACCTTCAACTTCCTTGCATCTACCTTGTTGTCTGGCAGCTTGCAGTCCTTGAGGTACCTCACGATTGGAACCATCCAATCGTCCTCGGTGCTTAATTCCTGCATTCGAATGTTATCTAGTAACGATGAATGTTGGATGAAGGACAATACCTGTTCCGGAGTGATCATGGGTTCGGCCGAAGCAGCCTTGGCGAGTCGGTCCGCCTCTTAATTCTCTTCTCTTGGGATCTGAGCTATCGTGAATTGGAGGTCGCTCGTTAGACCTTTCACTTCTTCGAGGTACCTTCTCATTCGTTCATTCCTACAATCATAGCTCCCATTAACCTGGTTGGCTACAATTTGAGAATCAGAATAGACTATTGCGTTCCTGGCCCCAGCCATTATCGCAAGTTCCAATCCTGCCACCAGGGCCTCATACTCTGCTTCGTTATTTGTAGTGGGGAACTCCAGACGGATCATGCATTCAATCTTATCTCGACACCTCCGACATGCTTATTGGAGGATCCGTCTATGTGAATTCTCCATGTGGGCGTTTCTTCTGCCCCCTGCTCGTCAGGTGTAGTGAATTCAGCGATGAAGTCTGCCAGTATTTGTCCTTTCACAGCTGTTCGCGGCTGGTATTTTATATCGTACTCACTCAACTCGATAGCCCACAAAGCCATTCGTCCAGCGGTTTCAGGATTGTTCATTGCCCTACGCAAGGGCTGGCCCGTCAGGACTATTATCGTGTGTGCTTGAAAATAGGGCTTCAGTTTTCGAGCTGCAGTTACGAGTGCGAAGGCGAGTTTCTCCATCCGTGGGTATCTCTCCTCTACGCCTCTTAGCACCCGGCTTACAAAGTATACGGGTTTTTGTATCTTTCCTTCCTCTTTGATGAGAGCTGCACTTACTATTGCTGATGAGACGGCAAGGTACAAGAACAATTCCTCCCCCGGCGTGGACGGACTAAGCAATGGCGGGGTAGAGAGATATGCTTTTAGCTCTTCAAATGCCCTTTGGCACTCGTCCGTCCACTCGAAAGACCTTCTTAGGGTTCTGAAGAAAGGTAGACATTTGTCTGTTGCTCTTGACACGAACCTGTTTAGGGCTGCTATCTTTTCTGTCAAGCTTTGCATTTCCTTCGCCGTCCTCGGAGGAGATAGCTCCAAAGTTGCTTTCACTTTCTTAGGGTTGACCTCAATGCCCCGCTGGGACACCATGAATCCTAGGAATTTTCCAGCGGTCACTCCGAATGCGCATTTGTTTGGATTCAGCTTCATCTTATATGTTCGAAGAGTGTTGAAAGTCTCCTGGAGGTCCCTCAGATGGTCGGACACCTTTGCGCTTTTCACCAGCATGTCATCTACGTAGACTTGGACGTTCCGGCCAATTTGGTGCGCGAACATTTTGTTCATCTATCGCTGGTACGTGGCTCCCGCATTTTTTAGCCCAAATGGCATCACCTTGTAGCAAAAAAGCCCTTGGCTTGTCACAAATGATGTTTTCTCTTGATCTGTTTTCTCCAACTTAATCTGATTATACCCTGAGAAGGCGTCCATGAAGCTCAACAACTCATGTCTTGCGGTGGAGTCCACTAAGGCGTCAATGCGTGGGAGCGGGTAACTGTCTTTAGGGCACGCTCTATTCAGATCCGTGAAGTCAACGCACATTCTCCACTTCCCATTTGACTTTCTGACCATTACCACATTTGCCAGCCATTCTGGGTAGTGCACCTCTCGTATGAAGTTTGCTTCCCGTAGCTTCTGCACTTCTTTTGCTGCGGCTCGATCCCGTTCGGGGGCAAACACGCGCTTCTTTTGTTGGACTAGAGTGAATGAAGGTGACACATTCAATTTGTGGACTATGACTGCCGAATCTATTCCTGGCATGTCGTCATGGCTCCACGCAAACACGTCTTGGTTTTCTTTGAGGAACAGTAGGAGCGCATGTCGAACCGCTTGGTCGATCGAGGTCCCTATCCTGGTAGTCTGGTCGGGCCTCGAATCGTCCAGTTGTACCTCTTCTAGTTCTTCCACGGGTTCTGCCATTGTTCTTTGTTCTTCGATGTTCATTGCCTATACATGGTCATCCATCCCCATCATGGCCACGTAACATTCCCGTGCAACCACCTGATTTCCGCGCAGTTCTCCAACTCCGTGTTCAGTGGAAAACTTGATCATTAAATGGTATGTAGAAGTGACGGCCTTCCATGCGTTGAGAGTGGGTCGTCCGAGTATGGCATTATACGCTGAGGAGCAATCAACCACTAGAAAGGAAACATCCTTGGTTATCTGCTGCGGGTAGTCTCCTACGGTCACCGCTAATGTGACTGATCCTAAAGGATGGACCCGGGCTCCTCCAAATCCAACGAGAGGCGTGCATGCCGGGATCAGCCGCTCTTTTACAATCCCCATTTGCTGGAACGCGGGGTAGTAAAGTATGTCCACTGAGCTCCCGTTTTCCACTAGAACTCGATGGACGTTAAAGTCTCCTACCTGTATACTAACCACAAGCGCGTCGTCATGGGGGTGGTGAATGCGCCGGGCCTCTTCTTCAAAAAACTCGATACTGGAGCCGTTCCGTCGTATTTTTTCTAGTGAAGAGGCCGTCGACTGGACACTTTGTACCGCCCATAAATAGGTCTTTCTGGCCTTTTTAGACGACCCCGCTGAAGTACTGCCCCCTATTATCATCCGTATGTCTGCAACTGGTGGCCTGGGACGTTCGTTTTCCCGTCTAGGATTCTGTCCCTGTGGTTGATCCGTTCTCTCCTTCCTCACGAACTTCTGCAACCTTCCTTGCCTGATAAGGGCTTCGATCTGTTGCTTCAGGTCATAACAGTCCGTCGTATCATGGCCGTGGTCACGATGAAAACGGCAGTATCTATCTCGCGGCCTTTTGTTCGGATCTCCCTTCAACTTGCCCGGGAACGTCAAGGTTCCTTCATCTTTGATTTGCATTAACACTTGGTCAATTGGGGCTGTGAGGGGGGTGAAACTTGTAAACCTCCCCGGAGGTGGTTTGGATCTTTGGTCTTCTTGTCGATCTCTGGTCCTTGCCATTTTTCGTCCGCTATGTGGTTTCGTATCTTCTTGTCTTTCCCTTTTTCTTGGTTTATAGTCGTCTCTAGCCAACAAGGCATCCTCTGCGTTCATGTACTTCGTCGCCCTGTAATATACATCGGACATAGTCTTTGGGTCATTCTTGCATAGAGAGAACAAGAACTTACCCTCTCGTAGCCCGTTCGTGAATGCTGCCACAAGTATCTTGTCATCTGCTTCGTCTATCGAGAGGGATTCTTTGTTAAAGTGGGCAATATAAGATCTTAATGTCTCGTCTTCTCGTTGCTTAATGCCCAGTATACACGCAATTGACCTCTTGTGTCGGTGACTTCCAATGAAGTGTGATACGAACTGTGCGCCCAGTTCCTTAAAAGTGCCGATAGAATTAGGCGTCAGCCTACTGTACCAATCCCTCGCAGGCCCTTTCAAGGTGGTGAGAAAAGCCCTGCACATGATTTCATCTAGTACACCCTGAAGATGCATTAGGGTTCTAAAAGATTCCAGGTGATCCAACGGGTCTTTGGATCCATCGTAGTTTTCCACATGGGGCATTCGAAACTTTGGAGGAGCGGGGCATGAATTCACCAACGCTGTGAAAGGCGAATCCATTCTGTGGACTAGGTCATCTAGGTTGCTGGATACCCGTCCTCTAAGGGCGTTCATCATTACATCCATGCGTTCCCTCATCTCCTGCATCTCTGCTGTGATATGAGGTGGCAGGGAGTCTGAGGCAGATGGCGGGTTTGTTTCCACCCGTTCCGGCCTTGTTGGTGCGGTGCTACCTTCAGGCCTGACGGCATTCCTCCCCTCCGGGCTCGCGACTTCCTGGTCCTCCACTGGTGCGCTCTGGTGCGCAGTCATCTGTCGTAGTTGCTCTTCCAAATCGTGATTATGTTTAGTGAGGCGCTCAACAGCAGCAGCAAGCGTCTGAACTTGCCTCTCTAGCGCTGTAGCATGCGGTTCTTCGCCTTGATTGTTGATTGTCGCCATCGATCTGGTGAGTACCATGTAACTTTTTGTCTTTGGAATAGAGCAAAGGCTGAATTAGTTTTCCTTTCACTCTTGTTTCCCACAGACGGCGCCAACTGATGATGTCGAAAATATCACCAGTAAGTTACGAGCACCCTCCCACTCGAATCAAACCTGCAAACAGAAAACAAATAGACCTAAAAGAGAGCACCGGTGTGGTGCCGGCCAAAAACCCTCCGAAGGTCAAGTTAGAACTTCTTTTCAACCCTAAAGTGCTTGAATTGAGTCAAATGTGCGTACATTTTGCCATGGGGGTTTTGGATGTATTTATTGAGGTGTAGAGTCGACTTTTATCCCTTGATTATCAAGCTTTTTCCTTTTATGATTAAAACTCTTTCCTTTCTCATACCTTTTAGAATTCCTTTCCTTATGAAATTCCTTTGATTAAGGCTAACATGTGGTGCAAGTATTCTTCATATTTACGTTTGCGTGAATCACACTCAAGGCCACGTTAGCCCTAATTACATAGCGTGGCTTGAGGTAGCCTGGAGAGCAACGCGTGAATTCTTCCTATCCGTCTACCACCCATCCGTCCTCTTTAAGTCGCATTACCCATCACCTTATTGATCTCATACCAGTCATACCGTCATGTTGATTTCACCCTTATCAATATCCATAGACCCTCTTTTGTGAAAGACATCCAATTGAAAGCAACAAGTACATTAGACACCACATCATCAAATGAGGCTATTGGAATTTAATCCAAAATAAAGGAACAATTTCTTGAGTACGTAGTTTTACCAATATACTAGATCATAAATGATTGTCAAAGGGCTCTAGTCAAGAATTATAAAATGCCAAAAGTTTATAAATTAATTTTGCTATCCCATATTTAGAATATATGAGCAAGCTAACTCCATAATGATGGGAATGGTTGTTGCTTACCACATTCATAGGGGACTGGTATTACGTGCACAAGTTGAGAGTTCACGTGCCCTATATAGCATTATCGAACACTTCCACCTAACATAAAAATGACCCTTAAACCATGGTCCCCTTTATACTTCCTTAGATTCACAGCTCAAACCCATGTCTATTCAATCACAGCTTGGAACCAAATTCAAATGAATTCATCCTTCTTCTCCAATGGAGACAAAACACTGTTATTATCACCAACAATCGGTCCACTGGACTAATCTAATTCTCACCTTGCACTAGCCGTCAAGAATTACTTTGAATTGAAAAATCTTCGTCCGTCCAAAATACGAACGTGAAAAATAATATTTGCAGTGTAAGAAATATTGGAAATCAGCATCATCGTGTACTTAAAAGGAAACAACTTGGCATACGTTTAGCACTAGTTGCCAAGTGACTCACAACTCACAAGCAAAAAGTCCTGGTGTGGTGTGTGTCTTTCTCAATGAGATATTTTTGCTCCTAATTAATCAATAAACTTAGTTTTTGTCATTATATTCAGACTTCGAAGTTGTTGCGAGGAATTTGCGGTGAGGAATTAGCAATGCTAAAGGCATGCACGTTGTGTGGTGTGACAATCTCGGTGGGCTTGAATAGGCAAAAAAAAGTTTTGGGAATAAAGACAATCTTGATATTTAGAATTTATTGGGACTCGATCAATTATATTTGTACTGATTTTAACATACAATGGTCTAGAATAGCATGGTGGGGTAGGACTGTAGGAAGAGAGAAATATCAAATAGAAGTATATTTCTTCCCCATAAAACTTGAATTGATCAACCAAGTAGGAATGACATGAAACTTGGGCACGGCAAAATAAGATCCGGAAAATTTTGTTGAAAAATTCAATATCAAAAGTAATTGCAGCTAAATATTGGGACAAATAAATAGAAATTTGATTCAAATTTGCATTCACCATTCAATTGGAATTAGAAGAAAGTTGAAAAATTGCAAATTGGCTAAGAGAAGGGGTACAAATTTCTAAGTAAGACCCATTTTGTCCAAGTTTTGTGGTTCTATCTTTTGGTTGAGATAAAAAAATGTTGGGAGCTAGATGTAATTAGGCATTGAGTTTAATTTTGAAACTTGTTTATACATGGAAAAAGAAATTGGTGAAGAAGAAAATCACATAATAAACGAACTGAAGATTTCATTACTAACCAAAATTTTTGCAAGGTTAAGCATATCTTAGGTCTTCTTTCTATCTTTTATAATTCCTCTTTAATTCTTCTGAGTATTAAACATTCTTTCTCAACATTAAAAATTCAACTTTTACAAAATTATCAAGAAAATACCAACTCCATTATTAATTTTTACATGCAGCTTATGAATCTACACAGACTATCATATATTTATGAGAAAAATTTGATTAAGAATAAAATAAAAAAAGTTTTTGAAAAATATCCTTAAAAGTACTCACTCAAGTAATTAAAAAAAAAGGGAAAAAAGAAGAAGCATTTTAAGCACTGATTAAATAAAGGTATATTAAAACTCAGGAAGTGTCATAACTAAATTATTTACCACTTACAAAAGGTTTTATAAGATCTCACTAAATAGTTTGTAAAATTATTCAATACATGCGATTTATCATGCTCTTCTCTCACACAAGAATGGATTTTGTTTATGAATCATACACATAAAACTCTCATTTATGTGAAAAGGAAGTCTAAATGCCGACAACAAATTAAAAACTTCAAGCCTTAAAAAAAACAATAAATAAAGTCTTTTTTTAAAAAAAAAACAAAATTGTATATAATAATAATACAAGTCAAAAACGGAGGGAAAAAAAAATAGAGGTAAGAAAATTCCCACCGCCTCCTTAGTGAGTCCACCTATATAAACCCCTCTGCTTCCCACTTCTTCCCTAGAAAACACCCTTTCAAAACTTTCCCTTAGATCCCAATTCCCTCCCCTTCTCTCTCAAATTCAGCACCAACATTCTTTAATTCTTCAAACCTCTCACATTTTCCTAGTCCTCCCACTAACCAAACAACCTCCTTCCATTTCCTGCGCTCAAACTCACAATCTAAATTTATACATTCTGTTTAGTTCTGCAAAAAACCAAATATCATGATCTCTTCAGTGAAGCTCACAGCCTCGTCCTTCACAAACCGAAAGCTTCCTCTTCCAAAGCCTCAATCTTTTTTACAACCCACTTTTCAAAATGTCAAACAGAACCTTATTAACCATTCCTTCTCTTCTCAGAAGCCACTTTACATTTCATCCATTGAGAATTTCTCATTGCTAAAGAAAACAGAGCAGCGTGGAACAGAGTGCAAGGCCTATGAAGCTGATCGGTCTCGGCCGCTGGAGATTAACATTGATCTTCCGGACGAGCAGGCTCGGTTAGAGGCGGCTCAGAGGCTCAAAATTGGTATATATTTTGCCACCTGGTGGGCTTTGAATGTGGTTTTCAACATATATAACAAGAAGGTTTTGAATGCTTTTCCTTACCCCTGGCTCACTTCAACGCTCTCACTCGCAACTGGGTCGCTCATGATGCTGATCTCGTGGGCCACAAGAATCGCTGATGCTCCAAAAACCGATTTGGAGTTCTGGAAGACTCTTTTCCCTGTAAGAAGCTTGAAATATTTCCATCAGCTCAAGTTTTTCTCTGCTTTCCTCTGTTTTATTTTTGGCTGAGAAAGGGAAGCCTACAAGAAAAGAACAAGAAAACAATCAAATGGAATTGTTAAATATTTTAAAAGATTTTATAACACCATTTTTTAGGATTATTTTGAAAACCATAATGACATTTATCAAATTTTCTGTGATTTTTCATTTTTTCTTGCCTGCGAGTTTTCCTCTGTTTTTGTTTCCTAAGAAAATGTAGCCGAGAAAAATATACGAAAAGAAAAGAAAAAAATCAAATTTAATTTTGAATATTAGAGTAGAATTAAGTACACGCTTTTGCGGTTTGTTTTTTTTGAAAAACATAACAAGATTTTTGAAATTTTTTTAATGTGACTTTTGTTTGTTATCTTGTCTTCAAACAGAGTGTGTTGTGGGGTCAGGAATCTGTTTTTTGTATTTTTTTTGGGACTCAGTTTTTTGTATTTACTAAGTTGGTTATGTGTGTAGGTTGCAGTGGCGCATACAATTGGACATGTAGCAGCGACTGTGAGCATGTCGAAAGTTGCAGTTTCTTTCACCCACATTATCAAAAGCGGTGAGCCTGCTTTCAGTGTCTTGGTTTCAAGGTTTTTGTTAGGTGAGATGTTTCCGGTGCCGGTTTATTTGTCACTCCTGCCAATTATCGGAGGATGTGCGCTTGCTGCTGTGACCGAGCTCAACTTCAATATGACTGGTGATAAATCTTATTTAATTTCTTGTTTAATTAAGGAAAATGTTGATGGATGTCATCATGTTAGTGTAATGTTTTTGGACTATTTGTATGGTCTTGTTAGCCGAGCTCAGAATTTTGGGACTAAGGCTAGGTTGTGATTATTGCTGTTGAATGTAGAAGTATGATATTGTTAGTGGTGGTGATTTGAGATCTAATACATGATGCAATGTGTTTCAGGGTTTATGGGGGCTATGATATCGAATTTGGCATTTGTGTTTCGGAACATATTCTCAAAGAAAGGGATGAAGGGGAAGTCTGTTAGTGGGATGAACTACTATGCATGTCTATCTATATTGTCTCTATTGATTCTTACACCTTTTGCGATTGCCGTGGAGGGCCCTAAGATGTGGGCTGCTGGCTGGGAAAATGCCATCTCTCAGATTGGACCACATTTCATATGGTAATCTCAATTGCCGACTTCTCTCATTGAATTGTCACCATTTTACTTATCTTAGACATTATACTTCTCAACTGTCTGTTTGAGTGACTTGATGTGGTTTGGTGTATTTTGGAGTAAAAACTTAATAAATGTTATCAATTCTACAAGGGTAGATTTGCTATGTAAAAACTTAACTTTCTTTTATGTATAATTTGAACTTGTTTTGGCCTTTTTAAGTAAAAAGAAGAGATGTAAGTCACTGTAAATATTTTGTTAGTTTAGGTAATTTAAGTAATTGAAGCTATTCAAATAGAAAGGTCTAGATTGACTGAGTAAAATCATGTGCTAATTTGAATGGTGTAGGAGAAATATTTTATTTTAGATAGTTTAATGTAGGAGGCATTCAAACTTCTGAAGTAAATTTTTATCTCTTCATTTCTTTTTAGTCTTGTTATTATTGCAGTTACATAAAATACATGCTTTTAAAAAAAATTTAAATGACATCCTAGCCAATGGTAGAATATCTAATATCAAGCTAAAAACTGATTATAATTAGATATGATTGAACTCAATATGTAGGATCTTCTATCTCAGCTCATAAGGGGGCATGTTTTTCCCCTCCTTTGGTTTTGAATGAATGAAGTAGCAATTTTGGTGTGATAGTTTTGATTATTCAGTGGTACCAATCGTTGCTAAAATACTAACATGCTTTCATTTTTGTTGTTACTAAGAAAAATGTGTGGCTCTGAATTTTTGCAGGTGGGTTGCAGCCCAAAGTGTCTTCTATCACTTGTATAACCAAGTTTCCTATATGTCTCTCGATCAGATTTCTCCCTTGACATTTAGTATAGGAAACACGATGAAGCGGATATCTGTCATAGTCTCCTCTATCATAATATTCCACACACCTGTCCAACCCATCAATGCTCTTGGAGCTGCTATCGCAATTCTTGGCACCTTCCTCTATTCACAGGTACATTCTCAGCTCCTTACAGATTAAGCTTGATAACTTTAAGAGTCGTGAGATTTTCCTTGGACCAATTTGCATTAATGATTTCGTGGATAGTCTCTTATTGATTGGATTCTTCATGAGCAACTTGCTTGTATGGGGTCAAAAACACTGCAGAACAGCCTTTGAATTAACATAGGACCACTAGAGTAATAGGCTGATCATCTTTCTTGCTTATTGAACTCTCACAGGTTATCCAAGAGGATGTGAGCCTTAAAAACATTTAGTTTATATAGCCAATGAACTCTAATCCTAATGACACTTATAGTGATCCTAGAATATGCAAGACCCCCATGGTGATTGTCTGCATATCCTAACAACTTTCCATTGTACTTGTGAGCAGGCAAAGCTGTGAGGAAGTTGAGGATTTGATAATAATCATGTAGCATGGATGAGAGAAAAGTGATGATGATAACATGGGCTGGAGCTGGAAGCATTGCTGATGACTGCTGATTAAGGTTGCTGGTATTAGATTGAGATCATTGGGACTCCACGGTGTTTCTTCTTCAAAATCATAGGAATAGCATATTTGTTCAATTTACAAGGGTGACTATAGATGATATTATTCATTTCCTCAGTTCACAATTGAGAAAATTTGTTGTAGTAGATGAGTTCAATGTTTGAGACACATGTTAATTTGAGGCAATAATAATGATAATTATGAATTTCCACATTGATTTATTGTAGTTGCATGGGATGAATAACTGAATGTAAGATTACCAGCTGAAATATACTAGGGATTAGGCTTTGGCCACCTTTGATTAAATCCACTTTTACCTAGCTTGATTTCTCAAATATGGGTTGTAAAGGCGGATATCATTTTCCATTGATGGCAACAAGAATTTATAGGCAAAGCTTGGGTTGAATCAAAATATGGGTTGAATCAAAATCACTTCAAAGTCTGAAGTCCAAACTAAATAAACCCCAAATATTTTGTATCCTATATGTATTTGTGTTTGCTAGCTCAACTTGCGTAATCTTTGTTATCTCACAAGGCCTTGTGATTGAAAAGAATCCAAGAGACAAGGTCTCAACAGAATGTGGGGGGTTAAAACTTAAAATACAGGTTTGATTCGTTTCACTTGTTTTCGGTGGGCCAGTGATGGAGATCACACAAGCATGACATGTGTTCTAAAATGGCTACGTGCTGGCCCAGTATCCCATCTAGTGCACAAGAGCACTATATGAATGCCTTACCCAATACATTACTGTATACATACACGGCGCATATATATGGCAAAGTCGTAGCCACCAAATTCCAAATATCTAGTGTGAAATTTGCGGCCACTAAAATATTAAATGAGAGATATTAAAAAATACTTAAATTTTATTTCATAAGCTTTAGGGCATTCACACAGTAAGGTTGCTAAAAAATATAGTTTTTAGCAACTTAAAACACTATTTCATCTATTTTAACACTCTACTTTATAATACACCAAACATCAAAAGTTTTATTTTAACATTCAACACATCTATGTAAATGTTAATAACCAAAATTGAGAGAAAATTCAATTAGGTTTCAATTAGATTCTCAATTTTATGTCATTTGTCATATCTAATTTTTAAAATTTTTGTGCCAAAAGAATTATTTTTTGCAAAAGACGAGGAATCAATTTCTAAATTTTGCGCAACTATTTACAACACCGAAAAAATCGAGGAGTCTTGTGAAAAATAAGTTAAAAAGTTAAACAACATCTCACTCTCTAATGCTAGATTTAAAAAAAAAATTTTAAAAAAAAAAAAAAAAAACTTAGATTGACAGAGGATGCATCCTCTAGCCACTCGATACTTATGTTAAATATGCCAGTGACATTGAAACTGCCATTCAGGATGTTGTGACTTGTGTTCAAGGGAGTTAATCTTGTATTGGAGGTTGTATCAGTTCGACTAGTGAAACGATGTATTTCAGTACCGATCAATATAAGTGTACCATTTTAGGTTTATCGTTATTTTTTATATTTATAAATATAAATGTGTGTGTATGCGTGCGCACACATGTGTGTATTATAATAAATATAAAAGTTTACCATAAAATATTATAATAAATATAAAATTTAACATAAAATATTATGTTACGACCCAAACCTGTACTTAAGAATTTAGAGCATGATCAGCATGTTAATATCAAGTTTACTTTAATGCTAACACGAACTAACCTAAATTGAAGGTGCTTATCAAGAATTGTTTCTTGTATATCTGCTTATTTTCTTGCATAAAAGCCATAATATAAAAAAATGATGAAAACCTTAAAAATTCATTTCATTTGAACTTTGCAAGATTACCACTTGGCTGAAACTTCAGGTATTGATGCAAATATTACATAGCTAAACATTTAGCAAAAACTCTTATTTACAAACTCAACCCCAAAGACGTACAACTGGGGTTCAAACCAAACTAAGGTTCTGAATTACATCTTGATTCCTCCTATACAACAAAAGAGCTAAACTACTATATATATATATATATATAAAAAGACTATACAATCTAACAATTGAGAATCACAGAATCCTTGCGACCTCTAATACTCTCGCAGCTTCTAGGAAGAACTTGTGCACTGAAATATAATAGGGTGAGCTACGAAGCCCAGTAAGGTTTTAAGCTCCATGAGCCTTTGATAAGAATGCATGTAAATCAAATATTTTATAGATATCCCAGCTTTGATAAAATAGCCTTCATACTATTTATATTGTTCTTAAAATAACTTATAAACCTTCAAATGAAAATACTTCATTTTCCTTTCATATATTAACAAAAGGACATAATAAGGAACATAAACATAATTCAACATACTTTTCTTATAACTTCCAAACAGCTTAATAGCTCATTTATAATACATATTTGTCAGTCCAATTGTAAGTCTGCCACAACTTTGAGAGGCTTCCAACACATAGTATCAAGCATCCAGCATTCCTCACAATGCTAGGTAATTCCAGAATCATGTCATAATACATATTTTAAATCATGGAGATAGGTTGACATCCTCCACAAGTTGGCGGTTACTAACAAGGGCAAGTACAGCAATGCTAGTCCCACTTTTAATGGTCAATCAAAATCTTCATGAAAATACCAGTACTATAACCCCTATTGGTTGAGTTCAGATCATAACAAATGAATATCTGAAAACTATATTTTTTAAATACTTTTACATAAATATTTTACAATAGTAACATATCCATTTCATTTTTTAAATATTACATTTATGACATGAGTAATAGCATTCATATGCTAAAATTATTATATATGTAGGATTCAATAAGTCGCGAATATAAATTTTTACTTAAATCATGCTTATATGTAATATCTCTAATTAAAAGGTTTTGATGCATAATAATTTTCTAAATAGTTCTTATATTTATCAAACGCACATGTCACATATTCCTTACTTGAAAACAGAAGACGCGAGAGATTTGTACAATAGAAGCTCAAGTGTCCATGTTCTTGTTCTCGTTCTCGTCACCAAAATGAAAGACCAAAACTTATTACTAACAACTCTTCTTAAATATATAAACTTATACCTCAAACACAACCTAACTCTCAAACTTAATATAATCTGAATTCTCATCACATAGAGTTTCTCCAAAAACAAGGTACAATCATCAAACACATTACATACCAAAACACAGAGAAACCAAGGCATAAAAATTCCTCTATGATCTAAATATACCAAAAGATAAGCACAATAAATTATAGCTCAAAATATTCACCATAACTTCAAAATTAAATTCACATTACTGCTCATTTCAGCAGCAAATGCCTCATTTGTAAAATACAAATGGGCTATCTAAACCCATCCAAATGTCATGTAATTTTACAGAGCTACTCCCCTGGATGTCTAGTATATACGGTATCAATATCAGTGTCAAAGCATAAAATCATGATTTATTAAAAATCGTACAAGGCAACATGCTCAAATCTGGTCCTGACAGAAATTTATGCAACTTAGAAATAAAACCATTATTTTTGTATTAATCCAAATGCAGTGAGACTACTTCCATTACAACTATATCTGTCTTAGGGTCATAAAAACTACTCCTAGCCACTAATTCACAGCAAATGATTTAATACAGAATATTCTTGTGGTAAACATCAAATTTGTCACAGTGACAACTTCAGTGCATGGTCTTACAAAATTATCAACTAAATGCAATTGGTTTTCATTCATTTGGGTATTTTTATACTAATACTATAAATATTAAAATATGTTATCAAGCATCAATAGACCATAACACCATCAATCTTTGAACTTACTAAAACAGAATCACAAGTTTAACTTCTAAAATCAGATTAGAGAATAAAGAAGGGAAAATAAACAAAATAATTATACTATCAACATACCCAAAATCAAATGAGGTTTTGATTGCTTACCCACAAATTTTGAAGCTAAAACTTTAGTGTTAGGCTCTTAATTTCTTCTTAGAGAGAGGTACATATTGTTTTGGTGAGAGAGGGAGAGAGAGGTGTAGCTGTGTAAGAGTAAAGAGAGAAAGAAAACAAAGACACAAAACACAAAACAGTGCATTGTCTCCTAAAAGCTGTTGCGCATGGATCAAAAAAAAAAAGGGGAGAAAACGCAAAACATAATCGCAAGATAATCCTATCCAAACAAATACAAAGTGAAAGGAATGGAGAAAGAAGACAAGGGGCTGAACTTTCTGATGTAGCTAAGAAGATAAGATAAGGGAAGTGGACTTTTGGGGCGGGCCACGTGTAAGCTAAGGGAGAGTGAGCTGATGACTCATCTTTCCACTTTTTTTTTTTTTAATTACTTTCTAACCCTTAGAAACTTATATTTTAGAAAGGCCCAAATAACAATATATTTTGCATACATATCCTTACCTTTATAAAACTCCTTTCTACCACATTAAAAGAGAATATATCTTCTATATTCTCACAATATCAAAGTTTTATGCACACAAGGTAATTAAGATGATAACAAACATATAAACCCATACAATTAAATATGCAATTAGGTTGGGATGTTACATATTACCTCAGTTTAGAAGAAACTATTCATGGTTTTAGACTTTAACATCAATTAAAAAAAAAAAAACAAAATATAAATAGAAAACTTAATTGTTCATTGCACACTAAGAAAATAAATAATACTAATAAGTTAATGTAAATAAGTTACCATTTTTCTCTTACAAAAATTCAAAAATTACAAAACTAAAAAAAAAAAAAAAAAAGTTTTTTTCTATATTGACTGATATTTAAACCGATACGAAATTTTGGCGTTTCAATACCTGTATACGTACCAGTATAGTACCACTAGTCAGTATGGCCGGTACCAATACAGTATCGACAACCTTGCTTGTGTTGCGTGAACAAGCTACTATCTCTAGTAGCTCACTGTATCTCAAACTCAATTTTTTTTTTTTTTTTTAACTTTGTCTTTTTTGCTGTAGAAGTTATTTTAGGGTATTGGTTACTAAATTAACTTTTTAGTCCATTTAACAACTTATTAAGGATGATTTAATTGGTATCTTGACTTTATAACCTATTGGTGTCTTAATCTAATGGCAAAGAACAATAATTATAAAGTAGAAAACATAGTTTCTAAATCACATTGTGTGTGTATACAAATATATAAGACTTTAAAAATTGATGTGTCACCAATTAACAAAAAAAAATTGACCTTTTTTTTTTTGAAAAAATTAATAAATACCCTATGGGCATTACTTTTTGACAACATTTTTATATTACTCACAAATGTGGTATTAACTTTTTCAATTTAAATTGACACCTATCACATTCATTATTGATATTTCAGTTTTGTATAAATTTTGTAATAAAATTATAACAGTAACTTTCATATTTTCAATTTTATATATGAAAAGTATCATGAGGAGCTTCTAGAATCTATCTGGCATCAACCAAAAAAGTGGATTAGATATTGACAACCTTGCTTGTGTTGCGTGTACAAGTTTGTATGCCTTCTGATATATAGCATATGCTTACTTTTCATTTAATTATATATGAATATTTTGTTAAAAAATATATCCAACACAATAAATACCAACACAAACTATAACCCATTAAAATACAATTTTTTTAACACCCAACATTAGAAAGTTATTTTTTGTTTGAGTTTTAAACTACAGCGAGTTGCTATCTGTAGCAGTTCACTGTATCTCAAACTCAATTTTTTTTTTTTAACTCCGTCTTTTTGCTTGCAACAGTTATTTTTAGGGTATTGGTTGCCAAATTAACTTTTTACTCAATTTAACAACTTATTAAGGATGCTCTAATTGGTATCTTGACTTTATAACCTATTGGTGTCTTAATCTTATGGCAAAGATCAATCATTATAGAGTAGAAAAACATAGTTTCTAAATCACATTGTGTGTGTATACAAATATATAAGACTTTTTAAATTGATGTGTCACTAATTAACAAAAAAAAACATTGACCTTTTTTTTTTTAGAAAAAAAATAATAAATACCCTATTGGCATTACTTTTTGACAACATTTTTATTACTCACAAAAGTGGTATTAAATTTTTCAATTTAAATTGACACTTATCACACATTATTTGATATTTAGTTTTGTATAAATTTGTAATAAAATTCTAACAGTAACTTTCATATTTTCAATTTATATATATGAAAAGTGGATTAGATATTGACAAACTAGCTGGCATCAACCAAAAAAGTGGATTAGATATTGACAACCTTCCTTATGTTGCATGAACAAGTCTGTATGCCTTCTGATATATAGCATATGCTTACTTTCATTCATTATATATGAATATTTTGTTAAAATATATACTAACACAATAAACACCAACTGCAACTATCGACACATTAAAATACAATTTTTTTACACCCCAACATTAGAAAATTATTTTTGTTTGAGTTTAAAACTACAACGAGCTGCTATCTCTAGCAGCTCACTGTATCTCAAATTCAAAATTTTATAAAAACTTTTTCTTTTTTGCTGCAGGAAGTTATTTTTAGGGTATCGGTTGCTAAATTAACATTTTAGTCAATTTAACAACTTATTAAGGATGCTCTAATTGGTATCTTGACTTTATAACCTATTGGTGTCTTAATCTTATGGCAAATATCAATCATTATAGAGTAGAAAACATTGTTCATAAATCACATTGTATGTGTATACAAATATATAATACTTTATAAATTGATGTGCCACTAATTAACAAAAAAATATTGAATTTTTTTTTTGGAAAAAATTAATAAGTACCCTATGGGCATTACTTTTTGACAACTTTTTTATATTACTCACAAAAGTGGTATTAACTTTTTCAATTTAAATTAACACCTATCACATTCATTATTGATATTTTAGTTTTGTATAAATTTTGTAAGAAAATTATAATAGTAACTTTCATATTTTCAATTTTATATATGAAAAGTATAATGGGAGCTTTTAGAATCTATCTGGCATCAACCAAAAAAGTGGATTAGATCTTGACAACTTTGCTTGTGTTGCGTGAACAAGTTTGTATGCCTTCTTATATATAGCATATGCCTACTTTTCATTTCATTATGTATGAATATTTTGTTAAAATAATATATCCAACACGATAAACATCAACCACAACTATCAACACATTAAAATACAATTTTTTTAACACCCCAACATTAGAATTTTTTGTTTTTTTTTGTTTTGAGTTTTAAACTACAACGAGCTGCTATCACTAGCAGTTCACTGTTTCTCAAACTCAATTTTTTTTTAAAACTTTGTCTTTTTTGCTATAGAAGTTATTTTTAGGGTATTGGTTGCTAAATTAACTTTTTAGTCAATTTAACAACTTATTAAGGATGCTTTAATTGGTATCTTGACTTTATAACCTATTGGTGTCTTAATCTGATGGCAAAGAGCAATCATTATAGAGTAGAAAATACAGTTTCTAAAGCACATTGTGTGTGTATACAAATATATAAGACTTTATAAATTGATGTGTCACTAATTAAAAAAAAATTTGACTTTTTTTTTTTTGGAAAAAATTAATAAATACCCTATTGGCATTACTTTTTGATAACATTTTTATATTACTCACAAAAGTGGTATTAACTTTTTCAATTTAAATTGACACCTATCACATTCATTATTGATATTTCAGTTTTGTATAAATTTTGTAATAAAATTATAACAATAACTTTCATATTTTTAATTTTATATATGAAAAATATCATGAGGAACTGCTAAAATCTATTTGACATCAACCAAAAAAGTGGATTAGATACTGCACTGGAGCAATTCACCTCATTTGTTTCACATTTTTTTTTTTACTTTTTCAACTTTGATTTTTTTTTTTTTTTTTTTGCCTCTCATAAAGTTTTTTAAAACTTTTTTTAATAAAGGGTTGAGATTAGAAGTTGCTTTTTTGCAACTATCAATCTCAGCCATTAAAACCAATTAGATTAGTACACCTGATCTTAATCCCAAAAAAGTAGTCTTTATCACTGTTGGCACTTTGGGGGGGACAATGGGCCACCGCAATCACTGAAAGAGGTCCTTTCCAAACATCAAATAAATACTCTAAAAATTTGTTCGAATTTTTTGATACAAGATAGAATTTTATTTTAACTTAATTTAAGTGTATATGTGTTTGAAACTCCCTCTTGGAGATTTGAATCCTGACCCTTACCCCTACATTCTACAAATACTTATATTTATAAAATGACCATCGAACTAAAAATATGCGGTGATTCTTTGAATTAATTTCATTGGTCTTCTCTCCGCCGCCGCAACTTTAACCATAACAATAAATAACTGCAAAAAGGCTTTGAACTAACTTGACCGCCAGAGAAATGGGCTGAAGATTTTTCTTGCTTATTGAACTCTCATGTCATGCTTGTGCCACCTCCATTGCAATATTGCTTGTGTCATCTTTTTTTGGTTATTGAACTCTCACATGTGTGAGAGTTCAATAAGCAAGAAAAGATGACACAAGCAATATTGCAATGGAGGTGGCACAAGCATGACATGTGTTTTAAAATGGGTACATGCTGGCTAAGTATCCCATTCAATGCATAAAAACACTGAATGAATGCCCTAGCCAATACTTTACTGTATACATACACACTGCATATATTTATCAAAGGCCTCCAAATATCTAGAGTGAAATTTGGGACCACCAAAATATTAAATGAGTGATATTAAAAAATACTATAAATTTTATTGCATAAGCTTTAGAATATTTACAGAGTAAGATTGTTAAAATATATAGTTTTAGTAATTCAAAATACTATTTTATCTATTTTAATACTTCACTTTATAATACATTAAACATCAAAACTTTTATTTTAACATCAACACATCTTTATATATATATTAATAGCAAAAACTGAGAGAAAATTCAATTAGGTTTTAATTGGATTCTTAATTTTATGCCATTTGTCATATTTAATTTTTAAAATTTTTGTGCCAAAAGAGTTATTTGTTGCAAAAGACAAGGAATCAATTTTCTTAATTTTGTTGCAACTATTTAGTTTTTACAGTACCGATAAAATTGAGGAGTCCTGTGAAAAATAAGTTGAAAAAATTAAACACCATCTCACTCTCTAATGCTACATTAACCAAAAAAAAAACCTTAGATTGACAGAGAGTGAGAAATCTAAGGGCCATCACCACGAAAGCCTTGCCCAATTCAGCTATCGTTTGAATGGAATTTGACATAGTGGCATTGTGTGATTGGCTACAACTTCTATACATTTGAAACTTGTGCGCCACCCAACTAAATAAGTTATGGACAAAGTTTAATTATAAAATTAGTTGTAGTCTTAGACTATAATTTTACTTTTTTTTTTTTTTTGAGCAGTAGACTACAACCTTATTCAATATCATTTTATTGGAGGTAAATTTTGACAAATCCACCATTAGATTACATCTTATTCTTATATCTTCCATGCTTGCAAAATTTTAAGAAAATTAAAGATTAATAGCTATGTCATCAATAAATTGTTTAAATTGCAAATTTTTGTAATTTAAAATTATGCTTAAAATTTGATATGTATATTAAGAGCGTAAAGAATGTGCAATTCAATGGTTACTTTTTCAAAATATATAGTAATATTTATTTTATTGAGTAAGGTTGTAGTTTTAGACTATAACTAGTTTTGTAGCTAAACTTTGTCCATAAGTTAAATACGGATATATATGATCAAGGATGAAGCATTCTTTATATGCAATTCCCTTAGAGGTGACCACCTTCTAAATGTTTTGGCTTATCTGAATTAATTCTAGACTATAAGCTTAAATTCTAAACCAATCTATGCATATTTTTATTTTCAATCCTTTTGTTTTCTGTTTTTTTAGCAACAGTGCACATCTTTAGGCAATTTGCTATTTTGGAATTAAATTTAGATTTCATGACTTTTTTTTTTTTTTTTTGGTATGAGATTTCATGACTTTAATTCAGTCGTAGAAACTGTCATTTATTTTTCAACATATTTTTAGTCAGTTTATTCTAATACGGTTCAATGTTTTTTTTAATTCCATCATATATTGGTACCACTTCTTGGGTTCAAAAGCAAGGTTTCATAATGCATGGCCCTGATATACATGTTCTTTGTATTGCATATTAATAAATAGTTCTCCCAATATTTCCAGAAACACTAAAAAAAGGGTGTATATCATCTCTGACTTTTTGTGTTGATATTTATTAATTTGGAATCATGTTGGCTTAGAACATTAGCATTGGTCGTGCTAAAAATAGCTATTGTTATTTTTAGCACCACCAGTACTAAAAAAATAGGTTGCAATAGTGATATCATAGCTAAAATTTTTTAGTTTCTTACTATAGTTCTCAGTCATCTATAGTTGTGCACTATAGCAAAAAAAAGCTAAACCAAAAATATTATTTTATTACACTTTCACACTCTCTTTCTCTGCTGCACGTTCATCTTCTTTTTTCTTTTTCTTTTTTCCTCTTTCTCCCTTGCACGTTGTTTTCTTCTTCTTCTTTGTTTTGTTTTGTTTTGTGTTTTTTGTTTGCTCCTTTCTCCCTTGCACGCTATTTTTCAGCTAATGACTCTCAGCTCTCTTCAGTTTTTATATTTGATATGTTGGGTTGTTTTATAAGTTTTGCAAATTGAAATTTTGTGAATTTTTTTATTTTTTTATTTTTGCAAATTTGCGTGTTAGTGTGTTCGGATTGGAAGAAAAATAGAAGGCTAAACCAACTGCAATAGTGGTTGTGATGGTTACTTATTGTAATAGATATATTATTTTATTATGTTGAAAGTTAAAGTAAAACTACCGAATGTTGGATATTTTGTAAAGTGAGAAGATAAATTAAATAAAATAACTTTTTGTAATGTTAAATAAATAAATTTATAGTTCCATCATAGTGGATGCTCTTACAAACTCTTTCCCAACATACCAAACCCAATTCTTCATCCTAAGATTTTACCAGCCAGGAACTTGGTATCCTTCTGTGAATTGCTAATTTTTTATAAATCTTAAATGGTATGCTATCCTTGTGATGTCATTTGAAATTGGATTACAAAAGTGCGCTGAACAATCTTGCTTGTTTTGGCTAGACTTTGGTCATGTATGCTACTCAGACCATTCACATTTGGTTTCTTAAATGTCATAGGTTGAAATATTTTAGTATTAAGCAATTTACAATTTTGCTACAGTATTATCGTAAATTTACGAGGGTACTGTAGCAACTATCAATCTTTTTTTCTCTCTCGTCCTCTCTCTCTCTCTCGCTAGACCTCATCTCCTCCACTCCCTACAGAAATTTCCAAGCCCCTCTCTCTTACACCTCTCTCTAGCTTCTCAACAATGCACAGTACTAGATCTCTATAACCACCAATGACGCCCTCCCACATGGCAACCTCAAAAATACTAGAGCTTGGATGAGCTCTTCTCTTCTCTCCCAATACGACTGCTGGTCAGCTCTCAAGTACGCAAATGACACGATCTTGACGAACGAGACGATATCGATTTTGGACTCTTTAACCCACTTGACGAGCAACGCGCTGAGCCTGTTGTTTTCGTATGATAATTTCGAAAACAATACCAGTTCGTGGGTTCCAACAAGGACCGAGCGCAATGGGTTTTGGGAGGCGGTGAAGAACTCCGGTGGTGGGTTTAAAGGTGGGGTTCCGGCGGACTCACGGTGGTGGCTTTTTTCTGGCGTGGGCGTAGGTCTGGCGCGGGTTGTGGGTTTGGCGGCGTGAGCGTGGGTCTCGCGGCTTAATCTTCTCGTCTTTGATGGTGGTCTGCTCAAGCTCGCCAATGACTGGGATTTGTATGCAAGCTCGCCGATGATTTTTTTTTGCTTTTGGGTTTTTGTTTTTGAGTGTTTAATTTGACTGCAGTTCTTTTGATTTTAAGATTGAGTTTTTGCTTAATAGGTTGATTGGTTTTTTTTTTAACTCTTTCATTTAGCAACTTGAAAGTTTAGTTTTTAGGTAATGAAGTGGTGGTGGTTTGTTTGAGTTTGGTAGCTTTTTTGGGTCTGTTCATGCGGGTGGTCATGGGAACATGTGGTTGTAGTGGCAGGGGAAGAGAGATGGTAGAGAGTAGTGATGTGTTTGCGTTATTTTATTTTATTATAGAGATATATTATTTTAATTTGTTGTATAATAAAATAAGAATTAAGATGTTGAATGTATTGTATAATAAATAAAGTAATAAGACAAAATTAGATAATTTTTAGATACGGAATGCGAATGCTATTAGACTTTCATGTCCTGTGGCATTATTGTTTCAATCAACTATCGTCTAATTTCTTTTTTTGTTTTTGTTTATTTATTTTTTGGTCAGGAAGATTTGACACTATGACATTGATGAAAATCAACCAAAGCATTTTGAGTCTTTGACCCAGTTTTACTAAGGATCTGTCTCCAATAATTTGCAAGAAGAGTACAAAAGTGTAGTACATGTTCCGGATATGCATCTTCTAGCCACTTGATACTTATGATAAATATGATAGTGACATTGAAGCTGCCATTCAGGATGTTGTGACTTGTGTTGCGTGAACAAGTTTGTTTGCCTTCTTTTTTTGGGCTAAACAAGTTTGTATGCCTTCTGATAGCACGTGCTTACTTTTCATTGCGCTATATATGAATATTTTTTTTAAATAATATAAAAATATAATAAAATAATATATTTAACATAATAAACAACAAACATAACTGTCAATACATTAAAATACTTTTTTTTTAACACCCAACTATTAAATATTATTATTTTTAACTGTATCTCAAACTTTATTTTTTTTACTTTGCAATTTTTGCGGTAGAAGTTATTTTTAGGGTATTGGCTGCTAAATTGACTTTTTAGTTAATTTAACAACCTTATTGAGGATGCTCTAATTGGTATCTTGACATTTTTTTAAAAATTTTAAATTATAACTTATTAGTGTCTTAATCTAATTGTAAAGAGCAATTATTATAGAGCAGAAACTATAGTTTCAAATCAGATTGTGTGTGTATACATACACGCGCGCGCGCGCGCACACACACACACACACACACACATATATATATATATATAATATATATATATATATAAGATTTTACAAATTAATGTATCACTGATTAACAAAAAAAATTGACATTTTTTTACTAAGAAAAGTTAATGGATACCTTATGGACATTACTTTTTGACAACTTTTTTTATATTACTCATAAATGTGGTATTAACTTTTCCCATTTAAATTAGGGTAATATTATAGATACAAACTATTTTATAATATTTTTTTAAATTGTTGATTTAACAAATCCTTACTAGTTCTAATATTAACCTATTAGTAATATAACATTTTTACATATAATAATTATTTAAAAAATACTAAAGTTATATCAATAATTTATAAAAATATTATAAAATAATTTGTGTGCAATGTTACGTTTTAAATAAAAATTTATCACATTTATTATTCGATATATCAATTTTGTAATAAAATTATAAGTTTATAACAGTAACTTTTATATTTTCAATTTTATATATCAAAAGTATCAAGGATGTAGTAGAATCCATCTGGCATCAACCAAAAAGTAGTCATTATCACTGTTTGCACTTTGAGGGGACAGTGGCCACTACAATCACTGAAAGAGGTCCTTTCCAACCATCAAATAAATTCTCTAGAAATTTCTTCCAACTTTAATTTCATAGGTCTTCTCTCCGTCGCCGCAACTCTAACCATAACGTGACGAAATGAATGATTAAGAGAGAGAGAGAGAGAGAGAGAGAGAGAGAGAGGGGGGGGGGGGGGGGGGGGTGGGTTGTTTGGTAAACCACTTTAAACAATAATTTTAATTTTTAAATAATATTATATGTGTTTTTAAATATTTTTTTACCTATATTTTCATACAATAAAACACATGTATTTAAGTGTATATAACAAACACACCCTAAAGTGGTAGAAATTGTATGAACTCAATATTTTCTCATCTATCACTAATCACTTTAAAATTAGGACAAAAATTGTGATATAAAAGTTATGTTGGTAAACTTTCTCTTAATTTTATGGCAAAACAGTTACAAGATGCAAGTTAAATCTAACTGAGGTAATAATTTCTGATCAATGATTGTGTGAGATTACCAAATACAAAGGATATGGCTTGTGTTCAATGCTTTTTTGCATTGAAGATGCTAAGATATGAAAAAATATTTAAAACTGGGCATGTGTCCTAATCATATGGTGTCCAATGTAAAAAGATCTTGGACACAAGCTTCACCCAAATACAAATCTCTGAAAATTTAACTGAGGCGATATTGTGGAACATAAGAGCCAAAAAGCGCCCCTGATATTAAATAGAGACATCGTGGAAATTATCCCTGCCATTTCAAGGCCAAGTCTCTTTTCAACATCATGCAATAATTTTAGATGCATACCTTTTCTTTCTTCCCAAGTTTAATGATCAATTCTTTCTCTCTCATTTGCTAACATCATGTTTTTCAGCAACGGCGGCTTTAAGAATTTTGTTCAGGATGTTTTTTAAGAATCATTGATTACATAATTTTATTTCTTTTTAGCCTTTAGGTAATTAGGCTTGATACAATGTTATTAATTCAATTCCGTTCTGACTGTAACAGCCGGAAATTACCGTGCCGATAAACAAACCAGAATAGTAACCCACCCTATTCCACTTTGGAAAACATTTCGAGTCATTCAGGTCTATTTCGGGTATTTCAGGGTGTTTTGGTAAATATTGGCCGAAAATTCAAGATTCGGCTGGCATGAAGTTTGTGCTTAAAAAAAAAATTGTTCTTAAAACCAAAACAAATTTGCATTCTGTAAATAAAAAAACCTTAAAAGGAAAAAAAATGAACAAAAGTACCAATACAGCTAAAAAAGAATCGTATTGAGAAATTTGAGACTTAAAACTTGAGAAAAGGTATTGCCGCACTAGTACTGGTAAAAGACACAGAAGTTACGAACAAGGAAGAAGGCAAAACGTAGATATAAAAGTGTAGATAGAGATGTGATAAAATTTAAAAGTATGAAGCGTAAAAATCGAGGAGGCAGAAAACATGTGTAGTTAAGAATAAACAAGAAAAAATAATTAAAAATGAGAAGTAAGTAATATATGTCCGGTGAGGAAAAATAATACTATAATAAAAAATAATAAAAGGTTGAAAATTGTGTTGTATTGGGCAGTGTACTTAGTCGAAGGAATTAAGCCACTGTCTAGCCTGTAGTAGTTTTATTATAATTTTTTTAAAAGATTTTAGTTCAAATTTTTTTTGAGTTTTTCCTTTTTGCTTGAAAAACCCCAATATATTGTTAAGTTGCTCAAATTATGGATCAAATTTTAATTTCTTGGCATAAAAAAAATTCAAGGTCCGTTTGGTTGGAGGAGTAGAAGAGTGGAAGGGTGGAAAATTAGTGAGAGAATGGAAAAGTGGGAGGACAGAAATGATTTGGTTTTCCCTCATGTGTATTTGGTTGGAGGGGTGGAAAAATGAGAAGGTGAAAAACTTTTTTGTTTGGTTGGAGAGAAAAATGGAGGATAGAAAATATAGTTAATATAAATTGACTGTTATGTCTTTGTTATGTAATATATAAGAAATAAATGTAATGGGAAAGTGAGAGGGTAGGTGAGTGCAATAAAGTGAGAGTATTTGTATAGATTACATTATTTAGCATCTTTTCCTCCTAATTTTTCTCCCAATTTGGGAGGATAAAAAATGTGGGCCCAAAGAGATTATTTTCCTCCTCATTTTCTGTCTCTCTTGTTTTCTCTCCTAAACCAAACGATAAAAAATTATCATTTTTCACTTTATTTTCTATCCTCTTTGTTTTCACTCCAACCAAACATACCCTCAGGGTGGTCCAATTTTTTTTTTTTTAAAGGTAGCCATAAGGTGGTGCCGCCACTGTTTCCTAGTCAATTTCAAATATACATTTTTTCTTTGTCATAGACTTGTGTGACACTGTGACCCCGCAATTTTATTATTTGCAGACTAATGCATTCTTAATGAAAGTCGCACAAGTCTACTAGTCCTAGGCTTCTAACCGCTCCTAACCACAAGTTATATATAGATGATTTTTTTAAGTGCTTGCTACTTGAAGAAGCTTAATTAATCGCCTTTTCTATGCTATGTAGTTGATGTGAAGTGAAAGTGATGAAAATCATTATTTCAAGAATATGTCAATGAAGTAACAATAATTCATTTATCCAGCCACCTAATGATAGTTGCATGTATGGTTTAGTAAATTTCCAAACGCAACAATCTAGGGAGTTGGTTTTTGGGGGAGATTCACTTGTGTCCATTCAAACAGTGCAATGTGTCATGTATATCACATTTAGATACTCTTTCTGATTGTTACCCTTTGAACAACATAAATTCTCATTTTCTAAAAAGATAGTACTACATAATAAGTTCTCTAGAGTAACTTTTACTTCTCTTTCTTTCTAAAAAAGGATTCAATTTATTTGGAATAGCATTAACTACTATGGAACTTTCATTAGTATTGCATGCTTTCTTTGTATTTCATATGTGCTTTCCAATTCTAGTGGCAACATGTGATACCATATCTCTAAAAGGAAGTATTGAATCATCTCAGTTCCCAAGCGTTTTCCTCTTTGGAACAGCTTCTTCTTCTTATCAGGTTTTCTTGCCTCTCTCTCTCCCTTCTCTCAAAATTAAAGTTCATTCAAACATACTAATCACTAATCAGATTTTTTTTTTTCAATATACTTTTATGTTTTATCTCATTTTCAGTTTGAAGGAGCTTTCTTGAGCTATGGTAAAGGACTTAATAACTGGGATGTTTTCACTCATAAGCCTGGTTAGCATATGTTTTCTGTTCTAATGCTCTTCAACACCCCCTTCCCCTTTCAATCTTTTCCTCTGATGGTTTGAGTTGTATGTTACAGGTAAAATCTTGGATGGGAGTAATGGAGATGTTGCTGTTGACCAGTACCATCGATATCCAGTAACTCAAGTCCTTTTGTTGTTGTTGTTGTTGTTGTTATTTTTGTTTGTATGAGAATGTTAACGATGAATTTGTTCTTAATTTGAATTCAATATAAGCGTAAGGCCAGTGTTAGAGAGAGAGAGAGAGAAGCAAACACATGCTTAGTTATATAAAGTAAAAATGATATACACAATCCAGGTGAAAGAGTTCTTGTTCTTCTACCATAATTTTTATACTACAACTTTTGCCACAATTTTGATATGGTTGGTTATGAGTAATTGCTGTCCACTTTCACATGTACACTTTACTTTTTCCCTAGCACTCATAGTTGATCATATCAGAGTTGTGGCATTTGTCTAGAAAATTTCTCCGGTGCAAATATTGATGGGGATCAAAGCATTTGTATCAATTCATGCAAAAATTCCTATTTATTGAAGCATAAGAACCTACTTTTTTTTTTTAATAACTATTTTACATTTTCACTTTTCAAAACATCCAACATCAAATTATCTATTTTACTTTATATTAATTATTCAAATATTTATTTTTCTTGATTTTTTTAATTGTTTATCTTTCATCACATATAACAACCACCATTTATTATCTTCCTTCAACCTCGAGATAAGTAAAGAAAGAGTAAAAAAATTCAATGCAAAATGAAAAATGTTGGTGTAAAGATTATTGTAGCAAATTTATAAATTTACACAATTATACACTTACTAGTGTAAGTTATTTTTAAGCAAAAATAAGTAATTTTACTCATTTTTCTTCATGTGTGAGTCCTTCCAAATTGACGTAGACAGTTGATGATGTTGATGTGACAACCTCTCAGAAGTATGTGGCTAATAAAATTTAGCGTAAATTATAAATTACACTCCTAAAGTTTGAAGGTAATTGGATTTTATACCTTAAAATTTTAAAATTTAGATTTTACCCCTTGAAGTTTGGTTTTGGATTTTACACCATGATATTTCAAAATTTGGATTTTACTCCTCATATTTTAGAAGTGTTTGGATTTTATTCCCTAAAGTTTTGGGATATTCGAATTTTACACCCGAAAGTTTTAGAATTTGGGGGTATAAAATCCAAAAAACTCTAAATTTTAGGGGGAAAAATTCAAGTTTTGAAACATTAGGGTGTAAAATCCAAACACCCTAAACTTTTGGAGGTAAAATCTAAATTATATAATTTTAGAGTGTAAAATCCAATCACCTCCAAACTTTAAGTGTATAATTTGCAATTTACTCTAAAATTTAATCGATAAATTATGAAGCACTCATATCATTTTCATGCACTTTTATCTTATTGTAAGTTCACAATTATTAATTTAGAGATCTTCTTTGTTTTCTCATCTCTATTACCTCTCAGAAGTATGTTACTAATAAAATCTAATTGATAAATTATGAGGCACACATATCATTGTCATGCACTTTTATCTTATTGTAAGTTCACTTTTTTTATATTTTGATTTAGAGATCTTGTTTGTTTTCTCATCTATATTAAATAAATCATGGTTCATTGAATTATTTGTGCTGATAAGGTCAGTTTTCAACCCACTATATATTAAAGGATTGGCTGATAGAAAAGGACCCCATGATTATGAGCTCACTTTAATAATTTAAAAGAAACATACTTTAGGACTTTTGTGATTTAAAGAGCTGAAAAGGCTTTACGCCCTGAAGACATTTAAATTGAAACGTACTAGACATAATTTGGGCAAAGCAAACTCTACAACTGTTTTTTTTTTTTTTTTTTTTTTTTTTTTGTTGTTGTTGTTGTTGTTGCAAATATACTATTTAAACGAAAATTATTGAATACTTGGGAGTATAATAAATGCGTACTTTCCCCTCTTATATGAATTGGAGGTCCCACCATGAATTAATTAGAGGGACTTACAATTATGTGGGCCCGTTAGAGAAAAATTAGTGAATATTTGGAAGTATCATAAATGCGTACTTTTCACTCTCACATGAATTGAAAGTTCTACCATGAATTTAATTAGATAGACTCACAATTATATGAAAATGGGAGAGTATACATTTATAGTACTCTGAGAATATTCTATAATTATTCTTACTTAAGAGGACCTTCATTAGCAAGAAATGAAGTGTATTAATCCAAAACATATAATGGAGTTATTAGAATTTGGATAGACCTTGTCTATCTCTCCAAACATTAGAAATAGAGCGTATTTTGATACTGTGGCAGAACAAGGGACGTCCCATGGTACTGTAATAAGGCCTGTCAATGATCTTCTAGGCCTTTAGTTTAAGGTTCTATTAACGGGTGCTTAAGGCATTTGGTAATAGACAATTTTAAAAAAGTTTTGATACCGTTTTTATGAAAAATATATAAATATTTCAAAAAAGTCAATTATTTTTTTTTTTTCTATAAAAAATTTCTAGAAACATTTTCTAAACCTATATCTTTTGTGTATCCGTCAAATTTTCCCATTGTTAATATTATTCATAAGTAACTAAATAGTTCGAACTATGAAAATTTTAAAAACAAAACTGATCTTTATGCTTTGCTATGCTATGAGAAAACAGGAGGATCTATATCTCATGGATCTTATGGGAGTCAACAGCTACCGTTTCTCCATATCATGGGCAAGAATTCTACCCAGTAAGTTTTTCATTTTTTTTTTTAAGGGAAAGACCTTCTAACTTGATTAAAGGAGTGGTCTTTTTGTTAAACTATTGATCGTCCCAAAAGTTTCGGTAATTTAAGATTTTGGAATAATCAGTAATTTAATATAATATCAAAGCATGAGATCTTGAGTTTGATCATTGTTTCCTCCACACACTACCTCTAATTTAAAATCTCATGTGTTGAGTCTCACTTATTAAAATAGAGTTTGAGCTCACGTGTAAGAAGGTGTTTTAGAATTATATGTTTAAATAATTAAATTTATCATTTCATAATAATTTATACTTTTTGAATAATTGATAATTTAACACTTTTTATCTCTCACACCTACCTTTTCTTCAAACCAGAGGGAAGATTTGGAAAAGTGAATAGAGCTGGCATTGATCATTATAACAACTTCATAAACGCTCTTCTGCATAAAGGTCACTTCAACTTCCACAATTTGTATTTTCATCCAAGTCATTTTCGCTTTATAATCTACTCTCGCAATTTTCACAAATGTGATCACTTGTGAATACACCCACACATTGTGACATAGGTAAACAAAATTTTCACTTACAAAATAAGAAAACATATATTTCCTGATTTCCCTATTAATTTTCATATTCTGGTTTCAGGGATCCAACCCTTCGCGACATTGACTCATTATGACATTCCTCAGGAGCTTGAAGACAAATATGGAGCTTGGCTGAGTTCCAAAGTGCAGTAAGTGGCAGCACTCTCTTACTGCAGTCCTGAAACGGTTTACTTAGGCTATCTGTGCCTTAATTAATATGAGATTGACTACCTCTTATATGGAATAAAATCATTTGTTCAGGGAGGATTTCAAATATTATGCAGATATATGTTTTAGATTCTTTGGGGACCGGGTTAAGTACTGGTCCACTTTAAATGAGCCCAATGTAGTAGCGATTCGCGGTTACAGGTCAGGGATTTACCCACCATGTCACTGCTCCTGGCCATTTGGAAATTGTAGCAGTGGAGATTCAGAGAAAGAGCCTTTTATTGTGGCTCATAACATGATCCTATCCCACGCTGCTGCTGTCGGTATTTATAGAACCAAATACCAGGTAAATCAGTCAATGTCTTCTAAGTCCTTGATGCAACACTCTTTTGGAGATATAATGAATGAAACAATAAAGCAGTTTTTTTCTTTACTGAAATGCTTCTTACTCAACATCCAGAAAAAACAAGGAGGTAGCATTGGAATTGTTATGAATGCTATGTGGTATGAACCTATTAGTGACTCCTGGGAAGATAAGTTAGCAGCTGAGAGGGGTCAATCTTTCTACATGAACTGGTTAATAAATCATCATTAAATGATCCACAATTTAAAAACTTGTTGACATTGATTTCTTTTGAACTCTGCATTCATAACAGAGGCACTGCTCTGACTTAATCTAGAAATTCAATGCAGGTTCTTAGACCCAATTATACGTGGTAAATATCCAATAGAGATGCAAGAAATTCTTCAATCTGACTTGCCTATGTTTTCAAAACATGATTTGGAGTTGCTGAAGAATAATTAGACTTCATTGGCATCAATCAGTACACCAGCTTTTATATAAAAGACTGTATATTTTCTCCGTGTGAACCTGGACCAGGAGCTTCGAGAACAGAAGGTTTTGCCTTACGAACAGCTAAAAAGAACAACATCTTCATTGGAGAACCAGTATGAATATATAATCTCACTCTTCGAAATTACCACAGCTATGCATTTTGCTAAATTACTAAGTCTCCATATTGATGCAGACGGCAGTTGACTGGCTATTTGTCTATCCTCAAGGAATGGAAAAGATGGTGACATATATAAAAGAGAGATATAACAACATTCCATTGTTTATAACAGAAAATGGTAAGTGTAAAATTAAGCTTTTATAGTCTCTAATAAATATTGGCTCTATGTGTTTAAAAAGTTCTTATATAATTCTAGCGTACCTAATAGGGTTTTGTGAGAAGGAGAATCCCCATTCCACCATGGAAAATTCAATTCATGATATCAAGAGAGTGGAGTACATGAGCAGATACTTAGATGCTCTAGCAACAGCAATGAGGTACTAGAAGATGAAGCCATCATTGGCACTAAACGTTTTACATATGTTTATGCTTTGTATTCTATCTTGTTTTGAAAAACAACTAGGAAGTACTCACTGTTAAGGAATCTTATACTGTTTAGATGGGTTTATCAGTTTATGTACTATTTTAGCCTCTCCACTATATAGCTTAAGCTGTTAAAAGAGGCGTAACCTGCAACAATTTTGTATATTTTCCTGTGTGGTATTTTCTGACAAATTGTGAGATTTTCCCCTGTCAGAAAATATAAAGTACGGAGCTGATACCATGATAAAGTGTTTGGGAAAATATAAAGGATAAAAAGACAATAAGAAAAAGAGAGACAATGCAAGGAATTCATGTGGTATGGCCTTAGGGACCTACATCCACAAGAGAAAGACAAAACATATTAGAAAAAGATGAGACATGGTTTCTATATCACGTTAGAAAAGATAAAATATGGTGCTGATACAATGTTAAAGCGTTTGGGAAAATATAAAATAAGAAAAATAAATATTATCATAGAGAGATAAGATAAAGAAAGAGAAAGTAGGGAATTAATATAGTTTGGCCTTAAAGACCTACATCCTAGGAGAAAACACTTAATGGTTGCATCTTTACCATATGAACGGTATATTACAATGAACTTATAGTAGCTTGTTAAGTATTTATGGTAGGCTAAAACTAGACAAACCACACTTTAAACTAGGGTAGAACTTTTTGCAATTTAACTAGGATTTATTTGCTTGAACTCCAAGTAGAATTGAACAATAGATTTGAGTCTAGTCAACCCGATATCTTTAACATTTCTAATGAGATGTTTCAAGGCTAGCTGATTTGTGTTTAACTTGGTAATATTATCAGGAAAGGAGCAGATGTGAGAGGGTATTTTGCATGGTCCTTGCTTGACAACTTTGAGTGGCTAGATGGAGATACCATTAGGTTTGGGCTTCATTATGTTGATTTTGCCACTCTCAAGAGAACTAGAAGACTATCAGCGACTTGGTACAAAGATTTCATTGCTACCCATAAGGCACACAATTTTAGTGCTGATGGGGCACCTCAAGAGCAACTACTTACAAGAAATTAAAGCTGAACGCCACCTCAAACAAGCTGTGTCAGAATTTTGTGTCTCTAGCACATTAGTCTTTCCGTATTGCTTGCCTATTCCTTTCTGGTGCAATTGCTATTACTTCGGTGCTTGCTAGTTTGTAAATTTTCTGCTTTTAAGTGAACCTTGCATGTACAACCAATGTGTAAATATCTTAATATATTTCTATTCCATCACGAGTAGTTGTAACTCCCAATAGAAACCCAAGCCTCTCCTTCACACATAATGCTTAAAAAGGGCAAAATATCGTCATAAAAACACTTAGTCCTCAATAGATATAAATCAAGCATACTTTATGTTTAATTTAACCACAAAAATTGTTGGAGGGAATTTGCCATTGAATATGCTTTAGCAACTATTTCTTTAGTTAGCATGTTTTTGAAACATTTTAGCAAATGAGCATCTTAAGTCTTAGAGGCTTGAGTTCAGTAAAAAAACTTGAGTCTCTCAGACTTGAGTTCTATAGAGCATACAAAGAAAGACGAAAGAAGTAGACTAAGAAGCACACTCAAGGTTTAGAGAGACTTGAGTTCTTCCACTTGACTTGGGTTTCAGAGCCTCAAGATGCTAGTTTGCAAAATAATTTTTCAAACTTAACAACTAACTAAATTGTTCCAAAAATAATGTTAAATGACAAATTTCGTTAACATTGTTGTCCCACCTTTAGATTCCGACCATATCTAACCAGAAAGATTGAGAATTTCACTTCTTGCTACTTGATGGGATTGAACCCTTTGTTAGGGACATATTTTATGTAATTGGCAAATTCTTTAACAAAATGCACTTTACTTGTAATTGAGTAGATCTAGGATGAGTTTAGGACTTCAAGAAAGATGGTGTTTAAGTCAAGTATTAAAGCCATGAAGATCTGACCAAGAAACAAGTGAAGAAAAGCTGTTCATTAAAGCTCGAAAGTAATCTTGATAGAAGGACTTCTATCGAGAATTAAAGTCGAAGCTCGACAGAAGCTCGACATAAGCTGCTGTTGATACTTACGAAATCAAAATTTCCAGATCTGATTTTCGGGCCAAGTTTATGTATTTGTATAGGGTTTTTTTTCTCACAAACCTAGACATATATAAGGCTCATTTTAAAGGCCATTACATAAAATAATGTGAAGAGAATACATGTAGAAAGTACCCTAGTTCATTATTCTCTCTAAAGAAGCTACTGCGTCTTTACACCAAGGGTTTTGTGACCAAGGAGCATCTTGATCTTCATTGTTGAGAAATTGAAGAACTTTGCAGCCAACAATCTTCTTTAAGTTGGTGAGTTAGTGACGTACTGAGATCCATGCATCATTGGTTAGTCACGTACTGAAATTCATGCATTGAACGGAAAGATTGCGGCTACAATATAAGTCCGGTTGGGTGTTAGGATAAGGGTTCAATTGTAGGTTGGTATTTTGGGATAAACTAAAGGATTTGGTAAGATTCCTTATACTTGTAATCGCTTGTGATTGATAATAGTGGATTCTTGGAAGTGGTAACCTTAAAATTACCTGGTGGGGTTTTGTTTCGGTTGTTTTCCCCATTTGTAAACAAATGACCCGTGTCAAATTTATTTTCCACTGTATTTGGATAATTTGGTGATTTGTTTGGTTGCCACGCTATTGCATAAAATTTGATCTAATTAATTAACTTGGGTAATTATTAATTAATTAATTGCAAATGGTTAAATCATTTTAACCCAACACCCTTCCCATTATTTAATTCAACTCATCGTTTTAATATTTTATATAATTTTACTTAATTTTAACTTCTCTATAATAGGATTTTCATTATTCTCCTCCACAATAATCTTGATTTTAGGATCTTCTTTCATAACAAGGCCTTCATTAATTTCTTCAAAAATTTCTATATTTTGTTCTTTGACTTCTACATAATCTTCAAGAACAATATTTTTTTCAACATGCAGTTCTTTCTTTAATGGTGGAATATTTGACTCTTCAAAATAATTCAAATATGAACTTCTTGGCTAGTAATAATCTTGTTTTGTATACGAAAAAAGTTCTTCACAATCCAAAGGACAAAAGTTGATAGCAAGCATCTTTTTCATCCTTGGCCATGAATGAATTTTCCCTTTACCTCGTCTAATTCTATTAGACTGTATTCATTCCCACCAACATAAGGCATACTCACTAAAATTTATACAAAGCAAGTTTAACTTTTCTTTCATAATAAATATTCTCAAAGTCAAATAAATCATTTTTTTTTAGAAGGAATAAATCATCTAGATCAAGTAACCAATCAAGAAGGTCTTCCCACGAAATACTTGCGAAATGTTTTGTTTGGCAAAATGTCATGTTTTGTTTTACCAAGTCTTTACCTATACTATATATACCCTCATTACTCACATATTGTAAGGAGTGTTTTTCATAGAGAAAACCCTAGAAAATACATTTGAGAGTAAGAGATTGTTATACCCACAATCATCTACACATTTTCTTGTGATTTTCCTTTATTCCTACCTTTTCATCTCTAAATCCTTGAGAGGTTGATAGCCCATTCATTTACCACACCTAATTTGAGTGTTAAGTGAGATTTTGGTGTCGCTGGAAAGCATTGGAAGGAGTCATGTATTGGTAGATGCAATCAGGCTGAATTGCAGGATTTGGGAAAGTTAAAGAAGACAAAGTTCTAAAAAGCCAGTTGGTAGCAGGAGTTTGGAGGGCTCAAATACATTGGGTAGACTAGGCTTGAAAGATCTTTTGTTATTGATGTGTACTCTAACTTTATATTCTAGTGGATCGATTTCGACTTGGAGAGTCGCGAAGAGGTTTTTCGCTGAGTTCTTTGATTTCCTCTTCTATAACACGTCTCGGTATTATCTTGTGTCTGCATCTTTCTTCCCTACTCTTTAAGCTTTTATTTTATTTTTGATAATTGATGAATATGGCTTAAGGTAGTATTATCGGTTATTTACGCTCATTTACTTTTATTCCGCACTTAGTTTAAGTTAAACTAAAAATAATCTAGCCATTTTTGGGTCTAAACAAGCTTTTGTGTTTTCACACAAATCCGAGCTTTTATATATAATGTCTAATAGTTTAGAAAAGTTTATTCTCATTCTTTACAATAGTCTAGTACTCTCTTTTTGATACCTATATTACCTAGTTGTAAAAGAGGGTACTGTTTTTGAATTTAGAGTTTCTTATCTTACATAGTAGTGCATACTAGTAACTTCTCGGAAAGTGTGGTAGAGCTATTGTATTTTGGGATGGCATGCCTAAAAGGTAAGTTGCATCAGTTGCTAAGCAACAAAAAGTATTATTAATAGCAACAAAAGGTATTGCGAAGCACCATATTCTTAATTTTCTCTCTATTTTGAGGTGATGTACAACTTTTGTAAAAGTACTATTACTTAATGCATAACTTTGTAATTATAACTTTCAATTTTATTTACTAATTTAAGTTATAGGAAGAAAAGAAGTGGAGCATCAGCTGCTTTTAAAGAGGGGAATCCAACAATCCTATGGCCAAATAAGAATATTGTTGAGTGAGTTGCAGAGTGGAGAATTAAATTCTTTTTAAGTGGGGAATCGGCAACCCTTTATGGAAAATAGAATAATCGATTTTCAATTTGCTTTATATTACATTTTTGCAGTGAAAAATATGCGTAACAATTAGAATTAAGCATTGTGACATGTTTTCACGCTAGACTTCAAAAAGATTAATCAAATTTTAATTAGAATTCCTCCTAATCAATAATGCTTCTAGATCGACCTGATATTTATTTGATATAATACTCAATACACACTCACGCAGGCCCTCTTATTTATATCAAATACAATATCAATCTAGATAGTATGCCGTATCACATTAAATTTGTAAGATTTATGCATATATGCCCGGTTGGTAGAGTTTTTCAAATGGAACATATTCAAAATATTTTTTTTTCCTTTTTTTTATAATTTATTTCACTTTTTCAGACAACCCCATTTTTAAGAAGATGAAAAATAAGTTGTACCAAACTTACATATCTACTTGTTTTCACTTGATAAAGTACTCAGAAATGGTTGTCTCATGTCTGAAATTATTGGTTAAAAAACGAAAGAATAGCCTTCCATTACATAACCAAATAGACTTTCATGAAAGTATAATGAAATAAAGGGAAAAAAAAAATGTTGGACCTAGGTGGATTACCTACAAAAAAATCCATCTCTCTCTCTCTGTCTCACACATATACTCCTCCTAGTAGTGCATGCATATGCACTGATCAACCATTCCATTTGGTCATAGCATTAGTCCAGCAGGGGATTTCTCGGCCATATGGGAATTCTAATACTACTTCAAAAGGTTTTTTTTTTCTGTTAGAGATGTTCCTATTACCTCTCTTAATATTATGTGATCTCCAAGTTCTTAAGAGCATGGTTCAATCTCCATTTTTCACAAACTTTCTCTTTGGCACTGCCTCCTCTTCTTATCAGGTTTTCCTTTAAAACTGCTAAATAACAATACTCTCTTTGGCCAATATTTTTAGACATCTTAATTTCTCCAAGTCATGCATACTATTACCACTGAAAAAACAAACTTCATAAATTGCAATTGGGATGTTTACACTCACAAACCAGGTGATACGACGTCTCATTTTATCTCAAGTATGCTAATATGTTGTCCAAAGTATATTCAGACTAATTCAGTATGAATTTAGGAAAATGCTAAATTTATTATCAATTTTACTATCAAAATACTTATAAACCGGACATAGCAATGAATATAATTAGTACCACATCAACAAAATTATAAGTTCTGGAATTAATTGTAAAACTTATATAATAAAATTGCATGCACCCTAAATCATAACTGATGAATTTAATCTCACTTGCAATAATATGCATGTAACTCATTAATATTCTTGTAGAATTAATATTTTGCATGTAATATTGTGAGGTGGTAGGCTAATTTGAGAATGTTGTGAAATTTTTGTCTGTGAAGTTTTGTTACATTCCTAACTTCATTGATTAAAAGATAACAATTCTTTTACTATTCAAGTAATAAACTATAAATCATCATACAAATAATACTTACTCTTTACAAAGATGTTATCCACTTTATTTTTGTTTTTCTTATTTGTATATTCCATTTAAGGATGACATTGGAATAGGATAGACTGATAGAGCCATATCATGGATGGCTCGTCCCTTTTCAAGACAAGTGGGATAGGTTAGGGTAGGAAAATGATGGGATGAAAGTATTTTGCCATCTTTAATAAGTTGTTCGTCCTCTCTTGGTGGAGGTTTATGATACGATGGAACGAGGCTAGTAAAATCAGTTGCTCGTCCTCTCTTGGTGGAGGTGGTATTATATGCACAGCAAGCTAGGCAAAATAGGATGCTACATTTTGTTGTCCCTAATTCCATTTCAATAAGAGATTAAGAGGTTAATCTGGAATTTTTAATTGCAGGCAACATAATTGATGGAAGCAACGGAGATGTTGCTGTGGATCATTATCATCTTTATCCGGTATGACCTTTGTTTCTTTTCTTCCCCTTCAGTTTTTTATAATTTCATAATGCATGATCTATATTGATCTTGAAAAAAAAAAAAAAATTGAATGGTCCATGCATAATATTTGCTAGAAATTAGAATAATTATAGTCAGGACTCAGGAGCTGCCCATTACATAATAAGCACGAAGGGTTGAGAAATTTTTTTTTTATTTTCTTCCAAAATTTTACAAAAGCCACTTTTTGAAAAAGCTATGCCAATTACAAAATAAATCCTACAATATGAGGTTGAAGTGATTTTCGTAAATACCATGACCTGATATATGCACTAAACCAACGTGAGTTAGATTAATTACCGACAAAGTTTAATGATTTGGAAAAGATCCATTCCAATTATGACCTTAAATTCCCTCTAATTTTAGTCCAACATGCAACCCATGATATTTATCTGATTTTTAATGCTATATATCTTACGTCTAATAAAAATTAGAGGAGATTGCAGGATTCAATGGGAAGAGATCTTATCATGTATGTCGCAAGGAGATGTCTTTATATAGTGCAAGTAAATTAAATTATGTGATGTTGTCATTTATAGAAATTTTAAGGTAAATTGCTGACAACAGGAAGACATAAATCTAATGGCTTCCCTAGGAGTGAACAGCTATCGGTTCTCAATTTCATGGGCAAGAATTTTACCTAGTAAGATTTTTTTGTTGGCATGTATGTAACATAATTTGTGCTTGGAACTTTTGCAAGTAAACATGAAAAATTCTCCAAATTTTCTCATAAGGGAAATTGGGAGACGTCATTTGGATAGCATTAACTTCTACAATAAGCTTACTGATGGTCTCCTACACAAAGGTTTACTTCCATCTCAATTAGATTTTAGCATATTAAAGACAGACTGATTACACCAAGTTATTTGTATACTAAATTCAGGTGAATAAACACCACTGTGAAGCTGCACATAAAATTATCACTTTAACATTGTATTATGCATGTCTCTATTTCTTAATTGTGCAATCTACAGGAATCCAACCATTTGTAACGTTGACCCATTTTGATATTCCTCAAGAACTTGAGGAGAAGTATGGAGGTTGGCTCAGTCCCAAATCACAGTAAGCAAACCAGATATCAATAGCCTATGTAATTTTATAGAAGATATAGGTAGATTTTTATTTAATAGAAGAATCACAAATTTTACAAATGGGGTTCTAGTTCTATGTTTTGTGTATCTTTGACTATGCTATGCATTACACAGTATTCCTAGCTAGAGACAAATTTTCAAAAACTTGTTAAGATGAAAAATTGTTATTGGAAGAACATCACCGTCGCATGACTCATAAATCACTACTAACGCAAGTTTTAACATGCACCAATTAAGACAAGTAACATCAACAGTTTTTATATCACTAGATTTTTTGATACGGAGCGTTGTAACATGCTACACACCATTTTCCAGGGAAGAATTTGGATATTTTGCTGAAATCGTTTTAAGTTCTTCGGAGATCGGGTCAGGTACTGGGCCACCTTCAATGAGCCAAATTGCCAAGTGACAATGGGGTATCGTACAGGTGAATTCCCACCGTCTCGTTGCTCAAGTCCCTTTGGAAATTGTACTCATGGGGATTCAGAGAGGGAGCCCTTTGTAGCAGCCCATAATATTATTCTAGCACATGCAGCTGCTGTTCAATTTATAGAACTAAATACCAGGTACTAACATTATTGAATAACTAGGACAATTTCTAAGGGACAATGACCAAATCAAAACTCAGGCCAGTCTTTCTACTCACATTTATTTTAACAATTCAATAGTACAATGGGGAAGGGTTTTTGAACTCTAATTCTCCTCATAAAGAAGAACAAACTATTCCATTTAATTACAACATTCTTAACTATGTATTTTGGTATGAACTATTGAAGCATACTATATATAGAGGGGGATGATGATGATACAAAAAACGGAGTAGTTAAATGTCAAAATACAAAACACTTAAGAAAGACATTGTATGCTTGCTAACTAGATCAATGAACATCCAGAAAGAACAAGAAGGTAGCATTGGGATTGTCTTACATGCCGCCTGGTTTGAACCCATTAGCAACTCCACACCAGACAAGTTGGCAGCTGAAAGAGCCCAAACCTTCTTTTTGAACTGGTAAATATCCATTTGTCAATCATCAATATTTTTATGTGAGTGGTGTTAAGAAACTACAATTTTCATCGTATAAACCTTACAGATTGACGTGTCATCAATCAGAAAAATGTAATCTTCACTTTTTGTTTTTTTCTGAGACCATTTAGTCATTTATTTATTATGTTACTGAAGTGACACCAATCACATTTATTATAACATCAGTTTGTAAGACTTTTATAGTAAAATTGACAATGGATTTCACATTTTATGTGTCAAATAGGCACAAACATACAAATGTGGTTGGCATATCATGAATCTTGAATCAAGTTTAATGCAGGTTCTTGGACCCAATAATATTCAGAAAATATCCAGCAGAGATGAAAGAAATTCTAGGATCTATCTTGCCAGACTTTTCAAGCAATGACAGGGAAATACTAAAGAATGGATTGGATTTTATTGGCATCAACCAGTACACCAGTTTCTATGTCCAAGACTGCATCTCCTCCATATGTGAACCTGGACCAGGGGTGACCAAGACAGAAGGTTATTACCGACAAAGTTCACATAAAGATGGCATGCACATTGGAGAACCTGTAAGAAACTTCAACTTTATAACAAGAGTGATGTTAGGGATACCGTAAACTTTACATAAGCCATACAAACTAATCTGTCAGTCAGTGGTGAAGTGAGAATTTTTTTTTATTTTTTTTATTTTTCTGGCAGGTCAATAAGTAAAAAGAAACCCTACGTGATAACTCCAAGTGGTTTTCTATTAGTGCAAAGCTATGAAGCACGGACGAGGCATCAGAGGTGCCGCACCGGCTTCCGACGCGGCATGTAGCGAGTGACATCGGTGCCCACGCGTCGGTGCCGTGTCGGAATTTTTTTTTTTTTTTTTTTTTCGTTTCCAGATTCACGCTGACTCGCTCTGATTTGGCTTCAAATCACACCGAACTGGGCCGATTCAGGCCAAATCAATTTGTATCGGCCAAATATCGGTGTGTTTCAGCCGGAAAAGGAAATCAGCCGGTAAGGGAAAAAAATTAAAAAAAAAAAAAAAAACTTAAACTAAAAATACCGTTGGATAGCCGCTGTCGCTATCACAAGATACCGGTGGCCTTAACCCCTTTCTTCTTCTTTGCTTCTTCATTTTCTTCTTCCTTTTTTCGCCAGAGCCCCTACCTTATGTTTTGTGTTCTATTTCTTTTTTTGACAAGTTTTGTTTTTGTGTCTTTTTTATTTATTTTTTTTTTCTACAGTAAAACGATAGGATATAATAATGCCTTTGTTAGCCACTTAAGGCTTTATCTTGTTTTTTTTTTGCCTCTCTAGCCAACATGTGAGCCAGCCATATCTTCTTCTTTTTTTTTTTTTTCTTTTTTTTTTTTATGGGAAGAAGTTACACCTATTTTAATACCTGACACATATATCATTTATTTTGTTTTTGGACTGATCAAATACGTGAGTTACTAAGTCACATCTTTTTTATTTATTTATGGGAAGCCTCATCTATTTTAATACCTTTGTCAATAATTCAAGTGTCAAGTGTCAAAAACTTTTGTGTACTTATTACTATCTATCTATCTATTTATTATTATTATTATATGAGTTTTCTATTATTATTATATAAAAAAGCATGCTTAGCAATATATAAAATATATAAATAAAAATATTTTAATTGCCGCACCCCGCCGCACCTGCACCTTATTTTTTCAAAAATTGCTGAGTCTCGCACCTGCACCCGAATCTGGAAATGCACCTGTGCCTCATAGCTGCAAAGTCCAAGTAGGCCTAGGTGCTTACCCTAGATCATCCATATTTAGTTTTCCTATTACAGAGCCCTGGTTTGTCCTGCATCTCTTTGTCAATCATTGCTGAAGCATTTTGATTGTACAGACTGATTTGGAATGGCTAAATGTTTACCCACTGGGAATGGAGAAAATGGTTATCTATGTAATGGACAGATACAATAACATACCCATGTTCATAACAGAAAATGGTAAGCAAAAGGCTAATAATCTCCTTGATGGTTTCTGCATATTTTTAAACTTTTACAGAAATTTATGTCACGGATCTTGTAGGGTATGGCGAGGAGGACAACCCAATTATCACTGTAGAAGAGTTTCAACATGATGTTAAAAGAGTAGAGTACATGGACCGCTACTTAGATGCACTCTTGAGAGCAGCAAGGTAAGAATATAGCCATAATATTAGGCATTTTTTTCAACTTATATTATCAATAAACTAGCACTATCTTACAAATCTAGGTTTAAATACAACCTATGCTCAGCATCCCATAGAGCAAAAGAGGAAGGCGCTACATTAATGACCTTTGATCTGTTCTGTCCCCTTCCCATCAATGCTAATTAGTCTGCACAATAATTTCATTGATCTTAACAAAATTATGGTGCACTACCACAAAAGAGGTCAAAGTACTTTTTCAATATTTCTACTTTGACTTGAAATGGTATTGTCCCGGTCAAGTGTTACACTTAGGAGAGGCAATCAGATTAATCCTTAGCAATTACGTTCTGATTTAAACTGAGATGTACTTCAGATAGGCAATATATAATTTCATAACAATGTTCCATTACTAGACGAGTATCTAAGACAATCAAATTCTTATGCTTCTATCTCTCTTTGTGATCAGGAAAGGAGCAGATGTGAGGGGTTACTTTACCTGGTCCTTGCTTGACAACTTTGAGTGGAATTTTGGATCTACAATAAGGTTCGGACTCCACCATGTTGATTATACCACGCTGAAGATAAGAGGACCCCAAAATTATCAGCAAGTTGGTACAAACAGTTCATTGCAAAGCATACGATCAATCCTATAAAATCAAAGAGTGATCAGAAACAGCTCCAGCATTAATTAAATATCTTATTTCTCAATGTTTTGATACCAAAAAAAAAGAAAAGTGAAAAACATGACCATATGTCATTCACCGGGAGGGAAAAAAAAAGTTTGCTGTTTACTAGCATATAGCCAAAACATTCTCTACATCCTTCACTTTGAAAACACATGTACAAGCTTGTTTGGCTGAAGTTGTTTTAGTTGTTTCAAAAATTAAGTTTGTAGACCACATAAAGTGCATATCAATGATGGGATGGATGATTGTTTTTGCATGTTTCTACTATGTGCTCAGCGATTTTGAGGATCGTCACTACATTTAACTCTCTTCCATTTGTCCACCCTGCATGTTAGTTCCCTTTCTCTACTCTCTATTGCTATAATGCGTATTCTAAAATACCATGAGAATACAATAGGTATATGTGCGTGTGTGTGTGTGTGTGTGTGTGTGTGGTGTGTATATATAAATGTCCCTTTTTAAAGTAAGGAGATCTTAAAATGTGATGCATATTCATAGTAAAGAATGCAATGATGTGGGTGAACTTGAAATTCATGGAAAGGATGGAAATGCAATTCATGCAGAAGGTGCAAATCACACAAACTACGATTTTCACAAGATGAGGGTTAATTAGGGCATAATGTGGGGCTGTCGTGTTGATTTTGGGTGTCCTTTGCGAGGAACACTAAGCCAGGATGGATGTGAAAATTCTCAATGAGAAAAGAGGTATTGGGTATGTTAAAAAAAGTGAACATCTATATATGTCATTGAAATGACAACCAAACTATGCAGCTCTAGTACTACAGTAAGTAATTTTACTAAACATCAATTGATTTGAGGCACAATTTTGGTGAGGTCAGATCCAGTACAATTGAGAATTATCGCGCCAGCAGGTTTGTCTAAAACCACATAGCACTCAGTCAGCTATAATTCTTGATTTCCAGTCAATAGCATAGCACCTGATTAAAATTCAAATTTAACAAGCACCATGCTGGTAAAAATGTAAATAAACTCTATCAAACATTATGTTTTACATTGTGAAGGGTTGGGTGTACATGCACTTGTAAGTATGTTCAGCTTCAATAAACTGGTCTACATGAGTTATCCTAAAAGTTTTCGGTGCTTCTCATATTGTTTCCTCTGATAGAAGCTCTATTTCTTAGTACCAACGTAGCTGTAACTTCTTCAATAATCCTAATTTGCTCAGAAGTTGCACATGGAGGAGGCTTTGGACATACGATGGCATAAAATATAGCTCCTAGTTGGATGAGACCTGCAGCAAACTCTTAAACAATGAAATTTTGTATTTATCACTTCATCCTGAAAAATTCTAGCAGAATGAAAGATCATACAGCATACCAACAATTCTAGACTGATGAGAAGAAAGAGCAGCACTCACAGAAGAGGAAGATCCAGAGCTATACCGATATATTCTAGACCAGGCCCTTCTAAGACAACCCAGTATTCAACTCTTGGTGGGCCACTGTGCAGGAGAAATGGAAGCAAGCAACAATATTCAGTGTAGCTTTCACAAAAAAATTTAGTCTTAGAGTCAGCAAAGCCTATGAACAGGCACTCCTTAGTAATTCAAAAAAACTTCTTTTTAAAATAATTATAAAAAAAATGAATCAGCAAGAATTTTTATTACAAACACACAGGTCTAGCAGACCATAAAATCAAGTGATAATAGCATACAACTCTGCGCACTCCAATTCAAAACACAATAGCTCAGCGCAGGCAAAAAGTACAGTTCCTAAGAACAACAACAAATTCTCACAGTATGATGGCATCCCTGCACTTTACTAGACCTGCCACAGACCTGCAATGATGCATACTTTTACTTCCCAAACTGAAGGCAAAAATCCTGTGTACAACCAATTAGAGACTAAACTCTGCTGTATATGTCACCTGGGCCACAGCAAACAACTAAGCTCTGCTAGCAAGAGATCCCTTGTACAAACTCAGGCTTACACACCTAGCATTATCCAAGCTGCAGTCCTAGCATAGCCAGATATTTGATATTGCGTATCAGCTCTTAATATGCTAGGGTTGATGCCCCAATTCCTGCCAAAGGGTTGAAGTCCATCAAGAAAAACATACTATCTCACTCGCATTCAACAAAAGAGCTGCATTATTTGAATTCAACTATAGGTCCCTGTCCTATCAAAAAAAAAAAAAAACTACAGGTCCCTGATTTCCTGCACTATTAGTTCCCACTATTTGTCAGCATCCAAAAGCAAAGCACATGTCTGAGGAATTTCCAGGCATCTTGGACCCAAGTTGCAAAAATCCAGTCAAAATTGAGTTCCATGAAACATGGTCCTTCGATTCCATGGTGTCAAAAATGAGCAATGCATCTTCCATGCATCTATTCTTAGACTTGAGATACATAGACATTAATGCATTAGATATTGTACTGATTTTTCCAATCCCCTTTTTATTACCAATCCATGCAAGGATTTCCCATGGTTTATATGTGCTTTATCAAAACAGGCACTAATGACACTAGTGTAAGTATAGACGTCTAGTTCAAGTCCAAATCCTTGCCTATCCATGAAGAGTATAAATGCAATTGCTTCTTTATTGTGTACACAGTAAGTAGCAAGCAAGGAATTCCATGTCACCAATCTCGGGAATGAACAGCACCATGAATCACTTTTTTGGCATCTTCTATAGATCCACACTCTGAATATGAAGTGATTAAGGCATTGCGCACAGTGTTAGGAAATACCAGCCCATGTTTTACAATGAATTTGCATCGTTCACTTGTAAAACTCAGCATCATCAAGCAACGTCAAATGCGGAGCAAATGTGCCATCATCAATTTTGACAACCTCCCACTCCATACATTCTAACAATCACCCACTTGAACAAATAGACAGAATTACGCTCTGGTAAGCTCTGAAACACCACACATACATCCTCAACTCTCTCACATATGTCCAGAATAAAGCACTACAGGAATAAACATTTTCAACATAATCCATCTTGACAATCATGGAATGCACTTGTTGCCCAAGATGAAGCTGATAAGAACAAGTAACTCTCTTAATTATGCTTCCAAAAGTATACCCATCAAAATCATCAAGCCCATATTTGTTCATGATTCTTAGAATCTTCCACGGAGTCTTGAAGTTCCCACTGTTTACATACCAGCTATCATTGTATTCCAAGAGACAGTGTCTCTCAGAGGCATTTCCTCGAACAGTTTGTGAGCAATACAACTCTGCCTCGACGTCTATGCACAACAATATGTCCTCGTAAACTTGTTACCGTTTACTTGCTGCACACAAAATTATCACTTTAACAGTGTATTATGCATGTCTGTATTTCTTAATTGCGAAATCTACAGGAATCCAACCATTTTGTATCACAATATTTTTTTGGGAGTAATTGTAGTAAGCCCATATATAGTATGGACGGAGCTAAAACTTGGTGTTAGAGGGACAACTTTGCTGTTAATTGTGTGTGGTGGTTTCAGCTTCTATCTCTGCTATGGTCGGCAAGGGTTTTCTTTTATTATTATTAAACCCACATATAGTATGGATGGAGCTAAAACTTGGAGTTAGAGAGGGCAGCTTCCCTGTTGATTGCGTGTGGTGGCTTCGGCTCCAGTTCTGCCGTGGCTGGCAAAGGTTTTATTTTATTATTGTTATTATTGTTATTATTATTATTATGTGTGTGAGTGTGTAGAGTGCGTTGTTTGATTTTGTTAAATTCTTGTAATTGTTGTTAGGATTTTTGAAGATAGGTTTATTGCAATTACTCTTTTTTTTTTTTTTTTTTAGAGAAATGTTAACAGATGTTGTGAGGGCATTTATTAGTAGATTATTTCAAGAAAGTTTTATTAATATATATATATATATATATATATATATATATATATATATTGACATGCTTTTCTAATTCCCATAAAAGCAGTGTCAAGTACTAAACCACCTTGAATGAGCCAAATTGCCAAATGATATTGAGAAAATTATTAGGTACTTCCGGAGTACCATAAGTGCATAGTTTTTCCTCTCACATGAATGGTATGTCCCACTATGAATTTAATTAGTGAGACCCACCATTCATGTGAAAGGAGAGAGTACGAATTTATGGTATTTTAGGAGTACACAATAATTTTCCATGATATTAGGATATGTTTATGCCCAATATCAAGGTGGTATTTGGTATGAAGTAATAATTTAGAATTCTCAAGAATGTTAAAATATTTGCATGTTTAGTTGCAAACCACACATGAGAATGAGATATTTGGGAAATTTGAATTCCCAATCAACCCCTTTTTATAAGAATGTAGATTCCCTTTTTTAAAAGTGGGTACCTACGTTCCCATGTTTGAAAAAATTATAAATAGACAAGTTTGTCCATTCCTCTTTATCCTTTAACCAATAGAAATAAAATTAAAATATAATAATTATTATAAATTGATAATTTAAACAATTATCAATATATATATATATATATATATATATAAAAGTAGAGACATCATGCGAGAGAGTATAAGGTTCTACCATGTGACACTCTAATTTTACGTTTAGCCTTGATCGTTAACTTTCTTCCTACTCTTCCTACTATACTTCAAAACATGGGCTGGCGTTTTAAACTTCATTAAAGGCAAGAAGCCTGTTAAGATGTCAAATTGGAGCAAATTATAGCCCAAGTGTAACTCTATTGATTGTCCCCACATTTAGATGATAGTAATTGATTGTTCCCACCTTTAGCTCATTTCAAAACTAGGATATGTTGTCTCAATGTAGTGATCGGTTTAGTCAATCAATTCTAAAGATTAAAAGATTTCAATGTTTTTAGTCTTCGACTTTAGTATTGGACTCTTCCACTACTAATTTACTTATTTTTTCTGAAATCAAAGAGTTTCTCCCATTATTTGCACGTTATAAAAACCGATTATAGTCCTATAGCTCGCAGGACAAAGAAAAGTGAACCGGTGTATTGTTTTTTTTAAGAATAACCCAAATGCCATTATATTTATACTAGTAGCGTGTGCGATGAGACTTTTCTCTTTTAGTGGTCTTATTTTGTAAAAAAAATTATATTTAATTATTTTATATATATATGATTTTTATTTTAAAAATCTAATTTATAAGTGAATAAATCAATTTAAAAATTAATAGGAGAGTGGTCCTATTTTTTAGGTAATATTTTAGTGGGAGTTGGAGTTGCATTTTTACCAGATTGTCCTTGAGTTTTGTCTCTACTTAAACATAAGACTGTAGGGGCATCTTTGAACTAAAAAATGAATTTTTACCGGATTGTCCTTTAATTTTGTCTCTACTTAAACATAGAACTGTAAGGGTATTTTTGAACTAAAAAAATAAGAATTCAAACAGAGGAAGCTCCTTAAATAGTAGTATAGATACCTCTAATTTTATTCTCTCACTTTGCCTTTGCTTCCTCCATCGACACCAATCTGCTTTGAAGCTTACATCTTCCTCTGATAGCTGTGTATAGGATTCAAACTTCATTCCTTCTTTGCTAAACTCAAGGTATTTTTTGCCTTCTATTTTCTTCTCCCCTTTTAATTATTTAAATAGTTCTACTGTCTACTTGAATATCAAATGGGTATTTGCATGCAAAGTGTTCTATAGGATTCAAACTTCATTCCTTCTTTGCTCTTTTTTTTCTTCTTCTTTTTTTAGAATTTGATTTTTATAACGTACCCCCTATTTGATTTGGCCAGCCCCTAATAGAAATGAATAATAGGATAAAATTACCCTTTAACTTTAACTTTTGTGATTTTACTTTACTGTTATATAAATCTCCACATGAAACAAAGTCTCACTGAAGAAGAAGCTGAGTTGGTTCTAAGTAGTAATGGAAGCCATTGTAGTAGAACGCATGGATTTTTTTTAAAGCTCTCTGATTTTTTTTTTCTTGTTGTGTTGATGTTAAGGACTTAATGTCAAACTTATTTTGTATAGGTACTATTGTTTTAGTTGTGGGCACAATTTGATTGTTATGAATGGAATTGATGGATATGATTTTATCTAGCTGGATTCGAGGTCAGCTGGTCCTCCATAGAAAGAGAAGAATACAGAAAAAAGGAAAAGAAGAATACAGAGAAGGAAACAGTTGAACAGAAAGAATATGAATTAGGGATTAAACTTCTATCCTCTGTTCTGTACACTCCATTCCCTTTATACCCTTGACAATGCTTCTCCTCTAACCCGTAACTACTCTAACTAACCATTACTCCAACTAAACCCCACTTCCTAACTGACTTCTAACTCCCTAACTTGCCACCTGTCATAACCACCTTGCCAACTATCTTCACTAACTCCATACACAGTACAATATTACTAATACAATTGAATTACAATTATACAATGACCCAGCCAGCTTGGTATCTGTACTAACCCAAATATTCCTAACATTGATGTGTTCTTATGTTTGTGTTTTCTGTTCACAAGCAGAGGGATATTGCTCCACTGGGTGTGAATGGCAATGTTGTGGTCTCAGACAAAGATTGTGAGGTACATGTCTTTGATAACAAGAATTCTGATTTCCTTTTATATCAAGTTGTGATAGTTTCCTTATCAATATATATATATATATATATATATATATAATAAAGTTGTGATAGTTTCCTTATCAAAAAAAAAAAAAGTTGTGATAGTTTCTTCGAAAGCACACAACCTTAGATTTGTTTGTAGAAAAAAATTAAGCAAGAGGAGTGCCATATGCAATTAGTATTTTCCTCAGTCTAACAATTTTTTTTTTCTATTTCGTTTAGTGACATTTAGTGCTGCCCCTATTTAACTAAAAGTGAGTTGTTACTTCCTTTTTTTTGTTTTATTGAAGCTATTTGTAATTTGTGGAGCCGAAGATAAATGTTACGTTACAAACGCCGCCTAAACCTAATTTTTTTGTAGTAGTAGTTAATGGAAAATTGTTTTGATGTAGCATGTAACTTCAAATTTTTTTTTTTGCTCAAGGACAATTGGTGGTGGCCCTATTTAATTTTAAGTGAGTTTTGTTTTATTGAAGTCATCTACAATTTGTGGAGTGGTGGATAAATGTTATGTTAAATGAAAAATTCTATTGATGCAGCATGTAACTAATTAGCAAATGTCATTGGTATAATGCTAATTGAAAATTTAACTGCAATTTTTTTTAGTAGATAAAAATATGTTCATGTTGTTACTTTAACATATGTTCCATATTCTACATAACATTCTCATATAGTAGCTTACAACTTTATCCGCGCATTGCGCGGGCCCTCCACTAGTTTTTATAAAAACAAAGTCATTTAGAATATGTTATACCATAATTTTTTTGAATTTTCCATGATTTATAGTTTATATTTTGCTTTTGGTAAATAATTCTTTTAATACTCTATGATGTAAATCAAATATAAGTATCTCATATACTAAGGATTCTTAGAAAATTCGTAATTAAACCAAATATAGAATTAGTTACATTCCTGTACATCCAAATTGTTTGGTATCACATTCCCTGGAATCTAGATATTAGGAGTAATATAGATTCTTCTAAGCCAAATGTCACCATAGGAAATTGTACTCAAGGGGATTAAGAGAAGGAGCCCATTGTAGAAAACCATAATATTATTTTAGCACAAGCAACTTTTGTTCACATCATACTCCAAAGAATTAAAGAATTAATCAAGAAAGTTTGCTGCGAGCTAGGTTTGGAGGAATCAAGTGTTAAAGAGAATATAGACTTAAAGTGATTATAGTCATCATTATGCTACAATTATTCATACTAGTGGAGTTTTCCAACATTGGATTGGACAAAGAGGTTTTTTTTTGCTCGAGTGCTCAAGTTATTCTCTTCGTAAATGTGTCTTGGTGTTTACGTGTGGTGTGATTTCTTTTCAGCATATTCACATTGTTCTTTATATGCTTTTGTTTATATTTTAATATGCATGCAATATAAAATTTGGCTAATCACTCATATTTGGACTAATTGCTAGTTTAGGGTTAAAAGTGATTAAGTCGTAAAAATAGATTTTAGGGTCTAAATATTTTGCTAGGGTATTAGTAGCAAATTTTCAATCTTCTTTGGAGGGCCCTTGATTAACTATAATCGTTTATGTGTGTGTGTGTATTTAGATATTTACCAAATGGCTTAAGTAGATTAGTATGTAGATTTCAATAAAAACATAGCAATCCAATTATCTCTTCACTCATAACATTTACCTAGTAGCATACCCGTGCGTTGCACATGATAATGTTTTAGGATTGTCTCATCAAATATTTTATTAATACAATAATTTTAGTTATTAACCATTGGTTTTTCATTATTTTTTAGGTTAATAAAAACCTTAAATATACCTTTTTATTTTTACCTTTACACACACACACACATATATAGTAAATCTTTACACATACCTTTAAAAAAAACTCTATTATTCCACTTTTTTGGATGCATAAGATTATAGACTACTACTCCATTATGATAGTGGCTAATTAATTTTGCTTATCTTTTTAGTGATTTCATTTGTAACGCTTCTTATCATTATCATACACTTACTAACTGATGATTTGCATAACAAAGACGATAAATGAGAGGTAGCATTGTTCATTAGATTTTCAAAAGTAAGAGTGTATGAAAATTATATATATATATATATATATATATAATATATATATATATATATTATAATAAGGTTAAATCAAATGTCAAAAAATAGATTTTTAAATTTTCTAATTTTATTTCTTATGTAATTTCTACTACTATCAGAGAACATCTCTTTTTTTGTTATGATTAATATGGTTTCCATAGTTAGAGTTTGATTAGTTTTAAATTTAAATTTAGTACTGTGATTGTATTTAATTATTGATTGTTGATTCAATTTTTTAAGTGAATTTAACAGTTTATGTTACTACACTGTGAAGTTTTTAATGTTCTTTATACGGTAATCTCTATTTTATTTTTTATTTCTCCTTACAACCTCTTTGTTTTCCAATGAACGATTACTAATTGACGTTTGGTTTTTTTTTTCTTTATCTACTCTTTATTACTTTGTATTGGTTTTTTCTATACCATCTCTCTCTCTCTCTCCATAGGCAATGTATCGTTTTCCAAAATTTGATGATGATTCCATGACATTAAATATGCATTATTAGTTTTTTTTTTATTTTTAATTTAGCGTTTCTAACTTGTTTTGTTTTGTATTTCATTCTTCCTTTGATGCATTGGGTGTGAGAATGAGTGTTTCCCTAACATTACTCCACTTAATGTAGATAATTTTATTTATTTAATTTAGGCAAAATATTATATTTTAAATTTTATAAAATGAAAAAGGAGTGGAAATATAAATAATTTAATGATATATATGAACATAACAATAAACACTAAATTATTAAATAAAATGATTTGAGAAAAAAAATAAAAATAAAAAACATAACAATAAACACTAACATATCCAAATAATTCTATGTAATATAATAATAGTACATTCTTATATACTATTTTTAATTATGTCTAATGCAATATGATAATATTAAATAATCAAAGTCATAAAAAAAAAAAAAACTTAAAACACAAAACTAAACCCCATCAACCAAAATAGAGTTCTAAAGAATACAAAACTTTATCAAGCTAAAATAGAGATAAAAGAAAAATAAAAATCTACCAAAAAATTGAGGGAGAAAGAGTGGGAAATAACTACTTTTTTTGTGAGAGAAAATTATGTAAAGAATGGAAGAGTGAATGACAAATTTATACGAAGATGATGATAATATAAGAAACAAAATAAAGGAAGATAAAAGGAAAGAGGAATATCATTTTATTTTTATCTACTATTTTTAATTTTTATAACGTAATCAGATAAAATTTAACCATCAGATAACAAAATAATAATGATAATAATAACTTAAAACACAAAACTAAATCATATCAACCTATATTAGGGTTCTTACAAATACAAAAATTTATTAACCTCAAGCGGAGATGCAATAAAAAGTAAAAATCCACCAAAACATTGAGAGAGAGAGAGAGAGAGAGACTTCTTGTGAGAGAAAACTATGTAAAGAATGGAAAACAGTGACAATTTTATTGTAAGAGAGAAGGAATAAGAAAAGACAAATAAAAGAAGATAAAGAGAAAGATAAATAATAATTATGTGGCGAATAACATGGCGATGAGTTGGCGCAACAGGAGCTCAGCAGGAATAAATGTCATGTTTCAGCTTTTAGTAATATAAAGATAAAGATAAAGATGATTGGTTTTCCTTTTTATTATTTTATTACATATATGTTTATGTTCATGTTTATGTATACATTTACATTTATATTTATATTGACGTTTATTGTTATATTTATCCCAATGATATTGGTTTGTACCCATAAATACATACACACACAAGGAAACACATGAATATAAACATAAATGTAGTGCTGGTTTCTTTGTTCATAAGTTTTTATTATTATTTAAAATGTTAACATGGTTCATTATTGATATTGCAACAAGTTATTCCATTCACAAAAGCTAGTTAAACTTTTTCTTCTTCCCCTTTTGTAGATCTGGTTACATATAAAAGTAGATAGAAACCAATTGTTTGAAACAATCATTTTTTTTAATATTTACAAGTATAAGAGATTCATTATATATTTATTTGTTAATTTCTATTTTCAATTATTAAACTCTGTATACCTTTTATCACTTTAATTTTTTTTTTAATTCTCATTATATTGTCATTTGTTTTTGAAAATACTGACCTAAAACAACATCCCTATTTGGGACACACCAACTTATAATAAAAAAAATCTTAGAAGCCATTGTTAAAAGAATATCGTTTATTATTTTATCAATAACTAGCATTATGCCTGTGCGATAACTAGCATTATGCCTGTGCGATGCATGATTTAATCAAAATTCATATGTAAATAGTTTTTTTATATTAATTTGCTTAAAATTAGATAATAGAATAGATAATAAAAATAAATAAATATTTTACTTTTAAGTTATATGATAGCATATTAATAGAGTGCAACAAATATGTTTGTTTTCAGAATGCATAAGATGACTTATTCTTTTTCTTCTTTTTTTTGTATATTATTTTTTGTCAATATCATGAAACATAATTTGTATGCTTTTCTTCAAACTTAAATGGATTTGAATTTGTCATTCTTTTTTTTTTTTTTTTGCAAAATTTGTCATTATTTATATATTAGTTTTTTTTGGGGGTTACTTTATCCTCTTTTTTATTTTTATTTTTATTTTTTACGTTATCTAAATTAGTTTTTTTAAAATTAAGTTTATGTTAATGTTAATACATATGAGCTATTATTTGATACTTTATCCACACACAAAAAACAACAATTAACGTTTAAATTAGGCTAAAATTAAAATTGGTACTTTATAAAAAAAATTGATACAATACTTATTGTATTTTATCCAAATAAGTCGATAAGAACAAATAGAATTAAAGTCTTACTTAAACTTAAACTTGTTTGTTAAATGGATTAGATGAAGAATTCGGATTGTAATCAAATAAAGATTAAATAAGGATTAGATAGATTAGATGAAGAATTTGGATGGTAATACTTAGAGATTATAGGAGAATAAAAATTATATATATTTTTAAATCTAAAAATCTAAATTTTTTTTTTGCAATTTGGTGAAGTCACGTGACACAACAACAACGTCTAAGCCTAACTTTTATTATATAGTATATGATATCTTTCAGAGTCACTATAGCGTTTGTTTAAAGATGGGTAATACATATCATATAATTTGCACTATGCTTATTATATATCCCTGCAAAGTTCCTCTCTCTTTTATTGGACATGAAATATGTGTGTTGACGATATTGTGTATTGTGAGTTAAATCAACTATCATATATTGAAAAAAAAATTACTATGTTTTTATTATCAATCATTGTCTGTTTTCTTTTGTAATTGAAAATTTTCTAAATTAATAATATAGAAAATGATATTGTGATTCACGTTAAAAGTTGTGCTGTGAATCAATGGCAGGGCCAAAAAAATTTCTTTAGAGGGGTCATAGTTAACCATAATCTTATAAATGAAAAATCCAATTAATTATTCTATTTAATGAGTTTCAGTGAAAACATACAAATTTAATTATTTTAATTAATGCTTAGTTTTCCTTTTATTATTTGATTTACAATTTTTTTTAATTTTATTTTATGTTTATTTTAGGTGAAAACATTTTTGGTCCTTATATTTTGGGTGATTTTCCATTTTCGGTCCCCACTTTTTTTGAGCTCCTATTTTGGTCTCTAAAAATTGAAAAATCGCTTTCAATTTAATCCTTATTGTTATCATATAATGGAAAATAGTGTATATGTCAGACAAAGTACACTGCTGACACATTAGATGCAAATGTGACTAATAAGATAATAATAATAATTTATGTTGCTTTTGTTAAATCTCACATCAACATTTTAATTAAAAAAAAGTCACTTCAGAAATTTTAAACTAAAAATTTAAAAAAAAAAAAAAAAAAAACCTTCACGTGATATCCTTAACATCACTCTTGTTATAAAGTTGAAGTTCAGACAGATTCTTCAATGTGCATGCCATTTTTCTGTGAACTTTGTCGGTAAATAACCTTCTGTCCTGGTCACCCCTGGTCCAGGTTCATATATGGAGGAGAGGTAGTCTTAGACATAGAAACTAGTGTATTGTCTTATGCTAATAAAATCCAATCCATTCTTTAGTATTTCCTTGTCAACTTATCCATATTTATAAACCAAATTAACATTTTTTTTTTTGGTACGTGAACAAAGAAACCATTACATTTATATTTATTACCATGTGTATCATTGTGTTTGTTCGTATATATAATTATTAAAAATAATAAAATAAATATCAATATAAATATAAACATAAGCATAAATATAATAAAATAATTCTAAGGAAAATTAACAATAGTATTATGAGTGCATAGATAATTGGATTATGTGTTTTCATTAAAATTGATAATTGGATAAATAATTGGATTTATCATTATAAGATTAAGGTTAACAATGAATCCTCCAAAGATTTTCTTGTTGGTTTTGTCATTGATTAACACCACAACATGTTGAGTTCCAAGTGGTGGAGATCTTCTTCAAATCTTCTTTATCTGCTTCTTCTTCTTCAAATAAAATCTTCTTCTTCTAATCCTTGTTTGGCTTGCTTCTTTTTGTTTGTGTTCTATGGAACTTGAGTTTGAGAGACTAAGTTCCGCATAGATTATTTATCCACATCAGCTTGGAACTTGAGTCTTAGAGACTCAAGTTCCTTCATTGAACTCGAGTTTTAGAGTCTCAAGATACTAGTTTACAAAATAGTTTTGCAAACTTAACAACTAACTAAATTGTAACGAAAATTATATTAAATGCCAAAAAAATCTCAATAACATACCCATGTTTACAGAAAATGGTAAGCAAAAGCTTAATAATCCTCTTGATGCATTCTGCATATATTTAAACTTCTACACAAATTTTTGTTATGGATCTTGTAGTGTATAGAGAGGACAATCAAAATATCACTAGGGAAGAGTTTTACCATGATGTTAAAAGAGTAAAAGATTACATGGACCGCTACTTAGACGCAATCTTGAGAGAAGTTAGGTAAGAATATGGCCATAACATTAGGCATTTTTTCATCTTATATTATCAATATACTACACTATCTTACAAATTCAGGTTTATATGTAACCTATGCACAGCATCCCTCAAAAGATAGGATAGAACAAAAGAGGGAGGCGCCACATTAATGATCTTTGATTTATTCTGCACAACATTTTGATTGATCTCAACAAAATTGTGGCACACTACCACAAAAGAGGTCTAAGTACTTTTTCAATATTTCTACTCTGACACGAATTGGTATTGTCCTGGTCATGTGCTACACTTGGGATAGGCTATCAGATTATTCCATTGCAATTACCTTTGGAATTAAACTGAGATGTACTTTGGATAGGAAATATATAATTTCGTAACAATGCTCTGATACTAGACGAGTATTTAAGACAATCAAATTCTTATTATTCTCTTTCTCTGTATCTTTGTGACCAGGAAAGGAGCAGATGTGAAAGGTTAATTTACCTGGTCCTTGATTGACAACTTTGAGTGGAAATTTGGATATACAATAAGGTTCTGACTCCACCATGTTGATTATACCACGCTGAAGAGAACTCCAAAATTATCAGCAAGTTGCTACAAACAGTTCATTGCAAAGCATACGATCAATCCCAAAAACCAAAAAATGATCAGGATTAGTTCCAGTATTAATTAAATATCTTATTTCTCAATGTTTTGATACCAAAAAAAAAAGGTGAAAAACATGGCCATATGTCGTTCACCAGGGGGAAAAAATGTTTTCTGTTTACTAGCATATATCCAAAACATTCTCTGCGTACTTCACTTTGAAATCACATGTACAAACTTGTTTGGCTAAAGTGGTGTTAGTTGTTTCAAAAATTAAGTTTATAGACACATAAGTGCATGTCAGTGATGGGATAGATAATCATTTGTTCATTCATCATTGTAGTTTCTGCATGTTTCTACTATTTGCTCTATGATATTGAGGATCTTCACTACATTAAACTTTCTTCCATTTGTCCACCCTGCATGTTAGTTCCCTTTCTCTGCTCTCTCTTCACACAAACTACATTTTAAACAAGATGAGGGTAATTAGGGCATAATGGGGCTGTTGTGTTTGATTTTGGGTGTCCTTCGCGAAGAACACTGAGCAAGGTTTGATGTGAACATTCTCAACAAGAAAAGAGGTATTGGGTGTGTAATGAAAACGTTCTCTGTGAAAAATAGCTTGTCTGGTTTACATTTTTAAAATATTATAACATTGAAAACGACAACCAAATTATGCAGCTCTAGTATTTACAGTTATCTAAATAATTTTACAAAACATCAATTCATTTGAAGCACAATTTTTGTGATGTCAGATAAATCCAATTGGGAAATTATTGTGCCAGCAGGTTCGTCTAAGACCACATAGCACTCAGTCACAGCTATAATTCTTGATTTCCAGTCAATTGCATAGCATCTGGTTAAAATTCAAATTCAACAAGCATCATGCTTGTAAAAATGTTAATAAACACTATCAAACATTATGTTTTACCTTGTGAAGGGTTTTGGGTGTACAAGCACTCGTAAGTATCTTCCAGCTTCAATAAACTAGTCTACATGAGTTATCCTAAAAGATTTTGGTACTTCTCATATTGCTCCTCTGATGGAAGCTCGATTTCTCAGTACAAATGTAGCTGTAAATTCTTCAAATATCCTAATTTGCTCAGAAGTTGCACATGGAGGAGGCTTTGGACATATGAGGGCAAAAACAATAGCTCCAAGACAGATGAGATCTGCAACATACTTTCAAACAATGAAATTCTCTATTTATCACTTCATCCTGAAAAATTCTAGCAGAATGAAAGATCATACAGCATACCAACAATTCTAAACTGATGAAAAGAAAGAAGAGCACTCACAGAGAAGGAAGATCCAGAGCTATACCGATATATTCTAGACCAGGCCCTTCTAAGACAACCAAGTGTTCAACTCTTGGTGGGCCACTGTGCAGGGGACATGGAAGAAAGCAACAATATTCAGCGTAGCTTAAACAAAAATTGAGTCTTGGAGTCAGCAAAGCCGATGAACAGGCACTCTTTAGTAATTCAAAAAAACATCTTTTTTTTTTAAGTGAATCCACAAGAATTTTTATTGCAAACACACAGGTCTAGCAGACCTTACAACTAAGTGATAATAGCATACGACTCTGCACACTCCAATTCAATACACAATAGCTAAGCCAGGCAAAAAGTATAAATCCTAAGATAAACAACAAAAAATTCTCACAGGATGACAGCATCCCTGCGCTATACTACACCTGCTACACTCCTGCAATGATGCATACTTTTACTTCCCAAACTCAATTCCAAAATCCTGTGTACAGCCAATTAGAGACTGAGCTCTGCTGCATAGGTCACCTGGGCCACAGAAAACAACTAAGCTCTACTAGCAAGAGATCCCCTGTACAAAGTCAGGCTTAGACACCTAACACTATCCAAGCGGCAGTCCTAGTATAGCCAGATATTTGATATTGCGTTGCAGCTCTTAGTATGCCAAGGTTGATGCCCCAATTCCTACAAAAGGGTTGAAGTCCTTCAAGAAAAACATATTATCTCACTCCCATTCAACAAAAGAGCTGCATTGTTTGCATTCAACTATAGGTCCCTGGTTTCCCGCACTATTAGTTCCCACTATTTGTCAGCAGCAAAAAGCAAAGCACAAGTCCAAAGAATTTCCAGGCATCTTCACTGAACCAAAGTTGCGAAAATCCAGTCAAAATTGAGTTCCATGAAACACAGTCCTTCAATTCCATGGTGTCAAAAATGAGCAATGCATCTTCCATGCATCTTTATACACTTCATCAAAACAAGCACTGATGACATTAGTGTAAGTATAGACGTCTGGTTCAAGTCCAAATCCATGAAGAGTTTTAATGCAATTGCTTCTTTACTGTGTACATAGTAAGTAGCAAGCAAGGAATTCCATGTCACCAATCTCAGGTATGAACAGCACTATGAAACACTTTTTTGGCATCTTCTATAGATCCACACTCTGAATATGAAGTGATTAAGGCATTGCACACAGTATTAGGAAATACTAGCCCATGTTTTACAATTTTACAATGAATTTGCATCGTTAACTTGTAAAACTCAGCATCATCGAGCAACATCAAAAGCGGAGAAAATGTGCCATCATCAACCTTGACACCCTCCCACTCCATACAATCTAACAGTCGCCCACTTGAACATAAAGACAGAATTACGATCTGGTAAGCTCTGAACCACCACATACACGTCCTCAACTCTCTCACACTTTACATAGATGTCCTGAAGAGCATTACAGGAATAAACATTTTCAACATAACCCATCTTGACAATCATGGAACAGTGGCGGCGCCACATATAGGTCAGGGTGGTCCCAGGACCACCCTGACCTGAATTCTTCTTTTTTTTTATATATATATAATAAAAAAAATTTATCTACCTATAAAAAAAATTAGGAACACCCTTAAAAAAATTAGGAACACTCTAAAAAAAATTTATGCCAATAAATTAAATTTTGGTAGATTATTTGTTACTTTTGGCTAGTACCAGTTTTTAGAAGAAAAAAGAAAAACTCTTAAACTGACAAACTTGTCAGCACAGCATGTTATTACTTGTGTCGAACGTCTAAAAAACAAATGCAACTATCGCAAAGGTCGCCCCTTCTTCTTCTTCTTCTCTTCTTCATTGCTTCGTCTCAGACGTTCTGCTAGTCTACCTCTTCTTTCTTTTTTTACTCTAGTTTTTGCTTTGTCAATTTTTTCTTTAGTTTGTTTTTTAGACTTTTAGCTTGCTGACCCCACCCACTGACAAAACTTTGGAATGACAAACCCAAAAAGCTAACAAAAGATTTTGATTTCAAATTTATTTATTGAGTCTTGCCTCTTTCCAATATGATATACATATATACACTCTTATTGTACTATTTTTTGTTGTTGTTTTTCATATTCAATTACTATTTATGTTTTAATATTCTAAAACAATAATTGTTATGTAATAACTAAATGATTTGATGTCAAAAAAGAAAAACTAATGATTTGTTATTTGAGTTTTACTTATTTGGATCAATAATTTATGTTGTATAAGAATATAAATATATTTTTATTTTTTTAGAAACCCCGAAACACCCTGAAATGGTACGTCGAAATAGATCGGTACCAAAATGTTTCGTTCCACTGAACAAACCGAAACAAGGTCCAAAACGGTATTCATAACATTGCTTTCAAGTAAAAAGAAAAAGCTAAAAAAAAAAAAAATTGAACTAAAATCTAAAAAATAAAAAATTGTAATAGAGAATCTGAAGAAAAAAAAATTGTAACAAAGCAAGCCCACCAAAGAACACCCTGAAAAACAATCCTGGAGCCGCCACTGCATGGAATGCACTTGTTGCCGAAGATGAAGCTGTTAAGCACAAGCAACTCCCTTAAGAATGCTTCCAAAAGTATACCCATCAAAATCATCAAGCCCACATCTGTCCATGTTTCTTAGAATCTTCCACGCAGTCTTGAAGTTCCCACTGTGTACATACCAGCAATCATTGTATTCCAAGGGACAGCGTCTCTGAGAGGCATTTCCTCGAACAGTTTGTGAGCAATGCAACTCTGGGTTGACGTCTACGCACAACATTATGTCTTCGTTACATACACGTAAAGTTTTTAGCGTTCACTTGCTGCACATAAAATTATCACCTTAACACTGTATTATGCATGGCTATGTCATCTGATAGAGACTTAGAAATCTCTATACTGGACTCTCAGGCCAGAGAAACAGCAGATAGTAGGTTTAATCTGGGAGTTTAGATTGTGGATCTCTACAAGTTGGTTGCTGAAGGAGATAGGAAAAAAGTTTTGGAGCTGGGACCGTTGAACAGAGGTTTTTCGAAGATGGTGAAGCATCTGGTCAGCCTGAAGGAGTTTACTGCTGTTTTTCTGTTAGAATAAAGTCCTAGTCTTTAGGGATATTTACGTGTATTGAATTGTTCCAAGTTTCTGTTACCACTTGGCTTTATTTCCGCTAAGTGGGCTGCTTTTTCGTTTCTGTTAAGATCGTGTATTAAATGGCTATTGAAGCCAAAGTTATTCTTAATAAAACTAAGTCATTCAATCCAGTTTGTTGTGTTCTTGTTCTTAGTTTCGTTTTAGATCAAAGTACCTAACACAGCCCAAGCAAACAAAGATCAAACAATGGCATGAAGCTTGATTTCTTGGTTTGGGTTTAATTCATTTTCATAGCGGTGCCATTGCTAAGTGCTTGGTTTTTGGTTTGATCTTGTTAAATTCTTGTTATGGTGTCATTTGATGGGAGGTAATTTTTTAGGATTTCTGAGAATGTTGAAACGTTTGTATGTTTTGTTGCGAATCACACATGGGAATTAGGGGCTTTAGGGAATCTGGACTCCAATCAACCCCTTTTATTTGGAGGGCCCGAGATTAATTACACACACAGATTCACCAAATTCCTCAAGTAGATTAAAATGTAGATTTCTATAAAAACATAGCAATCCAAATATGAAATAACTCATAATACTTAATAATTAGTTTTCTTTTCTATTATTTTATAATATATTTGTTTATGTTTATGTTTATGTTAATGGTTAGTTTTCTTTTCTATTATTTTATAATATATTTGTTTATGTTTACATTTACAATTACGATTACATTTATATTTATATTGACATTTATTGTAATTTTTTTCACAATTATATTGTTTTGTACCTATATATACGTATACATACAAGGACACACATGAATATAAACATAAATGTAGTAGTAGTTTCTTTGTTCATAATTTTTTTAAAGAAAAAGTTAGCATAGTTTATTATCGATATCGCAACAAGTTATTCCATTCGAAAAAGCTAGTTACACTTTTTCTTCTTCCCCTTTTGCAAATCTGGGTACATACAAAAGTATATAGAAATCAAATTTTGTATATTTAGAAGTATAGGAGATTGGTTATACAAATATTTGTTAGTTTCTATCTTCAATTATTAAACTCTTTATACCTTTTATCACTTTTGTTTTTAAAATTCTCAATATATAATTGTAGGGATATTGGGCCCAGTAATTTATGAAGGGTGGCTCAAGAATATCTTTTGGGCTAAAAGCCCAATCCGAGGATATCAAGTGATCTAAGAGTGTGTGAATGTACCTCATAAAGAAAATATTAGGTAAAAAAACGATAGTGTCTGAGTAAATATGTCCGAGGAAGACTTTGTCCTCGGATAATGAAACCGAGGTAATAGAAGGGAAGGTTTAATATCCCTAGGCTATATTATAGAAATTTCTATGGTTTTAGGAAGACACGATATACATGGAGGATAATAGAAAGGGCGGTAGAGTATCTAAGATAAAGCTGTTACCACTGCCCCCACATTAAAGACTCTGTAATTGATATACTGGCTGCATTAATGGAGAAATTACACCTGAGCATGAGGTTTGGAACTTGGCCCTTGTCTCTAGAAGACTTCAGGAAAAATGGATGGGACAAGTATCTAAACTAGCATTATAACCATGAGGTGGAAGATAAGAAGGGGAGGAAGAGGAAGTATAAATAAGAGAAGGGACCTTCAGAAGAAGGGGGCTTTCTTTGGAGAAAAAAGAAAGAATAGTATATGAGAAATCTGACTGTCCACAATTGTAATCGATCTTGAGAAAGTAGTATTATAAACTATCCTCGAATTGTGTCCGAAGAATTTTTCATTCATATTCTTATAGATAACTCCTTATTTGTGCCATTGGGCCCAAAGCCCAGTTTTCTTTATTGTTTAAACCACATTTGAAATCTAGATTTCAAGCCCACTCTCTACAAATTTATTGTAAAAAGGTTTTTCCAGCCATTTCCTTTCTAATTGTGGGTCGGGAGCTCGAATTGTGTCCATACAATTGGCGCCGTCTGTGGGTAATAGATATTCCACTCCAGCTTATCCTCAAGAGAATGGGTAAGCCGAGGCCGTCAATAAAGTGATAGTTAATGGGCTCAAGAAAAAGTTGGGTGATGCTAAAGGAAGATGGGTGGAAGAACTGCCACATGTCTTGTGGACATATCGAACTACACCACGAAGGTCCACCGGAGAAACACTCTTCTCCATGACTTATGGAGCCAAGGCAGTAATACCTCTAGAAACTAGGTTCCCAACACTAAGGAAGAACTCCTTCACTCTAGACAGTAATGATAATCTATTGGAGAGAAGTCTAGACTTAGTTGAAGAATGACGAGAGAATGCCCGGTTCAACTAGCTTATTTTCAACACAAACTCAAGCAGGGGTATGATTCTCATGTAAAGGTACGACCTCTTGCACCTGGGGACTTGGTATTGAGGAAAGCTTTAGGTACAACAAAGAACCCAGCATGGGGAAAACTGGGACCCAACTGGGAAGGACCTTAATTGTATTACCTCAGTCGCAGGTATAGGGGCTTATAATCTTGAAGATCTAGATGAATATGTTGTACAACACCCCTGGAATGTAAATAACCTATGAAGGTACTATTATTGAATGTAAGGCACTTCGGCCATTTTTACTGACAATATATTGCGTTCATTATCTTCGTTTGTCTAAATATCAAACTGAAGCTTGGTATGCTTGGATCCTCGGATCACGTACCTCATTTAAATTGATATTTTTTATCAAGTGTTAGACAGAACCTTAGTTATGTCTGATCTTCAGATCATCTACTTTAGGGAAATTAACATTTCAACTCTTTTCATTAAGTATCAAACTGAAACTTGGTATGCCTGGATCCTTGGATCATGTACCTCGTCTAAATTGATATTTTTATCAAATGTTAGACCGAACCTTAGTTATGTCTAGTCCTTAGATCATCTACTTTGGAGAAATTAACATTTCAATTTTTTCCATTAAGTATCAAACTGAAACTTGATATGCCTGGATCCTCGGACCACGTACCTCGTCTAAATTGATATTTTTATCAAATGTTAGACAAAACCTTAGTTATGTCTGGTTCTCGGATCATCTACTTTGGGGAAATTAACATTTCAATTTTTTTCACTAAGTATCAGACTGAAGCTTGGTATGCCTATATTCTCGGACCATATGCCCCATCTAAATGGATGTCTCACTAAGTGTTGAGCAGAGCCTAATAACGTTTTGGTCCTTAGACATGCCCCATCTAAATGAAATTCAACTACGTTCAATCCGTATATCTTGAAGTCTCCCTGAGATAGTGATAAATGGATAGAAATCCATGAGCATCACTTAATGCATTTACAGACATATTGAACATGTTTATTGCCTAAATTCAATCCAGGTTACTACTTTAGCTTTATTAAGCTAATAAGGGTAAAAGGACTACCATTCTAAATATAGCAAAACAAGTGTGAAGTAGTATGATCAAGGCAAAACAAAAGCAAAAACATCAAACAAAGGAAGTAGCACTTGTTTTTTCATTAAATTCAAAATTCTTTGGAATTACAAGTACTTACAAGTTATCAAAATTACACTAAGAAGAAATAAAGGAAAGGCTAAAGAAGAGAAGAGAACGATCATTACTTCAACTTTATCTTCAAAGGGCCTTTAGGGTCTTGTGGAAATTGAGGTTGCGCCGAAGACTTAATAGCTATTCCTTTGTCTTTTGGATCATCTTTCAAGGTTGTTGGATTTGCTTGGTCACCCTGCTTGTCCTTGGAAGAGTCTTTTGGGTCACTTGAGGGCTGTGTGTCCTCTAGTGCCTTTTCTTCTATTGGATCAGCTTGCTTTGGGAGTTGACCTTCAGCAAAGGCAGAGTTTTCAGCCAGCTCACTTTCTTTGTCCTCAGATAGTTGTAGGTCAGCATCATCACTGACTTCAGAAAGGTCAGAGGCTCAAATCTCTAGAGGGTAGTAGACACTCTCTGCCTTCCAAAGAGTAGAAAAAGCCTCAACCCCAGCTTGGGAAAGTGCCTCGTTCCACACTTGGAGGCAGTAGTGCCTGCATACCTCAGGGACCTGAGCCTTAAAAGTTTCTGTGATCTCCTTCATGCCGACCTCATAACCTTCTTGTTCAGTTCGGTCTTTTGTATTCTCAGCTTCTTCTTTTGCCTTCCTAGCCTCTTCTTTTTCTTAGAGGGCCTTCTCTTTGGTCTTGATGACTTCCTCTTTTACCCTCTCAGACTCCTTTACATCTTTTTTATGATCCTCAATTAACTTTCTCGCTGTAGCAAGGTTCACATCAGTTTGCCTAAACAGTAGTCGTTGGTCCTCAGTTTGTTTCGCAGTTGTTTTAAGAGCGGCATCCAAGTTGGACTTCTCACCCTCTGCCTTAGTAAGTTTTTCTATGACCTCTTGTAGTTTTTTCTTTTGTAGGTCCGAGATCCTTTGGGCGTTTTCATGCCTTGATTCTTCGGCCTTCAAAGACTTGTACGAGCTAATGATGATCTCTTCTGCCCTATGAGTAGACTGAACAGCCTATGAATGGAAAACAACAATATTGTAAAGACAAAGTTACAAGTTTTATAAAAATAACAGGAATAGAAGTGGACAAGGCTTGGAAGAGATGCTTACCATGGCAAGCTCCTTTTCAAAATCATGAAGACATTTTGGTCTATCTTTTTTCTGAGCTCACCCATATCCTCGATCAATAGCAAAGCTTGCTCCAATGCGTTTGCTACGCAAGCAGTTGTTCTCTCATCGGAGTTCCTGATGGATGCGTCAACAATGACTGCGTGGTCATCCATAGTCATATCAGGGAGCCAGATTGGAGCGTGTACAGCCATGTGACATTCGGTCCGTCTATCTGACCTCGTTTGCACAGTGCGGGTCTGTTTTACTCCTTTTTTGATATCAGGCTCCTTGGGAAGAGAGCCCTTCCCTACCTCTATCACTTCTTTCCCTTTTTGCCGGTCCCTTTTTTTTTGTGGTCAGCCGGGCTGATACGCTGAGATTGGGAAGGAGGGGGAGGAGGAGGAAGCTTAGATTCAAGGCCTTTTTCAGCAACCTTATCTTGGACCCTAGTGTGAGGTTCCTTAGGAAGCTCTTGAGTCCCTACTTGAGCTTCCAGTACATCTTTGAGACTCGGCTTTGGCTTATGCTGGATACCCATGGGATCAAGTTGTTGGATGATGTCTTGTAGGGTTTGAGAGGATGTGCCGAGGATAGAAAATTGGTCTTCGGGGGAGTGAGGTTGATTAAAAACCTTGAACTCGTCCTTGGAATCGGATACTTCAACAATCTCTTCTTCTTCCTTTATGCCGGGTTGGGAAGAGATTGCTTCACCAAGTGTATGTTGTGTTGAAAGTGGGATTAGGGGAATCCCTACCAGAACGGGTTGTGGGGGTTGTATGGGTTGGGTAACCAAGGTACCCTGAGGAATAGAAGCCCCCTCGGGTAGTAGAAAACCTTTAACGGCAATGCTGATCTGGGGAAGACGTGGGTCCTTGGCTTTGATCACACACTTCGACGCTTGAAAAGCTTTGGAAATAGGATCGTAGCTGAGGATTAAATGAGCCGCTCGGAGTTGGCCTTCTGTATGCACAAAGACTTCGGCTTTTAAAATTCTGTCTAATCTCCCAAAATCAACGAGGAGAGGGTGACGATCCGCTGCGTGTGGGTCTTCAAAGTTGTCCAAAAGAAAGAAAAACAAGATAAGAATAGATAAAAAGGTAAAAGGAATGGTTTTTAGATAGATCCAAAACTTCATATGGGATCCCCTCCCTCGTTGGGCAGGGTAGGCCGTCATGCCAATCTCCTGATATGATCAGGAAGTCATTTTTTAGACCCTTATTGGATTCGGGCAGACATTGAATTAACCTAACTACTAGATGCCTAGATTTTAAGTAATATTCATCTTTTTTCATTAGGCAGTGGAGGTTATAAACCCAGTTCACATCGTGATGGGTGAGCCTTAGGTTCATCTTCTCATTTAGGGCATCTATGGAACCTAAGATCCTAAAAACATTTGGGGCACACTGGGTAAAAGCTAGTCTAAAAGCCCTAAGATAATCCTTAGTTACAATCCCTATAGGGATTCTCATCCCTCCTTCGATGAATGTAATCATCGGGATTACTACCTCTCCCGTTTTTCTTTTTACGAAATACTCATCTTTTGTACAGTACGTAATAGATACCCTCGAGGGAATTTGGTATTTAGCCTTAAATTTCTCTATTTTTTCATTTGAATCCACTAGGGATGTAAATCTACCCATTTTTGGAAAAAAGGGGTGTAGGTATGTTAGAAAAACTAAGAAAATAGGCTAGCTGAGGATAAAGGAGTACAAAGAAAAAGAAAGGGGAAGAAAGAAAAACAAAAAGAAAAAGAGCTGATAAGAAAGGGAGAGAGTATGGGAGAACTTACTTTAAACAAAAAAAGAAGAAGGCACGGTCACCTCGGACAGGGTATTTGGTAAAATGAGAAAGCACGTGTAGTGGTAGAATGTGGCAGGTACGTTATAGAAGCGTTGTGATGTGTGAGAGGATTTGAAAGAAATTGGTATTTATATATCATTAGGAATTATGAAGTGGGAAATTCTCAACCGTTGGATGCGTGTCACATCACTGAACATGGGGAACATAAAGACGCCAAAATTTAATTCAAGGACGCTTCGCATGCCAAAACGTCGGGAACATGTGATGGGCAGTTCAAAAATCATCATCCTTGTCAAAAATATTGCCAAATGTCCACAGGACAAAGGGAGACAGATGTCGAGATCCTCCTTTCATCCCGAATTGGAGAAATAAGAATCTCGAGGGGCTATTGTAAGGACATTGAGCCCAGTAATTTATGAAGGGTGGCCCAAGAATATCTTTTGGGCTAAAAACTCAATCTGAGGACATCAAGTGATCTAAGGGTATGTGAATGTACCTCATAAAGAAAATATTAGGTAAAAAAGCGATAGGGTCTGAGTAAATATGTCTGAGGAAGACTTTGTCCTCGGATAATGAAGCCGAGGTAATAGAAGGGAAGGTTTAATATCCCTAGGCTATATTATAGAAATTCCTATGGTTTCGAGAAGACACGATATACATGGAGGATAATAGAAAGGGCGGTGGAGTATCTAAGATAAAGCTGCTACCACCGCCCCCGCATTAAAGACTCTGCAACTGATATGCTGGTTGCATTAATAGAGAAATGGGACTTGAGCATGAGGTTTGGAACTTGGGCCCTGTCTCTAGAAGACTTCAAAGAAAATGGATGGGACAAGTATCTAAACCAGCGTTATAACCATGAGGTGGAAGATAAGAAGGGGAAGAAGAGGAAGTATAAATAAGAGAAGGGACCTTCGGAAGAAGGGGAGGCTTTTTTTGGAGAAAAAAGAAAGAATAGCATATGAAAAATCTGACTGTCCACAATTGTAATCGATCTTGAGAAGTAGTATTATAAACTATCCTCGGATTGTGTTCGAGGAGGAATTTTTCATTCATATTTTTATAGATAACTCCCTATTTGTGCCATTGGTCCCAAAGCCCATTTTTCTTTGTTGTTTAAACCACCTTTGAAATCTAAATTTCAAGCTCACTCTCTACAAATTTATTGTAAAAAGGCATTTCTAGCCCTTTCCTTTCTAATTGTGAGTCGGGAGCTCGAATTGTGTCTTTACAATAATCATTTTATGAAAATACTAACCTAAAACAACATCCTAATGTTAAACACATATTTTAATAAAAATATCTTAGAAACCATTGCTTAAAAAATATCATTTATCATTTTCTCAATATCTTTTAGAGTCAATAACACAGTATAAACGCTTCAAGATATAGTTAGTAGAGAATTTGTTTATAAATATAGCGGATTATTTCATCCCTACAAAAATTTTCCCCTTTTTGATTGGATATGAGACATGTGTTTGAAGACATTGTGTAACATGAGTTAAATCAACTATCATTTATAATAAATAAAAAATAATAATTGTTTTTATTATCTAGCATTATGTGTTTTATTTTGTAATTGAAATTTTTTTGAAACAATAATGTAGAAAATGATATTGTGATTGACGTTAAAAGATGTGTTGTGAATCAGTGGTAGAGCCAAAAAAAAAAAATCTTTAGAGGGGTCATGGTTAACCATAATCTTATAAATGATAAATCCAATCATCTATTTTGTTATCAATTTCAATGAAAGCATATAAATCCAAATTATCCATTCACTCATAATACTTAATTCTTAGTTTTAATTTTTATTATATATTTGTTTATGTTTATGTTTATTTTAGGTAAAAATACACTTTTAGTTCTACCATCATCACACTAATGGAAATATTCTACATGGTAGAAGGAGTGCATTGCTAACACATTAGATGTAGACGTGACTAATATAAGAATAATAACAACAACAACAATAACAACAACAACAATAACAATAACAATTTATTTGGCATTTTTGGAATGCCACATTAACATTTTAATAAATAAAAAACTCACGTTAAAAAAAAAAGAAGAAGCAAACAAACCTTTGATCTAATTAAATTATCCTCTCTTTTTTATGGCTTTTCATTACTTTTTAGGAAGAACATTCATGTTCTTCCCCAAAAAATGGACAATAATGTTCTTCCCCAAAGAACGTGTTTGGATTTTCCTTTTTAAAATTTTTTAGCAACCAAGCATGCAAAAACACATACAAAACCAAATCAAGACATAGCTGACACAAATTGTTACTCAATTAAAAAATTGATTTGCAACAAATAATCAAACTCAAAAAAATTCAAACCCAACATACACCATTAGACCCAGAAAACGCACAAAATCATTAAAATTGACCTTGAATAATTCAAAAAATTTCATTGAATTTTTGGGCATTGAAAGTTTTTCCAAAAACCAAAACCCATAAACTTTAAACCCAACAACTCTATGGATTTTAATGATCAAACCCTACAAATTTAAACCAGTTTTCTCCTGCAATCTAAAACTCGTAGAATCAAGAAAATTTTATACATAAGGATGAACATAATATTCAAACTTAGCACATAAACACGATGAAGAGCCAAAAAAGAAGAAGTAGATTTTCAATATCGTTTTTTTCTCTCACAACACGATGAATAAGCTAGAAAATTCAAACTCATTTGCCATGTAAAAAATAAATTAATGAAACCCAAATCAACCATTACAAATCTCAGTTCCAAATTTGAACAAATTTTATGCAACCTTGGTGGAACTCCATGGCTAACCGCTTCTCTTGCCTTAGATAAGAACCGATCTAAGCATTAGACCGAGAGGAAACTCATAATCGAACTCCATGGGAGAAGAGAGAGGAAGCTCAACCTTGTGCATAATACATGTCTGGTTACTTAAAGAAATGGATTAGAGGTGAATTGTGAATTCTTTGAGTGACCCTCTCCTTTCCTAGTCTCTCGCGAGGTAGGCAAAGACGGTTGTGCAACTTACCTGGTAAAGGATTCCTTTAATTTAGTTGTCATGAATCGAGAGAGAGAGAGAGAGAGAGAGAGAGAGAGAGAGAGAGATTGATTTAGGCCGAGAGAATTTGAGAGAGAGGTGTGGGATTGAGAGCCACTGCCTAGGGTGGTGGTGTTGGTAAATGACGATGGCCGAAGGTGAAGAAGAGAGGGTGAAGACAAGGGATCGAACCAGTGAGAGAGGGTGGGATGAGAGAGAATATTGAGAGGAAATGCCAAAATGGGTTGGATTTGGAAAGGAAATAATAAGAAACAACTTGGTTTGATCTGGGATTTTATGTGTTTGTTTTTTGCATGTTTGGTTGTTAAGAAAATGCAAGAAAAAAAAAATGAATTGAATTGATTACATATATGGTTAATGTTATAAAGTTATTTGCAAGAATGAGTTATATTTGGCGCGAGATGATGTAAATTGTTTGATTGATGCAGATATGAAGTTAGGATTCATTTCCTTTTATGATTGATATATAGCTTGCTATTATGTTTATATTGGTTCTATTTATAATACTACAACAACAACAAAGACAAGTATAGAGGTTTTTCTTAAATGATTGAATTGGTTACATACATGGTTATAATGTTAGAGTTATTGACGACGATGAGTTGTGTTTGTTGTGGGAGGATGTACATTGTTTGATTGATATAGATGTGAATTTAGGATTCGTTTTGTTTTAATCGAAACATTACTGATATCATTTGAAAGATAAGAGAAGTCATCATAAGGGAGGTTCTTACTCGACTTAGGTGTGAAGATACGTGTGACATTGGCAGAGTGGGTCTCTTGAGAAGAATCATACTCTACATACGCCCTTAGCCACTGGCCATTATCACCTAGTAGATCAAACTCCTCGACCAGATTCTTTGTGCATACACCTCAACCCTATACTACAAGAAATGAATTTTCTATTGAATGGCACATGGTTTAGCATTGACAAATATAGCTACCATATAATGTTGCTATGTTTATAGAAGTTCTATTTATAATACAACAACAACAAAGCCAAGTCTTAGTCTGAAAATTTTGGGGTTGACTATGTATATTCATGAGACTAATCAGGGTCTGTCACTGTCATGTGTTTTCTCTTTTTGCTGCTCAATTCTATACAAAGTCATAGACTCTTTAATAATAACGTGAGAACTAGTAAGACTTGGACATATCTTAGGCCTTGTAGCCAATGAGTCCTGGATCAAATGACGTTTTCTCTCTCACAAGTGGGGGTTAAGGGTGTGGTAATGAGTTCAAAATTCACTTGGTGCATGTGTAACTTACCAATAAAGACAAATATTTCTACAGTTTGAAATTTATTTACCTACAATCACCACCTAGAAAACATGAGTGCAGATACGTATATTTTTTTGAATTAAACAACAGAAGGGGCCAACCCAATTTTGACTTAGCATATGAATGGATTCATTATCATGTTTGCCATTCATCTACATCATTACTCCATACAATCTAATAGCCAGAACGCAGTCCTACGATCACCCACTTGAACATAAAGACAGAATTGTGCTCTGGTAAGCTCTGAAACACCACATATGCATCCTCAACTCTCTCACACTTTACATTTCCAGCATAACCCATCTTGACAATCATGGAATGCATTTGTTTTCCAAGATCAAGTTGATAATCAGAAGCAACTCCCTTAAATATGCTTCCAAAAGTATACCCATCAAAGTTGTCCAACCCACATCTGTTCATGGTTCTTAGTTTGTCGATAATGCGACTCTGCGCCATGTCTACGCACAACAAGCAGGGGCGGCACTACCCTTGGACCCCCCTAATTTTTTTTTATAAATATTATTATATATGTGTATTAATTTTAGCAATTTGTTCTATAAAATTACATTTTATTTCCCTTTAACTATATCATTGATTCTTTAAGACTAACTAATTCTATACTCACAAACTTTTTTTATAACATTTTTACAAACTTTTTTGGCAGCAAATTCTTATTAGTTCGCATATGGACACACCACTCACATCATTTTTTTACTTATCAATAACCACTTATTACATAAGTAATTTATAAAAAACTTCTAGCATTTTCCTCATTTTAGTGACCATAAAAAAAAAATTATAGATCTAAAATCTATAACAAAATATACAAGCCCAAAATGAAAGAAGTTCAACAACAAAAATTACGAGTCAAACTAAAAACAAAATTAAGCTCAATTAACTAATTTTATCCAAAGTAAATAATCCTAGCCTTTAAAAAATAAATTCTAACTTGTTCCGTCTCTGACGACAAGTAAAGGTTTTAGCGTTCACTTGCTGCTCACATGTGAGCTCTCTCCCTCTTACCCTCAAAAGGTGAGTTTATTTTGTTTTTGAGTAAGTCAGAAACGGGGTATTTCGACTTTCAAAATGCCACGTCAGAAAAAAGAAAAAAAGAAAAAGAAACAAAAAGGGTTAACATGAACAAAAATTTCTCTTTTTCTTTAACCAAAATTTTCATTTTTCTAAGCATTGCCATCCTCATGATCCAACTATTGTGCTTGTATATCATTTATTCATATCGTTTTTCTGTGCCAATGTATATGAGCGATTGGAAACACCAAAATCAAAAGCAGGCAATCACAACCTACAGATAATTAGGCAGTAAAGGACCCCATGAGCATCTCGACCTCCACTAACAAATATACCTAAGATTTGTGTAAACACCACAAACCCAGAAAATCCAAACGTATGAATGGTGCGTTTCAAGTTTTTATTACCTTTTTTTCGCATCATGAAAGTAGTGTTCTACTTCTATGCAATTGTTTTTTCCCCACCTTTTGTGAGCAATGCATAACTCTCTGCACTTTGGCTAGCCAGTGAAGGTAAGCTCACGCAGGAACAGCAAGAGTATGGAGCTTGGCTTCATGCTCTACCTCATAACCCGGGGAAGATATCAGTCACTACGGTCTCGGGTATATATAGGAGATGGTTTTGGCCGATCTTCATCGGTGAACTCTGCCTCAACATGTCCCCAACCTCAATCTGAGACAATGGAAGTCCAAAACGCTGGTGACAATTCAATGCAGGCCGATGACATTAATGAGGACAGCGCTGCCGTTGCAAAATTTGTAACTCCAGGATCCTCTACAATAATTACCAATGATGCGACCTGTAAAAACAAAGAAGAAAATTCCACAATCCCAAAATTCTCGGAATTAAAGGGGCAAGGGGTAACTGAATGCGTTACAAACTCTGAGGTGATTCACACAATCTTAGAGGTCCAAACTTCGCAAAATAGTTCCAAGTAATTTGAAGCACAATTAAATGCTATTGACTCGACTTTAAAGAAATTTGACCCCAGCAAGAATTCCACCTCAGCAACGGATACCATCTCAATTACAACGGATCTTAATGAAGATATTTCCGGAAATAATCTAGACAGCTTGCAAGGCAAATCATACACGGATCATCAAGGCACACGTACATGGAAAAAATTGGCATGTGACCCCAAGCTTTTTGAGTCTCATATGCAAACCGTACCTTTGGGGAAAAGACATCGAGAAAGGGAGGAAACTGTGCCCACACAACCAACAAAACAAATTCAGGTCACTACAGAATATGGCCAAGAAGAATCAATGGTGGAGGCTGCGGTGCAGCCCCGCCAACACCAATGAGTTTCTTATTTTGGAACTGTTGTGGGCTTGGGAACCTACGTACAGGGAAGGAGTTGGAAGTAGTGGTTCGAGCAAAAGATTCCTTTGCCGTGTTCTTAGCCGAAACTTGGGTGGATGAAGCAAGGCTAAAGGTAATCAAATGCAACTTGGAGTTTGAAAATTTATTTTTTGTAGAGAGAAACAACAGAGGGGGAGGTTTAGCATTATACTGGAGAAATTCAATTGATCTGACAGTAGAGACTTGCTCCAAATACCACATTGATGCAATAATAGATAAAGGGAAGGCATGACCTGGATAAGGCAGTGGGCCTAATGAAGATGAAAAATAGGCAAGCAACAAGCCTCCTTCACAACACAGAACATATATGGATAGGCATTGCATGTGTTGATCACTGTTTATGCATTAGAAGATCTTGATTGCTGAGAATACTATTACAAGAAGTTTCCAATATTGAACAAAAATCTCTGAAGTATAATCAAATATTATATTTTTTTGAACCTGAGTTAAGTTTTTCCCATATAAAGCACGAATTGGAAGCTTCAGAAAGACAATTTACCCACCATTGCGTGCAACAAACAATTCAAATAATAGGGTTTGAATAAGCATCAAAGCCTTAAATCACACATTGATCCATGATCCAAATCATGCCTCGAAAACTTGAAATTAGTAACAGAATTTAACCTTTTGATTTCATCCATTAATCCTCCCAATACAAGGTATATCTCTTCACAATGGGAATGGGAATGATCTTCTGCATTGAAAGCATGCACCTTATTATGAACTTCTATCCAACTCCAACCAGGGACCTTTTTCACCCCTCTTTCCCTCATAAGCCTTGTCACCTTAGCCTTTTCATCCCATCGCCTAAGACGCCCATACATGTCAGAGAGGATTATATAAGTGCAATGCTCTTCAGGCTCTAGATCAAGTAGAATGCTTGCCACCTTACTAGCTAATTCAATGTCCCCACAAGTCCTACAAGCACCAAGTAAAGTCTTCCACACCATAGCATCAGGTTCAAAAGGCATTGTCTCAATCAAAGATTTTGCCCGATCTAGACGCCCAGCCCGCCCATATAGATCAACTCCACATGCATAATGTTCCATTCGCATTGGAATTCCATATTCTGATTCCATACATTCTAGAAACTTGCATCCTTCTTCAACCAAACCAAAATGGCTACATGCAGTTAGAATTGCAACAAAGGTTATGTGATCAGGTTTCACCCTCCTCTCTCTCATTAGGTAGAAGAGCTCAAGCGCAACGTGTCCCTTCCCATGTTGTGCATATCCAAAAATTATCGAATTCCAAGTGATTGAACTGTCTTTGGGGGTGTCTTCAAAGGACTTCCTAGCATCTTCAATTATCCCACATTTGGAATACATGAAGATTAATGAGCTGGCAACAAAATCATTGGACTCAAAACCTGATTTAAGTGCCAAGACATGAACCTGTTGACCTAATTGTAGGGTTGCTATATCTGAGCTAGATCTAAGGACAGCAGTAAAGGCATAGTGATCAATGTCTTCTACCACAGATCTCATATGTCCAAAGAATTTCACAGCATCTTCACTGAGCCCAAGTTGCGAAAATCCAGTCAAAATTGAGTTCCATGAAACATGGTCCTTCAACTCCATCGTGTCAAAAATGAGCAGTGCATCTTCCATGCATCTGTTATTAGACTTGAGATACATAGATATTAATGCATTAGATATTGGTACTGATTTTTCCAATCCCCTTTTTATTACCAATCCATGCAAGGATTTCCCATGGTTTTTATGTGCTTCATCAAAACAAGCACTAATGACACTAGTGTAAGTATAGATGTCTGGTTCAAGTCCAAACCCTTGCATATCCATGAAGAGCTCAAATGAGATTGCTTGTTTATTGTGTACAAGGTAAGCAGCAAGCAAGGAATTCCATGTCACCAAATCTCGGGTATCAACGGCACCATCAAACACTCTTTTGGCATCTTCTATAGACCCACACTCTGAATATGAAGTGATTAAGGCATTGCACACAGTATTATGAAATACCAGCCCATGTTTTACAATTTTACAATGGATTTGCATTGTTAACTTGTAAAAATCAGCATCATCAAGCAATGTCAAAAGCGGAGCAAATGTGCCATCATCAACCTTAATACCCTCCCACTCCATATAATCTAATAGCCAGAATGCAGTCCCACGATCGCCCACTTGAACATAACCAGCAATCAGCGCATTCCACGTGACAGAGTTTCGCTCCGGTATGCACTGAAACACCACATATGCATCCTCAACTCTCCCACACTTTGCATACATGTCCAGAAGAGCACTACTGGAATAAACATTTCCAACATAACCCATCTTGACAATCATGGAGTGCACTTGTTGCCCAAGATCAAACCTATAAGCACAAGCAATTCCCTTAAGTATGCTTCCAAAAGTATACCCATCAAAATCATCAAACCCACGTCTCTTCATAGTTCTTAGAATCTCCCACGCAGTCTCGAAGTTCCCACAGTTCACATACCCAGCGATCATTGTATTCCAAGAAACAGTGTCTCTTTGAGGCATTCCCTCGAACAGTTTGTGAGCAATGCATAACTCTCTGCATTTTGTATATCCACTCAGAATATTGTTGGCAGTGTAGACGTCTGCAATATCGCCTAGTTTGATTGCTCGACAATGGGTTATCGAAACTTTGAACAGAGCACAGAGCCAGCTCTCAATGCGTGAGTGCAGTGACCTCATTCATCACCAACAAAAGCAACGGTTTTAAGTTTTCCCCATGTGACAATCAACAAAAGCAACGGTACAATATAGCATACAATTGGGCCGGATTGTGGTTTTGAGTTGGGCTCTACAAAACATGAGACTAAACGTAATCCAGTTTATTGCAATTGTAAGCTATTCTGAGCTTAATCCGTTTTTGAACTACGAAAAAGACAGTTTTTGGGGTTAAGGATTAAGGTGCTTTTTTTTTTTTAAATTAAAAAAAAAAAAAAGACACACTAGTGATGTATTCTTTTTTTTTTAGGACTCCAGTGATGGATTCTAATATTAATACAAAGTTTATATTACAAAATCCAAGATACCATTTTAATGAGTAAAAACAAAACTATATATTTTATCATTAATAAGTTAAAAAAAAATTATCATTAATGAGTGAAAAATTTATACTACATTCGCCTTACATTGTTGATGCTATTTAGAAAATCTTACTTTTTAAGGGAACTTAATTCATTGTATTTTAACTAAAAATATACAAAGTTTCTAAAAGTATTCTTGTTAATTTAAACTTTTTTGCTTTGCTGAACTCGTTAATTTAAATTTTAATGAAAGAATAGTGTTGATTTTTTCACCCAAAAAAAAAAAAAAAAAGGTAAAAGGTAAGTTTGGAAATTTATTTATTGAATTTTTAAAGTGAATTGCAGTTTGACACATCCCAAATTAAAATAGAGGACTAACAATTTAGGGCTAAATGAGTTTATTTTTATTGTCATGTTAGAATTCTTACTGAAAGAATGTTATGTATTAGATAAACCAGCTCCAACTATAAAACAGTAAGAATTAGACAAAGAAAGTATGCATGATTGTGTTCCAAGAAGTTAATAAAGTCCACAAAAAATTATTAAGAAGTAAAAATTATACTATTTGGTTCTCTTTAGTATAAATAGATATGATTCTTTATCACATAATTTTCAACCATATCATTTATTAATTTAAATATAAATAATGCATATTATTAATATCAACATTAAAACATGTCATTCTAAAAATACAAATAAAAACCATTAAAACATGCCATATATAAGAGAGTATATGCAAAGAAAAATGTTATAGGTAACTAAAGTAAATGAACAAAAAAAAAAACACATTCTTACTGAAAAAAAGAAACACAAATATCATAGGCAATTAAGTTATGAAAAAATGAAAACGAGTTTAGGGAATGGGGAAAAATATATTGTTCCCGTTATGGCCGAAATCATTATGCCAATTGGAATTTTGTGGAATAGATCAAAATGAACTAGAATTGGTTGAATTTTAGGCCGAGATGAAATATAAGTGATTTGTACTAGTTAACTAACTAAAATAGAATTTTCAAACTTTTATTTAAGTTCCTATCATGGTTGTTGGAAGAAACTTGTTTCTTTTTTAAAGATTGTGTATTCAAACAAAATATTTCCAACAAGCTCATTAGTCTCGATATGTCCTGATGTCCATGCATGATGCATGTACTTTCTTTGTATTTCAAATAAAAAGCGTTCTCAAATATAAGCAAATTCATATTCAGTAACCTTTCACATTGAATTTTCTAATTCTAGTATTTGAATTTACAAATATTATTCTTTGAGACTGTGTTTCTTTGGAAAACAAATAAAAACTTATTGCATGAAAATTGATCATACTAGCCAAAATCCACACACACATTAAGAGGTCTTCCGAAGGGGGTGGTGGAACTCATAAGTAGGTTTTTCTTTTCACATCTCATGTGTGACTTAAATTTTTTTAAATTTTGGTGTAAGATATTTAATACAAAATAGCATATGCTTACCTTTTGAGCGTTTCTATTGAGATATCTTCCATGAAGCATATCTTTTTTCTTTCTTTTTTGAATAACCATGAAGCATATATCTTTGATTGTTAACAATAGTGGAATTTATTAATGAATAAATAATTGCTTAAGAAATATGGCTTTATATGTGATATTATTGGGAATACACAATAATATCACATTTAGTAAATTACAAAGAAAGCGTGCATTTTCAATTCCACGTAAGCTAAACTGTCCAAAATTATATATTGAACTCACACATCATTGAACTTGGACAAGGACGGAGTTAGGACTCGTAATTAAGGAAGCAGCTTAGTTGTTGGCTATATGAGGCTGCTCTGACCTCTAATTGACAATGACAAAAATATTATGAGTTTTATGGTAGAAATTTAATGCTCCAAGCCTTTTTAATTTTATCACACCAAAAGATGTAAAGATGTTATTTTGATTTAAGCTACTCGATGATGTCAAAATTTATATCAGAAAAAACAGGTTGGGTCTAGTCAGACGGGTTAACCCAACCTGACTCCGAAAAAAATGGGTTGGGTCTAGGTTGACCCATTTTACTTCGGATAAAAAATTCTCAGGTTCAGGTCGGTCTAATTCATGGATGATCATTAATTCGTCCATTCACCATTGTAGTGAAAGTGGGTGTCGTTATTGGAGTTCGTCTTTTTGATTTACTCTGCTACAAGAATCTGCAAGATGGAAAATCTTGGATGAGATTATTCTTTTGATGTACTCTGCAACAATATCCAAGATTGATTGCATGTTGTGTGAATTTAATATTGTTGGGTTTCTTTTAATTATATACTCAAGATTAGAATATAATTTAATTTTAAAACTTTTCCACACTGAGCAATGGCCACTATCAGGCATTTTTTAATGTTTTTGTAATATCTTTATTTTTTTATGTTTAATCTAGGCTTGTGAACAACCATTTTAAAGGGAATCCAGTTATATTCAGTATGAGCTTGAATTCATTCTGATCAAAAGGAGGGATTCTTGGTCAAACTTGGTTGATTACAATCAAATTTAGTCAAATGAGAGGGAAATTTTCGGGAATGCGGATTTTGATGTAAAATGATGGAATTTGGTAGTTTGGTGATTTTTGAGTTCATTTAACTCTGTCAACTTAGTCAAAGTTTGGTCAATTAAGGACATTTTGGTTAGTTTGGCTACAGTCCCATAAAATTAGCTATTTTGCTGGAATTGAAATTTTTTTTCTTGAAAGTATTGTAGATAAAGATAAAAGTTAGCTGAAATATAACAATGAGACCCATAAATAATACCAAAAAGTATAGTGGAGCTTCTGATAGTAGCAAAAATAAGTCGAATAATAAAATAAGCTGACTTTTTAATTTTTAAAATAAGAATAAAAATAATTAATTTTAATATTCCCTTGATTCAAAGGAATGAATTTTTTTTTGTTGAATTTTTCAAAAAATTTTTTCTTGCATATAAAGGAGGATAGAGAATATGTGTGTGTGTTGTTATTTATGTTTATGTTTATAGTAATGTTTACATTGCGTTATGAGTGTACACATGTATGCGTGTCCTATTACAATGTATTTCTACTACGTGCACCAAAAATTTATATCTTCATTAACACTTTCATTTGGAAAAATATCTTAGGTTCAAACATTTTTAAATTTGCTTACAATTTTTTTCTTTTATACCTAATAAATATAATGCAAACATAAATCTATAATTTAAGGTAAAAACATGTATATAATTTTTAATATAGGAGGTTTTACAAGAAATCCTAATGGAATTTTAACCCAATTAAAAAAATATAATGTAAAACATGGTGAGGCCTTAGATGTTCATTTGACAAAATATTATTAGATCAAACAAAAATTTCAATTTTATGTGTGTCGATAACCATTTTTGCTAATATGGACAAGGTGCCCACAATGTGTATTATAGATTTCATTTTAGGTAATCATATTCATTTGAACTTTCATTTTAGGTAATCATATTTTAAAAAATGTGTAAGCTAATATCATATATAATTTCAATCTCTTCTAAAAAAGAGGTATAATTTGAATTATATAATTGTAATTATTTTTAATTATACCCGTGCATATATGTATGCATAGGGTTACAGACTAGTAATAATAAGAGGGAATCATTGAAGGTGATTTTTTTAAGGTTTATTAATTTTGATTTTATGGTTTTCTCACTTAATAACTCATTTAGCACAAAAATTTAAGAAAATTAAATTGGATTCCTTGTTCTTTGTAGTGTAGTAAATAGCTTCACCAATAATAAGAAAATTGAATGGGGCACATGGCATAAAATTAGACTCTAATTTGGGATTTAATTAGATTTCTCTTTCAACTTTGGCTATATATATATATATGATTCTCTATGCACTTCACCAATCTAAATTATACCCTCGTTTACAATTACCACATTGAACTTTTAGATTGTATGATTATCGCCCTAAACTATAACTTGTATCTCACTTTGCACTATGCCGTTAATTGGACTGTTAACTTGGATGGAAAATAATGTTATGTGCAACTTACATGACCTTTACATACGTAGCGCCACATACAAATTTGCTAGATCTACTGCCAACTATATTTTGCCTACACCTTTTACAATTCATTTTGTAAGATAATACTATGCCAGAAAGGACTAACCTTGAAAATTTTATCCTTACTCTTAAGAGCCACAATATCCATAACTTTTAATGGTCAATAAGTTTTTGTTAATTAATTTATTGTTAATAAGTTTTTTTTAAGTGCATATAGTTAACATTTAACAAGTTAACTAATGAGTCTTAAAATTATATACAATCTTTATCCTATATTGTTGTTCATTTTTAGAAAAATTAACTTTTTAGGAAATATCATTTAACGCATTGTCTTTTAGTAAAAAACTTTACAAGTTAACAAAACTGCTCTCATTAATTTAAACTCTAATAAAAAATAGCATTGATTTTTTTTTTCTTTTCTTTAAAAAAAAAAAAAAGAAATGTTAAGTTTGAAAATTTATTTGATAACTTTTGAAAACTACATTAAAAAAAAAAATTAATCGATGAGAGAACTACATTTTAAGAAATTCCAAAATAAAATATTGGACCAATAATTTGAGACTAAATGAGTACATTTTTATTGTCATGTTAGAAATTCTTTAGGGAAAAAAATTTATATGTATTAGATAAACCAATCCTCAGTCCAAAACAATAACAATTGGACAAAGAAAGTATGCATGATTGGGTTCCAATAAGTTAATAAAGTCTACCAAAAAATGATTAAGGAGTAAAAATCATACTGGTGGCTTCTCTTTAGTATAATTTTACTTCTTAGTAATCAATTTTTGGGTAGGCTTTATTAACTTATTGGAACCCAATCATGAATACTTTCTTTGTCCAATTGTTATTGTTTTGGACTAAGAGTTGGTTTATCTAATACATATAAATATTTTCCCCAAAGAATTTCTAACATGACAATAAAAATGTACTCATGACAATAAAAATTATTGCTGAAAATTGAAAACTGAAAACACTGTAGCAAAATAATTTTTAAATGTGTGAATAGTACTGTGGGACCTAGTGTTAAAGAAAAATTTGCTGAAAAAAAAATACTTGTAAGTCCCGTGAACAGTGCATGAGACCCACACAAAAAAACGTGTGAACTGGGAAATGAGCAAAATGCGCTTTCCAAACTCACTTTATTGACTTATTGGAACTTAATCATACCAGATACTATTTTTGTCTAAATCCTATTGTTTTGGTCCTTTTGGATTGGAATTGGTTTATCTAATAAATAACATTTTTTCCCTAAACCTTTCCAACGTAACAATAAAAATATATAATTAAAGATTCATTTGAGATTAATAGTGGGGCGCCAATAGCTATGTAGTTTATGAAGTTGTGATTTTCAATTATGTTTTTGTTGGCTTTAATTCTGTATCAAATTTAATTGTATTTCTTCAGTCATTTTCTTGTATATTTGTGAGATTCAATATAATGGGTTCCGTGCATAAAATTAGTGAAGAATTGTAAATACATATCAACTTGCAATTGGCTCACGACTAACTCGCGAGTGGAGCAATTTGCAAAAGGTCACGTGAGGAGTACATGCTAGAAGTTGAAGAGTTTAGTACCTGATGGCATCTTGCAAATGGTTTGCGACTTGGCCAACTTGAGACCCAACTCACAAGATGCACTACCAGCTATTTTTGTATGCCTTTCCTCATTTCTTTACTCACATCATAAAAGTCCACATTACCTATGAAATTTTAAGGAGAATTTTAGAGAGAAAACCCTAGAAATCCATTTGAGAGTTAGAGATTGCATTCCCACAATCCTTTACACATTTCTCTTAGTTTTTCCTCTACTCCTACCTCTCTAATTTCATATCTATTGAGAGGTTCTTAGCCCAAACACATATCTCACACATTCTGAGTGTTGTGAGTTGTTTTTGAGCTCTTAGGAAGCATCGGGTCATGCCATTCTATGGTGGATGCAATTGGTCATAATTGTGGGATCCGAAAAGCTAACGAAAACAAGGCTTGGTGAAGCCAGTTGGTAACTAGGACTCAGAGGGTCCATGTATAAAGGGTAGTCTAGGTTTGGAAGGTTTATATTGTAATTCTTGTACTCCAACTTATTCACTGGTGGATTGATTCAACTTGGAGGGCCGTGGAAAGGTATTTACTCTGAGCACTTCGATTTTCCTCTTTAATAATACATTAAGTGTTATCTTATGTTTGCATCTCTCTTCCCTTACTTTTTTTATTTATTTATACTTAATTGTTAATTTTGTATGCCCATGCAAGGTTTTGAAACCTGGACCGTTTGTTGAACCGTAAAAGGGAGAAGTTTAAGGTTTTTGAGGTCAAACCAAGGTTGAACCGGGGTCGAACTGTGATGATGTCATAATTAATTTAATAATTAATTAAAATCTAAATATAGATATTAAATTTATAAAACTAGAAAAATTGACTAATATATCTATATATGTGAGGGAAATTTAATGATTTTCAAGCATATATTTAGTAATTAAATAAGAAAATTAATAAAATAAAATAATAACCATGAAAATATTAAAATTTATGATTAGTTTTTGAAGTAAAGTTGAATATCTTTGAAGGATTTTAATTATAATTTTTTTAATTCCTTGTAAGAGATGGATAATTTAATTAAGTAGAATAAACTTGTGTTAAGTTGTTTTTATAAAAAATAAAAAAATAAATAAAAATTGCCAAGGAGTTGGACCGCACGGTTCTTGACACCAGTTCTTGCGGTCCAACTCCAGTTTTAGGGGTTCACGGAATTAACTAAAAATATGGTTCTTTATGCTTAAAAAACCGGTTTTTATCTTGTTTTTTGGTTTTCATGGTCCGACCTCCCGGTCTGGTCCGGTTCTGAAAACAGTGTGCCCATGCACTAGGTAGTAGTCTTGGTTAATTGCATTTTATTTACTCTTATTCTATACTTAGTTGAATAGACTAAAAGTAATTAAGCTGTTATTTTAAAATTGAGGGTCTAAACAAACTCTAGTAGTTAATTTTACTGTCGAGCTTTCATAGTTTGACTGATATTTTTTGTTGATGTTTTCAACGCACTACAAAAAACGGGGTCTATAGCCGCGTTTCAAAAACGCGGCTATAGACCATGAAAACGCAGCTTTAGACTTGAAGCCGCGTTTTCTATGGCCGCGTTTACAACCGCGGCCTAAACGGCGAAGCAATAGACCCTGCGGGTCTGTAGCCGCGTTTTTTAAAAACGCGGCTACAGACCAGACCTGAAGCCGCGTTTTTGAGCCACGGCTATAGGCTTCAGGTCTATAGCCGCGTTTTTAAAAAACGCGGCTATAGGTTTTTTTAAAAACAAAAAAAAAATTTCTGGGTGTTGCTGCGCCCCAAGAAATTCAAAATTCAAAAAAAAAAAAAATCAAAATTAAACGAAAACCCAGAAAATTCAAAATCAAATACAAACTCAAAAATTTCAAAATCAAACACAACATACTCACAATACAAACACACCCAAAAAATTCAAAATCAAACACAACATACTAACAATACAACCATAACTTGCTCCAAAATATAAGAACACAGACCCATAAATCTCATTTCCTTCAACAAAGCCAACCCAAATCTAACACTAAATCCATTCAAGGAACACAAGTACAAGCTCAGAAACACAAACCCATTTAAACATAAGCACAATATCAGAGACACAATAGCACAAATTTAAAATTTTCAGCATTTTCAACTTTTTCTTACTAACTAAACATAAAAATAAAAAAAACAAAAAAAAAACTAGATCTATAGAAAAATTAGTGCCTGAGATGAAGAAAAAAAAAAAACAAAAAAGAGTTGTGCTGAAGTGAAGAAGAAAAAAAGATGCAGGAACTCCAAAGAAACAAAGAAAAAAAAAATAGTTACGTTGGAAAAAAGAAAAAAAAAAAAAAAAAGAGTTACGTTGGAAAAATGAAGGAAGAAAGAAGAAAGAAAAAGAAAAAAAGAAAAAAAAAAAAAAAAAGAAGAAGAAGAAGAACCTGAGAGTTAGTGAAGAAGGAAGAAAAAAAAAAAAAAAAAAAAAAAAAAGAGAAAGAGAGAAGAACCTGAAGCGGAGTGATGAATGAAGAAAGAAAAAAAAAAAAAAAAAAGAAAGGAACTTATAGCTGAAAGTGGGGTAGGTGAGGATGCAGGTGGGAATGGGAGGGGCACGTGGGAGTTTTTTTTTTTTTTGGTGAGCCGCGTTTTTAAAAACACAGCCAGAGGGGGGCCTATAGCCGCATTTTCCAAAAACGCGGCTATAGGTCCCCCTCTGGCTGCGTTTTCAAAACGCGGCTCCAGGCCCCACTTTTAAAAAAAAATTATTCCGCTGGAGCTGCGTTTGAAAACGCAGCAAGAGGGAACCTATAGCCGCGTTTTCCAAAAACGCGGCTATAGATCAGCTATAGCCGCGTTTTTGATTAAACGCGGCTAAAAAACGCGGCTATAGCGCGCGTTTTTTGTAGTGACGTAAACATCTAAATCTATCAAAATATCAACAAAAAATTATAGTGGGTCCTCTTTATAATATAGCCAGATATTGCCAAATCAGTTCATAATCTCACAATGACAAGCTCAGGTTTGTAATAAAAAATGACATATTCCACCTAAGAAAACACACACACACTAACATACACAATCTCTCTCATATTATATAAAGCATGCATTTGCATTTATAGACCCACTTTAGTTATAGCAAAAGCCTGAAAGGTTTGCATTGCCATGGGAACTTCTACAATTCATAAACCTACTCTTCTGATACTGCAGATGTTCTTTTTATCTCTCTTAATAATATGTGATGACACAACTTTAGCCAAAAGCTTGGGTCAATCTTCAATTCCCAGCAACTTTCTCTTTGGAACTGCCTCATCTGCTTATCAGGTTTGTCCATTGTTAAAAAAGTCAACTGCACCCAAATGCTTCAGAGAAACTCTCTTGTAACAGTCATGCTATACTTACTGTTAATACTAGCTAGATAATAGATACAAGCATTCATGTTGTTCTTTTATTTCATTGTTGCAGTTTGAAGGTGCTTATTTAAGTGATGGTAAGGTTTGAACAACTGGGATGTGTTCTCTCACAAACCAGGTGAGATGGACCATACTTTTAGTTCTAACAGTGCTAAGTTTACTCATATGAAGTATTCAGAAACTTGTATGTATCTTAAACAAATTCTGTACTTTGAAATTGGGATATCCACACCACTATATTCTGTAGGTAACATAATTGATGGAAGTAATGGAGATCTTGCAGTGGATCATTATCATCGGTATATGGTAATAAAGTTAAACATCTTGTCTCATTGATTCTGTTTGTGTCTATCTATATTTTGTATTATACACAGCGTGGTGTCTACATTATAGGTGGTTGAATACAAAATCGTTTTTGGGGACCCAAAGGTGACTGATTATGATAATTAGACTACTTATTTGACATTTTTTTGGGTCGAATTCTACGTTTCCTAACGAGGATAAGGACAGAAAATGAGTCATATTATTCAGTTATTTTAGGCGAATATGGCAGGTAATGGGTCACATTTTTTATATGCAAGTCGTTTTAGTTAATTATATATTTGTTCTCAAGCAATGTTCCATGACACATGCCACATGAATATAAGCAATTATAAAATACACTGGAATACCCTAAATAGGTACTTCCTCTTTTCATATATTATAATAGTTGTCATCGTATTAAATTCATGATGGAACTTACAATTCATGTAAAAGAGGAAAAGTACACATTTATAAGTACTCTATAATTTTTTTATGAATATACAAATAATTATAGAATAATTAACGATCTCAAGAAAATATATTATGTATTAGATATATGTAATTTTCTTCTCATATAAAAATGGATTCCACGCGTGAGGTTTCGACCTTTGTTTGAGAGGGACATAGCATGGAACAAACATGTTAGATGACATGTATCTCCTAAAGAATATTATTAGATGAGACCTTAAAAGTCGTACTAATTGCGTAAGACTTTGGATTTTGTGAGAGCTTTATCCAAATCTTAAAATGTTGAATCAGGTTTCAACTTTCAAGCATGGCATAGCCTATGCCATTTTGCTTGTGGCAATCAAGGATTTTGGAGAAACTGATTCATTTGTTTAAGAATATCGAATGATAAAAGTTTTTTTTTTTGGGAGAAACGAATGATAAAAGTTGAAGACATAATAAGGTGGAAATTGATATAGTAATTAATTATTAGGATATATAGATTTGCAAATCTTCTTTTTTTGACCCGTGACGCCAAACATTGCTTTTTGTTTTCTCCTCTGTTTTAATAAGTAATATTTTGACACTGTTCTAAGCAACATCCCAAGGGGGTCGATACTCGAAAAACTTGATGAAAATTAATAGATTTTCATAAGGGAGTGCTGTTTTGGGAACCTGACCCAGAAAGAACCTGCCTCAAGTTGGTTTGCCACTTTTCAACACTAGTAGACCTAATCAATTCTAATATGGATATCAGGAAGACAGAGTTGATGGGATCGCTTGGAGTGAACAGTTATCGCTTCTCAATATCATGGGCTAGAATCTTACCTGGTGAGTTATTTTTGTTTTCTTTTCAAATAAATTTATGAAGACGTCATTTGTTACTAATTTATTTTCACAATTGTTAATAGAAGTTAATGGATAACCCAAAGACATCAGTTTATGAAATATTTTAAAAACTTTTACTTGAAATCTAAAAAGAAAATAATTTTTTTAATAGCTTTTAATAATTTTCATAAAAGTTATATCCAAACTTTTTTTAAATAGTCTATTAACAAACGTCGTAAGGACACCCGTTCATTAAAACTCTGTTAATATAATATTTTATAATTGATGTATTATAAAAGTGGTGTCAATGACAAGACCATGCAAAAGTGATATTGCTCTAATAGCAACTTATCACCTTAACAAGTTATTAAAAAAAGTAGTAAAAATAATTATGTCCTTTAACACTACCCTTTTTCTTCCCTATATTTGGATGTATAATAATATTTTAGTTGAAAACTATCATGCAACACAACAGACTTTAATTTCATCTAAAATCCATATTATTTTGCAGAGGGCAGATTTGGAGAAGTTAATTTGGCATGAATTGACTTCTATAACAAGCTCATTAATGTTCTCCTACTTAAAGGTTCAATTCCATCTCATTTTGTTGCTTGGAACAAACTGGTCCACATATAACACCATGAAACAACTTATCTAATCACCATTTTTCGCCATTATTGTCTAAATCTAAAGAAATTATTTTATCAAACTATGCAATTTACAGGGATCCAACCGTTTGTTACTTTGAACCACTTCGATATTACCTCAAGAACTTGAGGATAGATTTGGAGGGTGGCTTAGTCCGGAATCACAGTAAGTGCCTCAACTCCAACCTCTAGCCTGCAAAACTTACAATACTTTTGACGTTGGAGTAAAATACACAAACGCTAATAATTATCTTTATGCATTCAATATATGTAACATTCCTCTCACAACATGTGAATCTTACAATTGCGTAAGACCCACTTGAATATGTTATGAGTTGAATCTCAAATTGAGAAATCATTATTATTACCACGAGCACCTGGCCTGATTTAAATTTGAGTATGCCACAGAAAGTAGTAACTTTTTTCTTGTAATATTTTCAGGGAAGAATTTCTACATTTTGCTGATACTTGTTTTAAATCTTTTGGGGACCGAGTGAAGTATTGGGCAACCTTCAATGAGCCAAATCTCCAAGTCACAAATGGTTACCGCTCAGGTATATATCCACCAGCTCGTTGCTCAAGCCCATTTGGAAATTGTAATGATGGGGATTCAGAGAAGGAGCCGTTTGTAGCAGCCCATAATATTATCCTATCACATGCAGCTGCAGTTGATATTTTTAGAAGCAAATACCAGGTAGCCAGCCAGTCAGGTAACGTTGATAAATATCCACACTTTTCGATTAAATTTTATGTTGGCCGTCCACCAATTATGTCTCTCATGACTTGGGACCAATGGTAAACAAAATATATGACACCAATCACAGACACGTGAAATTAAGAGCTCATTTAGTAACGTTGTTCTAATAATATTATTTAAATATTATGAAAGTACGTATTAGTGAAAAAGTGTTATGAAAATACTTATTATGTTGTTTAAACAATAAAATTTGTTGTTTAAACAACACAGCCAAACAGACCCTAAATATCCACACCACTATATTAAAAATCACTAGTTATATATATATTGGTATTATAAATCAGAAGGATGTTGTGTTTTGGGGAGAGAGAGCCACATGGCTTTTAGTTTCCAATGAACCTCAAGAACTTCTAGTTTTCCTTTATCTCCACATGTAATTACCAAATGGTTTGACCCTATGAGGAAGAGGGAGGAAGGTAGCAATTAGTGAGCCATTGTTATCTTACTACAAAAGTAAACATGCAGAAAAAGCAAGGTGGTATTATTGGGATTGTCTTATATGCCGCATGGTTTGAACCTATTAGCAACTCCACAGCAGACAAGTCAGCTGCTGAACGAGCTCAATCCTTTTTAACAAACTGGTTAGTTTCTTTACCTTATATTTTACTCTTTTAACAATTTTATTTTACTCTTAACAATTTTTCCAAGTTCATTCAGCTCACACAAATCCATATAAACTTTATCCGTAAGGAATTAGGGATTGGTCTAGTGATTTCTATATCTCATGTGATCCATGAGGCTCTGGGTACAAATCTACTAACCAACAACTTAAGGTCATCTCCAAAGGGTTCCTCACTAAAGTTACTTGGTGTGTGTGGGATGAAAGAACGACACACACTTGAGGAAGTAATTAGATACTCAGAGGGCTTTAAACATTCACATTAGTCCAAAAAGGAAAAAGAAGCACATTGAAACTACATTTCGAAATGACAATGACATTTTATGCCTTTGCTGAAATTTGATGCAGGATCTTGGACCCAATTATATTTGGGAGATATCCATCAGAGATGGATGACATTCTTGGCTCAAACTTACCAGAATTTTCAAACAAGGACAAGGACAAACTGAAGAGCGGATTGGATTTTATTGGCATCAATCACTACACCAGTTACTATGTCCAAGACTGCATCTCCTCCAAGTGTGAGCCTGGACCAGGGATTTCCAAGACAGAAGGTCTTTACCAAAAGAGTTCACAAAGAAATGGTGTCCCCATTGGAGAATATGTATGTTACCTCAACTTATAACAGTTACTGCCTTGTACCTTAAAAGAAGTTACTAACACTTTACAGTGCAGACTGATTTAGATTGGATAAACGTTTACCCGCAAGGATTGGAGAAAACCATTACCTATATAAAAGAAAGATACAATAATACACCCATGTTCATTACAGAAAATGGTAAGTAAAGGTCTGAAGCACTTCAAATAAACAATCCCTTTACATTTTTTTAAAGTAAATGTAATTGCTCTCCATAGGGTATGGCGAAGTCTACAATCCAAATTCCACCATTGAAGATTTCCTCCATGATGTCAGAAGAGTCAACTACATAGCTGGCTATCTAGATGCACTATCGGTGGCAAGAAGGTATGAACGTGCCAACATGCTGTGCTATCAAGTATAAGTAACAGAATCATGGCCTATCATTTTCTTATCTTACAAATTCTAATGCTGACTAAAAAGATCATTGCACCAGCCTACATGTAACTATATTTTTTTGTAGCACATATGGTTTAGACAATTCATTAAGACAGAAAACCAGCTCCAAAAGGGACCTGATTTAGTTCCAGGGATAACTTTCACATATCAAATAGCTGGAGAAGCTCATTCAAAGTGCTGAAGAGATTTTGAGACAACTTCATATTTATTTTTCCATTTTCCTTTTTATATGTGATCAGAAAAGGAGCAGATGTGAGGGGTTACTTCGCTTGGTCCTTGCTTGACAACTTCGAGTGGATATTTGGATATACAATAAGATTTGGACTTCACCACGTTGATCATGCCACACTGAAGAGAACTCCAAAATTGTCAGCAAGTTGGTACAAACAGTTCATCACTAAGCATAAGGTTGTAACCTTAATGCCAGGATCTAATCAACAGAAGTTCCAGTATTAATGTATTCATTATGTTTTTGTGTTTTAAAGTATAAAGAAAGAACAAATTCCTCTAAAGTATTAATGTAATCACTTTAAATATCTTAGTGGTTGGGGGAGTTCTCTTAACAAATTCCTCTATAATGTCTCAAGATCAATTCAAAATGTTCAACATTGTGAACATGATGCTCAGTTTTTTTTTTAATAAAAGTTTTATTAACTATCAAAAAAAAAGTATAAAGAATGAACAAGGAAATTTGCTAATACTATTCTTTAGCATTTACCTCAGTTTTGGAAACAAATGAAAAGTTTATCAATCAATACAATCTAGAAACAGGCAATATTGAGAAAGAGATCATATCTAAAACATTCAACCCAACTTCTACTGCAAACAATGTTAAGGAGGAAAAAAATAAATAAAAATTAAAGATAACCACAAAAATAAGGACAATTCAATAGACAACATATGGCGCTTGACCCCAACACAAATTTTCCTTATATATTACAGTGAATGGTACATACATCTTTAAACCAAGCTCCTCTATTCCAGTGCATAGATGGTTATATTTCACACTGCAGATGTAATGCAGTGTACAAATGTAAGAAGGACCCAAAAAAGGAGACAGATCTCCCTATTCATAACATTGTTATAGAGAGAGAAAGAGAGAGGAGAGAGGAGGGGGGGGGGGGGGGGGGAGGAATAGAAAGCGCAATTTGTTTCTCTCTAGTAATATCACAATTTTACTTCGATGTAAGCTGTTTTCTCCCAACTTTTTTTCGCAATTCACTTTTCTCTTTAAAATCCTTTCAAAATTGCTTACATGAGATGCAAAGGTGAACAAACATACCATGGGCCATTTAGATTTCATCTTTCCTTGAACCAAGTCATGCCTTCAACAATACATACCTGCACATTAGATGTGTTTTATCTATTATTAAACAGTGGTTGAATTCATTTGCAAGAGAGTTAACATCAACAGAAGTAACCCAAGTCAGGAACTTTAACCTAATAGTGACATATGACAAACCTCAACTTTAGCTTAAAAATTAATGGAATCCTGCAGTTGATCCATATCTTCAAGTATCTATTTTAAGCTATTTCACATCTCCACCAAGGAGACCCAGCCTCATACATGTGTTCACCATCATCCCATGAAATCTGACAAGCTTGAAGACCAATAACAACATTTGGTTCTTTTCCATGCTGTTCAATCCACTCTGTAACAGCCATTGCTTCATCAGTCTCACTAGTATAATTTTGCTTGTATTTGCCAAATGGGTTAAGCCCAGGACTTCTCATCTCTGCAATTGCAGCTGGCATGTACATTGAGTCACCCACCAATGGTGCACTGCAGGCAGCCAGTTGTGCTCGAATCTGCATTGTAAGTCTAGTTATTATCAAAGTAATAGATCTAGTCATCTCTCACTTATATGACCAAAGGACTAAATTTTCTGGTCCTTTTGTTTCTCTGCCTTTCATAGCATCTAATAACATAACAAAGCCAACTGTGAATAAATATACCAGCCTCCATAACCTATATTCAATATTGACTTTTCAGTAGCTTCATTATTTGAACCAAAGAACCATAAAATAAAATTTTTAGAAAAGCTACTACACCAACATTAATTAATTTTACCATATAAAACTTGACAGATATTCAGAGTCAATTCCTTGAGAAGCTCAGTTAAAATATTGAGAAAATTGAAATCCTTCAAACTAGAAATTCTCTGAATCTCAAACACCCCTAGAAATCTTCCTTTGAGCTAATGTTGAACCTTGCCTTTAGAATCAAATGGCAATTTCATTCCCAGTCAACAATAAAAGAAGAATGTCAGGGAGTGCAGGAAATTAATTGCAGGGGAAATTATTTCCTTTTCTCTCCACAGGAGAGCTGGAAAGTTTGACATTATTTTAATACATTTACTTATTCTAAAATTTCACGGTTTAGACCACAGGGTTAATGAATAACTACCATTCAAATTAGAAAAACAATGAAAGAAAGGACAAGTGACGAACCTGATGAGTCCGACCAGTCAGAAGGTTGATTTTACACTCATATGCAATATGCTGGGAGGGCCAGCCACAATCCTCAACACAATATTTCTTTTCAATGACAGCATTTGGCCACAGAACCTCCTTGCATTCCAAGACCTCAAGTTGACACAAGTTCCATCCTTTAATAAAATCTGCATGCCACAAAAGTTTTGGGGTCAAAACAATCCACACCCCACCCCCATATAGAACAGAGAGAATACTTTCTTAACCATACCAGTTGCAGAAAAAATCGTTTTAATAATGGACTTGCCAAACCAGTTATTGAAAATTATGTGTAAAGAACTTGAGTTTGTGAAGGAAATATCCGCATAAATTTAGCTATCATGTTAGAGTAGGATTAAAGGGGAGCTTGCACAGAGTCGACTTCTTTTATTCTTTTACATAGGCATAGCACAGCTGGGCCATCCTAGACTTGAACCACAGACCTCAACTATGAAGTAAATCACTGCACCTAAGTCCAAACAACTGGAAGAGAGTCAATAGATTTCTTTTTGGAGAGAATCAATGGATTCCTTTACCGCAGCAAATCAATAGATTCTTTTCAGGAGCAATTCATCTTTTCCAAAACAAAGAGAAGTAATTAGATCAGTATTGTCATTCAATAAACAGCTTATCAAAAGAGTGATCAAAATGTGATCATTTTCTAATTTCTACTTTGTACTTTGTAGGTCCTATTTTCCTAATATATATTTCTCCACTTTTTGGCTAAAATCAAGATAGCTTTAATGAATTTTAAAGATTACCATTTTCATCCCAAACAGGGGAAAAGTAAAAAGATCACCATTTGAACAAAACACTGTAATGAGAATATAATAATCTATGATTCCTTTCTTCATACTAATTATTCCAACTTGGACCCCATGCTAACCACTGATCAAGCTAAGCTGATGAGTGGGCCTGGTCTGCCTTAGCATGCCTCTTGGATGCTCCAGCATCAGAAGGCTAATTGAGTAATGCATATGTGCACAATGTATGTTTGCCTTCATCAAGATAACAAAATGCAACTCATCAGAGGTTTGAGACAATTTGCCATAATCACCGTTATGCTAGAATGAGGTGGTTACCTTCTGAAATGAGTCTTGGAGCCATGTTAACTGGACGCATGTAGTGGGCAATTATTCCTATTGGCACCGGAGCAGCAGCAAGAGCAAGATAAAGCTTCTTCACTTTTTTCTCCTGATGACAAGAAAATCCATCTGAGAGTAACGGCCAAAAGAGGGAAACTGAAATTAAGTAAATGTGAATTGAAAATATATATACATCCAGTTTTGTGCATCTACTCTGTGAGAAGGATGCACTCACAGAGTGGCAATCACAACATGAGGGGCCTTCCCGCTCCAGGGTAATTGAAGCCCGCCCTCCCTGGAAGAAGGACTTGCTGACTACAGTCTATGCCAGAGAACTTACTCTAATTTTACCATGAAAAACAGAGCAATACTCCTTGGTCCTAGCCAACACAACACTGCAAGTAAATTATAAACAATTATTCACTCTCTATCAATGGTAATAGCAATAGCAACCAACAACATATTCTATAAGATGATTAATCCTATAAGATACAGTACCAGCCTTCTGTGCAATTATCAATCTGGTGGGTAGTCTTCAAAGGGGTTGTTAAACCCAAGGCACGTGTGGCAAAAGTTGCGCAACTTTCTTCGATGTTGTCTGTAGTTCCTCCAACCTAATCAAAATTAACAAAAAAAAAATCACAAAAGCATAAAGCAATCAATGAACTAATAAGAAACATTCAAAAGTGCCATATAAATGATATTGAGTGACTTAGAAATCATACAGAATGTATAAATAAATGTGAAATACACACACACACATTAATAACCATGATTATGTCCTTGTTTTACATATCTTTTATTTAAGAGAAACTAAAAACAAGAGCATTGAAAGGACAACCAAACTATGCAGTTCTAGCATTTAGCCATTGAAAGGACAACCAACAATCATATAAATAATTATATGGAACATCAATTCATTTGAGGCACAATTTTGGTAAAGTCACATAATTACAATGAAATTAATGGATTGATTACATACTGATGTACCGGCAGGTTTGTCCAAAACCACATAGGACTCAGACACAGCTATAATTCTTGATTTCCAGTCAATTTCATAGCACCTAATAAAAATTCAGTTAACTTTGTCAATTTCATAGCACCTAATCAAAATTCAGTTAACTTTGTCACACATAATGCTTTACCTTGGGAAGCGTTTTGGGTGTACGTGCACTCGTAAGTATGTTCCAGCTTCAACAAACTGGTCTACGTGAGTTATCCTAAAAGTTTTCTGTGCTTCTCGTATTGTTTTCCCTTTGATGGAAGCTCTTTTTCTCAGTACTGAAGGAGCTGTAAATTCTTTAAATATCCTAATTTGCTCTTCAGTGGCACTTGGAGGAGGCTTTGGACATACAAGGGCATAATATACAGCTCCAAAATGGATGAGATCTGCAACAAACCTTCAAAGAATGAAACTCTACATTTATCACTTCATCCTGAAAAATTCTAACAGAAAATCAAAGATCATACAGCAATACCAACAATTCTAAAGTAATTGAGAAAAAAGAGCAGCACTCACGGCGCAGGAAGATCCAGAGCTTCACAGATATATTCTTGAACAGGCCCACCTTTTGAGACAACCAAGTGTTCAATTCTTGGCGGGCCATTGTCTGAGGGACATGGAAGTAGCCGATGATATTCAGGGTAGCTTAAACAAAATTGAGTGTTAGAGTCAGCAAAGCCAATGAACAGGCACTACAAAGTATTTCAAAAGAACAATTTATGAACTCAACCAAAAAAAAAAAAAAGTTCTTTAATTAGAGCAATATATTTTAAAGCAATCATTGAATAAAAATTGTTATTAGGGAAAAAAAAAAAGATTCAAAACCTCATTTCTTAAGTTTTTTCTCAGTTTACTTTACTCATCAACAAACCAAGTGCAAGCAAACTTCAATATAATTTATCTAAAAACATACTTTCAGCTAAGAAATAAACCAACTCACAGTCACTCAACAAACTATAAGCAGTAACTGCAAGCACTGGAAATATGAATTACCCATTAACAAAAGATATGACTTTTTTTAGTTTTTTGTATGAGTGAGAGTGGAATTTGGAACCAGTGACCTCCACTTTGTGGTCCCCGGCTGACTGTGTACAATGGGGTTCTAAAGAAATGAAATATATGATATAATAACAATAAGAAAATTCACATTCCTGTTCTTTCCTCAGATTTCTCAACAGTCAAACAAAGTGCAAACAAGATTCATTTCAACCAAACCTAAAAAAAAAAGCCAAAATTAAGGCACCCAACAATATAGAAGCAATAAAAACTTTAACTTTGACATACCCATTAACAGAAGTAGTAGTAGCAGCGTGTATGACATCTGACTTTGAGGATTCACATGCAAAAGCACTAATATTTGAACACCCAGAAGACCAAGCAGCCACCAAGTGTTTGTTATGGTGCTTCTTGCTGAGAGCAACATGGGTGGTTGCTAACGTGCGCACAAGGGTCACAGGAGGACTTATACTTCTGCAGCCATTGGCTAAGATTGAAGCGAAACTCATTGTTACTGAGCCCATCTTCATGGAAATCCTGGAAGTGTGAAGTGTGTGCGTGTGTGTTTCCCCGAGAGTCTGAGGAATAGCAGACACTTTGATTGATACTAGTTTCGAGTTCGGGTCGGGTATATGGCCGACCCGAGACCTTTTGTTGCAAAGCTTTCATGATTAAAAAAAAAAAAACAATTTGGGCCTGTTTTGTTGTTGGGCCGACTTCTGTACAAAATTACAAACTCATGCTCAAAGTTATGGTACACCCGTTTGGTACATGTGTTTAACAGGTCTTTATTTATTTATTTATTTATTTTTAACTAATAACACCAAAATGTAGCAATTGGGCTACAAAGAGCCTTGGCTGACCTATTTTTATTGTAGATCACAAATACATTATGTTGACGTGATCTCACCAATTATAATGAAAGTAATCTCGATTAGCTTCCCCGTTTTGTAAGTGATATCTGATACTGGTGATTGTCTTTTGGGGTTTGTACTATATTGCTTATCATATTCTGCAGATTTGACACGTACCTCTATAATAGACTTATTCCCTTGCTGATAATTATTTGCAGATGTAGGCATGTAGCAGTGTATCCCGCTTGCAATTTATCTAGTACGGTATTAAAATCGGTGTGGCAATTCTGAAGTCTAGTCTTATCCACTGGGTCTTTGAGTCCTACAATCATAAGTCGGATTTTATTAATGGAACTTTGTGCTATTCTCATGTTTATAAGAAGAGAAATGCCGACAAGACCATTTAAATCAGCTGTAGCAGTACTTTCGTCTGAACGTAAACTTGACAAGCAAAGTTGATAGTCAGTGGACTAGTGGCAAATTCTTTCAAGATTGGCTTCGTCTATTGCATTAGAAACTTGGTAGAAAAGAGAGGTGACCAGTAGAGGGATTACCAAGATTGACAGGCAGCTAATTTGAGATGCCATTTTTTTTTTTTCCCTTTTTTCTAAGTTCGTTGCCCTGAATGATATTATTGATTTGTGTATCTTTTGCTTCCTATTGATAATATCTTAGGTTGGTACGAGATAGTGTTATTTTTAACTAATTATCTTTTGGAAAACAACTTTATTTCATGCCAAGCTAAATAAGAGAAATTAACAGATAGTTTTCCTTTGATCAATTAATTTAGGATACTACTAGACACTAGAAAGTGCAAAAAACCATCGAAATAAAATAAATAAAAATTGAATAATGAATCATTTCCCAAAAAACATATATTTTTAGAATACTATCTTATTTTTCAATTTGAATTACTTTTTTTAGCTTGACATGAGATATAGAATTTTTTTCATTTTCCATTTTTTTTCTAGAAGAACAAAACAATTCTATCTCATGCGAAGATAAATAAGAGAACTCAAAACCACGAACAGACAAGTACTTTATGCCTTATGGTTATGGGTATGTAGTAAATACTAGTGAATACACATCAATATATTTTGTCCATATCTTATTAATTTCTCAACTTATTAATTATTACACTTTCTCCAATATTTCTCCCTCTCTTTTACCTTTTTATCTCCTCATTACTCTCTACCTCAATAACACCATTCCTTTATTTTGGCTCTTCTTATTTTCATAATCTTACTATAAATTTTCCGTTCTCTCTCTCTCTCAATTTTATTAATAAAATTTTTCTTGCATCTATACTCTAAGTTGATGAATTTTTGTATTCTTTCAAACTCTACTTTCTGCTAGGGTTATATTTTTCATGTGTTGGAATATCCATTGACGAAACACACTTTACTTGTATTTGGGTAGTTCTAAGTAGATTCTAGAACATCATGAAGTATGTCTTGTTGATATTTCAAGTGGTATTATTGAAGACGTGAAGACTACATAAAGAAACAAGTAAGAAAAGTTGAAGAAGGGACCTTGGCACCCACTCGATACCTAGCTTCTATCAAGAATTAATGAGGAACCTCGATACAAGCTTGGTAACTCTTGATCTATCGAGTTTCGTAGATCCATAATTTCTAGATCAATTTTTCAACCCATGATGACTTGGACTTCTAGGGTTTCGTTCACTAAACTTTTAGAGGATATAAAAGGTTTATTTTAAACTCATCACAAGATACAAGGATTCAATTAGAGAATCTATACACTTATTGTGAAGCTACTACGTTCTTATGTGGCTATGGTTTTGTGACTGACTGCTTCTTATAGGCGCAGTGGTTGTCGGGGGCAAAAAGTTTTCCTTTCTGACAAATGAGATTTATGTTGAGTCGAGAGCCTAAACCGAAACTCGACGATGGGCCCGATGTATGGCCCAAAGGCTATCGGCGAAGATCCAAAGCCTAGGGCCTAGATTCAGACTTACAAGAATGGCCCATAAACAATCCCTACAGCAGACATGTTAGTGCGGTTGAAAAGCATACTGTGTGAAATAGCCCAGCAATGAAGTGTTTTTTGCAGAAAATAGCCCAGCGTTAAAGCACTTCTACAGAAAAGAGTAACCCAGCTGTAAAAATATCTCTGCAGAAAAGTAGCCCAGCGGTAGAGTGCTTCTGCAAAAAATAACCCAACTATAAAGTACTTCTGCAGAAAAGAGTGACCCAGCCGTAAAAATATTCTTATAGAAAAATAACCCAACGGTAGAGTGTTTTTGCAGAAAATAACCTAGCTACAAAACACTTCTGCAGAAAAGAGTGACCCAGCTGTAAAAATATTTCTGCAGAAAAATAACCCAGTCGTAAAAATATTTCTGTAGCAAAAATAACTCAGCAATACAGTAAGATAAACTTTGAGTATTTCACAAGTTAAGAGGAGACATCAGAATCATCATCCATTAGCTCTAGGGAAGAGTCTTCTAATACAATAATATGAGGGAAAAATTCTATGGTAACAGTTACATCATAACCATGAATAGTAAATGAATAGATAATCATTATGGGTTCCATGATAGCAAATAATGAGGAAAGCTTAGTGTGAGATGAAGGGAGAGAGAGAGATCCCAGCTAGTGCAACAAGGTCATTATGGTGCCAAAGCATACTCTTGGATGTAGTATACGTAATGAATAGGGAGGGCCATTTGTCAAAGGCATGAGTAATGAGTGAGAGTGTATAGTAGGGCTGCTGAACTTTCTACTAGAAGGTGCTGTATGTTTTTAAGTAGAGGTATAAGAGGTGTTTTTAAGCTAGGAGTGGGGGAACTCAATTTCCATGCTTGAGAATGAAAGTTTTGTGACTTAGAACTTTGCTGGGATTTTGAGAAGCTGAAACAGAAGGGCTTTGTGAGAGTTTTTCTCTATGAGTGTGTTTCTCGGTATGTTCTTGTTCCCCCATTGAGGCATTAATGGAGGGTTCTATTTATAGTTGAGATTTAGGGGGCAATTGGCAAATAACCTTTGCTAAATCTTCCCCAATCTTCAGAAAATCCTTAGGGATTCGTTCTTAGAATGTTAGTTAAGAATGGTAAGCTTGACCATTTGAAGATTCTTGTTGTTTTTGGGTAACATCAGCTAGGATTCTGACTTAGCATTAATGTTGATTGGTCTTGGCTGATGGGGTTAGAGCATACATTAAGCTAATGACCTTGGCTGAGTTGCTTACTAGATTCAGAGCTCCCAAAGGCAGGTTGCATCACCCCAAGCTAGGTGTCAACCTTGGAGCCTTTGTTGGAAACTCTGCTGGGATCCCCTTGGTGCCCTCCAAATCACATTTCCCTAAGTTTCCCCATAAGGGGTTCATGTGATTGGTCCAAGAACCGGAAAATACAAATTTTTTAGCATGAAAATGAGTTGATTTTAGCTTGCTTCAGGAGTTTTAATGGCCTGGTCATGGCTGCCTCTAATGCTTGACCAATGCATTGGAAGAGAAAGAGGACATGGCTGGCTGAAGCCCTTCAGCCTCTTGTCAAATCCTTCAACTTTATGTCTAGTCAGTTTCAGCTTTATGTCACACAACAAATGATGATATTTCAGCTTGTAGAGGAAGGATTCAACCTCTGATGGACACATGTACTGTGCTGACTTAATTAGACAAGTGGGAACCTGATGGGAGTGGGCTCCAGCTACTGAATTTGTGCTGAGTTTTGGCTGGTTGGCTCACGTGAGCTCCAGCTGCTGGGTCTTGAGTGTGGCCTGGGCTGGCCCTAGCTGGGCTTTATATTTGGGCTTTTTTGGGCTTGATCATCCCTACAAAATGAAGAGTTTTGTCATGGATGATATAAATGGGCTTTTATAAGTTTTGTAAGAGGAGTATTTTTTAAAGAATGAGTATTTATTTTTTCCCATGAGTAAGGGGTTTAGTATAAGTGAAAAATTGCTAAGATAATATTTTTGTAAATATGTGCCAAAAATAGTATTTGGGCTTTTAGAAATAGTGTCAAATCAATATTTGGGCTTTCAGAAATAGTTACCAAATAGTATTTTAGAAATAGTTTGCCAAATTAATATTTGGGCTTTGTAAAATAGTGCCAAATTAGTATTTGGGCTTTTAGAAATAGTTTGCCAAATTAATATTCGGGCTTTGTAAAATAGCGCCAAATTAGTATTTGGGCTTTTAGAAATAGTTTGCCAAATTAATATTTGGGCTTTGTAAAATAGTGCCAAATTAGCATTTGGGCTTTTAGAAATAGTTTGCCAAATTAATATTTGAACTTTGTAAAATAGTGCCAAATTAGCATTTGGGCTTTTAGAAATAGTTGCCAAATATTATTTGGGCTTTAGGAAATAGTGCCAAATTAATATTTCGGTTTTTAGAAATAATTTGAGATTTTGTACAGATATTGTCGTGTAGCAATGGACTTTGTAAGATTGCTGTGTAGCAACGGACTTAGAGGTGCCGTGTAGCAACGAACTTAGTAAGGTGCCGTGTAGCAACCGGCATAGTAAGGTGCCGTGTAGGAACGGGCTTAGAGGTGCCGTGTAGTAACAGGCTTAGTAAGGTGTCGTGTAGCAACGGGCTTAGAAAAGTGCCGTGTAGCAACGAGCTTAGAAAGGTGCCGTGTAGCAACGGGCTTAGAAAGGGTTTTGTTGGGCTTTTTGGGTCTTCCCCACAAGTTAAATGATTTTTGATTTTTTGTGGAGGAAGCATAATTTTGTGGCCCAATGTTGGTAGCAAGGTGATGGGCATTTTTTTTGTGAAAACCCAAGTTGGATAATATAGTGGGTAGTATTTGTGAGAGGGCTCAAAGTAATTTGTAGGGCTTGTATATGTAGGGAATATTTGTAGGAGCCCAATGACATGGAGAATATTTGAGTAATATATAAGAAATATTATGTGGGCTTTAAAATAACTCTTGGACTTGTGTGGGTGTTTTTATGAGTGGGCTAAAGAAATTAGGGCCCGAAAGTTTGTACCTCAACATTTAGCCCCCCGAGTCACGTGTGAGCAGTTTCTGTTTGTTCACACGTGCGAGTTTAAAATTTGGTGGCAGTTGTGAATAGTGGGTTTCTGCCTTTCTTTTGTAACTAAGAAAATAAAATCTCTGCTTTAATGAGTTATGGTTGAAGGAAAAGAACTGCTGGGTTCTAGTGATGATAGCACTGCTGGGTTGGCTGTGCCAGAAAGTGAGGCTACGGCTAGGGTGCGACTGAATCAGCTGCTGGGGGTTCTGGGGCAGAGGTTAGGCTGGGAGAGCCCTTGTTGCCGCTGTAAGACCCATGGTATTGTTCATCTCCTCTGTTCCCAGCAGTTGGGGCTCTTGAGGTCAGCCCACCTAGGGTGCCAAAGAAGTAAATTTTGAAGGTGAAGCCCCCAGTCATGAGACATCATGGGTCCCAGCCGCTTCTGGTATAATAAACCTGCAGTTCTAGTAGAAAGAGCTCCTGCCAGCCCCTATTCATGGGAGATGTGAATCTGCTAGAGCTAGAGTTGTCTGATGAGGAGTCTGTGCTTACCGGAAAGCTGCTGACAAGGTTCCTGAGGTCACTGTTACTGCTGGAAAAGTTACTGCTGGGGAGTCTAGTAAAGAACATGCTGGCAAGGACCCTGATATTACTATTACTGCTGGAGAAGCTGTTGCTGGTGTGCCCAGCCAAAGACATGTTGTTTCTTCGACTATTCATGACGTTCACCAAAGCAAAGAACCTCCAGGTATGCTGTATTTGATTTATTTATATTCATTAAAGCAAGTTTATTATTCAATGATACTTGACTGTATGAATGCTTTTCTGTTACTGCTGGGGACATAACCATGCCTCTTTTTTGCAGAGTTGGGGATTGAGTCTTCAGTTGTTGTTACCAAGGGAATGAGCCTTGAAGAATTCTTGGAGAAATTTGCAGAGGATGAGGAGAATGAGAAGGTGGCTGACTTCCATCCCTTTTCAAGTGATATTGTCATGTCCCAGTGGTCTAAAATTCCTGCAGAAGGTTAGCCACTGCTGGCAGCAATAATAAGGAAACACCCACACTTCATGGCTGGATGCAAGCTAGGTGTTTTGTTGAGGAAATATGGACTTCAATTGCTCATTGCTGTATTGATAGATGTGAGATGTACCAAGCTTGAGAGTTCAAACTTGAAGAAAGAACTTAAGTGGAAGAATGCTCTCAAGGACTTGTTATTCATGAAGTTTGGAGTCCAATTAATTCTTGATAAGATTCAGACTGCTGCTGAGACTTGTATTGCTCGAGATGATGAGCTTATAGTAAAAATAGCTGCCCTTGAGAAAGAAATTGTAGCAAAGAGAGCTGAGCTTTCACTTTTATTGAGTAAGAGAGATGACATGGTGTGGTCTTCGTCAGCTGGAGGTGCTTCTTCCTCAGCGGAAACCTTTGGCGATGGCTTATTTGACTAGCTTTTCTTTTATTATAGCTAGTAGCTTAGTATTTTAGATAGTTGTTTTTGAAATATGATGTGAGGAAACATGTTAAGAATCTTGGGTTTATTTAGCTATGTTGGCTGTGTTTTGTGCAAAGGTGCACCAGCCATATGAACTTTATGTGGTAACTCAAAATTTCCCCAACTATGCAAGCTGTGCTTCGTTTATGCATAAGTACATGAATTTATTTTGTGAAAAATGATTTATTTATCAAAAAATAGTATGTTCAGGCAGAAATATAGTCATGGAAATCATATACATAATTTTGAAAATGCTCGTTGTGTTCATGACTATTTTGATTCAAGATGCCCAGCTGTTAGGGCTGTAACTTTATTCATAGTTTTGAACGTGCATGCTTATGTATAGAAAGTAATATTAGAGTACTTGCAAATATAAGAAATTCATGTTTGAGGCAAAAGGCAATGCTTAATTGTTATTGGCATAGTAGTAGTTTCAGACCATAAAAAAGAGAGTTACTTGGTACATACTTGGAAGGTTGAGTTAAGCGTAGTACAACTTAAGCCATTTGCCATTGATAGGTTCCGTGAGACTTTCACCTTCTGCTGTAGCTAGATGATAATAACCGCTGTCATTGGCTTCCCTTATGAGATAGGGCCCCTCCAACTTGGGGCAAACTTGGAGGGTGCTGAGAGATTCCTCCTTATATGATCAGTTGCCTTTAGGACTATTTGTCCCTTGACAAAAATCCTGGATTTCATGGCCTTATTGTAAGCATTGGCCATTTGTTGTTGATACCGCTAGGTGTGGTTATAGGCAAGATTTTGTGTTTCTTCCAAGGTTTCAAGGTTTGTAGTTCTAATTTCTGCACAAGTAGCAGCATCTATATCTATTTCTTGTCTATGAACAACCCTTGGGGTGGGAACCAATAGCTCAACTAGAGATATAGCCTCGGTACCATACACAAGAGAGAATGGTGATAGACCAGTGGCTGTTTTGCTTGAGCTTCGGTATGCCCATAGGGTTTCCAGTAGGTGCTCAGTCCAGCCACCCTAATATTCATGCACCATCTTGTTGAGAATTCTTAATAGCACTCGATTGGTGGCTTCCGCTTGGCCGTTGCCTTGTGGATAATAAGGAGTGGACTTGCGGTGCTTAATGTGGCGATGGTCAAGTAATTTTTGGACATCCTTGTTGACAAAAGGAGTGCCATTATCTGTAACAATCTTATGAGGGATGCCAAATTTGCAAATTATATGCTCTTGGATAAAATTCGCAACGACTGGGCCTGTAGCCTTCTTTAGGGAAACGGCTTCAACCCACTTTGTAAAGTATTTAATGGCCACTAGTATCCAAATATGACCCTTGGATGGTGGATTGATGGGGCCTATTAGGTCAAGCCCTTAAGTATGGAATGGCCAAGGAGTCATCATGTTTTGGAGGTTTCTAGGGTAAGTATGTATGAGATTTCCATGGACTTGGCAAGTATGGCAAGTCTTCACACATTTAGCTGCATCTTGTTTCATGGTCGGCCAGAAATACCCCAGGTTGAGCAACTGCTGGAGAAGTTGCCTCCACATGTACCTCTTGCACAACTGATTGTGCTTCAAGGGTCCCTAAGCATCTCAAAGGCTCCCCCTTGAACCCTTTCCGGAAAAGAATGCCTCTTTCCATGAAATAGCGAGTAACCAACCTTTTCAAGCGGTAGGCCTCCTTATGATTATCGGGCAAGATGCCCTCTATGAGATATTCAAGGAGGGGTAGACGCCAATCACTAGCGGTTAAGGCTGCATATGAATCCTTCTGATCAAAAGTGTATTGGCAGCTGGTGCATTGTCCTTGGATAGTAGCAGCTTGTTTACTCATTTCTGGCCAGTAATAGCCCAGCCGTTGGAGACGTCTGTAGAGATTGACAGAACCGTTGGCACCACAGGATTTTTCATGGACTTCTTTTAATCGCTTAGTGGACTCACTAGGGCTCAAGCATCTAGCTAGAACTCCCCCAGGCAGCTTCTTATACAACTCTCCAACCATTAGAGCACAATCTTTGAGCACCTTCAAATGATCTCTCTCATCCGGTGATAATAGTGCTTCTTTAATGGGGGATTGCCAATCTACCTAACCCAGCGGTTGTTCAAAGAATTCTTCCTTTAGCATTTGTATGACCGGGATAGGCTTTTTCACAATAGTTACATTGTAGTTGCACCTTCAAATCTAACTTTTGATCCCAATGTGGCTAGAGCGTTGGCAAAGTGATTGTCGGACCTTAAGGAGTGTTCAATATTGAATTCTTCAACAGAGTCCTCCAACCTTTGAGTCATAGCTCTATATGGAGCTAAAGATGGTTCCTTGACTGCAAAATCTCCTTTAGCCTGGCAAACAACCAATTCGAGTCTCCGATCACTTGAAGATGCTTGATACCCATTTCACGAGCTACAGCTAGGCCCGTAAGATATGCTTCATATTCAGCCATATTGTTGGTGCATGGCAAATCAAGTTTGAAGACATAGCTACTGCTTCTTCGGTATTTTTGGATAGGACTATCCCAGCCCCTCCTTCAGAGGTGGTAAAGGATCCATCAAATCGTAAGGTCCAAGTAGCCCCAGCTGCTTCCATCAATGCAACTTCTGGCAGATCTCCAGGTACTTCATCAGTAATAACCTAGCTGTCTTCTCTGGGGAAGTTTAATAGTAAATCAACGATGGCTTGACCTTTTACAGTCGTTGGGGTAATTGCTATAATCTCAAACTTAGATAATTGTAATAGCCATTGTGCTAACCTTCCGGAAAGGACCGATCGCCTCAAGAGTGAGTGGATTGGATGAGATTTTATTAAGAGTTGTACCGTGTGAGCTAGCAGATAATGACGCAACTGCTGGGCAGCATATATCAGAGTAAGACAAGCCCTTTCAGCCCTTAGGTAGTGGGTTTCCGCATCTTTTAATTTTCTACTAACATAATAAACCGGTCGCTCGATCCCTTCTTGATCATCTTGGGCTATAAGTGCTCCTATTGCCTCATCATTGGTAGCCAAATATAACTTAAGTGGTTTCCCTGTTATAGGTGCGCATACGGTTGGTAGTTTGGTCATGAGTTGCTGTAGCTAGAGAAATGTTTGCTAGCATTTGGAATCCCAGCGGAACGGCCTTCCTTTTTTCAGCTGTGGTGTAAAGACAGCTGTGAGAGTAGCGAGACCGGGAATAAACCGCTGAATGTATGAGAGTTTACCAAGGAAGCTTTTAAGTTGTGTGAGTGTAGTAGATGGCTTCATAGTAACAATGACTTGTACTTTGCTAGGATCAACATCTATGCCTCTTTGGTGGACAAGAAATCCCAGAAATTTCCCAGCCGTAACTCCAAAGGCACATTTGAATGGATTCATGCGAAGCTTGTAGAGTCGACATCTTTCAAAAACCTTTCACAAGATAGCAAGATGATCCTCTCTTGTTTTGGACTTCACAACAATGTCATCCACATAATCCTTAATCTCTTTATGCATCATGTCATGAAAGATTGTGGTCATAGCCCTTTGATATGTGGCTCCGGCATTTTTGAGACCGAAGGGCATGACGGTATAGTAAAAGTTACTCATAGGAGTTCGGAAGGCTGTTTTGGCTGCATCTTTGGATGACATTCTGATTTGATTATAACTGCTGAAACCATCCATGAATGAGAACATAACATGCCCAGCAGCTGAATCAATGAGCATATCCATATTTGGAAGTGGAAACTAGTCTTTGGGGCATGCTTTGTTAAGGTTTCTGAAGTCAACGCAGCATCGTATTTGTCCGTTATTTTTCCTGACTGGTACAATATTTGAAAGCCACTATGGGTGCATGATAGGCTTGATGAACCCAGCTGTGAGAAGCTTTTGAACTTCTTAAATAATCTGAGCTTCAACCTCAAGATGGAATGTCCGCATGGGCTGCACTACTGGTTTTGCCCCTAGTTCCACATTGAGAGCATGTGCTACTAGGTTAGGATCCAAATCGAGCATCTCATGGTACTCCCAAGCAAAGACATCGATGTACTTCTTTAATAATGAAATGAGTTGAACCTTTTCCAGCGGTGGCAATGTTGCATTAACCGAGGTTGGCCTGTGGATATTAGGATCATCACTGAGATTAATGGACTCCAACTCCACATCAGGTGAAAAATTAGTTACCGTCGGGGGCTCTTCAGACAGTTCTACCAGACTGTCGGGTAGATTTTCTTCTACCGCTGGGGCTTCTGTTTCTTGAGTATAACAACTAGTTGGTGTAGTACTTGCTTCATTCAGTCCAAGACCCTTCTGTTTGAGACAGCTAGGCCCCGCGTACCATCATAAACGATACCCCAAACAACCATCCACCAGCTGGATTTGTACACATTGTGGCTATGAGATACCGCTGGGGGTTTTCCCACGTTCTCTTTTCTTTTTTCTTTGATCAAGGAAAGACCACATGTCTATCTCTAGATTATTCTCAATATCTTGCTAGTTGGGTAATGGAATCCCAATGGTCCTTGAGGTAGAATCTTCCCCACTTAGGGTAAGCTCATCATAGAAAATAGCCTCAAAATAATGCGCCTCAGATAGATCAAATGGTATAGGATTAGTAGGGATGCGCAGAGGCTTACCATTGAATCTTCCTTTGACACATTGGTGATAAGTGGAGGGCATAAGCTTGTGTTTGTGGAGCCATGGCCTCCTGAGTAAAGCATGGTAAGAAATGGTTAAATCGATAACATGGAATCTGGTGAGGGCAACAACGAGCCCCACTTTAAGGACTAATTGTATACTGCCAAGAGTGCATTCATGAATTCCAGCAAAGCTAAAAACCTCTATAGGTGCCCCAGCGATTCTGCTGAGGGGATCTCAGCTGCTTTGAGTGTGCTGGCTAGTATAAGATTAAGTGATGCACTAGTGTCCACTAGTGCCCTTCTTATATGAACATCATTAATTTGAGCAGCAATATATAATGGTTTACTATGATCAGGGTGTTATACCTCCATGTCCTCATTGGTGAAGGTGATGGCATTAGTAGTCTCTAAGAAGGCTCGGCTGGCATGAGCTTTAGCTGTGAGGCAATGTGTTCCAGAGCTGCCAACGATGGATACAAGAGCTTCGGTTGCTGTTTTCCTTGACTCCTCTTTAAGCCCCAACTGATTGAACAAAGTCCGAAAGGCAGGGCTTCTTTGAAGAGTAGAGATAGCTGCTGGGGGCAAACCTGTACCGCTGGCAGCTTCATTGTCATCAGCCCCATCATGAAAAAGTACAGCTGCTGTGGCCTTTCCTCTAGGATGCTGAGGCAGTGGGTTCTGCTGGACCCCTTGTTCATGTGTGAGGTTCAAAGTACCATTTGAAATTTTCTTATGAAATGTTCTTCGGACCGCTCTACAATCTCTAGTTCTATGGCTCACATATTGGTGGTATTGACAATAGAAAGGCTTTCTTATATCCTCTGGAGTAGGCTCTCAGATAGGCTTGAATGGCCTAAGTACTCCATCAGCCATCCATTTGTTAATGACGGCATTCATTTCTTCATCGGTGCAAGGTATAGGAGGGTACTCTTCCTCTTCTTCCTTTTTTCGCTTTTCTTCAACTATTGGTTCACTGCTGGAGACTGTGAGAGCTTGAGGAACATTTTTCTTTTTTGGTTTGGCTTTTTCGATGGTGGGAGGCTTGACTGATATGGCTGTCTTCCTAGTTTCTAGAGCAGCTGGGCAAACTGAATAATATCTCCAAATGGGCACGGTACTCATGAGACATGTTGTTAATGCAAATCTCAACAAGCTCTTGTTCTTTGTACTGTCCATAGCAATCAAGAGCAGCATCCCTAAATCGCCGGATGAAATCAAGGAGTCCTTCGGAGGATTTTTTCTTGGTGTTGTGAAGTGTGAGAATGGTAACCTTTTCTTCTCCATGGAAATATTTTGAGCAGAAATTTTCAACCATGTTGTCCCATGTAGCAATGGAACCCGGTTGAAGAGTGGAATACCATGTGTAAGCACGATCGGTAAGAGATTTTGAGAACTCTCTTAGGCAAAGCTCACCATTCCCAATAAAAGGACCCATGGAATCAAGGAATTTGTTGACATGCTCAATTGCATTCCTTTTCCCCCTATCATAAAAAGAGAAGGTAGGAGTCTCGTACTTCTCCGGATATGGCTTGCTTAGCAACTCAGCTGGGTAGGGTGACCTATGAACAAAGTACCTTGGTTCTCTTGGTTGGCTAACCCTTTCCTTTTCCAACAAAGCAGTGAGATCAAATAATGTAACAAACTGAGGAAGAGAGGCATTTTTCTCACCAAACTGAGGATTCCCAGCGGTTGACCCTCTCTCCTGTTTGGTTCTAAGATCTGGTTGTTCATGTAATGGCTGGGGCGTTGGCATCTAAGTTTCTCTTAAGATCCTCAAAGATTCAACAAACTCGAGCTGAGCTTGTTGCATTCCTTGTAAAGTCTCCATGAGGAAAGAGAATCGGTGGTCAGAACCCTCTTGGTTAAATCCATGTTGGCCAGCCTGTTCTCCTTGTGCGTTGGGCTGTTATGGCTTTGTGCAGCTAGGGGACTATTGTTTTGAGTCCCTTCTTGTCAGCTACTCCGCAACCTAGGAGCATGGTGAACTTTTTGGCTTCAGTAGGGTCCCCAGCGGAGTCGCCGAAATGTCGAGGGCAAAAAGTTTTCCTTTCCGACAAATGAGATTTATGTTGGGTCGGGGGCCTAAACCGAAACTCTACGATGGGCTCGATGTATGGCCCAAAGGCTATCGGTGAAGATCCAAATAATTCACCGTATTTTTATGCCTTGGGCCTAGATTCGAACTTACAAGAATGACCCATAAACAATCTCTACAGCAGACGCATTAGTGGGGTTGAAAAGCATACTGTGTGAAATAGCCTAGCAATGAAGTGTTTTCTGCAGAAAATAGCCCAATGGTAAAGCACTTCTGTAGAAAAGAGTAACCCAGCCGTAAAAATATTTCTGTAGAAAAATAACCCAGCGGTAGGGTGCTTCTGCAGAAAATAACCCAGCTATAAAGTACTTCTGTAGAAAAGAGTGACCCAGCCGTAAAAATATTCCTGTAGAAAAATAACCCAGCAGTAGAGTGTTTCTGCAGAAAATAACCCAGTTGCAAAACACTTCTGCCGAAAAGAGTGACCCAGCCGTAAAAATATTTCTGCAGCAAAAATAACTTAGCAGTACAGTAAGATAAACTTTGAGTATTTCATAGGTTAAGAGGAGACATCAGAATCATCATCCATTAGCTCTAGGGAAGAGTCTTCTAATACAATAATATGAGGGAAAAATTCTATGGTAACAGTTACATCATAACCATGAATAGTAAATGAATAGATAAACATTATGGGTTCCATGATAGCAAATAATGAGGAAAGCTTAGTGTGAGATGAAGGGAGAGAGAGAGATCCCAGCTAGTGCAGCAATGTCATTATAGTGCTAAAGCATGCTCTTGGATGTAGTATATGTAATGAGTAGGGAGGGCCATTTGTGAGAGGCATGAGTAATGAGTGAGAGTGTATAGTAGGGCTGCTGAACTTTCTGCTAGGGAGGTGCTGTATGTTTTTAAGTAGAGATATGAGAGGTGTTTTTGAGCTAGGAGTGGGGGAACTCAGTTTCCATGCTTGAGAATGAAAGTTTTGTGACTTAGAACTTTGCTGGGATTTTTAGAAGCTGAAACAGAAGGGCTTTGTGAGAGTTTTTCTCTATGAGTGTGTTTCTTCGTATGTTCTTGTTCCCCCCTTGAGGCATTAATGGAAGGTTCTATTTGTAGTTGAGATTTAGGGGGAAATTAGCAAATAACCTTTGCTAAATCTTCCCCAATCTTTAGAAAATCCTTAGGGATTTGTTCTTAGAATGTTAGCTAAGAATGGTAAGCTTGACCATTTGAAGACTCTTGTTGTTTTTGGGTAACATCAGTTGGGATTCTGACTTAGCATTAATGTTGATTGGTCTTGGCTGATGGGGTTAGAGCATACATTAAGCTAATGACCTTAGTTGTGTTGCTTACTAGATTCAGAACTCCCAAAGGCGAGTTGCATCACCCCAAGCCAGGTGTCAACCTTGGAGCCTTTGTTGGGAACTCTGCTGGGATCCCCTTGGTGCCCTCTAAACCACATTTCCCTAAGTTTCCCCATAAGGGGTTCATGTGCTTGGTCCATGAACCGAAAAATACATATTTTTTAGCATGAAAATGAGTTGATTTCAGCATGCTTCAGGAGTTTAATGGCCTGGTTATGGCTGCCTCTGATGCTTGACCGAATGCATTGGAAGAGAAAGAGGAGATGGCTGGCTGAAGCCCTTCAGCCTCTTGTCAAATCCTTCAGCTTTATGTCTAGTCAGTTTCAGCTTTATGTCACACAACAAATGATGATATTTCAACTTGTAGAGGAAGGATTCAACCTTTGATGGACACATGTACTATGCTGACTTGATTGGACAAGTGGGAACCTGATGGGAGTGGGCTCCAGCTGCTGAACTTGTGCTGAGTTTTGGCTGGTTGGCTCACGTGAGCTCCAGTTGCTAGGTCTAGAGTGTGGCCTGGGCTGGCCCCAGCTGGGCTTTATATTTGGGCTTGTTTGGGCTTGATCATCCCTACAAAATGAAGAGTTTTGTCATGGATGACATACATGGGCTTTTATAAGTTTTGTAAGAGGAGTATTTTTTAAAGAATGAGTATTTATTTTTCCCATGAGTAAGGGGTTTAATATAAGTGAAATAATTGCTAAGATAATATTTATGTTTTGTAAATATGTGCCAAACATAGTATTTGGGCTTCTAGAAATAGTGCTAAAAAATAACATTGGGCTTTTAGAAATAGTTGAAAAAATAATATTGGGCTTTTAGAAATAGTTTGCCAAATTAATATTTGGGCTTTGTAAAATAGTGCCAAATTAGTATTTGGGCTTTGTAAAATGGTGCCAAATTAGTATTTGGGTTTTTAGAAATAGTTGCCAAATATTATTTGGGCTTTAGGAAATAGTGGCCAAATATTATTTGGGTTTTGTGGAAATAGTTGCCAAATAGTATTGGGCTTTTAGAAATAGTTTGCCAAATTAATATTTAGGCTTTGTAAAATAGTGCCAAATTAGTATTTGGGCTTTTAGAAATAGTTTGCCAAATAAATATTTGGGCTTTGTAAAATAGTGCCAAATTAGTATTTGGGCTTTTAGAAATAGTTGCCAAATAAATATTTGGGCTTTATAAAATAGTGTCAAATTAGCATTTGGGCTTTTAGAAATAGTTGTCAAATAATTATTTGGGCTATTTATTTGGGCTTTGTAAAATAATGCCAAATTAGTATTTGAGCTTTTAAAAATATTTTGCCAAATTAATATTTAGGCTTTATAAAATAGTGCCAAATTAGCATTTGGGCTTTTAGAAATAGTGCCAAATCAATATTTGGGCTTTTAGAAATAGTTGCTAAAATAATATTGAGCTTTATGAAATAGTTGCCAAATAGTATTGGGCTTTTAGAAATAGTTGCCAAATAGTATTGGGCTTTTAGAAATAGTTTGCCAAATTAATATTTAGGATTTGTAAAATAGTGCCAAATTAGTATTTGACCTTTTAGAAATAGTGTCAAATCAATATTTGGGTTTTGTAAAATGGTGCTAAATTAGTATTTGGGCTTTTAGAAATAGTTGCCAAATATTATTTGGGCTTTAGGAAATAGTGGCCAAATTTTATTTGGGCTTTGTGGAAATAGTTGCCAAATAGTATTGGGCTTTTAGAAATAATTTGCCAAATTAATATTTGGGCTTTGTAAAATAGTACCGAATTAGCATTTGAGCTTTTAGAAATAGCTGCCAAATAAATATTTGGGCTTTGTAAAATAGTGCCAAATTAGCATTTGAGCTTTTAGAAATAGTTGCCAAATAAATATTTGGGCTTTGTAAAATAGTGTCAAATTAGCATTTGGGCTTTTAGAAATAGTTGCCAAATAAATATTTGCGCTTTGTAAAATAGTGCTAAATTAGCATTTGGGCTTTTAGAAATAGTTGCCAAATAAATATATGGGGCTTTGTAAAATAGTGCCAAATTAGTATTTGGGCTTTAGGAAATAGTGCCAAATTAATATTTGAGCTTTTAGAAATAGTTTGAGATTTTGTAAAGATATTGTTGTGTAGCAACGGACTTTGTAAGATTGCCGTGTAGTAACGGACTTAGAGGTGCCGTGTAACAATGAGCTTAGTAAGGTGCCGTGTAGCAACGGGCTTTAAGGTGCCGTGTAGCGACGGGCTTTAAGGTGCCGTGTAGCAACGGGCATAGCAAGGTGCCGTGTAGTAACGGGCTTAGATGTGCCGTGTAGCAACGGGCTTAGTACGGTGCCATATAGGAACGGGCTTAGAGGTGTTGTGTAGCAACGGGCTTAGTAAGGTGCCGTGTAGCAACAGGCTTAGAGATGCTGTGTAGCAACGGGCTTGTATATGTATGGAATATTTGTAGGAGCCCAATGACATGGAGAATATTTGAGTAATATGTGAGAAATATTTATGTGGGCTTTAAAATAACTCTTAGGCTTGTGTTGGTGTTTTTGTGAGTGGGCTAAAGAAATTAGGACCCGAAAATTTATACCTGAACAGCAGTTTTCTCCTAAAAAATGGAGTACGCCTCGGTCGAGTGGACCACGATGGAGAAAAAATAGAGTCGTCACCTAGATTAGGTATATGAACCATAAATATAGCACTCTTATGTAGAAGGACTGATCATACTACCAAAGTATGGGTTCTGAGTTTGGGTATAGGGATGGAAGGTGTTAGGCACCTAACCCCACCTGACCCATGGGTTGGCTCTCACTCTTTGTGTCTTACGTCTTAATCTCATTAAAGGCATATTCAATATTGTTATTCTAAACTCACACATACAATAGCATTCATCTAGCAATCAACATGGCATCAATCATCCCAAAACCCTAACATACATCTACATTGTTGATTGTTAGATGAATGTTAGTGTGTGTGTGAGTTTATGATTTGATATTGGACATGCCTTTAATGAGATTAAGACATAAGACACAATGAGTGGACACAGACTCACGAGTTACGTGGGGTTGGGTGCCTGACACCTTCCCATCCCCATACTTAAACTCCGAACTCATACTCTGGTAATAAAACCAGTCTTTCCACGTAAGGGCGCTATATTTATGGTTCCTAGACCTAATCTAGGTGGTGAGTCCATATTTTCTCCACCCCGGTCCATTCGGCTGAGATGTACTTCCCTTTCTTAGGAGAAAACCGCTGCGCCCATAATGACGACTTCACTGGGGATAGAGAGTTTGATTTTAATGTGTCCTATTTCTTAATCTCAATAAGGGTTTGTTCAATACTTGTTTTCACACACTTCACTTGGTTTGTGTGTCCCTTTTACCCCAGTTGGTGATGAGTGGAAAGATGAGACGCTCCATTCAAGCCAAAGTCTTTCGAAGTTCATCCTATCAACTCACAATCTATGTTATTGTCTATGATAGGTTTTGAGTACGTTCACAATTTGCCACCAATCCACAAAAGTCCACTTAGGCCCTTGATTGGAATCATGACCCACCTAGTTATGAGTGACATATTGATATGTCCTTTTAGCTTTAGGGAGCCTATCCACACTTAGAAAGATCCTAGATCCTATCAAGAAAAGGATACCTTTTATATCTCTTGTTTATTTAACCATATATCTTGTGTTCACCTAATTCTAAAGGACAAATAAAAGATGTAAAATTGAAGGATGACCCAAAAATTATGGTATACCTTAAGATATTGGGATAAAGGAAAAGAAGTTCTCACATGTAAAAGGTTTATCCCAAAATCCAAAGGTATATCTTAACTTGAAAGGTTCATAAGACCATAGCCTAATTGTTATCATAAGTCCAAATCAAAAGACCTCTTGAAAAAAAGGACATTGGGCCTAAGGTAACAAGTATGTTTTGGACTTAGCATCCAACATCCTACAAAGTCAATATGAAATTCCCTAATCTTGAATCTCCTTGTTGTATGCCAAGGCTCAAAATGATGAGAACTCCATGGACTTTAAAAGGAACACTGCACTATATTCTAGCTAGAGGGCTACTTAAAAAAATGAGGATAATGAATTGAAAAAAAAAAAAAAAAAAGATGTTGGGAAGCCTTGAAACTAGGGCCAAGTTTCTTAACCCATGTCGAAATCGCTAAAGAAGTGAATTCTGCTATTGGGAAGCCTTGAGAGGTATTTTTAGAGCTTAGAACACGTTTAGTGAGGGATTGGAGGCCCCCAACAGTTATTTTATAAAATCTATTTAAAACGAAAAGAATAATTTCCAAATTTTGTATTCTTTTTAATGATTTACAAAATATTATAAATAACTTTTATTAAAAAATGAATATATTAATTAATGTGTCTTTTGAATTTCTGAGAAAAATTGTATTATTTTCATTTTAGTATGAAAAATTTTATATTTATGATTTATGATTGTTCCTATTATACATAATTTTTTTTTTAAAAAGAGTAATACATAACAATATGATTGTTCAAATTTATATTTATGGTTTATGATTTTTCCTATATTACATTTATGTTTGTTACTATAATAAATAAAAATATGATATTATCACACACAACGTGTGAATTCACGGTTAGTTAACAATAATAGCCAAGAGTTTTGTAACTCAACTAGTTGGCATCTCTTACTATGTATCTCTAATATATTCAGGGTTCAAATCCTCCCTCCATCGCAACACAAGAAATTAGGTGGTATTAACATAATTATGGAACTAGAACTAATAGTGCAGATACAGCAGGTCTAAAATAACAAATAGATTAGATTATATGACAATTGGTAATTGATGATATATACAACCAAAAAGGAAAATCATAATTCAGAAGCCCAAGCAATAATTTCTAGTATTAGGCGCCATTCTGTAAGGGAGCAAAAGGAATGGGAGTTGGCCAACTTGGGAGCACAAAGTTGATGATGTTACACTTTTCATTCCAAGTGTCAGGGTCGTGAGGAATATCACAAAAGACTTCCACCGTTTTGCTCCGCAAGTTGCATAATAAAACCTTCAATTCAATCGCCAAGTACAAGATATCTCCATCATTGGGATGAAAAGCTAGCACTAAGGGAAGAGGATATTTCTGTTGTACATGTTCAGTGAGCCATGGAGATTTTTTTGAGACTAATTGGTTGACAGAAACTTCGTGTTCCAAGTACCATTTGCCTCCGCCTTCATTATCATAGTCTTTGAGTTCCCAAATACGTAAAATGCTACTAAAACGAGTATAGAACATTGAAATCTGACATATTCTCAGGCACCCTCGACACACACCAAAACAATCAGTTTCTTTGTCTAACTCCCATCCTATGGGCTGCTCAAAGGAACGACAACATCTAGTGTTGTACGGATCAATCCCGAGAAGACGGCCACTATTACTGCACCAAAAAAGCAAGCTTTTATAAGGAACAGCACAAAATGCGAAGTGAGTCAATTCAAATCCCTCTGGACACAACACCATCGACTCGCTCCATTCCCGGGTGTTGGATGAGAATATGAATACCTTGAATTCCCTTAACTTGTCATGAAAATAAGGAATGAGCACCACGCTGTAACTGAGTTGCTTCTTGTTGTAGTCATAGTTGCAAATTAACCCAGCCTGAATCCATGAACGATGATAAGGTAGAGTGATGGGAGGGAGTGCGATACATTGCCTAGTGATTGGATTCATCACATAGTAAACGGTCATCGAACTAGGCTCCCCATCATCTTTTGCGCGCCACAAGAGCAAGTCGTTACAAGAAGCTTCAAGCCAAAGATGCTCACTCTGTCTGTGTACATAGGCAGCAAGAGATTTCACTTCGGGTTCCTCTGAATTGGTTGCGAGGACACGAGTTATTGACTGATCATCTTTGCACTCGAAGAGCAATGTGAAGGGCTGAAGGTTTGTGTGAAGGTGGCTAACATAGCGGCGTGTGAAATAAGGAGTAGAGATTAAAGAGCACCAGCGATTTGATACACATTTGCATTGAAATACGGATTGTAAAGGCAGGTGAAGCAGAATTTCTAGCAATAGACCGTCTCGGAGATTGTTCAAACTCATTGATCTTCTGCGTTTGCGTTTGCCTCGGAGTTTTTGAGAACATTGCAACAGATCCATTAGACACATATTGCAAATTTTACATCCAAGCAATATAGGTGTAGCTGCCTATGTAATATATAATATAATGGAAGAAATTAGATTTCATAGACCCAATCGGAATAGAATTCCTAATCCGTGTTGGAATGGAAAGCCAAAAGTTTCAAATTAAATTTACATATATAATTAATTCCACAAAAAAAAAGAAAAAAGAGTGGATAAATATTAACAAATAGTATAATTAAGACCTGAGAATCGTCTTATCAAAAAAAAAAAAAAAAGACTTTGAGAATCGTAGCAATTGAGAATTGAGCGCTAAATTAAAATGTTTACCCTCTTCACAAATCTATACTAATAATTAATGTAATTTTAGATGAAATTATATTATTTGAACTAATTAATAAGATAGAATGACTTTCGTTAATGAACTATATTCACCAACCTCTTATTGTTTAAAATCATATATAATTGTCAAGAGTCTTATAACTTAGTAGAATTGTATAATCTTTTTTTATGAGGTGATCAGGTTTGCAAGTGATAATGGATTTCAAAAAATGGGTTGTCTTGATCAATGGAATTTGTGTGGAATTTGTGTTGTTTCTTTAAAATTATTTTGTTGAAAAAGAAAATATAAAGAGCAGTAAGAATTTCCACATCTGCACCTTCAGCCATAACGACTGATTTTTTTTTTTTTCATCTTTTTCTTTAACAAGGCGGTAGCATCAATTTTTTTGCCTTGCTCAGTCTGTCAGAAGGTGGAGTTTACTTGGTTTAATTGATGTAGCAAGCTCCAATTGGATCTGTTTTGTTACATTGCAAGTATTGCACCTTAGTAAATTGCAAAGACATAATCCCACTAAAATTATTAAATTATTGTAAAACTATTGATCATTACCATATAATTATTACAATCGGAGATCCACGTTTAAGGTGCAAACTAAACAGGAAAAAGAAAAATGTCATTCTAAAATCATTACCATAATTATATTTATTGTTATAAATATTACAATTAAAAGAAAGATGGATAAAAAAAAAGAACCCACCAAATCTTTTTTTTTTTTTTTTAAATTAACAACACCAAATTCAATTCTTGTAACCCATGTCTGTTGGTTTTTTTTTTTTTTTTTTTAAAGAAACACACATACAAAAGGGAGAGGGAAAATGAATTCTAACACAAAGGCACACCACAACTCTACTCAAAAGGGAGGGTGGGACAATTATTGGGTTGTCATATGAACTTGAGTAATTTTCTGATCTATCTATCCATCTATAATCCATATTTATATCTATAGACATTTAAAAGCTGAAGCGTAGCATTTATTGTTACTATATTCTTGTTGAGCCACATCAGCGGTCATATCATCTACCTACTTCTCAGTTCTCTCCACTACTTACAACCATAATTTTTCTTTTACCTTTCCTTTTACCTTTTCATCTTTCCACTACTCTCAACCTTAATGTCACTCTTCATCTATCTCTTATTCTTCCTTTTATTTTGGCTCTTCTTATCCCCATTCTATTACTATAAGTATGTCATTCTCTCTCTCATTTTATACATATATTCTCACATGAAAAAGGTTATTACCCTCTTTCTCTCTCTCTCTCTCTTTATATATATATATATATATATTATCTATTCTATTTTGCAACTTTACTTTAGGTTGATGAATCATTGTATTTTTTTATAATACTATTTTGGGTTAATACGATTTGGTAGTGTAATTGATTTTTTTAAGTTTTTCATCACAAGTCTTCTCTCTCCCTCTTATAGCTTTTGTTTGATTTTTTTTTTGGACATAATACTTAGTTATTTTGGAAGTGAGGTTTTGAATTTATATCAAAATACAATATTGGCTATGTATTTGAATGTCTCTATCAACTATTAAAACTGCCTAAGATTAATATGTATAGACAATATTTTTGTTTTAATTTTTCATTGATTTATTATTTATTTATAACATCAAAATTAAAGTAAATTAATATGTAAAGTAAAAACTTTCTAAGATAAATTTAGTAAAATCAATATATTTATATATTTAATATTGTCAAAAAATTTAGAGTAAATATAAATAATAAAAAGAATAATGATGTGACCAATGATGTGGCAAAGAATGCTCAATAGGAGTATAGTAAAAATATAAATTTTAATAAATGAAGGTGTATGCAGTCAAAAGAACATTGTTAAATCATGTTTTCTTTATGTTGTTATACAAATTATTTTCTTTCATTTCAATGGGTGAAGTATTCAATTTTAGGCATAAAGTCTACTTTTTTCTTACATATTATTTTAAATATTAAATTTATAATAATGTATAGTCTCTTAGTAATGTCTAAGAAATATGCAATTCTAGTTCATGTATCTATATTATTAAACAAAACTGAATCAATAGTTTGAAACTACTCCTACGATAAGAAAAATTATAAATACAATAATCTCTTTTTAAGAGAATGAGAATTTTGAATGATATATTTGAACTCAAACAGTTTAGTTGTATAGGAAAAACAAATTAGGAAAATATAACTCACAATAACTTAATTTATCAAAATATGGACCACCTAAAAAAAGAATAATAATAAAATAATATCAATCAAACAAATCCAAATAATAAAATTACGATAAATTTTTTGAGATAGATAAATGAAATATAATTTTAGAAATTGCTTAGACAAGTGATGCAATCTTCAATCTATTTAATTAGAATGATATGAACAAATATTGCCACATGGCAAATAACAATTAGTCCATGACATAATATATAATATATATAAAAATTAAATCCATCACATATATGTGATAAAGGTACACATGAAAAAGATAAAGAACATTATAAAAATAAAAATAAATAATATTAATACAAAGATGTAACCAAAGATGTATTGAATATAATGCACTACCGCACACTCTTGGTGCGATGGTCATTTCACAAGAAAGTATAAGTGTTTGTATAGTATGGAGGACAATGGCCGGGGTTCAAGTCTCTAGGAAGGAGCTTCATATACATATACACTTAGATTAGGTTATAGTATAATTCTATCTTGTATAAAAAAGAATATAATGTAATAATACCATATTGATTGAAAGAAAAAGAGGTGATTACAAATAAATATTAACGCAAACAGATCTTTATTTGTTTTTTTTTTTTTTTTTCTTACACCAAGAGCTAGCAACTGAACTACAAGGACCTTGGCAGACTTATTTTTATTATAGATCACGTATAAATTATGTTGACACGATCTCATCAACTATAACGAAAGTAATATCGATAAGCCTCCCCACTTTGAAAGTGACATCTGATATTGGTGATTTTTTTGGGGGGTTTTTACTGATTCTATATTCACTATCTCATTCTGCAGATTTCAAAAGTGCATCATAAATTAATGTTATCCCTTCCTGATAATGCTTTGAAGCCGAAGCTACGTATCCTCGACTCAATTTACCCAGGACATAAATAAAATCAGTTTGGCAATTCTTAAGTCGAGTCTTATCCGGTGGGTCTGTGAGTGTTTTAAGAATATCTGGGATTCGATGATTAATGGTAGTTTGTACTAGATTCATGTTTATAGAAATAGAAATGAGGACAAGACCATTTGGATCAGCTGTAGAAGTACGTTCGTCTGAACATAAAGTTGACAAGCAAAGCTCATGGTCAAAGGACTTGTGGCAAATGCTTTCAAGAAAGGCTTTGTCTACTGCATTAGAAACTTGGTAGAAAAGAGAGGTGACTAGTAGAGGGATTACCAAAATTGATAGGCAGCTAATCGGAGACGCCATTTTCTTTTTCTTTTTTCTATGTTCTTTGTGAAGAATGATATTATTGATTCATATATCTTTTGGCTTCCTATATATAGTATCTTAGGTTGGCATGAGTTATTTTCCACTAAATTGTTTTGGAAAACAACTCTATTTCAAGCCAAGTTAAATAAGAGAAGTTAAAAGAAAATTTTTCTTTGACCCATTATCTTTTGATACTACTAGACACAAGAAAACACAAAAACTATTGAAATAAAAAACATTAAAATTTTTGGAAAATGAATAATTTCTCAAAAAGCATCTTTTTTAGAAAACTATCTCATTTTCTAATATTTGGTAGCAACTTTAATGAGTTGGAAAACTATCATTTGATTTCCTTTATTTAGCTTGGCAGAGATAGAATCGTTTTTCAAATAATAATAAAAACTCTATATTTGAATTACCTTTTTTAGCTTAGCCCCTGAAATAGAGTTTTTTTAATAGTTTTCTAGAAATACAGAAGAGCTCTATCTCATGTCATGCTAAATAAGAAGTCAAAACCACAAACCAATGGTACTTTATGGGTATGTAGTAAATACTAGTGAATAAACATCAATATCTTATACTTATATCTTATTAATTTCTCAACTTATTAATTATTACACTTTTCCCAACATTTCTCCCTCTCTTTTACCCTTTTATCTCCTCATTAGTCTCTACCTTAATAACACCCTTCCTTTAGCCCTTTATATTTCTTTATTTTGGCTCTCCTTATTATCATGATCTTACTTTAAATTTTTCATTCTCTCTCTTATTCTATGCATAGTTTTTTGTTTCCCCATAAAAAGGTTATTTCTCTCTCTCTCTCTCTCTCTCTCTCTCAATTTTTTTTAATAAAATTTTTCTTGCATCTCTATTTTAAGTTGATGAATTTTTGTATTCTTTAAAACTCTACTTTCTGTTAGGGTCATATTTTTCATGTGTTGACATATCCTTTGACAAAACGCACTTTATTTATATTTAAGTAGTTCTAAGTGGATTCTAGAGTATCATAAAGTATGTCTTTTTAATATATCAAGTGGTATTATTGAAGATATGAAGATTGTAAAAAGAAACAAGTGAAAAAAGTTGAAAAAACTACCACACATCCTTAGTGCGATGGTCACTTCACAAGTATAAGTGCTCGTGGGGTGTGGGGGGCAAGAGCCGAGTTCAAGTCTCTAGGAGGGAGCTTCACGCACATATACACTTAGATTAGGCTAGAGTAGAAATTCTATCTTGTATAAAAATAAAATAAAATAAAATAAAAAGGTTGAAAAAGGGACCTCGACACTATCTCGACACCAGCTTGATACCTAGCTTCTGTCAAGAATTAATGAGGAACCTCAATACAAACTTGATACCTCTTAATCTATTAAGCTTCCCAGATTAGTTTTTCACCCCATGATGACTTGGACTTCTAGGGTTTTGTTCACTAAACTTCTAGGGGATATAAAAGGTTTATTTTAAACTTATCACAAGATACAAAGACTTAATTAGAGAATCTATACACTTATTGTTCAACTATTGTGTTCTTATGCACCTTAGGGTTTTGTGACCAAGTGCTTCCTTCCCTACAAGTGTATTGAAGAACTTCACATCCAATAATGAGCTTCACATACTAGGATTCATATAAAAGGAAGAAGTCTCTACAAAATTAAGACCAATTGAGAATTGCATAAGGATTCTACTGTAGGTACCTACTTTAGGATAGACTAGGTTTGGGATAAGATTCCTTGTATTCGTAATCTCTTGATTTTGATTAGTGACTTGAAAATCGCAGTGTCTTTGTACTCGTTTTCTCTTGATTTTGATTAGTGATTCTTGAGAGTTGTAACTTGAAAATCACTCGGTGGAGTTTTTCTGTCTTGTGAGAGGTTTTCCCATTAGTTAACAAATCAGCGTGTCAATTTACTTTCCTCTACACACTAGATTATTTGGTGATTTGTTCATGCCTCCATGATATTGCACGTAATCTGACATAATTAATCAACTTGGGTAATTGAATTAATTAATCAACTTGGGTAATTGAATTAATTAAACGGAGTCAATCTATAACCCAACACTTTCTATTGATGTGATTTAGTTTTGTGTTTTAAGTTGTTATATTTTTTTTGTTCTCTTTGATTATTAAATGTCATCCTATTGCATTGTAGAGATGGTATAAAAGAATATAACATTATTCTATTGCATATAGCATGATTTGGATAATTTGGTGTTTATTGTTATATATTTTATTTTTAACTTATTTTCTTCTCATCTTATTTTATTCAACAATTAAAAGAAGCCACATCCACAATATCATTAAACTATTTATATTTACTCTCGTTTTTTATTTAAAAATAATTAAAACATATAACATTTTACTTAAATTCAGATAAATAAAAATAGTTCTCATAAAGTCTTCTCATGTAACATTACAATACATCAAAAGAAAAATGTAATACAAACCACAAGGTAATTTAGAAACACTGAATTAAAAAAAAAAAAAAAAAAGGATATCAAACCAAAGATAACATAAACAAACTAGTAGTTCATACTAACTTAATGACAGCAAAATGGAATGAAAAAGAAATAAATAAACGTTACAATGCATATTTAGTACTTTAGAATTATCATCAAATTTGGAAAATAGCGGAATGCCAATGAGAGAGAGAGAGAGAGAGAGAGAGAGAGAGAGAGAGAGAGATTTATGGTAAAGAAAAAACAAACAATTCAAAGAAGTACTAATTGGAAAAAATAAAGAAGTTGGAAAATAAATCAAAAATCATTAGTAACCATTAATTGGAAAATAAAGAAGTTGTGAGGAGGAGTAAAAAATAAAATAGAGATAATCATAAGAGGACACTAAAAACTTTACAATGTAATAAAATCAACATTTACATTCACATAATTAAATCTAAAATTTATCAATTAAATACAATCATAAAATTTTTAAGTAAACTTAAAACTAATCAAACTCTAACCAAGGAAACCATATTTCGCATCATAACTAGAAAGGAGATGTTCTCCAGTAATAATAAAAATATATAAGAAAAAAATTTGGAAAATTTTAAAATCTCTATTTTTTACATTTCATTTAACCTTAATTATAAAATATAAAATATATATATATATATATATATATATATAAATAAACAAAACATATAAAAATTGCTAAATGTTTGTGTTAGGTTCTAAATATTTAGTCATAATTGTTTAAGTTCTAAATATGATCTATGTTGGCAAATCGAGAACAAAAACTTGTCTAGGATCTTAGGGTCTTTGAAGTGCTTTAGACATTGATCAAATTGATATAAGTCAAGATTCAATAACATACAAGCTGCAAAAAGAAGAATTCAAAATCTATCATGCTCGATTGATCAAAGGAAAACCTTGACCAATCAAAGAGAAGCCTTGACCAATCAAGATGTGATTTTGAAGGATTTTAAATTAGGCCCAACAACCCGTGAAACATTCAAGGTTTGAATCCAACACTGCTAGCAAGATATAAAAGGAAAACCGGAATTCATGTTTTTCAAGTCTTGAGAGTTACGCTTGTGAGATCCGTGAGGTCTTGTGTCTTCTAACTCTATCAAGCACCTATCAAAGATCAAATACAAATGGCTAGTACTAGTGGATTAAAGTTGCAACCAAGCCTTCAGCTATCAAGTGTGCTGAAGATTAGGGCATGAACTATAGGTTCATGTGAGAGTAGAGCCAGATCAAAGAAGTTTGAGGAGTTCAGAGCCAAGTTTGGTAACTATGTATGATTTACCACGGATTGGTATTCTTGAGTGTAAATCTCAATTTGATATAGTGGATTGTGCTTTTGGAATATATCCTTCCAGTTTTTTTTTTTTTTTTTTTTAATTTTTTATTTTTACCTTGAAACGAGTTGTTTCATTGGTTTTCCTATGTCTGTTAAAATTAAAGTTACTCGCATCTTATGTATTGGTTGCAAAGTTTTGTAACTAAACATGTTACTTTAAGTTTAAGCATACAAGTGTTAAATACGGACAATGTAAAAATCAGCTCGTTACATTCGGATTGTTAAAAAATAAAAATAAAACCAATTTTTTATTGAAACTTGTTGGCTGTTGCGTCAAAAAGTAATATAAAATATTAAAAATTCTCAGTAAAACCAATACATGTCAAACACTAAATGAGTCTAAGACTCATGTTTAATATATTTAAAATATAAACTTGACAAAACACATGTCCCAAGTCTATGTCATTGTTCCTGGTGCCCAGATAATCTAGTTTAGGATTTTATTATTATTATAATATTAACTACTCTAAAACTAGTGCAATATGTTACAATGCTACCTCTACAATATTTTTACAACAAAGTTTAGGGAGTAAATTATAATTTAGGTTCACTATTGATATCACTTTCTCACTCACCAATAATAGCATGTCATCTAGGATTTGTTATAAAATACTTATAAAAAATGTTGTAAACATAGCACTACTACTACAAAAACTTAATAATTAATGAGACAATAATTGTGATTAGTTCCATTTTATCAAAATAATAATGAGTGTCTGAATTACTTTTTATAATTAATGACACATCGTGACATTAATTTATATGATCTATATAATAAAATTTATAATTTCTACTGCATTGTTCTCAAAAAATTTAAATTTTATTTGTATGTTCTACAAACGAAATCACACTTGAGGAGTTGAGAAGTTATGTTACAGACTTGATTGAATTTATCTAAAAAAATATATGGTAAATGTTACGTATTTTTGTTACGAATTTTTTAAAAACAAATGTAACATACCTGTAACATATATGTACCGTTTTTTCTCCATTCTTGCATTTTTATGCCAAATTTTCGAAACGTAATTTTTTGAAAGATGCCAAACTATACCCTTCTGTATACTTGTCATATTAAACTTGAACCGTATTTTACTAACTATGTTTGTCATTTTTAAAAAAATTAGAAGTTTCCTAAATTACCCTTAAACAAATTTATCAAAAATTTAAACAACTGTGCATATAAAAATAAAAGAATAAAGATTTTACCGTGTTCAATTTTCAAAGTTATTGTAGATTATAAACTCTATTGGTGTACTACTAGTACAATAATATTACAAAGTTAGCTTCAAATTTAAATTCTACAACCAAGCCTGACCAAATTCAATCTTAATATTCAAATCAAATTTTAATACAAGTATTGATAAATTCCAAGGGGCATAATGAAAATGTTAAAAAAAAAAAATGGGATTTAATTTTTCAAAGAAGACTTAATTATTTTTGGTATAGCCCAAAGTAGAACACAAGTCAAACAATCTAAGATGAAGGGAGTATAATACAACTAGAGAGAAATCCATACACAAGGGGAGAGAAACGAATGACTGTATATGTTGGGAGTAAATATATTGTAAGTTCAATGTTGATTAACAAATAGAAAAGTTTGATCAAACTGTTTATGGCGAGTTGGAGTTGTGTTTCTCTGCTTGGAAGTTGTAACGCCTTGTAATATCCATATATTGTTGAATGTAAAACTAAAACAACTGATCACCAATGCGAACAGTTAAAGAAACGCACTTCATAATGAAGAGAAAATAAATGTTAAGAACCACAAGATTAGATGATGGGATGATCAAATTGTAACAATAATTAGAAAAATCAACTATAATAGCATAAACGCAAGTCAAAAAACACAAAGCCCAAAGCTGAAGATTCTAACAAGCAACACAATCAATTAGGTGGCATTAACATAATTATGGAATGGGAGTTGGCCAACATGGTAGCACAAAGTTGATGATAGTGCAATCACCTTCACAGCCGTGAGGAATATCACAAAAAACTTCCATTGTTTTGCTCCTCAAGTTGCATAATACAACCTTCATTTCAATCACCAAATACAAGATATCTCCATCATTAGGATGAAAAGCTAGTACTGTGACAAAGGGAAATTTCAGTGGGACATATTGTGTGAGCCAAGGAGATTGTTTTGAGACCAACTGGTTGAAAAACACTTCATGCTCCAAGAACCATTTGCCTCCACCTTCATTATCATAGTCCTTGAACTCCCAAACACGTAAAACACTACCTAAACGAAACCACAATGAAATCTGACATATCCTCAGGCACCCCTGGCACTCCCCAACGCAATCAGTTCCTCCATGTGACTCGAATTCTATAGGCTTATCAATCAATCGACAAGATCTGGCGTTGTACGGATCAAACGCGAGAAGACGGCCACCAATACCACAACAAAAAAGCAAGCCTTTATAGGAAACAGCAGACCTGGGAAAGTGACATAATTCAAATCCCTCCAGCGCCGGCAACAACATCTCCAACTCGCTCCATTCACTGGTGTTGGACGAGAACATGTGTATCTTGAATTTTCTCGACTTGTGACTCAAATAAGGAATGAGCACCACACTGCAACTGAGTTGCTTATCATCAATATTATTATTATTATTATTATTAATGTAGTCATAGCTGCAAATTAACCCAGCTTGAATGAAAAAACCACGAGGTTGAGTGATGGGAGGGAGCGCGAGACATTGCCTAGTGATTGGATTCATCACATAGTAAGCGCTTATCTTACCAGGCACCTCATCTTTAGGCCACTTGCGCCATAAGAGCAAGTCATTACACGAATCTTCAAGCTCATTGTATCTGTGTACAAAAGGAGCGAGAGTTTTGAATTCTGGTTCGTCAGAATCAGTTGTGAAGGCACGATTTGATAGGATATCTGCGGACTCAAAGAGCAATGTAAAGGGTTGAAGGTTTGTGTGGCGGTGGCCAACATAGCGGCGAGAAAAATGAGTAGAGATTAAAGAGCACGAGCGATTTGATATGCATTTGCATTGAAATTCAGATTTCAAAGGCAGGCAAAGCAGAGTTTCTGTCAGTAGACAATCGGGAAAATTGTCCAAACTCATTGTTCTTCTGCGTTTGCCTCTGCCTTTGTCTTGAGTTTTTGAGAGCATTGCAACATATCAATCACCGTAAATCCTAATCACCAAGTTGTTTAAACTCAAATACAAGATATAGAGGTCCGGCTACAACAACAATTTGAAATCCTGAGTCTATCCTTATCCTAATAAGTTAAATTGTTCATAATAGTCAAATTGCATCTTTGGAGAAAAAATTCCACCTCTACCACAATTTGTAAGGCAGAACATTATCTCAATTACATTCAAAATTCAGTTATAAGGTGGTTGAAACCCACCAATTAACTCAAACCGGACGTTGATCTAGTCTATGAGGCAGTTTACTGGGTCACTGGTTCAACCAATGGTCAATAGTCGAACTGCAATGTCAAATAAAGAGATTTAAAAATTATAAAAACAAAAGAAGAGAAAAAAAAAATGAGTTGAAGACTTAAACTTAAAGCAATGAACAAATAAAAACCAAAAAATGTAAACAAAAGAAGAGAAAAGAAGGTTTAAGCAATAAATTATATAACATATACTAATATACTCGTACCTGCATGCTAACTGGCTTCATGAAACTGAAAATTGCATTTTATTTATTTATTTAGGTTTCCTCTTATTGAAATTACCATATTATCATACATTAAATAGTAAAGAAGTTAATGGAATTGACATATTTATGTAATATTATATATATATATATATATAATATATATATATATATATATATATATATAAAATAGGTGAAGCAGAGAGAAACTCAAATTGCAATTCTAAATTAGAATCCTAATTTTGTGTCATGTGTCAAGATTCATGTGACTCCATTTGTCTACATTTAAGTGGGATTAGTTGTAATTCAGGTGTGCTCTTTTTTTCTTTTTCTTTTTTCCACACCTGCATATTTCTAGGTTCACCTCCCCTTCTACAATAATCAAAACCCAAAATCATTCCTCTCCTACTCAGCTAACGGTGCATATACCCAGTTACCACACTGATTCAGGCACCTTAATATACATCTCCCCTCTTCTTCAATGAATGCTATGGAATTTGAAAAGAATCTCTTGGTATCAATGATGTATATATTTGGGTATTTCTGTATCTTATATAAGAAGAAGTTTTCCATATATTCCGATTGTACTCACAATTTTAATGGTCTTGGTTTATGCTTTCTAAAGTTTGATTACTTTTTTCTTTCATCTGCCTATACTTTCGTTCATTTTTGTGAATAATTTTAATTGTTTAATGATAAATTTTTTTTGTTTTCCTATCATTGATGTTGCATGTTTATTTCTATTTCATAACAAGTCGCAGGGAAACTCAAAATTTTAATGGTCCTGTTTTATGGTCTGCAAAACGAATTCCAACCATTCCTAAGGTTTGATGACTCATTTCTTTCATCTGCCTATTGTTTCTGTCCTTTTTGTGAATAATTTTTATTCTTTAATTATTTTTTTATTTGCCTATGATTGATGTTACATGTTTATTTCCTGTTTCATAACAAGTTGCAATGAAACTAGGGAATTGTTTGAATTCCAAACTTTCAAGCATGCCACAAAATTGGAATGGGACATTGGAACCGAGATGAACCTTATCCCTACTGTTATGAAGAATTTGTAGTTACGTGCAAAAGATACTCAATTGACCTTGAAATGTTTAAATTGGTGAATAGGCTTCTTTAAGTCTTTTTTATTGTATTTTTTTGCCCTCATTGTAGGATCACTTGAATGATAAGACGCAATATTATGTTCCTTTGTTAATCGTTTGTTAGGCTTTGCAAAAGTTTTACAATTTATGATTTCCTTAATAGTTTGCCAAAAGGAATGATTATCGATTGTGGAAAATTCAAAGTGTAATTAACTGTATCCTTGTGATTATCAAAAATTTGTACTTACATCTCATTGAATATAAAAACCTGACTCTTCACTTTTTTTTTTCACATCAATCCCAGTCACTCTAAAATCCTTTCTTAATTTTTGTGCCTAATGAATTATATATATATCCATATCCTAAATTTTTGTGCATGCATTAACACCTAAAATGGATAGTTAATCACTCTAAAATCAAAGCTAAGAGAAAATATAATATAATTCTAAATTGGATAGTTAATTTTGTAGGATTCAGATCCTCTAGAGTTCCTAGGGTACTTTACCAAGTAGATTTCATTAAATCCTAACCACTCTTAAATGATTTAATGGTCTAAATTCTGCCATGTCAGCATTTCATTAACAATCATCTTAATTGTTTTGTTTACAACATTATTTTATTATTTTAAGAATATTATTAATGAAATGCTGACATGGCAGAATTTAAACCATTAAATCATTAAAGAGTGGTTAGGATTTAATGAAATCTACTGGTAGAGTACCCTAGGAACTCTAGAGGATTTGAATCCAATTTTGCATCATGTATCTTATCTAAAATTTTAAATTTTTGTGCATGCATTAACAACACCTAACACGGAAGTTAGAAAACCACAATAATCAAGTTCATTCACCTAAGCAAAAACATTTAACTTGCACACTATAAAAATCTCTACCATCTCATTCGTTGTTCGTATAAGCATAAACATACAACCTTCTAGAAACATTCAGTCACATTTTCCACAAAAAAAAAAAAAAAAAAAAAAAACACACACACACACACACACACGCACATTCCTAAAAAGTTAAAACTAACACAAACTTTCACTCTCGCATAGATCTTCACATTTAGCTTTCGTCTATCTCTCAAATGCATAATCTTTGCTCTGAGTTTTTAAAGGCATTAAAGGTAGTTTCTCTCTATCTCCCTTGCTTTCAAAGTCTTATTTTTTCCCCAATTTGGTTTATGATTTCTACAATCGTTTTTTTTTTTTTTTAGTGGTATGATGAAGATCAAAAAGGCAAAGTCTCCACTAACCCCCACCCCCTCTTTTTCCAGTTCCTTTATGTTAATGCTTCTTGGCCATATGATTTCCTTCTTTTGTTCCAACCAAGCCCACATGAAGAAACTGAGTTTGCATGAGACATATATACCTTTTGAACGTTCCTTGCCAATCATGTTTTGAATGTACCTATTATATCATTATTATCATGTAAAATATGAGTGAGTTTGGGGATTAATTTGTGGTGCTTCTTCCTTTTTGATTGCTTACTAAAAGTCTTTAAGTTTATACTACTAACAAGTTTAAGTCTGGAAAAACTTTGTTATGTGTTTTCGAGCTAAGCATTATTTGCTCCATTTGAATTTTTTGTTAGTTTTGTATGCTATGCAAGTTAATTTATTCCTTTGTTTGGCTTGGTTCTATGTGTTATAATTCAGAACCACCGAATTAACCAATATTATTGTCAAAATTATATTCAATTGAAATTTGTTTGTTATGTTTTATTATTTCATGGCTCTAACATCTATAATTCCCTTTCTCCCCCTTTCATGTCCAGTATTAATTGTAGAAAATTACATTGGTTTACATAAAATTAAAAGCAAAAAATTATTAATTAGAAAACAACCAAGCAAATACGTTTAAATTGCACAAAAGATATTTATAATAATATTATTCTAACTTATATATATTCATTTGCAATATTGATTTCAATTTTTTTTAATCCAAATGAATAAAACAATTTCGTTACATCATATGAAGTTTTCCTATAAACAAATCATAATTAAAAAAAAAAATTATGAAGTAGGCAATTATCACTTAGAAAATAAGCAAGCAAAAAAAGAAAAAAAAAAGTGCTTCACAATATCAAAAATTAAGAATTAATAAATTTTAAACAAAAGCAATATGGACAATTTACATTTTCTACCTAATATTTCCTTACAAGATTTTTTAAAGACCTAACAAAATATAAGAATGACTATTTATCAATAGTATTTAAATTATATATATAAGAATTATACTATGCATCTTAATGTGTATTTTTTAAGTATATTCATGCAATTGTAAAATAAATTACATAATGCTAAGTTTTGTTAATGAAATTTTCTGGTTATTAGTATGAATTTAGACTTAACTAAGCCTTTTAAACATGAATAAACTCAAGATTAATAATAAAAAAACAAATCTAATAGTATCACTTAAATAATAAAATGCAATATATTTTTTTCATTGTTTTGTTAAATTATATCTATTCCGTGCTATAGCACAGGTTACATACTAGTTTTACATAATTTACAAACTCAGTTGGGCTATTAAAACCTAGCGAGTTTTAAGCAAACTATGTTTTTTTTTTGGGGATAATGTTAAGCAAACTATGTAATTCAGCTAGGTTTTACCGGTTTTGACCAGGTTTTATGCACATCCGATCCAATTAATGACCCAAATCGGTTTATGTGCTAGGTCACCGAGTCAACAGTTTGACCGGCCGAGCCAGATCGGGTTTAATAACATTGGTTAAACCTTAGTATTTATTGTTGGTAGCTCCTATTGAGTCACATCAACTGACAAAGCCTTTCAGTCCATTTGGTCCGATTCAGCCATATTTTGTCCACTTTGGTCCTACTCGTTCCACTTAGGTCTACATTGGTCTTATTTGGTCCACTTTGATTCTATTCGATCCAATTTATTCCTATTCGTTCCTATGCAGTTCACTTTGGTTCCATTCGATTCATTTTGGTCCTTCTTGGCCCGTTCAATCTTATTCAGTCCACTTAGGTCATATTCAATCTATTTAGTTCAATTCGATCCACTTTGCTCTTATTTGGTCCAATTCAATCCATTCTGTCATTTTCATCCCATTCGGTCCTATTCAATCTAGTTTGGTCCATTCGGTCCATTTCGATTCTATTTGTTCTATTTCTATCCTAGTTGGTCCATTTTGTTCACTTTGGTCCTATTTGGTCCATATTGGTCTTATTCGGTCAATTTGATCCTATTTGGTCCATTTTGATTCTGTTTAGTCCTGTTCAGTCTATTTTGGTCCACTTTGGTCATTCTCACTCCATTTGGTCAACTTTGGTCCTATTCGATCCATTTTGGTCAATTTAATCCACTTCGCTGATACTTTAAGAAGAGAGGTTTATGCAAAAAAGGACTTGCTTGATTAAGAATTATGTCACATTCCTAGCGTAATGTTTTTAGGTTCTTGATAAAATTACATTGTAATTATGTTTATAAAATCTTGTATTTTTTTGTGATAAATTTACTAATATATGTTTCTTCTTAAATAATAATTGAATGTAAAATGCGTGACAGGCTTTATGTAATGATCCAAAGAAAAAAACCTAGCCACATCTATGCTAGAACTAGCCATAATTGTAAATCTTTATAATTGTCAATAAAACTCATATCTACCCAATGAATACCCGATGTGAGACTTATCACATCACATAATCACACAACACACATTTAATTTAATGCTATACCTCCAATTACATTTGGAGTAATTACCAAAATTTTCAGTCGAGTCAGGTAGGGTATCCATTATCCATTCGATTTGGTCATCCCTACACTTAAACAATATCTAAATCAGATCTGGGGTGCCAGTGAGCATTCAGTGAGCATTGGGGGAGAACAAAACCTTAAGGGTCTAGGTTCAAAATAATATCTACACAATTGAAGTGGGGTTGTTACACTTTGGGGTATATGTATTGCTGTGAAGAATGCCAGAAAAAATTGGTGTAGTTATTGAAGCTTTTTCCTTTTGGGTAAGGTTTTGTTTTCGATTATTACAAAATGTGGCTGGGATTGGTGACATTGGTCATTGGACTATGTGCAGATATTTAGGATTGATATATGTAGCAGTACTATGCAAAAAGGAGAATGGACGAAATTGTTTTCCAAGAAGTCTATTTCTATCATCAACCCAACTACACAAAACACTCAATACCAGGTTAAAGGTTACCAATAATATTATACATGCACTCTCTCATTTTGCTTTATATTGGATTTGGAATGTTTTGATTCATGTTATCTATGTTTGAACAATGTGCTTATTGAGATTCAAGGTGTCAAAAGGTATTTGGGTAACAGAAGTTATATGAGACGTAAATTAATGATTGAGCTGAATTTATCTTTTGTTATGATTGATCATTCAAGATTCAACTGTTTGAAATGAATGAAGTATTGAGAGAATCGGTGGTAGTGCTTAAGCAAATGGATTTGCCTTTTCTTTCTTCTTTTTTTCTTTTTTTCCTGTTTGTTATGTTATGTAACTTCACTCTTATAGCCATCAAACCCTTATGCTACATAATACAGAAAATCACAATACACATTAACCAAAACCCAAAGCTGAAATGCTAGCAAGCAACCCAAACAAACTAATAGTGCAAAGATAGTAATTCTACAAATAGCCAAAAAGATTAGATTATAAGATAATTGATTATCTCTATAATAAACAAACCCAAAGCTGAAAGAAGCAAGCTAGCAATCATGTACCACAATAAGTGCTAGTAGGCAGTATTCTTTAAAGAAGAAGGAATGGGTGTTGGCCAACATGGGAGCACAAAATTGAAGGCGTTACTCACTGAATAATGGTTAGCCAAAGGAAAATAACAATAGAGTTCGAGCGTTTCCTACGCAAGTTGCATATCAAAACCGTCGATTTAATCCCCAAATACAAGATATCCCCATTGATGTGATGAAAACCTAGCACTGTGATAAAAAAAGATTGTATTAGTAAGAGCCAAAGGGATTTTTCGGAGACAAATTCCTTGAGAGACACTCTGTGTTGCAAGCACCATTCGCCTCCACCTTTGTTATCATAGTCCTTGTACTCCCAAACGCAGATATGAGACTGCACTATAATCTGACATAGTTTTAGGCACCCCTGACACACTCCAAGGCAATCAATAAACTTCATTAGCCCCCGTTCTATAGGCTGATTCATTAGCTGCTCCCATTCTATAGGCGGCTCAATTTCAAAGCAACGACTACCTGTGCTGTTTTATAGATCAAACGCCAGAAGACGGCCATTAGTACCGCACCAAAAAAGCAAGCCTTTGTAAGGAACAGCAGAGGAAGGAAAGGGAGCTACTTGAAATTCCTTTGAATACCCCACGACACTCCATTTACCGGTGTCTGACGAGAATATGTGTGCTTCGCAATCCCATATGTTGAGCATCACCAACCTGTAACTGAAACTGACTTGCTTATCAACAATATCATTATCACTATTATTATAGATAAACCCAGTAATAGTGAAACTTCGAGGCTCAGGAATTGGAGGGAGCGCTAAACCTTGTTTAGTGATTGGATTTATGACATAATAGCATCTGTTACCATCAAACCTATGTTTTGCCAGACACAAGAGCAAGTCATTACACGAAGCTTCAAACCAAAGGTGCTTTCTTAGTTTGTATATGTAAGCAGTGAGAAATTTCAGTTCTGGTTCAGATTCAGTTACGAGGAGACGATTACTTAAATACTTATCTTTGTACTCCAAGATCATGATAAAGGGCTGTGTATGAGGGTTTGTGTGGCAGTGCCTAACAACGCTGCGAGTGAAGTAAGGGGTAGAGATTAAAGAGCACCAGTGTTTTGACACGCCTTTGCACTGAACTCTGGATTTTAAAGGTAGCCGAAGCAGGATTTCTGTCAATAGGAAATCCGGGAGATTGTTCAAACTCATTGCCATTGTTGTTCTTCTCTTTTGCCTCTGGAGGTTTAGAGAACATCAAAAACATAGCTGTCTATATATAATATAATGGGATAAAAGACTTCCTTGACTATCTCCGAAGGGAATAAAATAAATAATTAAAGATTTGAGATTTCGTAGAGATGGTATCAGAATTGAATTCTTAATTTGTGTTGGTGTCAGAGTGGAAGTCCAAAACTTTTCAATTTAAATATTCACCCAATATAATGGGATTAAAAGATTTCACAGGGCTTGGTGTTTGGTGTATGAATTTTTTATCTCTATGATGGTTAGACCATTATTATTATTATTATTTTTGGTTTGTTTCGAGGGGAACATAAATATGATTTATTGTGAAATTGATTGTGGGGGAGAGGAGAAATTTCGGTTTAAAATTTAAAGAAATTACATTTTATCATCTTAAATTGTACCCTACGGCCTAAATTACACTTTGCACCTTAAATTTTTTAAATGTACATTGAATGGGTTTACTATTTTTGGGTTAATCGAGTATAATTGGGTTTTTAGTTAAAGCCTAATTATTATTTAAGTTTACTGATTTTAATTGGCTTAATGTCCATTTGGCCCAAGTAATGATTGGGTAGGTTTGGGTTCAATTGGAGTAGGTGAATTTGGGTGAGCAAATTGGAGTAGGTGAATTTGGGTGAGCAAATTGGTTTGAGCTTATTTTGCCACCCCTAAGCAGAAGGCACTTTGCTATCTAAATTTGGATTCAGGTGAGAGCGTTTAATTATGTATGGTTCTTTAAATTGTTATACACCTTTCAATTTTTTTTTTAAAGTTTAATTTCTCAAAACCATGGGAATGTTAGAGAATGCGGTTGACCAAACAAATTGTAAAATGAGTTTATGCCATGTAGATGCAATAAGCGCGGAGTGCCAGAGGGTATAATATTATATAGTAATTTTAAAAAAAATTATTACATTTCATAATTTAATTTCATTCCAGTAAAATAATTATAATTGTATAGTTTTGATTTGTATTTTTATTATCATGCCTTGCAGGTAATCAAGTACATCAAACAACTAATAAATACCAACTTGTTTATTCATTTTTTCTACATAATTTAAAAAGAACAAAAATGGCAACAAATGTGTTAATTAAGAATTATTTTATTATTATTATTATTATTATTATTATTATTATTATTATTAGTATTATTATTGTTATTATTATTATTATTATGTGAATATAACAATCAAACAAAAATATCATAAAAATAAACATAATTTATTATCATTTCTTGCATGTAATCAAGTACATCAAACAACACATAAATACCAACTTATTTGTTATTTTTTATACATAATTTAAAAAGAACAAAAAGGGCAACAAATGTGTTAATTAAGAATTAATATTAATATTATTATTATTATTATTATTATTATCATTATTATTATTATTTTATTATTATTATATTATTATTATTATGTGAATATAACAATAAAAAAATCATAAAAATAAACATAAACATGCAAATAAACATTTATCTTTTGTTTGTACCTGCAAAACATTTGTTAGTCTTTATTTAAAAAGAAGCATAGGAAAATAAGGAAATTTCAATGTCAACAATTGAATTCTTTAGGCTATTCATGCTCTTTTCTACTTTGTTTTAAATATACAAATCAATTTTAGACTATTTATGGAAGAGGAGCTTCTTAAGTTCAAAGTTTTTAAGCTCTAAACTAGTCCATACTCAACAAGGTATGCTTTCTACTATTAGGCTACAATTAGGTTAATATGGAAACGGTTTTCGAAAATTTGAATTTAGGGAAGTGCTTTGTGGTGGGCACGATAACTGGCACACTAGAGGTGAGACCTTCCTGGTCCTATCCTATTAGGGAAAGCATTTCATTGCTCAATGAATTCAAGACAACAATACTTTAGCATCTGGTGTAATGGGCCCCCAAATTTTTCTCCACGCTTGGCTACCTAGCGTTTAATGTGGGCATGATAACTAGTACACCAGAGGTGCGTCCTTCCTAGTCCTCTCCTTTGAAGGAAATGTTCTTTTATTGCTCAATGGATTTAAGACAACAATGCTTTAGCACTTGGTGCAACGCCCCCCCCCCCCCCCCCATACTTTTTTGGTTCACCCCAACATTATCCATTTGTCCAATTGCTGCTAAGCAGTTTTTGGTCCACAATTATGATGGTGCTAATGATGTTTCTGCGCGTATCTCATGTGTATCTCACTAGTGGCTTTAAAATGTAGTGGATAACAACGAGGCCTAACAATTAATGTATTCAAATCATAGGAGCTAGTAATCGACGATATGCTCTGCATTGTATGTTACATAATAGATCTCATTCTTCTACCCTTTCTCAGGAGTCAATGACAATTCATAGCTATTACCTTAACACCAAACCAAAATAACTAGTTATAGTAAGCATAAAGAGGCTAAATGAAATATGGTCTTTTTATACATATGTTTGATATTTTTATTTACTGCTTTCAGTCTTTAGAGAAAGATACACTTTTCTGGTTAGAGACCAACACCTTGGGGCTAACATGGGGTCCACCCAAGGACCTACCAGTTTAGGTTTAGGGTGTAGGGTTTATCTTAGTAGTAGTTTAATTGATTATACTTTCTAAGCAATTATAATTGTCAAAGCTTGTTTTGTAGGGCCTCCAACATATTTTTCAAATAAAAGCTCTCATAAGTAATTCTTGACATTCACAAACACTGGGATGAACTATCATTTTATCCCTATAGTGTTTTTTTTTTAGTCCTTAACATTAATATTTCTATCAAATTGGTCTTCACATCTAGTACCACTTATAAAATTGTTGTTAAATCAAATAAAATGATGTTGTATTGCATATGTAAATTGTGCAAGTTTTATAAATGAAAATGGATGAGTGTAGTATAATTCACCCAAACTTAATAGGCGTAGTATGGATTAGCCAAAGCTTCATACTTTGCTCCCAAAAAAATAAAAGTTAATCCAAAGGTTTGTCAATCTCCCCCTCTATATAGATATATACAAATGAATTTGTATGTGTTCTTTGTGTTTGATTTTTTGTTAACATACATACAATATATGATTTGCATTGGCATCAATGACCTTTGTCCTGAACAATATTATCAAACCTGGTCCAGTTTGGCCGATCAAACTAGTGACCTGTTGACCTAACGCATTGACCGGGCCAGGTGATCAATTGGATCGAAATAATATGTGACCCGATCAAAACCGATGCAACCTGATGGGTTTTAAGCAACCCGTGTGACCCAGTTGGGTTTTATTAACCCGATCAAGTTTGTGAATTGTATAAAATTTCATTAATAGATCCATTTTATTGACTCTTTTATTATTTAAATGTATGATAATATGATAATTTAAATAGGAGAAAACCTTTAAAAATCCAAAAAAACAGCACTGTATCACTTTTTAGTTTTCACAATTCTCAAACCCTACTGCTACAGGATGCTACTGTGCATAAATTTTTTTTATGTTTTGAAGTCTAAACAAATGTACTTGACCAACAATTAGCATGTAAGTATGACCATATAACTATTTTATGCCACCAACTATCTTCTTTTGTTTAGGTTTTTTTTTTTAATACTTTATTTCTTGATTGCTTTTTATTTTAAGCATCTTTCATTTTTTTTTTTTTTTTTTTTGTGTACAGTGTGAGTGTGTGAGAGACTAAGAGAAATACACGTTAGAGTTTGAGATTTTTCTTTTTATTTATTAAATATAAATAATTTTTAGACATGTAACAAGATTTTCTTTAGCAAAGTCTTTGTTGCAATCTTATGATATTTGTTTATTTTCCTTGTGAATTTTATAGAATTTCTAATGCTATTGCTTAAGAAACATTGATTTTGAATTATAATGGCGAGTTTAATTTAGGCATATGCCTATTTTTTTTTTCTTTTTTTAATTTACATATTTAGGTTATGATTTCTCAAACTTAATTATGTGTGTGTGTGTGTGTGTGCACGCGCGCGTGTGTGTATTTAATTTTTAAAATTTTGTTATTTGACCTTGCGGTTCGACCGATGACCCACTAGTTGAACTAGTGACCCAACTCATAGACTAGGTTAACGTCTGGTCCGGGTTTAATAACTATGGTCCTAAAGTGTGCTACCCTTATTAGTACCAACAATCGACTCATCATGATAATGGTTCCCCACCCCCCCCCCCTTAACAAATGTGGATTCCACGGTTGTAAACGCCATGTTTTTATGAGCTATAGCCATGTTTTAAAATCGTGGCTATAAGACTTTTTTTTGTAGTGCTTCATTAATTTTTTGGCAGATTTTATTCTTCACAATTCTCCTGAAATGTATTTGAAGTGTGTTCATGTTCGGTATCTTTTCCTGTTCAAGACTCGGTTGAAATTTCTGTTAATATATTCATCAATGCAGACCTGTCTCATCTCACAGCACTGTAAATTTCAATTTTTTTTTACTCAATTTCAAAATTTCCTCTTCTATATAATTACTTGTCTAACTTGTTTAGCTTGATAAGCCGGGCCGCTAGATCCATCATCCATGTTCTTACCAATTTTTCTTTTGAATGGTATTTGAAATTTCAGCTAATGTGAAAACTTGCAATGATTGGAAAGAATTTGTGAAGAAAATAATTGATTGAAAAAAAGAAAAAAGAAAAAAAAGGAGGAATGTAAAGCATAGAACATCTTCATGGTTTTGACATCAACTTAGGGTAAGTTTGATTCAGCTTTTTGAAACTATGTTTTTTAATTGGGAAAAATAGTAGTCTTAAAAAGTGCAATATGAAATTGCGTTTAAAAAAAAAAAAAAAAAATAGTGATTGCCTTTAAGAATTCATATGTGTGGCTTACTAGCTTTACCTTCTTAATAATAATAATAATATTAACTATTTCATGTTAATAATAAGAGAGTCATTTATTATTAACATAATAATAAAAGAGCCATTTATTTTTATGTTAATAATAAATGACTCTCTTAATAAATTATTTGTTGGATATTTTTATAATAAAAAAATTTTATATTTCAAATCAAAATATAATATCTTTTAAAGTTTTGGTTTTTTTTTACCAACCTAAAACTTAGATAAGAATGACTTTTAATGTACTATAATGTCATGGGTTAATAGCTGTAGTTTTAAAACATTGATTTTGTATAACTTACCTCACCCTACCTTAAAAGTTACCATGATTTTTTAGTGGAATTATGGTGTGCATTTGTGTTAGAATCATTTTCCTCCTCCCTTGTGTGTGTGTTTCTAAAAAAAAATATGGTAATTGTCCTACATTGCTTAAGAGAGTGTATTGTGTGTAGTATAACGTGTCAAACCCTCCCTTAAAAGTTACCGTGGCTCTTGAGTGAAATTGTGATGTGTCTTTGTGTTAGAACCCTTTTCTCTCTCCCTTGTGTATGTGTGTGTGTGTGTCTCAAAAAAAGAAAATTTAATTTGGTCCATACATTTTGCTACCACATCTAATATGGTCAGTTCGATACAATTTAGAGTCTATTTTTAGAGTTCATGATCTTAATCAGTTTAAGTCTCTCTTTAAGAAAAAAAATTGGTTTTTGTGGAAAGTGAGGTTTCATGGAAAAAAAGATTTACGAAGAAAATAAGAAAATCATTTGGAGCAGTATATATCCCATTGTTTTTGGAAAAATGATTTTTAAGTGGAAAAAGGAATTTCATGTGTTTCTTTGAAAAAATGTTTTCAAAGACTTAGAAAACCCATAGATTTTTAAAAAGGAATTCCCAAAGAGAAATTCCATAGGTTTTTGAAAAGATGGCTTCCAAATCACGATTCCATGATTTTGGAAAAATATTTTCGAAAATCATTTTGCAAAGGAAAAGGCAATTTTGAAAATCAACTCATGAAATCATTTATTGCTTGGAAAACAAAACATGCTTTGGAAAACAATTTTAGAGAAGCCCATTTGAAAACACTTTGTGTTTTTTTAGAAAACTTAAAAGTGATTTTGAAGGCCCAAGCCACATTGATATTTGTGGGAAAAAGAATTTCACGTCACTAATTAACTAGAAAATGGTGTGAAATAATACCCAATCTAAGATCTTATTCAATAAAAATCACAATTAAACAAACTCCAACAAATCATAGCCATAAACTAGAATCAACCGCACATGGCGCATGAGGTTTTGAAAACTATTTCCATTATAAATAATTTTGCATATTCAAACTTTCAAATAAAACATGGAGGAAATCTGCTATATGTTTGAACAAAGTTAGGTTTATATTCAATCATGAACATAATTATATGGACATGTTATTCATGGATCATGATTATGATTCAAAAATTAAAGACTAAATTACACTTTTGCCCTTTATTTGGCACTTGACTGCTAGGTCACTAACGAAGGTGTAGTGGACTATAGATCCTTTTGAAAACAAACTCAAATTTTATGGACTGAAATGAAAATTTTTAAAATAACTTTTTTTCGTATAAAACAAGTGGAAATTTCAGAAAATTGAGAGAAATTGAAATAATAATATCAAATCTTTAAAGTTTTTATATAGATTTGATTATCATTTTTATTTGCACTTGATCGAGAGGAGAGAAAAACTTTACCCATCAATCCATATCAGGATGAATTACTTCAAGCCATTCAAGATCATCAGATTTGGTAACGAATTTCTTCACACATATCAACGATGAAGTATTTTACACTTATGTTTATGTTTTGTACTATCTATATAAAAATTTTCTTGTTCTATTATGTCTACATTGTTCACACATAAATAAATGCATTTCATTCAAGGTGTCAACTTTTGTCCATGATCTTAAATTATTGCTTTCAATAGGTTCTTGTTATTGTTGATGAAACTGGTTCCGGAAAGACTTCACAGATACCCCAATATTTTAATAATCCGGATACAAAAAACGTGGAAATTAGCTATCTTCTGCAAATACTATGGCACATGGTTTGTTATATTAAACAAAACAAAAACAAAGATTATTTTCCAAAAAATGATTTCCTCTTAAACAAACATAACTGCAGTACTTGTTTGCAAGCGGTTGATGCACTGTTTGGGATAGTTTATGTGGTAATCAATTGAAAATAAATATCACATCTGAACGGAATTCAATCTTCTTAAAGGCCTGGTAACAGCGACTGTAACATTTGTTCCACACAAGATATCTAAACTAGAAATTCATAAAAGAGCTCGTTTCTATAACATGAAAATATAAAGGAACTACAATATAACATTTATTTCATTAAATGAGATGATAAATATAGAAAAAGGTAGGACATGCAGCTTGCAACAGATTCTTTAATACAACAGGCATTTCTGTTGCGATCCAATTCTCATTTTTATTGTTCAACACTTAACTGCTTCATGTGCTAGGATATGTCACTTATTCGAATCTTTAGTGTCAACTATTAATATAGGAAAGAAGAGAAAAAAGAACTCCTTTCACAAGTGAGATATTTCAACCAGACTTAATTTGGTTGCGGTCATGATAATTCAATTAACTATAGTAATTAGTTTGTAATTAATAATGGAGATATCATTAATCATTCAACCTTGGTATTTTCCTTCTCTAGAGTCCAAAATGCTCAAGAATCTTGCTTTTCCCCCACGTTATGCAAATTGTGAGCCATCCTCCTAATAAAACTCTTGCACAAGACCTTGCAACTGGTGCCTTTCCAAGTGCAGCTCCAATTGCTCCCACAAAAAACAGGGATAAAGAAGCCAATGTCATCACAGCAGAAGATCTCCATTCCCTTTTTTTTATAAAACCAGCTGCTAGTAATAGCACTGAGCCCCCTACTAAATATGTTACCGATGATGCCACAGCCACTAGAGTTGGGCTTGGCACTGGCCCCTTTTTTCCACCTCTGCCCATTCTGATGTTCCTTTTTGCTTGGAATGTCAATATATCATATTGGGTATAAACAGAAACATATTGTGCAATTGCTAAATGCAAAGTTCCTGCAGCCAATCCAATGAAGCTTGTGAGAAGTATAGCCTTGATTTCAATTGCAACAACTCCTCCTACACTCATAAGTATAGGACTCATTATACTAAAAGCTGCGTATGCAACCCCTTTGAGACCTCCCAAGACAATGGCCCGAAGATATATTGCCCTTGAAGAGTAATCAAAATACTTCTCTTCTTGGACCATCTGGGGTCCAATTTTGGGCTGTGTAACCACAATTTCCATGACAGATAATTTAAGAAGAATGTAGAATTTGGAGTGTATATCTCCTTAATGCTGAATACTTAAGGTTACTGTGACGGATAATTTAAGAAAGAGTAGAATTTGGAGTGTATATCTCCTTAATGCTGAATACTTGAGGTTACATATAGCGAGAGATGATATAAATAGTGGTGCAGGTGCAGAAGCGACAAAAAGCAGAACACGTCATAAAAAGAATGGTACATCTAACAATGCTGATCACGAGCATTGACTTTGACAATTGACATCACATTACATTAATTTGATAAAGATTCTAATCAGCCGGTGACTCTAATCGGGCCGTCATAGAAGGAAAGATTTTAATTAGAGATAGTACTATACTTTTCTACGCAAGCTAATGTTTCGTTACGTATTAGTCCTGTTCAACAATTTTGCAATAATAGACCGGCAAAGAGTAAGAGGAATTTTGAAATACTCCATCTTAATTAACTACAATGCTTCTGGAATACTTAAAATGTAAGTTTTGCTCCTGTTTATATATACATATATACATATGTAGTGAAAATTTGATCATTTCTCTGTATTAACTACTTAATGAAACCAATTGCCTAAACTTTCTATGTTCTGCAGGCAAGAACACAAGTAAACTAATATGCCAAGGGGAATTCACCTAGATTGATAATGGAGTTACTTGTGCTTACTACCATTGCTATCTCAACGTTTAGTCAGAACAAATTTGATGATATAAGGTGCAAGTTACCTATCACAAAGGTAATTGCCTTTTTAGTTCATGGCAATTTCTGTCTGCAATATATGGTTTGATTGTTATATATAGGTACTCCACCTAAACAAAATATCACAACAACAAAAATTTCCTTTGTCTCAAAACTATTAGATCGATAGATCTTCAACAGACTAATTAGGATTGTTTACCTAACAAATATCACATAAAGATATAATTATTTACGCTATGAGAAAGAAAAGAAAACATGATCAAGTGGTTAGAAACTTAGAATTACTCTTGTCAATCTCGTTCCGTATTGCTAGACACGCCAAACATGATTATATCACATTAGAATTTGTGGGTGCTACTGCTTACTACTTAGGGTTTCAAAAGAAAAGATATTCCTAAAGCTACCCTAATGCAATCGTGCAGTTTACTAACCTGCAGACTAATTTCTATTGTCTGCAATATTGTTTTGTAATATACTCTACAGTCAACAATGAACTTTCAATTATAGTTGGGAGCAAACTGCTAGGACTTAGGAGATGCCATTATAAGCAAGATTATATTTAGTCTTCGGTTATGCTAAACAACATACGCAAAATAAATTTAACTTACTTTTGGCATAAACTGTGAGTCTGTGACTCAGAATGCAGGGCTATGGAGAAGGATCAAATGGGCTAATAAATATCAGGCCTTCAAATTGGCATTAATTATCCAAATAAAATGATATTGAGAAAGTTAATTATGAAAGCTACATACATATATATTAAGACCTCTCTCTCAAAATTACATCATAAACAAAGTTTATCCTACCTTCGGAGGCCACAAAATAAAATCCACAATTCAGTCACCTTGAAAATCCTTAGTCAAAAACTAGAACTATGTGAGTTTTGGGGGGATATTCATCAATAACTCCAAAAGATTTTAAAACACCAAAAGTACTATCAACTTAGGCATTTAAGAGTGTAACACCCCATAATTTTATTACTAATTTCTTTCTTATACATAAATTAAAAAGGAGGCCCACAATTAAATGGATTTAATTGATTTGGGCCTAAGATATTTAAATAAGATAGTTATTGTGGTATAAGAATAAGAGGCCCAAGTGAGATGACATAAATAAATATATGGACCCTGATAAACTTTAAAAACCCTAGCCTTTTACCTCTTAAGCTACACATGTATATATATAAGAGGTTTCCTTTTGTTTCGCTTCAACACAAGATTGAGCTTTTCTTTTCTTCTCTATGGCTGTGTGTGAGAATTTCAGGTATAGTTTTCTTTTGCTCTAAATTTAGAAATTTGGAATTTTCAATGGCTACTACAAAAAAGATTGCTATTAGGGACGGCTAGAGTTCGTCACAACAATACAAAAAGCCGTCACAGAGTAGTAGTGCCGACGGCAAAAGGCCGTCGACTTCCGTCGGCAAAAGCCTTGTCAGTAATACTATATTACCAACAAGGCTGTCGCTAACACTCATTTTCGACCGAAAAAAGCCGTCGTAAGCACTTGATATTTTCCGTCGAAAATACTTCTTCATATGAGGAAGTTGGACGACCAAATACATTTTGTGATGAACTAAGGTCGTCATTAATGTATTTCTTCGACGACTAAAAGTCGTCATAAATACTTGATTTGTTGTCAAAAATACAGCTTCATACGAGGAAGTTGGACGACCAAATATATTTTGTGACGAACTAAGGCCATCGTTAATGTATTTTTTCGATGACTAAAAGTCGTCATAAATACTTGATTTGTCATCAAAAATACAATTTCAAACGATGAAGTTGAACGACCAAATACATTTTGTGATGAACTACAGCCATCGTTAATGTATTTTTTTTTTTACAACTAAAAGCCATAGTAAATACTTAGCTTTTCGTCAAAAATACAACATCTTAGTGACCATCTTAGTGACCATTTACTTTTTTTCAACAAACTTTGACCATTATTAAAAATTAGTTACCATGTCACTAATACATTATTTGCAACAAAATAGCTTTGTCAGAAAAAAGGCCATTTATAGTACTTTAATTGCAACAAAACTATTCTGTCAAAAAAGAAACACATGAATTACAAGAAAGTAAATAAAATAATAAATTACAAACATACATCTCATAACAAATTCTCCATTCAAATAACAAGTACAAATCCATAATTGTTCAAAACTAATAAGTGAATAATGCAATAAAAATGAAAATATCAAAAGGTCTACAAAATAGCGTGATGTTCAATAATACATGAAAGCTATATTAACTATATCCTTCACGAAACTTGAAAGCATATGTATTGGAAGATCAGTCATCATCTGAGTCAGTTTTATCTATCTGAGAGTCACCTTCCTCCTCAAAGTTATCTTTTGTCATTATTCACACTACGATCTCCTCCCTAACATTGTTCTGCAATATTTTAAATTAAACTTAATAAATATAAAAAAATTATAACAACGCAATATTTTATATTTACAGTAAATAATAAAGAATTAACAAAAATATATTCATTTAAAAACATAAACACAATCACCACGATAAATGACAAAACATCAAAAATAAATTTTTATTACTGACACAAACACTGCATCTATCATAAATCCTTACTACTAATAAGAACCTTGTAGTTCTCCTGTGAATAAGAACTTCCAAGAATACATCTGCCACCAATAACCACGTTAATATATATTCATCACTACAACAAGTCACATAAAATTATATATGCACCAAGAATAGCAATCAATTGAAAACTATAATGAGAAAAATTGTCACTTATTTCAACAACCTCAATAAAATAGGAAAAAAAATACGTGTACCAAACTATCAAGAACTTTGGCTACAATAAGAGATTATTTATTTTGAAAGAGATATATCTAAACCAAACCCAAAATTTAGATAAAGGAAATAAACCAACAAATCCATTTACTAATCCACTACATTAACAAAATAAATCAAAATATAAGGATTTAAGAAAACTAACCATTTGGGTTTGATTGTGATTGGGAGAAAGAGAAGATAGAGTGAACGGTGGAGGGATATTGAACAATTTGTGGGCTATAGAGTTTAGAGATGAGAGTTTTTTTTCTTCTTTCTTTTCTTTAGTGGAATAGAGTGTTAGTATTTTAGTGAGAGGGAAAGGGAGGCGTGGGATCAAAAAAAGAAAAAGGGGGGCGTTTGTTTTTAGTGAGAGGGAGAGGGAGGGAACTAGGAGGTAGGGTTTTGTCTTTTCTTTATCTTTTTTTTTAAGTGTCAAAATGATATTGTGTGTGTTTTTTTTTAAACAACAGTAATTAGAGACTTTACAGCAATGTGACTTCTTTTTTATTTTTTTTTATGAAATTATCTATTTTGTTTATGACAACCAAATTCAGATCCTCTAGATTTCCTAGGGTACTCTACCAAATAAATTTCCTTAAATCTTAACCACTTTTTAATGATTTAATGGCCTAGATTATGCCATGTCAGCATTCCACAAACAATATTCTTAAAATAATAAAATAATGTTGCAAATAAAACAATTAAGATTATTTTTAGTGGAATGCTAACATGGCAGAATCTAGACCATTAAATCATTAAAGAATGGTTAAGATTTAAGGAAATCTATTTATGACAACCACGTCAATTTTTTTTTTTTTTTGGTCACTTTGAAATATCACTTTTTTTTTTTAATTATTATTATGAATAAAAGATAGAAACACTAATTTCTAAAAAAAAAAAAAGGTGGAAACACTATGAAATCTCACTTCTTGTAATTTTTTTATAGCAAGTGTTCTTTTAAAAAATTCAAGGAAATATAACCTCAATATTGTGTAGGTGGATTTCTTTTTATGGAAATATAACCTCAATATTTAAAAAAATAAAATTTATTTATTTTATTTGGCAAAACCACCCCATTTGAAGGGAAAAAACATTTTCCACTTTACCAAATTTTGTTAAATTAATATTAAAAATGTTGTGTACTTACCTACCCACAAATTTCCAAATTATCTTATTTCATAATTGAAATTCATTGATTTCAATTTTTAATTAAAGAGTATTTTAAAATATTTAGTATGCCATTTTTTAAAAAGTTTTTCAACGAGTTGCGGAGAGAATTTTCGTTGCAAGTATTTTGGTGTTTGATAAACTTTGTATTAATATTCTAAAATGCTCAGTACTGTATGTACTATTCATTGTTAAACTTTAGTTAAGAAAATTTTATAGAAAAGCATAAAAGTGGAGAAAACCCTAAAATACAAACCAATACCCTAAACCCACTCAAAACCTCTCTATTCAACCTAATTTGATCCTATCGAGTGGTCATGGACCCAACATCAATAGTTAACCATGTTTGACCAAATATTGACCAAGTTTTGCAAACTTTAACTACTCATTTCTCTCAATCTGACCGTCTAATTGTTGTCATACTTTGCCAACGCCAATATCTCATCATATTCTTCAAATCCAACGGTTAGATTTTGGATTTGAGTCTAAAGCATTATGGACAAGTGTTGTTATACCACACATCAAGAAATTTTGATTGGTCACGTTCTACTAATCCAACCATTTGATTGAGCTCAAAATTCATCAAAACCAATATTTTATCTCACACTTTTAATCCAATGGTCAAATTTTAAATCTAACTCTAGCACAAGATGGATGTGTGTCGTTGTATCTACCTATCATGAAACTTCAATCACTAAAATATCCAATACTCTTCCAAGAGAGTTATACGCTATATAAATATTACAAAGAATCGAGAAAATTACTTACAAAATACAACCAAAACCCAAGAAAATGACCCCAATGGATTTACATATGACCTTTGACTTTGCCATACTAAAACTAGAAACTGATAAAAGCATGAAACCAAAAAAAACCTTAAAATATTGACCAATACCCAAAACCCACTTAAAACCTCCCTAATCAACCTAATTTGATCAAATCCAATAATGGTCCTGCAATCAACTTTGAAGTTTGACCAAAGATTGACCAAGTTTAATAGACTTTAACAAGGTTTTGTAGGATTTGACTCTTCTGTTCTCACAATCTGACCGTCTGATTGTCACTGTAATTTACAAAAACAAATATTTCATCATAATCTACCAATCCAACGGTCAATTTTGGTTCTCGATCTGGTTGCATGATGGACATATGTTGTACCCACCCGCTACGAAACTTTGTTTGACTCCATTGGCACAATTCGACCATATAAAATGGCTGAAATACACCATCAAAGCTAGGAAATGAACAAAATATCCTTAAACTTCTAAAGTGACAAAAGTGTCCCTAAAAGCTTTAAAATGATCAAAAATACATTTTACTTCTGAAATGACCAAAATAGCCCTTAAGTACTTTGAGGGTCTTGAAAGATGTTTTTTTTTTTTTTTTTTTTGAAAATTTTAAAATAGAGAAAAAATTCTAGAGTTTAAAGACAAAATTGAGGAAAATTTACCGTTCAAAGAAAATAATAATTTTTTACGGCCACATGTATGTTGGAAATCACCTTTATTGTGACAGATTTACTTTACTGTCGCTAATACCTTCTTTTCTTAAGAAAATTTTAATTATAAAGGAAAAGCAAAATGTTCATCGCAAATAACAATGCAATATATAGTGATGGAAAACAACTATCAAACACATGAAAAATAAGGGCATGAATTCCCCCCCCCCCCCCCTTTAAAAAAATTATCATTGTCGACGGCTTAGGTCCATCGCAAATATTATTTCTTGGGAGGAATCTAATTCCATCACTAATACATTCTTTCTTTTAAAGGAAATTAACTATTTACGACGGTCAGCAACAAGTACAAACTCAATTAGAAAAAAAAAAAAAATAATTGCGATGGATAAATGTCGTCACAAATGTGAAAAGTGAAGAGGGAATTTTCCCTCCAAAATATTTTACTATTTTTGATGGCTTCATGGCTGTCGCTAATACCCTCTTTTATATTTACAATGGAAGAATGTTTGTCACAAATAATTACACCATAAAAAAAAATATTTTTTGTATTTTTGATGCACAAAAGCTGTCACAAGTGTTAATAGTTTCGATGGTTTTTTTTAGTTGTCGTAATAATACTATCTTTATATTTACGATGGAAGAATTTTTGTAGCAAATAATAACACCATAAATATATATATATATATATATATATATATATATATATATGTGTGTGTGTGTGTGTGTGTGTGTGTGTGTGTGTGTGTGTGTGTGTGTGTGTGTATTTTGTATTTTCAATGCACAAAAGACGTCACAAGTGTTAATAGTTCCGATGGTTTTTTTTTTATTGTCGTCGTAAATAATAGCCTCTTTTATATTTATGATGGAGGAATGTTTGTCGCAAATAATAACACCATAATTTTTTTTTTTTTTGTATTTTCGTTGCACAAAAGCCGTCACAAGTGTTAGTAATTCCAACGATTTTTATTCAGTCTTCATAAATAATACTTTATTAGCAATGAACATTTTTATGTCGTCGTAAAAAGTAAGGCGGAAACATTTCTCTCCAAAATAAATAATATTTTTGACAAAAATAATAGGCATTTTCGACGAACTCATTTTGTTGTCACAAATGTTTTAATATTTGATGAGTAATTATCGGCAAAAGAGACTTGCCGTAAAAAAAGCTATTTTTTCCGACGGCTTTTTGTAGTCGTCGAAAAAGTTGCATCGCAAATAGCAATATTTTTTGTAGTATATATCAATTGTTCCCACGCTTATAGGAAGGCATGGGTTTGTGCATCTATTATTTTTGGTACCTAGTAGAATATAATTGGGAAAGCTGACCTATGATTTTTACAATATTTTAATAGGCATGGAATGTAGCCATATGGCCCTCCATAGGCTTTAAGATTCATTAGATAAAAACTAGTCGAGGGGCCCACGATGCGCGGAAAATGTTGTAAGTCGCTATTTGAAAAGGTTACGTAGAACATTTAACATATTTTAAAGTAATAACACGAAATAACATATTTTTTCCAATCCCAAAAAATACTTGTAGTTAAATTTCAATTAGAATTGTTTATACCAGTGACATTAGCTAATCAGTTACATATATGAGAAGCTCACTTGATGTTGGTGATGTAGATAGATAGAGGTGGGAGAGGTGAGTTGGACTTATTCCATACTTAAATGATGTTAATAGGTTCCACCTTATATTATCATGAACTTTTTTTTAGAATCACAAATATTAATAGTTATTCATGATTTTAGATAGATTAAGAAGAGAATCAAACACAAAGGCAGAATCCATTCTGTGTGAATGTGTGTGTTTGATTCCAAAAAAGAAGAAGAAGAAGAAGAAGAAGAGGAGAAAATTGGGAATATAACTCTTTCCCATGCTTCTAGATCATAATTCATGTAAAATAAATGAAATGTTAAATAGGCATCTTGACTTCCCATTGCAATTGAAACTTTGATAATTGACTCGTTCATATCCTTACAATTAATCATTAAATTTCACTTGATAGAACCATTAAATGAAAGAAATCTCAACAATCTTCCTTACTCATTGCTTCAATTAGCAACATGTAAAATAACTATTTTTCATCATTAAATGGCAACATCTATTCCTCTCTATTTTCCCTAGTTCTTCAAGATATGTGTTCTCTATGATCTGTTATCATTAATATAACAAATGGACGTCCTTCCTCAAGCTCATTACTGACCCAAATGCTACAATCCATTTAAAAACCCAGCATTATTATATTGTATTAAGATAAGAATAAATATTTGTAAATTCTTGGCAATAACTAACTAATAAAACATCTCCTTAATTTGTATGTGTCAAACATTTGGCTTATGTAACTCCAATATAAATTGCATGTCCATATTAACAATCTACACAAGGTAGAAATTTTTGGATGGAGGTAGGAGAAATTTGGTTCAAGGATTTCTTTGAATTCTATTGGAGGAATTGATAAAATAGAGGAAAAAAAAGCCTAGCAAACCTCACGTTGCCATTGCCAGTAGAGAGTATTTTAGACGCATAAATTGCATTAGTAGCTTCTATATAGTGAACTCCATTTCAACATCTGTGACATTGGAATTGTAATTATACTATAGCCCTCCATAGGCACAACACGCCATAACGATCCTCAAATCCTACAAAATTAAACCATTAATCAACATGATAAAATGAATTTGGAAGTCGTAAATGTATGGCATAATTATCTTTAGCTATAATGTGAGTGTTTGTGTGAATCCGACTTAAACTAATGCAAAAGTGAGTGAGGCATTTTATCAACCACATGATTTGCATGTTCCAAATGGGAATAAGATGAATATTTTGCAACATGAATCCACCCAAATATTACACCTAAGCAAAAGCCTATTTCTTAGGGTGTTCAAAGTGCTCCTTTCCTTTCTCCATTACACCTCCTTTGATTTGTTTCTACATAGTTAACGATTAACAGGAATATATTGAACAACTATGGTGTTTAAATAAAAAATGATTATCCAACAATCATGTAGTCTAAACTCTAAACCCAAAAACTTCATAGCAATTTGAATCAGCAACTGCGGAAAAATATAACTAACATAATCAAAAGAGACAAAAGAGAAAGTACCTTTAATACAAAGGCCTTTGAAAGCCTCTTCACTGCGGACCAAAGAATTTGGGGTTGCAATTGCCAATAGAACCAAACCCAAGCTCCACTAATTGAAGCAAAAAGAGATGGGATTTTCAAAAAAAATTAATGCCATAAAATACCAAAAGATTATACATTAAACTGGAATTGTTGATCCAAAAGGCACAAAGTTGTCAAACAAAAAAGCACAGGCACATCTAAAGCAGATTAGCCACAAATCCATTAAAAAAAATCATGCCAATTTATAGAATTGCTAGAGAACAATCTAATCAAAGTTAAAAGTGAACTAGACAGTAAGAAAATAAATGGAAAATTTTGGAAATATTAGTGTTGTCCAGGATGAACTATTTAAGTGTGAAAACAGATTTTTAAGTGGGAAATTGCATATTGATAGACTTATTTTTGGTGTTGCTAGATTCTTATTCTACTGATTTATTGTGACTTAAAGATGGTTGGTTTCATTTTTGCAAATAAGAGGTAAGAGGTATTTACTAATTTGAGGATTTTCCCAAAAAACAGTTTTGATTATGAAACTATTCTTATATAAAAGAAATATGTTGATATTCTATAAATATATTCATACTCTATAATGTTTGATGTGCACATTATATGGAAATGTTGACTATTTGTTATATAAAAAATTTGTGGTACAACCTAAACTTATTTAAACTTGTTTGTCAGGATAAATCTTTGTATTTTTTTTTTTTTTTTTAGTATTATGACTAGATTATTTTTTGTGAGCATCTTGAATTTGTTTTGAATCCTATGGCAAGTCGTAATTAAAAGCTCAATGCCGTATTTAATTCTTTGTAAGGAACAATCATACTATAGCTAGTCTTTAGTAAGGGACGGTCCCAAAGAAGGGAACAATGCATATTTGGTAGCTCCTTAGCAAGGGAGTATACCATTGAGAATCCAAAAAGGGAGCTCTTTAGTAAAGGAGTGCACATTTAGGTTCCAAAGGAGCCACCCTTAAAAAAGAGATGAAAAAGATGTTCCAAACCCAATCTTAAAAAGGGGACAGGACAACCCTGTTTACGGGACGTAAACATTAATCATGAAAAATTCCTAGGAAATTGTTTGTATAATGGTGTTGGTAAATCATAACGGCTCACAATATAATGATAAATTTTGTATAAAATATTTGATGTTAAAATATTGATGGTTACAAGTTATAACTTTACTATATAAATTATTTATTTAAAAGGTTTGTTCTCACACCTCCCATGTTAGTGAATTTCATTTATGAGTTATCTCACCTTTTCCCCTTTTATTCCTCCTTATAGATACATTAGAGGGATCATTGGATTAAAGATTCTTGGAAGACAACAGTTATAAATATATTATGGAACTAAGGATTTTTTTTTTATGGTATTAATATTGTAATGAAGAATTATTTTGAGGATATTTTATCTTGGTGATTGAGTAGAAGCTCTGAAAATTGTGGTGAGATTTTAGGTTGTTGGTTGCATTTATTTAATTTAAGGATAATTACACTCTGCCCACCTATGGTTTACCTCTAATTTGATGTACCTACCTATGGTTTAAATTTTGATACTTTACCCACCTGTGATTCCACCGTTACTATGCCGTAACCCATCTCTCCCTTAGCCGTTACTCTAACACAGAAAATGTAAAAAATCAAATCCCAAACAGATCAAAACACACTCACTCCCAAATGTTGTGTGGAGTTTGATTTGATTGATTCACTCAATGAATATGATTTTTCTTTTTCAATTGATGTCTTGCGTGTTTAAACACACAAACCCAGCAAATCCACCACAACATACCCAACGTCGGCAACAACGAGATCTAAACCCAGCCAAATACTCAAATCCAAACACACAAACCACTGTGAAAAATTGGATTTGAGGGAGCAATTCCAGATAGTTCCTACATTAACACACACCACCAACTTTCAAATACAGCATCAACAAGAATTAAAAAAAAAATTGATACAAATTACGTAGAGCACAAATAATAATATATAAAAAAAATTTAAAAAAAAACTACATAGAGCACTTTGAGGTTATGCGGAGGCAGATCTGAGTGGGTTTGATTGTGAAGTGGAGTACATGTGAGGTCTAATTGTGCAGGGCCTCCACAACACTGTTTGGAGCTCCACACGCCGCTTATGTCCCTCCTAGGTGGTAGATCAAAGAGTGAGTTTGAGATTTAGGTTTGGAAAGATTGGGTAGAGAAGTGGAGAGATGGTGGTGGCTAAGATTGGGTTAGGATAGAGATTCCGGTGAGAGGGAGGTTCGAGCTTGAGAACCACCATCTAAGGTGGTGTTGGAGCGGCAAAGATGTGCTATAAGTGGTCGGCCATGACTGGGTTTGGGGTTTGGAGAGAGCTTGTTGAAGAAGAACAGGTGTGAGTGGTCGGCCATTGATTTTTTTTTTTTTTCTTTGAACAAATTAGTAACCATTGTGGTGAAAGAGAGACAACAAGGCAAATATATATTTGTGGAGATTGATTTGAGTTTAATTTTTTTGGTCTATGTTCTTCATATTCAAGATTTGTGTGAATTGAGGGAGAGATCAATATCACTTTTTGATCTTGTTTCTTTTACGTTTTTAGTTGTATTTTGATAGATTAGTAGTTTGTACTTTGATGGTATTACTTGATTTAATTTTTATTAGTTCTCTAGGTTTATGTTCTTCACGTTTGTGTATGTTCTTCATGTTTGTGAATTATGAGAAACTAATACCATATTTTGATCTTATTTTTCTTTTCTTTTCTTTTTTTTTTATTTTTATTTTCTTGTTTTGGGAGGAGAGAGACATAAAATGTGTGTAAAAAGACTTATTTACCCCTTTTTTTAACAAAGGTGGGTAACAGAAACTATACAAAAATAACTTCAGGTGGGTAAAGTGTCAAAATTTAAACTACGGGTAGGCACATCAAATTAGAGGCAAATCACAAGTGGGTAAAGTGTAATTATCTCTTTAATTTATTTATAGATTATTTAGATTGAATAAACTATTATTATTTAATTTTGAGGTGTTACAAGAGAGTTTTACTTGCCCAAATTTTACTTACAATAGTAAATATAACATACCTTAGAACCCATAGTACACCCTAATTGTGAAATTAAAACTTGAGAAGGAAATGTACTTTCTCAGTTTCACGAGATGATCATAGTTCTAGTGAATTGGGGATGCCTTTGGCTAAAATGATCTAAAATGCAATTTTATTAGTATTATTTTTTAACTAATTGTTTCTTTAATTTTTTTTCCCCTTGTCATTGCTATATGCCTTTGGCTGGCTAACCTTTGCTACAACCTCGTGCACCTTTTTTTTTTTTTCAGTAGTACTAATAAATTCATTTTCATTCTTACCACCCATTTAGAAAAGCAACAAACAACAAACAAACAAAAACCAAAATGAAGATCCTCAAGGCTAAAAGTGACAAGGGGTTTGAATGAAAAAATTCCTTCCAATTCTTGGTTTAGTGCTGACTCCCGTAAAGAAAGATAGTACAGACGTGTCCAAAACGACATGTAGTCTAGCTAGCATTAAGTCAAAAAGCTGTATGTAATTTAGATTAATCTGTTAGGGACTGAGTTAGTTACAACCGAAGGCCACGTATCCTTAGTCTCTGTATATAAATACTGAAGATAACTTCATTTAGGGACGGAGGCATTAATTGACCAGGGGCAATGGCCCCCCATAATTTAAAAATAATATATATATGTATTAATTTTAGCAATTTTATTCTATAAAATTATATTTTACCTCTTTAATAATATCATTAATTCTTTTTAGAGTAACGTTACAGTTACAAACTTATCTACAATATTTTTATAAACTATTGAGATATAAATTTTTGTTGGTTTGCATCTGGGCCCATTACTTGCATCACTTTTTTATTTACCAATAATCACTCACTATATCAACAATATACCTCTAGCACTTTCGTCATTTTAAAGATCATTAAAAAAATTTATAGATCTAAAATTTAAAACAACATATACTAGCCCAAAAACATTTGTGCAACAACAAAAATCATCAATAGCAAAGCTAAAAAAATTAAGTCCAATTAACTAATTTTACTCAAACAAACAACTAGCCCTTTAAAAAGTTTTAAACAGAATAATTTTGTCTTTACCTAGCAAATGCACACATTTAAAAAAATAAAAACCTCTGCGGCTAAGAAGCCACCGAACTAGAGGTCAAAGTCGCCTACCTTAACTTAAAATCTTGACTTCTTCCCTGTCTTTATTGTATGTATTCAAGATAATCAATACAATTCAATATGTTGGATTCTCTAGATTCTTTTCCAAGATTTGCTTTTCCTTTCAACTCCAACCAATCTAAGGGCCGGTTTGGATTGAGGAGGGGGTAGAAGGAAGTAAAGTAGAGTTGAATTGGTTGAAAATAAGCTAATTTTGAGTCAACTCTATTCTACTTCCCCTCCCTCCCCCTCAATTCAAACGAATCATAAAGGTTTGACTCCTAGTTATTTTTCTCAAACATTTGATACTAACTAGAACCCACTAAAACTAAAATAGATGAATGATGCTATAACTGAGTGTGCAAACAATCATATGAAAGGTATCAAATATTCAAATTGAAATTATAAAAAAGTCATCTTCTTTCTTTCTTTCTTTCTTTTTTTTTTTTTTTTTTTTTGCTAAATAAAAGAAAAAACACATCTCAGTCTAGTACTCAAGGTATCAAATATTTAAATTGAAATTACAAAATAGTTTTCCTTCCTATTTTCCCTCCAAAGTTTTCCATCCACCCTATTTCACTTCCAAACAAACACACCCTAAATGATATGATTGTACGATTAATCCTAGAGTGATAAGGGTCTCAATGTAGTTTTAGCCTTAGCATCATATGAAATTGAAGCACTATATAAGTTACATCTCCTAACATCTAAGAATGAATTTTAGAACTTTTGTAAATTAAAAAAGTGATATTAAAGATATTACAAATTTTAATTTATTACACAAATACTGAAAAAAAAAAGTACTAGTTGCTAAGAAATTTAAAAATGTTAAAGTTCTAGCAAAAAACAAAATTAAAATTATTATCTATTTTACAATAAAAGACTTACAAAATAATGTAATTTTTTTTTTTATTTTAACTACATAATGAATAAGTCCAATAAAAAAAAACTATGTAAAAAATGTTTGAATTAATTTTTTTGTGATCCATTATATACAAATTTGTAATGTTTTTGAAATGCAATTAAAATTTAAATAAGTCCGATAAAAAAAACACCTATATTATAAATTTTTGAATTAATTTATTTTGTAATCCGTTATAAACAAGTTTATAATGTTTTTGGTATATTAAAATTTAATTTGGATTCTTGATTGAATATGATGGGGGGTTGGGGAAATAATTATTTTGGATAAGTTGTTTGGTAAATAATCAAGAAATGCTAGCATTCAATTTCATCGTGGGCTGTTCGTCATTGACAGAGGGAGTAGCTAAAACTAGCAGAACAAGCTAACCAATGAGCGTGATCTTGTTCTTGCCAATTGCATTGCCCAAGATCGTTCATCCTCGGAAATCTCAAATAGCCAAGAATCAATGTTAGCATAACTGGGCAAGTTTTGCTGCTGCGGTTTTGATTTGATAACTATGAAGTATTAAATCTGATTCTGAGCATCCAAAATGGTATTGAGTAATGCTGCTAGAACTGAAAGTTACTACAAATTTTAATATATAAAATAAAATTGAATACTATTACGTATAGAAAATTGAGTAATTTTCCTATATTGAACTTACATTAAGTAATGTGTCAGTAATTATAAAAGGACAATTCAAATATTTGTTGAACTAATCACATATATTATTATATTAATTTGTAAGTTTTATGAAATAAAACGTGTAATACCACTAGCATTTTTCATAAAAATTTACAAATTGACATAATATTGTATATGATTGGAGTCGTTTTAACAAAATAATAAATAAATATTTAAATTATTCTTATGAATTGTGACATATTAATTTGTAAAGTTTATATAGTAAAATTGCAATGAGTAATGCTTAGAATAGAAATTTTACACATTTTACTATATAAACGGGGAATAGAAATTTTAAAAATTTTGATGAAATTAAATATTTTAATTTTTGGAACAACTATAAAAAAAAATTAATATACTATGTTATTAACCCGCACCGGGGCAAATCTACATATATGGGCCATGGCCCCCAAAAATTTAAAAATATTTTAATACTATATATAAATATTTAACACTTTAATTATTAGTCAACAAAAAGGGACTTCGCCTCTCAAATATTTGAGTTAGTCTAATGTTACTCTAAAAAATATTGTTCAATTGGTCTAGTGTTATAGAGATTTTTTTTTTCTTTCTCACATTCATTTTTTATTGTAAAATGTGGCTTTGTATCTGTTAAATTTTTGAATCATTCATGTATTTAAATACTTCATTAGTTCGTTGAAAATTTTTTACTCACTTTGATTGATAATTTGGTCACTTATATTAAAAATGAAAATTTTAAGAATTCACTATGAAGGATAATAAGTTATATATGCGTATAAATATTTGTATTTGTGCATATTTATGGAAGTTTGTATAAATTAATAAATTAATATCATATATTGACCCCAAATAAAAATTTGTAGCTACACTCCTGACCAACACAATCACTCATATTCAATGGTATCATTACAAGTCTTCTTTATTCAACAATATATACTATTATACATATATTTGTATACATACATACATAACATCCATAAAAAAATTCCATCCTCTCCTCTCTCCTCTCTCTCTCTCCTTTTTTTTTTTTTTTTTTTACTTAATTCCCGAAGCTGTAATAATGCAAATTCAACTACAACCAACCCCACCTGTCCATAAATACCACGTAAGACTGCCATTGAATTCTCAATTTCTTTAACATTATGCCAACTTGCCAAGTGACTGGTTAAAATCTTCACAGCTCACTAGACACCAGCTGAATATAGCTCTATATATTAATACGTGCAGTAGTGACCTGTAACTTCACGGTAATTTCAGCAGCAAACCCAAACACTACCATGTGCATCCGTACTTCAATAGTAAATTCACCTGATCAAAATATTCAATACCATCACTTACCATTGACCAAACTCATTCACTACCCCAACTATCTCCTTTTATAAATAACTGTCCCTTCCTAACAACCTTCAACTTGGTCAAGTAACTTCCTTCCTTCTTTTCTATTGAGAGAAATGGATTTCAAGGACCTTCTTGTCCTCTTCTTGTCTCTTATCTTCCTCCGCTTGTGGTGGCGCTACTGGTCCATCACCGGCGGCGGCCCCAAAAACCTGCCTCCTGGGCCTCCGGGCTGGCCTATAATTGGAAATCTAGGCCAAATCATCCTCCAAGGCCGTCCATTCATCTTCATAGTACGTGATTTACGTGCAAAATATGGTCCAATCTTCACCATGCAAATGGGACAGCGCACACTAGTGATTGTCACCAGCTCTGAGCTCATCCATGAAGCCCTAGTTCAACGAGGCCCCGAGTTCGCGAGCCGCCCAGCTGACTCGCCCATCCGGCTCATATTCAGTGTCGGAAAATGTGCTATCAACTCGGCCGTGTACGGTCCTCTGTGGCGAACACTAAGGCGTAACTTCGTGACCGAGTTGATAAACCCAAATAGAATAAAACAGTGCAGTTGGATACGTAAATGGGCACTCGAAAACCACATCAAAAGGCTCCAAAAAGAGGCTTTTGAAGAAGGGTTTGTCGAGGTTATGAGTAACTGTAGGCTCACTATCTGTAGCGTCCTGATATGTCTTTGCTTCGGAGCAAAAATCTCTGAGGATGAGATTAAAAAGATTGAAAGTGTGTTAAAGGACGTGATGTTGATGACAACTCCAAAGCTTCCAGATTTCTTGCCAGTACTCACTCCTTTGTTTCGTAAGCAAGTCAAAGAAGCTAAAGAGTTGAGAAAGAAACAGCTCGAGTGTTTGGTTCCATTGGTGAGAAAGAGGAAAGCTTTTGTAGAAAGCGGTGGAAAAAGTAACAGTACCAACGTTGAAATGGCGAGTCCTATTGGTGCTGCTTATATAGACTCTCTATTTGGGCTTGAAGTTCCTGGTAGAGGCAAGCTAGGTGAGGAAGAGCTTGTGACATTGTGTTCGGAAGTGATAAATGCTGGGACTGATACAAGTGCTACAACAGTGGAATGGGCTTTGCTTCACTTGGTGATGAACCAAGAGATTCAAGAAAAGTTGTACAAGGAAATAGTTGAACATGTAGGGAAAGAAGGGTTGGTGACTGAGAATGATGTGGAGAAAATGAGCTATCTTGGTGCTGTGGTCAAAGAAACATTTAGGAGGCACCCACCAAGTCATTTTGTGCTATCTCATGCGGCTACAAAGGAGACTAAGCTAGGTGGGTACAATATACCTGAGGATGCAAGTGTGGAATTTTACACTGCTTGGGTTACTGAGGATCCGGGTATGTGGGAGGATCCGAATGAGTTTAAACCCGAGAGGTTTTTGGTGGGTGATGGGGTTGATGTGGATGTGACTGGGAATAGAGGGGTCAAGATGGTGCCATTTGGAGCTGGGAGGAGGATTTGTCCGGCAATGACTTTGGGTACTTTGCATGTGAATCTCTTGCTGGCTAGGATGGTTCATGCTTTCAAGTGGGTTCCGGTTCCCGGTGCCCCGCCCGACCCGACTGAGACTTTTGCTTTTACTGTTGTGATGAAGAACCCTCTCAAAGCCGTTATCTTGCCTAGGGTGAAAGGTTAAATCTTTTTTTTTTTTTTAATGCCTGCTATCATTATTGGTAAATTCTTATTAATTTGGGGAGTGTTTGGTTAATGGTATTAATTAGTGGAGGTTTGTATTTTGTACCTGATTTACTACTAAGTCTGTTATACATGGTGTTTCTTCAAGAAAAGAAAAGTTTGTGATACACAGTAAAAGTTTATTATTAGCTTATATATTTTGAAAATCTAAAATGCATGATATATAATTTTTGTGAGGAAGTACTATATGCATATACTCTTTTTTTTTTTTAAATGTCCACGCCAACCACAGGTTGAATTGCCAATTAATTATCCCCACCAACAAGCGGTACTGCAGTTTTTCTTTTTCTTTTTTTTTTTTTTGGGGGGGGGGGAACAAGTGGTACTGCAGTTTTTCTTTTTCTTTGCATAGATCAAATCAATTCCCCTTTGACAACAGTATAATAATGATGCAAAAGAATAACATTCAAATTAAAGAGACTCATCATTTAATCAATTCCACTTTGACAACAGTATAATAATATTGATGCAAAAGAATAACATTCAAATTAAAGAGACTGATCATTTACAGTAGTTAGTTATTACAGTATAATGAAATTGAAAATTTTCTTCAATCAAATTTGAGTTGAATATAGTAATTTAAACCAAGTTACATATTGATCTTAAAGAAATTAATTAAGTCAAGACTATTGCCTTCTCAAAGAAGAAAAATATAAACTATTTATAAGGAACTAACTTGTAACCTCATCCATATACATGGATACATTTAAAGACATACAATAAGATGCATAATATAATTCCTATATATATATATATATTATATATATATATATATATATAATTTATATATCTTTAAAAAATTTGTAAGGATATTATTAGGTATAAAATATAAATTATCCTTTTTTTTAACTGTTGTGAGGTACTTTTTTTTTTTATGATTCATTTATTTTAAACTTTTTGATTTTTGTACTTAATAACTCACTTAAATGAATATTTATGATGTGGTTCCACATTTGATTCTAAAATTAAGAAATATAACTCTTTAAGAAATAATTTAGGACACATGGTGTAAAATTGAAACTCTAATTTGAAATTATAATTTGAATTTATCTCAACTTCACCTATATATATATATAGACTAGATAAGTAATATCTATTTAGACACGATACTCATCTAATGTGAAGTGTTACCAAATTACTAACAAAAATGAATGACATGACTAAAATTAAAATAGAATCAAACATAAAGAGTTAAAATAAAATCTTGAAATATAGAGAATATAAATAAAAATAATATTAACAAGTATATTTAGTAAAAATTAAGTCTTTGTTTAAATTTTGAGTTTAATAAACGAATATGATGATTGTTATACCCAGTTCCAAAAAATAAATAAATAAAAAGGAGATTTATTTTTAGGGGTAACTTAGTAATTTCTGATATTGAAGTTAGCAATATTTATACCCTAATTGTATCATGTAAACCCTAGCCACCCTAAGGATTTTTCTTTTCATGCCTAAAGATTTCTAAGAGGAGTTGACGTCCACCCCCCCCCCCCCCCCTCCTCTCATCCTTTCTCCTTTCTAAGAAGTCAACCCGTCTACATCTAATTAAGCAAAATCACCACTAAAAGCGCACTCACCTTTATCCCACGATTCTTATTGAGGGCAGCATAAATAGATGCTTGTTGGCCATTATGGGCATTACTGACTTGTCATGTAAGGTTCCTTATTGATGGATAAAAGATGAAGCCAATACCAATTATTTGAAGATTTCTAAGGACTTTGTCTTTTCACGTGTGAAGCATCTTTGCTTTGTTATCTCTGTGGTGTTGGATGACATTGAGATTTGAGGTCCAAGGATCTAAATGACAAACTTGTTTAGAGTAAATTCTTTATTTAGTTTGCTAAAAGATTTACATTGGATTGGTCTTTGGAAACTGCAAGGATTTTGAATAGGCTTTGGATTGATGTAAGTAACCTTATCCTAGTTAGGTTTTATTTTGCTTATATTAATGTATTTTTAACTAATGAAATTTTTTATAATTGTTAGAATTATTGTTTCTATTGTATTACTGATTTCAAGTAAATGATTATCACAAATATATTTTTATACTGAGTATCCGTTTGGATACACATTTTGAATTTGCATTTTCAGCTTTTTTTTTTTCTTTTTTTTTTTGCACAAAAACTTTTTCACTGTTATGGTTATTGTTCATGAACAGTAACCGGTACTATTTAGCACTGTGCGGGAGACAAAGCTACTGTTCAGCAATGTTCATGCACTGTTCATGGGACTCACAAGCACTTTATTCAAAAAAAAATATAAAAATAGGTTTCACGGCACTATTCACATATTTAAAAATTATTTTGCTACAATATTTTCAGTTTTCAGCAATAAGTTCTATCTAAACGAACCTTAAATATATGATTTTTATATACATGCTTGAATAAGATATATATTTTTTAGAAACTATGATTTCATATACATAATTATGGACAATCTGACTATGAATTGACTCTGATACCTAGCCAATGAGAGTTATTCATTGGTCCTTTGATACCCAAAACAATAGAGGTTATTCATTAGTACTTTGATACTCAGCCAATGAGGGTTATTCATTGGTATTCTGATACCCAGTCACGGGGATATAGCGTGACCATAGTCATAAGATTGTTAATAATATGAATTACGTTTGAATATTTGAACTATTTTGAGTCCTTAAAACTACATATGTGATTTTGAAAATATTTGAATATTTGAACTATTTTGAGTCACTAAAACTACTTATGTATTTTTGGAACTTATTGTAAGTTATAGCTTTTGATATATGGAAAATGGACTATTTTCTAAACCATCTATGATATATTTGTAAGATTAAAGTATGTGATTTATGTGCAACTTATTATTTTAAGACTATGAAACTTCTTCAGTTATTTTAAAAATACATAGTATATTATAACTTTTGAAAACACATATTACATCTTATACTTTACAGATCTATTGTTTGATAGAACTCATTAGGACTTTAATTACTTATTGAGTTGTCAACTCACCTCCTTTTTCCCTTCTAGTTTTAGATTGTGAAGAATAGCAAATCTTGGAAGTTTTGCTGTTGTGTTGTGAGCATGAAAGAAGCTTAGTGATTTTCAAATTAGATGATCTTGTAATAGCCTTATATCGGCCAATTACTATTATGAACATGAGGTTTGGATTTTTTTTTTTTTTTGAATTATTGGAGATCTATTCATAAAGAAATTGTTGAAGTATTTTGGATTTATTTAATATAATTTTGAGGATAATTTTTAGTGCTAAGAAGATCTTGCATACTTGTAGGGTGATTATTTTATAAGCGTATGGCTATTGTCACGTGCCTATCTTTATGGTTGGGTTCGGGGCATGTGACAATGATAATAGGCTAGCTAATAGAAAGGCGACTAACTAAAAGCGCTGAAGGGAAGCCTTAATTCTTCGCTTCCTTGAAACCTCATCTGACTACTGGAGATCAAACTCACGAGACAAAGACAAGGCTCTTCTTGCTTTTTCTTTTATGCTTTCGGCACGTGAAATTCGTGTTATTATTCATTTGTATAGTTACCAGTTGAGAAGTTATCAAAAGTAAAATTAAGGCGCGGTCGAAGTGTTCAAAAGATAACTTGACAAAGATACATAAATATATAATACACATTAGACAAATAAAATAATATAATCCATGATTTTTTTTGTAGACTTTCTTTTAATAAGGTAATTGAATGAGGCAACTCTGTCTATATTTCTATTTAGTATCATATGTATTTTATAATCAATCCCAAACTTAAAAAAAATGAGGACTACAATAAGTTGATGGTCAAAGTAAAATTTAGTCACTATTATGAATAGTTCTTTTATAAATACATGTAGGGACGTCTCTTGATATGTGTCGTCAACCTTGATTAATTTGTTGTGAATTCATAACCGGCCTAAAAGGTTTAAGGACTAAAATTTAGTTGTTGTAGTTAATCGAAATGCTTTCGTTCATTACATAAACTAACTTGTAATCTCATGTATACACATAGATATACTTAAAAATATAAAAGTATACAATAAGATACATAATATGATTCTTATATATATAATTTAAATAGTATTAATAGTCATTTTTATATTTTATTAACTCTTTAAAAAAATTGTAAAAATATTATTAGGTATAAAATGTAAATTGTTCATGCTTTTTTTAAATTATTTTGAAACGCGTTTTTTTTTTACGATTAATTTATTCTAGACTCTTTGGTTTTTATTCTCAATAATTCACTTAAAAGAATATTTATGACGTGGTCCCACCTTTGATTCTAAAATTAAGAAATAAAACTCTTTAAGAATAAGTAATTAGGACACATGACACAAAATTGGAACTCTAATTTGAATTTCTCTCAACTTCACCTATATATATATATATATAAAAGGATAAATTCAATTATAAGTACCCTCATGAAGTGAAAAATCCTTTTATTGATCAACCATTTCTTTTCTCTAAGGATTTTTTTTTAATAAATTTGATAATTGGAGAACGATGAATTTGAACCCTTTGATATTTTCCTTAGAAATATCATAATTGAGTTACAAAACTCCTAATAGAAATAGGAAGCTAGGAAGTCATTTTTTAACTTCCCGATGACTTTAAAAAAATTAGTTTAACCTTTAATATAATTTCTCGTATCTAATTTTCCAAGTAACAATAAAGTATATCAATTTAATTGTAAAGGTTTCATAAAAAAAATAATTGTAAAGGTATAAATTTTAAAATTAATGAAGTATCCACGTGTGTCGGCAATGTTATTTATAATAATGATGCAAGGTACACGTTGTCACTATCTATAAAAACCTTGATTACAAGTGGAAAATTTTGTGGTTGAATAACCATTTTTTTAGACTTTGTGAATGTAGACAACAATCATGAAAATACATTACATGTGCGATAGACAAATTAAAGAGGACTACATCAACAAAAGCACATTGTATATATGACGTGTGCACTCCATTGTATGATTTGCGCAATGCGTACATCAAGCTACATAGCTTAAATCACAATGTCTAAAATCAAAAATTAAAATACATTATAAAAATAATTGTAGATAAATAATATTCATTTTTAAGTTTTTTTTTTTAAAAATTATGAAGACTTAATCAGACTAATATATTAAACTCCTTGAAATTTCAGTAAAAAAAACTTTACCAATAGTAGTTTATCATCATAATTTTAATGAACTTATATAAGTCACATATAGCAAAAGCACGTTGTATTAAATGTGACACTTACATTAAGCTACATTGTATGACAACAACGTGTAAGACCCAACTTTTAGTATGTAACATATTAATGGGTTTATCATCATATGTAAAGTTTTTAAAAACCCTAATATAAAATTGAATTTAATGAAAAATAAATAATAATAATAAATTACTTCAAGTTATACAATGAAATTTCCTCAAAAAAAATATACAATGAAAATAGTTAAAAAAATTCTAATATATCATAATATATAATTTAAATAACATAATGAAACTTCAATTAATTAATTTTATCCAAATAATATTTTAGAATTCTTGAAAATATAATTTTAATTAAAGTACTTTTTTTCAACTTCTTCAATTTCTATGAAAACAATCTATGTTAATACTTGTAATGTAGTTATATACGTCACATGGCAAAAACATGTTAGACAATGTACAATACTAATTACTCTTTATTTATTTCATTTTTTTTTTCATTTACATTAAGTGAGGCAAGTGAGATTCAAATCCAAATTTTTCTCCATGTGAGAATAAGCGGAATTATCTAAGTTCTTGTTGAGAACAAGTAATACGACTAATCAACCAATATTACTGTTGACATAATGTGCTTTTCTTTTATCTCTTTTCTTTTTTTTGAGATAACCTTTTGAGTCTTGTACAATACTTACTTTAGAACATAATGTATTCAATGTAAATGTATGCGTGGTCGAGGAATAGGCTTAAAGGCATATCAATTATCAACTGCAATTAATGCCCAGAAGAACCATTGCGAATTGGCTTTGTCACCATTACGACCTTACCAACCCCGGAGAATTGGATAGCATAATCACTTATTATATAACTCCATTGTCGCATCACTACAACGTTGGATATTTCATTCATCAAAAAAACGTTGTATATTCACTATATCATTGTGTCCGTTTGACGTAGATATGGTCGGATATGAGACTTATAAATATCTTCCTTTTTTTAAGTTAATGACTCTTACACTAACAAATCCTAGTGGTAAAGGATTTGAAACATCAAACTATGTATGTAATAGACATAAACTCCAAAGTTTATGTGCGTTGATGCTTTACTCAAAAGTCCCGCATGTTTTGGAAGCTGAATTACCAAGTAGAAGTTTAGAAGATATCTTAGTCAAAAGGGATGAGTAATGTCAAAGTCTTATACCTCAATTAATTGGCACCTTCAATTATCAAATTATCAAAATAATAATAATTAAAAAAAAGATGAGTAATATTCTTTTGAATGGACTAATAGGGAGTCAAATTATGCAGTGCACCACTAAAGTATATGGGCATCTTATTCAGGTTTCTTTGGTTTGTTGATGACTTATACTTACTCCTTCCATCAAAGGGTTGTTGATAGCTTGATGCCCTAGATTAATTGTATGATTGTTATGTTTAATACATCTAATTCTAGGAAAACACAAAATTAAAAACCAGAACTAGGAGGGCCCAATAATATTTTACAGCTGAGAAATTGAACCTACAAAATGAATAGCCTACATCTATTTACATTTTTTTTTCCTTTTTTTCTAAGGGGAAAGAACTTTCTTTAGTTATTATTACAGTAAAAAATTCGTCTCCCCATACCACACTAAGCTTTTATGCCTTGAATTACCACAGCTTGATTACTTTGAACCGAGACATGTGTGAATGCTAGCTTGACTAACTATATCATGATATGGCGGGCCATGTGTGAATGAATGGTGTTGTCAGAAAACTAATTCTTTAAGGGAGCAGAGAAGAACCACTAAAACAAACTACTATGTTTGAATATTTTAGGTAAATGATACATTGGGTAGGTGAATTAATTTATTCGGGGAGTAAATGACTTAATGTTATAGGGTCTATAGTAGGTTACGCAATCAATGACTTAGCATATATATAGGAAGCAAAAAACCAACACGGTAGACTCGTGACATAAGTGACGATCGAGTACATAAGTGACGATCGAGTGTTTTTTTGGTCTGAAATTCTAAACAATAAATGCATTAAGACATTTGAACGCCATTATGTGAATTTGTGCACCCTTTTGGAGGATTGACAAAAGCGAGTGAACCTTATGGGCTCCACAAACTATGTGGAGATTAGAGCAGTGCTTTGTCTTTCTGCTCCCTACCTATCTCTCCCAAGGTCTACCATGCATTCACACCACATTAGGGTTGTGGTTGTGTTTTTTTTTATAGGAGGTTGTGATGGTGTTTTGGTGGTTGAATGAAATATTATTTTATTATAGTGTTTATATTATTTTATTATGTTAAAAATTAAAATAAATATTACTATTGGATGTGAGAAAGTAAAATAGATAAAGTGACTTTTGTGGTATTAAGAGCACTCACAGCAGTGGTGGTATATTAGTATATTGGTATTTTTTAGTTCTTCAAATACCAAAAAGCATGTTCCAGCAGTGGAGCTAAATCTATTTTTTTTAGCTCTAATGAACAGTGCACATCTATAGATAGATGTGCATTGTTCATGAGAGCTAAACAAAAAAATATTATTTTATTGTAGTTGGTGTTGTGAATGTTTTTTGAGTTGTGGGATATATTATTTTATTGTAGAAGATATATTATTTTATTGTGATATTTATATTATTTTATTGTGTTAAAAGCTAAAATAGATCCACTGCTGTAGCATGTGTGTAGATATGTATAGGTAAAATAGATAAAGTAACTTTTGGTAGAATTTAAAAGCTAATTTTTTAACTCCACTGCTGTGGATGCTCTAAAAAACTAAAAAATTTACTCCATTGCTATGGATGCTTGTATAGTCCATGTATCTCCATTGCCCCCACAATAGTCTCTAGTGTCAATTCCGCTACAAGTGATTGTATAATTAATACCACATATACCATCGAAGCCTTGATGAAGCTATTATTATAGGCACATACATTCGTTGAAGCGTCATTGCTCAAATTGCTCGACTCCTATCAAGTATCACGTGAAGTGATACGAGAATTTCTACCACCAAGTCACAACTCACTATAGTAAAATTGGCATATTATGTGAAGAAGATTGCTTGATAGTTGATACAAGTACAACAATCCTTTGTAGGTCTGCTTTGGCATGTTAAGGAGGAACAAGCTACTATTAGCTAAAGTTCCATGCTCAATTTCTATGAATAGTATTAGGTCATTTATTGTGTTTTTTAAGGTTGAGAATGTATAAAAGAAAATTAAGGATTAAAAAAAAGGAATAATGATGCAAAAGCTTTAAAGAGGAAAAATACAAAAGAAAAATTGTTACTCTACAAAAATGTTAAAAATTCAAATTCTTGATGCAATAATTTATTGTTTTTGTTTTATAAAAATGAGTATATTGTAATGAATTTGAAAATATATAATATAATATTCACAACTTGATATTGTTTTCATGTTAACTTTAAAAATTTAGATGATGGTACTATAATATAACATGTGGTTTTAAATTGTTTTAAATACAACAATGCTTACTTATATATATAAAAAATCTGGACTAATAAATCCAAATAATGAATTTGCTATATTTTTATAGGGTTTTTACATTAAAATATTCATATAACTGGCATTTTATTGTTCAGATTGGTCTTAAGTAATTATGTACTCTCCGTTTGTTTCAATAGAAAACCTTGTGTAGAATAATTTTTCGTATGTTCTAGTGTTTGGTAGCATAAGAAAAAATAAGTCAAAGTAAAACTATTTTTAATAAATAAAAAAAAGTATAGCTTATTTTTAGAGATTGTTTTTCAACTCTTTTTTTGGAAAACAACTTTACTCATAGCACGCTAAATAAAAGAAATTAAGAGATTGTTTTTCAACTCATTTAAGGTTAGTACCAAACATAAAAAAATGAGTTAGTTTTATAAAATAAAAAATAAAAAACTTTTATAAACATAACTCATTTTCTAGAAAATATTATCGCTAAAACAGACAAAGTTATAGGTGTTACATGCATACACAATATATTGCTACATATGTCTAGGGTGTATGAAAATATATGTATGTTAGCTATAAATTTTGCCAACTTGAAGCCAAATCTAATCCTAGTAGAATGAGTTTGGGTTTAAATTTTAGAAATTCTATTGGGTTTGAGAAGGGTTGAATTGCATTCACTAGATAATTTGATTATGTATTTGTTTAAACCATTAGAATACCTATAGGAAGGAGTCTATTCCAAAAGTTTATTTGCATCTATTTCATTCTCTTACGAAAATATATGAAAAGATTGGGTTTTCTATTTTTATATACCATGCTCTCTCTCTCTCTCTCTCAAAAAAAAAAAAAAAACTCATAAATTCTATTGAGAAAATGACCTTATTAATTACTAACTTCTAGTTAACTTGATTTTTTTTATCCCTCTATATTCTTTGATCATGACCATTTAATTTTTTTTTTTTCTTTGCTTTTTAGGTGTATAGACTATAGACACTTAGACAATGACTAAACAAAGGTGTGAACATAAGAAGTGTAGCTTTGAAAACCCCTCACGCAATAACACTATGTTTGGTAACTTTGGTTAAATCATAAATGAAGGTGAATAAGAGAAGGGAAGGGAGGTGGGAAAAGGAGATGGAAGGGAAGAGAAATGTTTGGTTAAATTCACTCTTCTTTCTCAATTTCCTCCCAATTAATATAGTGGGCCTAGGAAGTTCTATATCTTCCATTCAAAAAAAAAAAAAAAGTGGGCCTAAGAAGAAAACAACTCCCTCTTTTCTTTTCTTTTTCCTCCACCATAATTCCCTTCAACCAAAGAATGATTCCTTACACTCCCATCATTTTCCTTCCTCCTATTTCCTTTCCATCTTTCTCCACTCAATCCAAACATAAACACAGTGTAATAAGTTCCAAATGGGCATGGACACAATTCTAACTCTACCTAGGCCACCATCATCCCAGCCTTAGGTTTTACTAGTACTAGACAATATCATAAAAAGCGTAAGTTCACTTGGCAATAATTGGAATGATTTTTGAAATATCTTATATATTTTATATTAACCAGTCATCTTGGAAAATAAATAAGTGAAAAAATTTGGAGGTTACAACTCTACTCAATATTTTTGTATTGAATGTGAATTTTTACAAATTACCATTAAATTACATTTTCTTCTTCCTTCATGCTTATAAAATTTTTAAAAACTAAAAATCAATAACTATATTATCAATCAAATATTTAATTTCTAGTTTGTAATTAAACTTTGTCCATAAATAAATAACTAGACTCAACTTATCCATTAAACCCAACTCATGGTAAGATAGAAGAGCGTGTCTTTGGGATGAGTTTGGGTTTTTCAAAGACATATTGGACATATCTTAGGTAGAGTTTTTAAAACTTAATGTTTTTAAAATTTAATGTTTTTTCAACAGGTACAATATATAAACATTTCAATTCTTTGATATGGTTTTTCCCATCCCAAACTCTTTTGACGGGTTGAATTTTGGTTTAGGAAAAAAAAATTTGTCCTAAAATTAACTCGTTACCATTTTCTATAAATTAGGTCATAATATGTGCCTATGTATAACAATAGCAATGATGAGGTAATTTTATCACTATTTTAAAAACCAGACTAGACCGGTTGGTTCAATCGGGAACCTAGCACCAAGCTAATTTGATAAAACCGGTAAAAACTAGTTAAAAAGGGATAAACCAAGAATTGAGACCAAAAACTAATTCTTTGATTGTACCAGTTTTTAAGACCATGAATTTTATCTAAGTGAGTGATGTAATTATCTTGATTTTCATTTTAAGAGTCTGTTTAGTATCAGCTTCAATTTTTAGCTTTTAACTTCTATCTTTTATGTGTATTTTTTTTAGAAACCCTCACATTTTTCCACTTTTCTCACTTTTTTCAAGGTACAAATATACTTTGAGTCTGTTTGGGATCAGCTTATTTTGTTAAATAGATAAAGGTAAAAGTTAATTAGTTGAAATAGTACAGTAGAACTTATAAATAGTACCAAAAAGTGTTGTAGGGCTCAGAGCTGACCCTAGACATTTTGGGGCCTAAAACAAATGGGGTCTTTTTTATACTTATGTATTGATTAAATTAATATTTATTTAATATTTTTATATTATAATATATTTTATTTAAAATATATTTTTCTTGCCTTTTGAGATACAAATTCAAATTGTCATTATCATTTTCATTTACTTTTAGTTGAACATCATTATGGTGAATTTATTCATTTGTGACATTTCATCATTATTTTCATTTTCATCTAAATTCTTTTGAAGTTCATTATCAAGATTTGTTGTATTGCAAAATTGAACATCATTGTTATCTTGCAATTGTATCATTTTATTCTCTTCTAACTCTTTTTGGTGAATTTCTTGTTCATCTGTGATACTTTCATCGAAATTTTTTGTTATATTTTTTTATTACTAATAACAAATTTATCCATTGATCTTTTTTTAGACTCAATTAATTTTTTTTCCTTTTTTTTTTTTAAGTTTTTCATATCTAGATGCATATTTTATAGTAGATATTTCTAATAAAACAGTATATTTATAAAGACTAAAATAAAAAAATAACTTTCAAGTGTAGAGCAAATGAGAAATAGAACCTCATTTATATAAAAAGTATTGTTGTAGTTTCACCAAATAATATCAAGTTTTTAGCAATCTCAACCTGCATAAATAAAGATTATTCATTATATTACCAATCACTAATATATATATATATATATATATATATATACATATATATATACATATATATATATACAAGATTAAAATTAAAAAAAAAAAAATCACATCCATAACAAAAACAAGCCCAACCTAGCCAAGAAACTGACAAGACCCACCCACCACAAAAAACATAAAACAAATACTAATATCCTATTACATTTACGGAGATTCTGGCATTTTACCCTTAATTTTAAAAAAATTTGGCAATATGCCCTTGTTTGCAAACTATATAAGGGCATGCCCTGTTTCGATACTCGATTACCTTAAAATCTAGTTTCAATTAAATACTCGATTCGTAGAAAATCGAGTTATGCCCGATCAAACTTTAAAAAAAAAAAAAAAAATTAGTGTCATAAGGTAGCCCTATAGTGGCATTTTTAAGCCCTATAGTGACATTTTAGAGCACAATAGTGGCGGTTTCCTGCAAATGTGATCGCCCCATACCAGTTCAAGGAGCCCCATAGTGGCGTTTTTATGCCCTATAGTGACATTTTAAAGCCCTATAACGGTGTTTTCCTGCAAATTTTTTTTTATAAGTGTGATCGCTCCATACCAGGTTCAAGGAGCCTTATAGTGGCGTTTTTATGCCCTATAGTGACGTTTTAAAGCCTTATAGCGGCGTTTTCCTGCACAAAAAAAAAAATTGTAAGTGTGATCGCCCCATACCAAGTTCAAGGAGCTCTATAGTGGCGTTTTGAAACTCGAGCTCCATAAACTCAAGTTCCATGCAATTTTTTTTTTTTTTTTTTTTTTAAGTTTAATTGGGCATAACTCGATTTCCTACAAATAGAGTATTTCATTGAAACTCGATTTTAAGGTAATCGAGTATCGAAACAGGAGCATATCTCTATATTGCTTTGAAATAGGGGCATATTTCTAAATTTTTTAAAAATTAAGGGCAAAAAGCTAGAATTCCCTTACATTTACACCTATAACCAAAAAAAAAAAAGGCAGTACGGCCCAACCCTCTTAACAGATATAAAGTAGAATAGAATGCAAGCCAAGCCTTATAAGCCTATTAGTTATACACTTATACCTGAAGCAGTGAAGCTCAAAAGTCAAAACCCATTACCTAGCGTCCCAACTAGAATCAAAACGTAGCACAACACTGATGGCAGCAGCCAAAAAAAAAAAGGGCAGTCGGCGGAGGAATGGAAGCTTGAGCCAGCAGCCAGGCAATCAGATGATTTAGATTAGATCGGAGAAAAGGAAGCTTGAGCTAGGCAGCCAGGCCCAGCAACAGTAGAGAGAAAGAATGAGAGAGGCAGAGAGCAAGAGTGGAGAGAAAAAATGAGAAAGATATGGTAAAAATTTTAGAGATTCGAGATTTTTTATTTGTTTTGATTATTGATTGTTTTGTGGTTAATTTCTTAGATCAGATTTGTAGTTTATCTAGTTGGATTTTGGTTTGTCTCGAGGATAATAATGTTATTTTCAGGACTATGATTTTATTTAGACCGAAAAATTTTGTTGTGTTACCAATGTTTAACTGGGTATAAGTGTATAATAGAAATTTTGTTTTTTGGTCAAAAGGATGTTCCGAATTTTTTTAGATTTATCTGAAACCAAATTTTTTTTCCCTCCTACCCCTTTTTTTCTAAAATTTTGGAGCCTCCCTCCCACTTGAGGGCCTTAGGCAATTGCCTAACTCGCCTAGTGGAATGGTTGGCCTAGGACTAGGACTCATAAATAATAACAAAAATAAGCTAATAGTAAAATAAGTTAGTTTTTTAATTTGGAGTCAAATGCACACTTTAATACACTTTTAGTAAAAAAAAGTTCAATAGAGAGCTAAATAAGTTGTTCCTGAACGAACACTAAATATTACAAACGGTTCACTAGGCACCAAAAGTAAAAAATAATAATAAAATAAAAATACTCTAGGCACAAAAGTATTTTATTACTAAAATATAACTTAGGTTCAACCTGAATTATGATTGTGCCTCAACTTTAATGTATTAATATAATATGTTTTTATTCAAATAGGCACAAAAGTATTTTATTACCGATGGTTTTTTTTTTTTTTTTTTCTTCTGTCTTCTTTTTTTTTTTTTTTTTGGTGAGAATCGAGCCAAAGCTGTATTTATTAGTAAAATAAAACTAAGAAGCATCATGAATTGTAAAAGGTAGAACCTCACGAGGAACATCTTCAAGCCAGACCTGAAAAGACCTATATCAATAAAATTAACCACTTAAAAAAATATATTAAAAAAAAACCTAAGGTCAAGCTTGTACCTTAAATGTATTAAATGTACTGTATGTATGTGTGTATTGTTCCACATTGTTAGGAAGAAGAGAAATTGGATGATAATTGTGCAAACTCCTTAAAGCATTTACATCAATTTATATAAAAATTATTATCTATTCTAATTTCTAAAATAAAAAAAAATAGTTTTTAGTCATTTTTCAAAACACCCACATCTGATTATTGTGAAACACAAAAAAATTTATAAAATGGTTTTGCATAAGATACAATGCCTCCTAAATTTGGACAAGCACTATAGCAAAAACCTATTCTGCATAACTAGTTTATGATTTGATGCAAGTGACTTTTTGGGTTTCATTAACTATATTTTGGGTCTTATGCTATTTTAGCATAACTGTTGTCCTTACTTTCCCTATTCTTCTCAATTTACTTGGCCCAAAACAGAAAAGAAAAAAAAGAAAAGAAAAAGAAGAAGAAAAAAAAGAGGTAGTTTGACATAGAGGGCTTAGCCCCCACCCCAGGTTGCATACATGGATGATGGATGCGTCAGGTCCAATCAAGCTCTTTTGAAAAATAATGACAGACTGCCCCAATCCAAAAAATATTCTGCGATCTACTTGGGCCCAATTGAGCTTCATTTGGGCCCTATTGTGTCTGTACTATATTTTAACTTTTCACCTCCTTTTCTTGCTAACATAAATTGGGCGAAGTCCAAAGCTGATCCAAAACCTCACAGCCTTCATCCAACGTATCATCCTCTTTTTTCTTTTTTTTTCTTTTTTTCTTTTTTTATTTAGACGGGTAGAAATACCCTGGCTTTTGTTGAAGAAAATATCCTTCACTTTTGATCAAATGGGAAGTTAGAAGGAGAATTGAAGGGAATGGCTAGTTTACTAATTCTGTCCAAAACAGAGTTTTGTGTTGTGTTTTGGGGAATTTCTTTAGATGTTCTTAAATCCTCTTCTTCTTAATTCATTTCATTTGTTGTGGCTTAGCGATTGTTTTCCTTGTATGATTTAGTTTTGGTGTTCAGTGGCGTTCCAGTTTTGCTATTAGGTATTGTTACTTGAACTTTCTTACTCTTTTCATTTTATGCAATACAATCTTCTCATTCATCCCCTTCCCCACCCCCCCCCCCCCCCCCTCATTAAAAAAAAAGAAAAAAAGAAGACAAGTTAGAAATTTGTACATAAATATCGAATCCCTCTTCCTCAAACCCCCAAGTATTTTGTGAATGGAAAAGTACCATTTTGCCTACAACAAATCACCCATAAGCAACGTTAAAGACCCAAACTTTTTCATAGTAATGAAATGGTAATTTATAATTTGAGTAAAATTACTTTTATATAGGTCTATTATTGATACAATTTTTGTTAACATTAATCACAACGTGTCATACGGAAGAAAAAAAAAATGTTTCACTAAACTTATTTGACTATCCCACTGTAAACCCTCAATATTTTTATATGCCTAAAATTATTTCCAGAATTACAGTCATGTTATTATTATGCACCTTATTTTAGACTAAATGTGAAAATTTCCATAACATATATTTGCATACTCTATACTTTCCTTCATTAAATTTAGGCCAAAGTTATAATTGGTAGTAATATAATATATAATGCTATCACATTGTTTTCATCTGTTCTATCCAAAAAATAAAAACATTGTTTTCATCTTTCTTTTTTTAAGAAGGAATATTGTTTTCATCTGGTATGGTTTAAATCTTACAACCACTGTGACATGGTTTCCACAATTTCCACGATTTAAAGTTTTGATAACTATTTAGCTTAGGGGCCCAGGAGAAGAGACTTTTAGCCCAAAAACACAGAGTCAACCAAACACGAATCCAACTAGATATCGTATCAGTGTGGTCAAGTGGAACTAAACTCAAACAGCAAACTGAGCGAGATAAGAACAAAAAGGCAGATAAAGGTAGAGAGAAAGAGAGAGAGACATAGAGACACAGAGAGAAACATGGAGTGGTGTGTTTCATTGCCAAAGGTAGAACTACATGCTCACCTCAATGGATCCATTAGAGACTCCACACTGTTGTAAGCTTTCCATGTCTCTCTCTTGGGGCTAAAATGTTTGAGTTTTTGCTTTGTTTGTTGGTCGAAGAAGAACATTTACTTCATCAAAGTATTTTATTTATACTGACTGAGGTGTTCTTTTCTTACAGAGAACTTGCTCGAGTACTGGGTGAAAAGGGTGTCATAGTTTTCTCAGATGTGGAACATGTTATCTTGAAAAGTATGCCCATTACCCTTGTTTTTGTTTGGTTGCTTAGAAAATTTAGGAAAGAAATGAAATTCAACCTTTTACTCTCATATCATTATTTGGTACTTGAATAATGGAAAGCCTCAACTTGATTGTGCTAAGTAGTACAGCCTCTTGGCTTAGTTGAGGTGGGGTTTCGATGTTTGATAAAAAAAAGTTTGCTTCTTTTTTTGTTTTTTTTACTTGTCTGACTCCTATGTCCCCTTTGGAAGTGTAATTATAATATTATCGAATCTTCACATTGGAAACTTTATACATTCTTTGATTCAGATGACCGTTCTTTAACTGAAGTGTTCAAATTGTTTGACCTGATCCACATTCTTACTACTGACCACACAACTGTGAAAAGAATCACCCAAGAAGTATGAAACTTTCCCTATACATGAAAAAACTTTAACTCCAATTCTGTACATTGATGTAATATTTTATTTTATTTTTTGCCGAGGACAGGTTATTGAAGATTTTGCCTCTGAAAATGTGGTATACCTGGAGTTAAGAACTACTCCAAAGGTACTTCAATGAAGTCCTAAGGGTGTTTTTTTTTTTTTTTTTTTTTCCTTTTGTCGGGGTGGGGGGTGGATTTTACTCATATTAAGACAATATAGATTTCATTGATTGAGTTTTTTGCAGAGAAATGATTCTATAGGCATGACCAAACGTTCTTATATGGAAGCGGTAATGGAAGGTCTAAGGGCTGTCAGTACAGTTGATGTTGCTTTTGCACCTCATAATGTCGATGCTGGGAGTCTTAGGGAATCCCTACCCATCAATGATGCGTGTGACGGAAAAAAAAAAAAGATATATGTTCGGCTTCTTTTGAGTATTGACCGTCGGGAGTCCACTGCAGCTGCGATGGAAACTGTACGTATGAATATTGGTCTGTCACGAATTTTTTTTTTTTAAGGTCATATGTTTGACAGGATATGCGTTTAATCATCTTTCCTCACTTATTGCAGGTTAAGCTTGCACTGGAAATGAGAGATTTAGGAGTCATTGGTATTGACCTTTCTGGAAATCCTGTTGTGGGTGAATGGTACATACTCGCTAGTTATTACTCCAAGTTGTTTGTAGTAGACAAGCATTTCCTTTTTATTTATTACAAAGAAATTATAATCCCAAGTTCTCTTTGTATCTAAATCAGGATGACATATTTGCCAGCATTAGAGTTTGCTAGAGAACATGGTCTTTATGTAACTCTTCACTGTGGAGAGGTACGTTTGTTCTTTCAAATGCCTACCTCTGTTATCGTTGAACTCACCCCAACTAACTTATTTTCCTAACTTAGTGCTTGTAGGTTCCTAATCCGAAAGAGATACAAGCAATGTTAGACTTTATTCCCCAGAGGGTTGGGCATGCTTGTTACTTTGAAGAGGATGATTGGAAGAAATTGAAACATTACAATATCCCGGTTAGATATTTGTGAAACTATTCCTTCTCTTGATGTGAACCTTCATTTCTCTAGGATGATAAGGAATGCCTTCTTTTGACTTCCATAGAACAGATGTGGAGGAAAAGAGGCAAAATCCTGAATCTTTTCAATTAGTTTACCAATCCATTCTTAAAACTTTTAGTAGATGATTAATTGATGGAATTAAGTCTATCAAAGGTTGTGAAACTTATTATAGTTTGTTAAATGAGTTTGGAAGTTTCTTTTTTATACCATTTCTGGAATATTTTCATTGTGAGGAACCAAATACATCTTCATTTAGTCACTTGTTTATGATTGAATACCTCTCATCCATGATGTCTTTCTTTTAAGTTGATTAGCCTAGTTTCATTATTTTCTGCAAGGGCAAAACTTAGGTACAATTCCTTAGGTGTTTTACTTGTATTGTAGGTTCTCCAATTAAATTCAACCATGTAGCTGCATTGACCAATTTAACCCAAAAGGTGTTAGTTTACCTCAAGGTACAATTAGAGTCTCTTATGTGGCTCCTTGACCAATACAGCCTTGTGATTAAATTTAAAGGGGAACCTAAGGTAGAACACCGAAGGAATTGTTAGTCTTTTTTTGATAGACAAATAAAGCTCACACGCCCACACGGGTTAAACCTGTGATCTCACCCTCTACCTTCTTAGGAGGGAGGAGATGCCACTTGATCCTAGAAACATTTGCAGTATTGTTGGTTTTGAATATTTGGCTGGATAACTATTTTAGCTTCTATGTCTATTCACATTTTGCAGGTTGAAATTTGCCTGACTTCCAATGTTGTGACTGCATCAGTTTCCTCACTAGATGTTCACCATTTTGGTTAGGTCTTCTGAACAAGCCTGTGAAATATATTATCCTTAAGTGACATATCTCCTTCTTTGCTACTGATAAACTTCAAAATATCTCTAATATAACACTTTGTTTAATTATGCAGCTGATCTGTATAATGCAAAACATCCAATAGTCCTCTGCACCGATGATGCTGGCGTGTTCTCCACCAGTCTTTCCAATGAGTACAAAGTTGCTGCTTCTGCTTTTGGTAGGTATTAATCTAGTGGTGCAGGTACTTGGAGTTGGATTAAAAAGCTTAACATCACTGACTGTTTGTTTCATTTGTGAACTGCCCAGGTCTTGGAAAGAGGGAAATGTTTCAGCTGGCAAAAAATGCAATTGAATTTACATTTGCAGATGATGGAGTTAAGCAGGATCTGAGAAATATTTTCGATTTGGCCACTAAAAAGCTAGATTTATAATGACATTGCTCTTAGAGGGGCATGTTTGGAGCCTGGAGGTATGGGTAGCCATGTGTCACCTAATCAAGGAAAACTAGTAATCAGACCATGGCCATGCATTTAGATGGTCAATATTTTAATTTAATGATCTTAATTTTATTTAATCTATGCTGTGTTCATGTGTTTTGAGATGTGGGAACTGTGAAGATAATTTAAATTTAGTTCTATTTAAATTTTTGAAATCATTTTTCTTCCCTATTGGTCCATTGGATTTAATGATAAGTGTTATTGGCTGATTAGGATATTATTATTTCATATAAAATTTCCTACAAGTTAAGGGTATTTTTCTAATTCAAAAGTTAGGCTTTGACCCAAGCCAAATAGGAGTTGGCTTTAGCCATAGACTTATGGAGTCTATATAAGCACACTATTGTACTCCAGTGAGGACAATTTGGAATTTTTCCTTCAATAGCTTGGTGCTGACTCCTAGGTTTTGTTTCCACGTGCTTGTTATTGTTCCAAACAATTTTAGGTGCTGATTCCTAACTTCTGTTTGCCAAATTCTTTGAACATTTTGGTTTTGGTTGTCTTTCTTCATTTTAACACTAAGGAAAAGAAAAAGGATAACCTCAGTGAGATGATGGAGCCATTCTAGTGCCACCTTATTTTGCTCTGCTAGAAATTGAAATTATCATTCAGAAAATAAATGCAGGAAGTCTGACTGGTAAAATTTCACTAGTGCATATGGTATTATGGGAACCCCACCCTTGATCTGTTTACAACTTTACATCCCATGTCTGTCAAAATGGGAAAAAAAAAAGATTATGCTGTCACATGTAATACTGTAATAGTCTGGACATTTCCATGAAATTTTTCCGTCTTACTTTGTTGGCTCTACATCAAGAACTATGATTGAGAGTTGTGAGCATATAACTCCAAATGACTAGATATTACCTTACCAACCACATCAGTGTGAACTTTTTCAAGGTCAGTATCATTCAAACTGATAATAATTCTTAGTTAACGGATTATTGTCTTTTAGTTAGTGGAGGGGAATATGGTTATATTGAAGCAGACTTAATAGATTTTATTTTTCTCTCATTCTTTTATTTTTTTTTGTATGTATTTAATAAATAGTAAATAATAACTTTTTCTAATTCAACTTTTGATTCATTGCAAGTGAGGTAAGGTTCATTGACTAATAGAGAACTATGATCAGTTGCAATTCACAAAGATGAAAGTATTAGTCACTGTCCTGCCTTTTAAGTGGACCATTATATGGTTATTTCCCGGTCTTGCCTCAATATGACGGTTCATATTGACAGCAATTTTGTGCTATCAATCATTTTCCATGTTTAACAAACAAAAAGGTGAGACAAGTCATTTGGTTGAGATGAATTTCAAGATCATGAGCAGGTCTATGTCTCAGCATTGTAGCTTGTCATCTAGGAAAGCAAGTATGGCATTTAGATAATGGCTGCGCACTGTAAATGATGATGTCCTATTATTCGAGCGTTCTTGAATAGTTTTCTTTCCTACAATTCTCATGCTTGATTCAATATGGCAGCTTTTGTTGAGCATTTGGAAATGAAATGTACAGGATGTAGATAGTTATTTTGTGCTATTATTCATGTTAAATGTTTGGGGACAAAAGTGATCCGAGCCAATACTATGAGTTAGGATGCCCTTGCCTAATGGTGCTCACTACTCAGTTCAACCCACGTAGGCTCTATCTTGCAATTAGAAGTTGATTTTCCACCCATTGGACTGAAACCCATTCATTGTGCATTACATTTTTATCTAGTTCTTTCGAGTGAATTTGAGGTACCCATTTGAACAAGGGAACGCAAGCATATTTAATGGTGATTAAAGCCTTCATGATGGAATAAAAAAGATAAATTAGAAATGAATGGGGAGCTGTAATCTTTTTCCTGTATATGTGAGGGTTTTTTTTTTCCCTTACAAGCAGGAAAGGGGATCTGAACCTAGGTTCTCCTCCAATATCAACGAGCCACAAGAATCTACCTCAAGTTTGTTTAGTAGTTAATAAAAAAAAAAGGAAATGAAATGAAAGGAAATATTGTACCCAGAAAAAAAGAAAAGAAAAAAAAGAAATGTACCCATAATTTTACTGTATGTCCGTTATATTTTATTTGTGTTGAAGTCTTGAAGGTAAAAATATAAATTTTTTGGGTAATTATACTCACCTCCTCCTCCCTCCCCCCCCCCCCCAAAAAACTCAAAGGGAAAATACACATTTTCCCTAACAACTAATTGACCAAAATTTGTTAAATTAATATTAAAAAATGTTGTGTACCAACTTGCCAATTGCTTAAAAGAATGTTTCCAAAATTATCTTATTTCATAAATAAAATTCACTATTTTAAAATTTTTTTTTTATTAAAGTGTATTTTAAAATACTTCATGTGAATTTTGCTTTTTTTTTTTTTTTTTTAAACTTTTTCAGTGGGTTATGGAGAGATTTGTCTACAACAAGTGTGGTGTCAATTTACCATTGGTCAAAATAAAATGATATAAATTTTTTTTTTAAATGATAATGTACTCATCACAACTCAAAAATAATGGAGTTTTGAAAATTTTACTAAAATTTGTTGTCTCTAAAATTTCTCCTACATGTATTGTAAAAGACATATTTTAAGTATAAATTATATATGTTTATGAAGTGGTGGAGCAAAAAGGATCTCTTGAGGGTGGAGCTAGTGTTTTGATACTTGATAAATTTTCCATTTTTATTCTAAATTTATCAGTTATTTTTTTACTAATCAAGGTTAAACTTTTTAAAGAGATTCTTATAAAAATTTAGAATATTTCATTACTAATATAAATAAAATGGGCAAGTGTTAATTTTTTTCAAACCTTAAGGAAAGAGTGTTTTTGCCCTTTGTTGATGCCCATTTTTGCAAATCCATGAGGAGGAAAGCCCAATGAAAAGCAAGGCCCAAATGATCCACCAAGAAGACCAAAGAGCAAGAGAAGTCCAAAGAAAGAAATGCATGGGAAAGTGAGCTGCAGCAATACAAATCTGCCACAAAATACGAATCTACCGCAGAATACAGCTCTACCGCAGAATACAGTTTTCTGGTAGAATGGCTTCGACAGATGAAGATAAATTGGGGTCAAAACCTTTTTAATCCATTCATTATTATTTGGCCCACAAAGGCCCAAATCCTTTTGTATAAAAGAAAATAGGCATGAAAGCTAATACTAAGAAGCACGATGAAAAGAAATAAGGAACAACAGGAAGTGTCAACAGCAGAAATCACGTGAAGGAAAGAAAAGTCAAATCTAAGGAAATGACAAATGCATAAGACAAAAAACACGCAGCAGGACAAAACAGAGCTAATCTGCTACGGTAGAAACGACGTGGGAGACAAAAACAGAAGACGGTAAAGTAAGTACAGAAGGACCGGGGCACCACCAATCTGTACCCAGCCAATACAAGGGAGGTGGGCCCACGGTCAAGGAGATTCAGTGGGTGTGGGGGAAAAAGGGGGTCTGTATTTGGTTTCCTGCCATAACGTCTTTTAGAAAAATGCCTTTCTGGGATGGTATCTTACCCAAAAGAAGTAGTGGATGATTGGGACTATCTGATGCATGCCATAAAGCTAGGTAGTGAGGTGGCCCAATCTCTATCGGTTTGAACCTAGAGTAGAAGTATACAGCAAGAACAAACAAAAAGGAATTTTGTCGTGAAATGGGAAATGGTGCAGTAAGCACAGTGGTCGGGGCAATCAATGGGTTAGTGGGTGGTCTTAATTGGATGCTCACAAAGAACCAAAAACAGTTGGTGAAGCCCTTAGGGTAAAAGAAAGAAATCTCATTGAATTAGCTCACTATAAAAGGAGGTAGCCATGGATGAAAGAGGGAGGACCCTGGGGAAAGAGGCAGTAAGCACGAGAGACCCAATGGGAAGGGGACTCAAGAGAGGAAACACCTAAAGGAAAAGACCCAAGTGAGAAAAATAACTTACGGCAAGAGAGTAGTGAGGAAACTAAGAGTAAAAAAAAAAGAACGGAGAGAAAGAAAGAAAGTGGTAAAAAGAAGAGAGAAAACGCGGCAGGAATAGAGGCATGCATCAATAGACCATCTTTTCCTCCCTCTTAGCAAACCCACTCTTTGAAGTCTCCAAAAATTAATAGCTAGTAGTCATTTAGGCCTATTCTCCAAAATGCACAACTTTGATGACAAAAGCTTATGGCAGGAGCCTATGACAAGGTTGTTCAATTTGGAGTTTGGGTTCCTTTTTGGTTTACTTATTCTATGGGAAGATTCAATGATTGATTTCTATTGCAAATATATTTGATTCCACTCATTAAAACTTATATCTGCTGTATTTAGTCATCTTGCTGTAGAACATTTTTTATTACGTTTGCCGCATCAGTTGTCCTGTTGTGGAATTTGTACTTGCTGTATTAGTTATTCTGCTGTAACACCTTTTTATTGTATTTATCGTGTTATCTTAACCTTTCTGCAGAAGCTTTCTTCTATATTTGTTGTTATGTGTTTTACTTTGGACCCATTATCTTGCAACAAATATATATATACATATATTTTGTTTCTCACATTCTGTGTATCCGTATAAGTATTTATATGAATATATGTATGTATATATTTGAGAATATGCTAACCTATGTAAGCTAACATTTGCTTGATTGGTATTTTCTTTGGGTTGTAGATTTGTTTACGTGCGGGAAGTAGAAAAGTATTTCTCCAGAAAATGAAGAGTAGTCATTTGCAGAAGACAACTTTATTGCATAGCAGAAGACTTTACAACAGACGGCTTTAATGCTTAGTAGACAGCTTATTTGCACAACAAAAGGCTTTACAACAGGCAATTTTACTGCACAGTAGAAAAGTCAGACTTATGGCAAAAACTGGAGAAAAGTTCCTTCTGCGGCAGAAACAAAGAGTAAGCCTACTTTGCAGCATCTTCCCTTGGGCTTGGACTCATCGTTTGCGCACAAGCCAGACCAAGGAGAGTTGCTCTTGGACCAGTCCCAACTTTCGGATCTAGAAAACTTTGGGCCTATTGCAGTAGGAGGCGGCCTAGCCCAACATTTGTAAAAAAGGTCCACACATTTAAATTGGCGACTCCATTGAGGAGTTGGGATCAAGATGGGGAGAATGCAATATTTCTCCGTAGCAAACATGTTTCCAAGTCCTTACCAAAGCAAGACATGCAGATGTTCTTAAATCTTCCAAGTTATACTCTCAGGAAAGTTTCCAAAACATCACAGTAGTACCATAGTGGAATTCTATGGTGGAGTATCACAACAACATTACAGCAAAACAGTGTTGCGGAATTCTATGGCAGAATATTGCAGCAACGTTACGGCAAGATAGTACTGTAGCAAAATTCTATGGCAGAATATTGCAGCAACATTACGACAGGATAGTGCTGTAGCAGAATTCTATGGCAAAAATATTGCTGCAACGTTACGGCGAGTTAATACCATAGCAGAAATCTGTAGTAGAACACAACAATGCTAAAACAGAGCAGTATCATGAGCAAAATGCTATGGTGAAATATTGCAGCAGGATGTTCAATGGTGTTGCCTCAAAATGTGGTAGAAAAATATCACTACAAATACTTATTCTTATCCTTTAAATGCCACTTATTCTCCTTGTCATGCATTTAAGACATGTGGCAATCCACTTATTCAAACATGCAACTCTCCTAAAAGGCCACTTATCACCTTTTTGCTCTCATTCCTTTTGAGGAAATACTAGAAGCTTTCTAAACTCCCTTCATCTCCACCTTCGAGTCTAGCATTTAGAAGAGAAAAAATATCTTCATTCCCTTAAAAGGTTTCAATCATTTTTTTGCTAGTGATTCTAACTCTACTTCCCCTCAAGAGCCAAAAACTAGAAAAAAAAAAAAGTGAAGCTATAGAAGACAAAGGAAAACCTTCATCATACTACACTGTGGCGAATAATTTTTTTCCTCTGTGAAGTATCCTTCAGCAGACTTTTTTAGAAGTGCAAAATATCCTGCTGCAGAAATTTCGTAGCAGACAGTACAAATCCTTTAGCAAACTGTTCATAGCAGAATCTGCTAAATTTCAAAAGTGCAGAATGTTTCCTCCAGCAGACTTTTCCATAAGTGCAAAATGTCCCGCCGCAGAAATTTCATGGCAGGAAGTACTAAACCTTCGGTAGACTGTTCACGGCAGAATCTGCTAAATTTAAAAAAAGTGTAGAATGTTTTTCCACAGAATATTCAGCAGCAGAATTTTTTATTGAATTCTAGCAGGTCTTTTCGCAGAATATCCTACCACAAAATGATTGAATTCTTGAACTTTCTAAGTGCAATCACAAATCCAACGTGATTTTCTTCTACAACAAAAGAAACCATTGCCCCATAAAGAATTCATGGGAACACCAACAATGTGAAGATGTGTAAAAGGGTAATGGATGATTCTGCTACAACAAGAAATTCAAGTCTAGATCTTATTCAATAAATTTAAGACTTGTTCTCAAATCAAGAGAGGTGCATACAAAGCCTTTCATGTTCACTTTTGCTGAATCAATCTTTTGCCACTACATCAGCAAATATATAAGTATCAATGAAGGGAGGAGGGAGAAGTAATCGATTCGGCGATATCGAAACATCTGCTTTCAACCAAAGAATACATTGAAGGCATGTAATAGGGTGGTGAAGTGTCCAAATTAAATCTGGACCTTGGAATGAAGCCAACCACTCAGTTATTGCATAAAGAAGCCCAGATCTACAAGCTGCTTGGAAATTGCTCTTTGTCCATTATCGAGTCTAGCAAACCAATTCAACAACCTTGAAGAGTTGAGAAGTTTTCTTTGAAGCACCTCAGAGGATTTATGCCTAGAGTGACAATAATGATCATGATCTTTATGATATTTCTAAGAAAGAATGTATCAAATCACTTATACTACAAACTACACAACTCCACCATCACTTTTCAAGTCATAAAGCTCATTGATGCCTATGTCTCATCATAGAAGAACTTTGCAATAGTGACAAAGTCAAAGCTCCTTCTTTTAGCTTATGTACAAGAGGGAAATAATGGAAACAATTGCTCACATTCTGCCATGAATAAAGTTGCTTATCTTGTTGCTGCAGAAAATTATTACATGGTTTATTGAAGGCATTCTGCCACAAGGGCCTTTGTCGCAGGAATAAAGAAGCATTCCATCCCAGGAAGATGCTGAAACGTCATGGGAAAATTCTACATTAGAAGCCTCTACTCTTGGCTATTACTAGCCAACCATGAAGCAAGAGACGTAGGAAGCTCCATCTAAATATGCCCATATTCAAAGTAGACAAAGAAGATATCCAAGGAATATGGATCTTAGTAGCAAAAGCCAGCAAAAGGATCGTGGACATGAATTTTTCGGCCAAAGGCAAGCAAAGGAACTATGGTTGTGAGTTCTTGGCAAAAGCCCATAATGGGGGCTACACTCAATCAAACCAGCAAAGGAACCATGGTTGTGAGTTTTTTGGAAAAAGTCTGCAAAGCAGCTATAGCCGCAATCATATGTAACAGAAAATACATGGGAAGCAATTGTGCTTGTAGTGGAACAAAGCCAAAGCATGCTTGGAAAGTAACTCTTTCCCAAATTCTCCAACAATGAAGAATTTCTACAATATGGCAACTTGTAGATCTATGGCATCTAACTTTGTTTTACTAAAGAATGCATGAACCACATAATGGAGCATCAACACCAAGAGAGGATGATATCAAGCTCATCTAGTTGTCTCACATACTGGGGGCTAAAGCTCATCCTGCAGCAAATATGGGAAGCCTTCTGCTGAAAGCTAAGGGGATTTTCTTATATGCTGGGGGTTGTCTCATTTTGCAACAAAATTTAGGAAGCCTTCTATAGAAAGCTAAGGACTCATCCAGTTGTCTCACATGTTGGGGGCTAAGGCCCATTTTGCAGCAAATTCGGAAAGGCTTTTGCAAAGTGCTTAGAGTATCAATATGTAGCAGCAATATTACCCATTGCGAAATAAGCACTGCTTGTGGCATTTCAACAAGTATACATTCATCCACCACTTGATCTGCAGCAACTCAAAACTTCATGATATGACATAGTGCAACACCCATTCAATTTGTTACAACCTACCATGGTCAAGTAACATTCTAGTCTGTGATGAAGCAGCAACATCCTTCTACAAAAACTTGGTGTATTGGGTGGTTCAAAAAGCTCGGAGGAGGAGAGTAATGAAGTGAAAAACAAAGAAGTTGTGGCAGGAAAGGGTGTGAGGTTATGGCAGAAGAAAATTTGGCTTATGAATGCTTCACCTACAGGTTGTATGTTATGTCGTTCTTCTGCATATGCTTCACCTCCACTTGCAATTATCTTATTGCTGATTAATAACCTTCCTCTTATTAGGCTTATCAATGAGCCTTCTCACATTATTGTTAGCATATGCCGGTTGTCTTTACAATATTACACTTGAAGGAGTTTACCATACCACTTATGGACTAGTTTTATGGCCTCTGTATCTTCTAATAACCCTTATAATAGCAATTTTGATCCACGATATTATACGTGCCATGGTGTGGACAATATTTCAAGGTGAGGGGACAGTATATATTTATGGTATAATATATTTGGCTCCTCATTTTATGAGCAAGCCTAACATCCATGACTTCCAGCTACCAAGTAAATATGGCCATATGAATTTGTTTCTTCTAGGGAACATGACAAAATGTCATAATGTTTTCACAATAAGTGAGATGTCAATTTAGTGATTTACCATGGGTAAAAATAAAATTATATAACATTAAAAAAATTTATATTGTATTCATCACAACTAAAAAAGAAGGGTGTTTTGAATATGTTACTAAATTTTGTTATGTCCCTAAACTTTCTCCTTACATGTATCATAAATTATGTTAAAGATATATTTTAACTATAAATTGTATATGTATATGTATATGTTTATGCAGTGGTGGAGCCAAACAAATTTCTTGAGGGTGAGCCAAGCTATATATATATATATAATATATATATATATATATTATATATATATATATTATATATATATATATATAATATATAATTAATTAATTAATAAAAAGCATTATGTACTAGTTTAACTGTTTCATTTCAGTCAGCCATAAGCCCTCCTAAGGGAATTTGGCAAGCGAACGGCACAAACAGATCAATCTGTAGCAAAAATGCATGTGTTGCCAAAAAGGCAGTAATGGTTTACTATATTACGCTTGAAGGAGTTTTCCATACCACTTATGGACTAAATCTATGGCTATTGTATCTTCTAATAACCCTAATAACAACAATTTTGATCCACGACATAATACGTGCCATGGTGTGAACGATGTGAAATTGTCCAAAAATCAAGGAAAAGGTTTTTATGTAAGCTAATTTTAATCATATTCGTAATATGCAGGGGCGGAGCTACATGTATATGCCCCTCCCCCCCCCCCCCCCAAATTTTAAAAATATTTTAATACTATATATAAATATTTAACATTTTAATTATTAGCCTACAAAAATGAGATTTGTCCCCTCCAAATATTTGAGCTAGTCAATGATGCTCTTAAAAAAGCTGTCCAATTGGTCTAGTGTTATAGAGAAATTTTTTTTTTTCTGTCTTACATTCATTTTTTTATTGTAAAATGTGTTTTTGTGTCTATTAAAGTTTTGAATCATTCATGTCTTAGAATACTTTATTAGTTCAATTGAAAATTTTTTACTCACTTTGGTTGATAACTTGGTAAGTTATATTAAAAATGAAAAATTCAGGGATTTACTATGGAAGATACTAAGTTATATGTGTGCATAGATATCTGTGTTTGTGCATGTTTATGAAAGTTTATATAAGCTAATAAATTCATATCAAAAGTTACCCCCCCCCCCCCCCCCCCAAATAAAAATTTCTGGCTACACCCCTGGTAATATGTAACCTGCCCAAGGGGTATTAAATAAAGGAAGTGGAGCGAAGTTGACTGGTGTATCCTTTCCCAAATCTTGGGTGCACTACGAAGTTGGTGTTTCATGGTATACAAGAATCATGCTTTGGGAGTCTTACCAAAGCTGCATTCAGAATATCAATTTTGTCAGCCTTTATTGTGCATATAACACCATATGCAGCTGGTATCAAGATGGTGGCGAGAGTGGGCCCAAAAAGCATTCCCATTTTTTCGATGATATCAGCTCATGTTGCCTTGAAAGGATCAATTTTAATTAAAGTGTATAATTTAAAATATTAAGTGTGAATTTTGCCTTTTTTTTTTTTTCTTTTTCAATGGGTTATGGAGAGATTTGTCGTTGCAAGTGTTTTGATACTTGATAAATTTTGAATTTTTATTCTAAATTTATCAGTTATTTTTTACTAATCAAGGTTAAACTTTTGTAAAGAGATTCTTATAAAAATTTAGAATATTTCATTACTAATATAAATAAAATAGGGAAGTGTTAATTTCTTCAAACCTCAAGAGAAGAGAGTGTTTTATCCCTTCAACTTTGGGGTGGAGTATCATTCCTCCAAATTTTAAGTGGGGGGAGTATAATTACCCCCTTATATCTTTTTACTCTTTTATCATAACATCACTGCAACACTATTTAATTGAAGAAAATTCAAAAAATAAGAAGAAGAAAAAATGTCAATATATGTTAGGCCATGAAGGAAAAATCAATTTAAAAAGGGAATAATATCTCCACTTTAACAAGAAAAATTTGATTTCAAATATTTAAAAAATATCATGATTAAAGTAGTAGACAAAATAATTAAACATGACTTAACGAAAGACAATATTTGTCTTGAATTATATAAAACCAATTTGAGTTAATCTATTGAAAATAAAACAACAACAAAATTTTAAAACATGGTTATGGAGAGATTTTAGAGTTTATTAGTGGGAGTTTTTAACAGACAAACCAAAAATAAAATACAATTATATTATGGGTGTTTTATTTAACCATTATTTACTGTAGAGTGTAGAGAGGGGTTACTATATTCTCTTTCAAGATGAGGGGATAGTATCTATTTATGTTATAGTTGATTTGGCTCCTCACTTTATGAGCAGCCCTAACATTCATGACTTTCAGCTACCAAGTATGACCATATGAATTTATTTCTTCTAGGGAACATGAAAAAAATGTCATAATGTTTTCACAATAAGTGAGGTGTCAATTTACCTTGGGCTAAAATAGAATTATATAACATTAAAAAAAATTATATTATATGCATCACAACTAAAAAATAAGGGTGTTTTGAATATGTTACTAAATTTTGTTATGTCCCTAAACTTTCTCCTTACATGTATCATAACTTTTTTTTATATATAAGACATCAAAAATTATGTTATAGACATATATTAACTATAAATTATATATGTACATGTATATGTATAATTAATTAATTAATAAAAAGCATTATGGACTAGTTTAACTGTTTTTTTAGTCGGCCATAAGCCCTCCTGAGGAAATTTGGCAAGAGAATGCCATAGAGGGACTAATTGTAGCAAAAATGCATGTGTCTCCAAAAAGGCAGTAATGGTAGATTACGATGGAGAAGGGTATTTGTATGTTATGTCGTTCTTCTGCGTATGCTTCACCTCTTCTCTTGCAATTGTCTTCTTACTGATTAGCGGCCTTCCTTTGAACAATAGGGTTTGCTAACACTATTGTCCTTAGGGTCCTCAATTAGCCTTCTCATGTTATCATTGGCTTACGCCGATTGTCTTTACCATATCACACCTGAAGGAGATTACCACACCACTTATGGACTACTTCTACGGTTGTTGTATCTTCTAATAATCCTAATAACAACAATTTTAATCCATGACATAATATGTGCCACGGTGTGGACGATGTTTCACATCATCCAAAAAATCAAGGAAAAGGTTTTTAAGTAAGCTTTTTCTTTCATAGATTCTTTAATATAAATTAACTTCTTGCATGTGCACTCTGTCTACTCATCATCAAACTTGGAATTGCACTAATCATTTCTTCCCCTAGTCTCAAGCCCTAGCAAATATTACTCCTTTCAATGTACATTTTTACCTTTACGGGTTTCCTAGGAACCATCCCCATACTTTTTGCTGTGTAATATTTCTCTCCTGGTTATTGGGGAACAGGGTTATCAATTCTTATAAATCATTTCATGCAGATCTGCAACCTCTTAATCGAACTAAATGATGGTTTGGGAAACAATAAGAGTTTGTCGCTAGGGAACCATGCTTTTTTTACACTACGTTTCTTCTTCATCGTTGTCTTCTTCGTTGAAAACATTGAAACTAGAGTGGGAGGGACAAAGGAGATGTTGAAATTAATTTAGAAACACAGACTACTGAAGTGAATAAAATGAGTCAAACTCCAACTCCACCCATTTGATTTAATCATTTGTAACTGTAATGATTTCATTTTGTATGTTTTTTTTACTATTTTTCTCGAGAATTATTACATAATGAATGTTCTTATGTATTTGTAATTTCCCACTAATATATTTGTATTGAGTTTATTTATATAATTTTTTTGTCGCAGTTTGTATTGGAGAGTAGCTTGATATATTGTGTAGTGACAATTTAACAAGTAATTCAAAAAAAACCTATAATATGTTTTTTTTTTAAACATGTCATAGGTTATTATTTTATTGTAATATATTGTATGAGTTTTTTCGGGTTATTTATTTATGTTATTATTATCATATTATAGGTTCATTTAATTTAACTCATTATTTGGTAAATTAATTTTTATTAATGATATAAATACTTGATGAAAATACTTTGTTAAATGTAAGAAAATAACATATGTTTATTTTTAGTAAAAAAAATAACATACGTTAAACATGACAAAATGTCATAGTGTTTTCACAATAAGTGAGGTGTCAATTTACCATGGGTCAAAATAAAATTATATAAAATTAAAAAAAATTATATTGTATCCATTACAACTAAAAAATAAGGGTGTTTTGAATATGTTACTAGATTCTGTTATGTCCCTAAACTCTCTCCTTGCATGTATCATAAAATATGTTAAACACATATTTTAAGTATAATTATATGTATATGTATATGTTTATGCAGAGTGAAGCCAAAAAAATTCTTGAGGGTGGGCCAAGCTAAATATATATAAACAAAATTATTTAAAAACATTATGGACTAGTTTAACAGTTTCGTTTCAATTGGCCATAAGCCCTCCTAGGGGAATTTGGCAAGCGGACGCTACAGAGGGATTGATTTGTAGCAAAAATGCATGTGTCGCCGGAAAGGCGATAATGGCAGATTATGACGGAGAAGGGAGTCATATGTTATGTCTTCTTCTACATATAAGAAGAAATCGTTCCATAGCTGCGATTGTCAAAGCCATAGCCAACTCTTTAACTACTCTCTACCTCTCTGAAGCATCCCCCCCTAAAACTTGAGGGGGATGATATGCCTCAATATCCCTCGGCAAATTTTTCCAATGTGTCATGAAGGGTACGGGGATACACCAATAACCATTATTTTAATATTGTTGTATTTTTTGTTTTTGTTTTTTTGTTTAAACAATTTTGTTGCATTTTTTAAACTGATGCAGGATTCTATAGGCATTTGGCTCACTGGGTCTAGGACTACTAATAATCACACTTATGGCACATTGGTGGTTTTGGGTTTTTCCCCTAAGTTAGGTCCCAAGTGGGGGGGGGGGGGGGGGGAGGAGGTAAATAGTAAATAATGTGAATGTACTATTTTGGGGGGGGGGGGGGGGGGGGGAAGAATTGTGGATGTACTTGTTGTGTACAAGTGATTTGCAGGTAATTTGCACTTTCTCACGTTCCTCCTTAATTTTTTTTTTTTAGGGAGGATTTGCCTTGAAAGCATTTTGTAAAGAAATGAAGTCTTCATCAAAGCTTAGAAAAGCCATAATGGTGGGCGTGCTTGTTCCCAATATGTCACAGATTGTAGGATCCTCCTATGTTAATTATCTTAATGGGGTAATATGGGCAATTTAATCCCTACATTTAGTATTAATCAATTTAGTGGTATAATCCAATTTTGAACTTTGGTCATTTCTATGTGGCAGATGTGGCTTGAGACCGCAAAAATTTCAAGGAAAGCTCAGTTCAAAAACACCATTATATTCGCTTTGATTGGCTTCATCCTCGAATCAGTCTCTGTAGATAGACTCAGAGCACATAAGATTATGCTGTTGGAACTGTTTAGTATTGCTCTAGTTTTAGTCTATATGGCCACTTTGTTTCGAGTTGAGGATGGAAAGAAAGAAGAAAATATACCGCAAATTTTGTTTGGTATATACAACTTGGTTTATAATGGATCCGTTTCTCTGTCAGCAGTGATCCTTAATGCAAATTTATATCCTTCTCCGTATGACCATATAAATTTTTTTTTTCTAGGGAACATGACAAAATGTCATAATGTTTTCACAATAAGTGAGGTGTCAATTTACCATGGGTCAAAATAAAATTATATAACATTAAAAAAATTATATTGTATCCATTACAACTAAAAAATAAGGGTGTTTTGAATATGTTACTAAATTCTGTTATGTCCCTAAACTTTCTCCTTGCATGTATAATAAATTATATATATATATATATATATATATATATATATATTATATATATATATATATATATATATAAGACATCATAAATTATGTAAAAGACATATTTTAAGTATAAATTGTATATGTATATGTACATGTATATGTATATGTTTATGCAGTGGTGGAGCCAAAAAAAGGGGAAAAAATAATAAGCAAAATTCACATTTAACATTTTAAAATACACTTTAATTAAAAAAAAATTAAAACAATAAATTTTAATTATGAAATAAGAGAATTTTGGAAATCCACCCTTAAGCAAATGGTAGGTTAGTACACACTATTTTTAATATTAATTTTATAGAGTTTGGTCAATTGGATGTCAAGAAAAAATGTGATTTTTTTTTTCTTTCAAAGTTTAGGATAGAGTGCCATTTCTTGGAACTAAAGGAAGAGGGGTGTAATTACCCTTAATTTTATTTATTTATTTATTTTAGGCAGATAACGAGGACAATGAATTTTGCCTATTTTTAGTAACACAGAGAAACCAAATTGGCGTTCTCTCTTAGTCACATCCTATTTCTTGCAAAACTTCCAAACTAAGAATATATAGAATATTCTTTTTTTTAATTAAAAAAATATCTATTCTATTCTATTCAGACATTCATTTCCCCTACCCTTTCAAACAACTGAAAGATATGACTTCACAAACCACGATGCCAAAAGATTCATATTTTATTGTCAAATTGAAGGAATGTGTCATTTAAAAAAAAAAAAAATGAATTTGTCATATTTTATTACACACCTCTCTCCCTCAAGAGTGAAACATTATCAACACATGGAAAACAAAACCAAAATTTTGTGCCCATTCTAGATTTAGCTTAAGAAAATTAAACATACACGTCTAGGGATGTGTTTGTATAAGTTATTAAAAAACTATGGAGATTAAAATAAATATTTATTAAAAAAAAAGTTATGAGGAGTTGTGGTTGCAAAACAAAGTTTTGGGTTTTAAAAACGTTATTATCATCTCCCAACCATGGAACGCTCTTGCTCATGCTCCCTATAAGAGGAAAATGAACTTGTTCGAAGCACATAGAAAGTAAAAGATTCACACCATGCAAGTGCTGATCAGAAGCCTTCGTATGATGGGGAACCCAGCTACCCAACCAAGCTCTCTTTTAAGGACAAACTGGTGGGGGAAATACCTGGACCCTACTATCAGGCATTTGCATTCACAGACCAAATGGATGCGGACTCAAACTCGGATGATGAGATTGAGGAGCTTAAGAAGGTTTTGCGTTGGTTTGTCTATCAAAAGAAACCAAACAACGCATTCGAGCTCCATGGGAAAATGCACTAATCATGAAAGTCTTTGGAAAAATTCTGGGATACTAGTATCTTTATTCTAAGTTAATGGATCTTTGGAAGCCGACTGGGAGAGTGGACATGGTAGATCTTGGTAGGGATCTATAGAATACTATGATGCAATAGTGCTCAGGTAGATTGGGCAGGCATTAGGAATGGTGCTAAGGGTGGACATGCATACCGCCTTCAAAGCTAGAGGAAGATATGCGCGCATATGTGTTCAGGTGGACACCATTACCATGGTGAGGATTGGCCAGCGGTGTCAAGCCGTTGTTTATGAAAGGGTGAACCAACTTTGCTTTACATGTGGTCATTTAGGCCACCGGTGGGAATCTTGTCAGTTTACCATCAAGCCGTATTCACTGGCGAGACCAAAAGATATTGTTGTAAACAATGGCGACAAAGGAAACCAAGCGCCACCCTTGCCTGACACGCAAATCGAGGTTCAACCCAAGAATGATGACAACTCAGAGGACAAGTCCAGTGGCGCTGCTTTTGGCCCCTAGATGGTAGTTTCACAAAAAAGGAAAGAACCTAGAGCAAGCAAGAAAAGCGTTAGCAACCCTAATAATGCCTTAAAATTTATACCTGTTATATATTTATGTAGACGTTATGTCCTTATTACTATGCTTAATTTGTGTAATTAAGTCATGATCTGCATTAGTCCCTATTATTTATCTTTACATAATTTCTTGAATAAGATGCCATTCATTGTGTGTAATTTTCTACTTTCAGGACATCATGTGAGAAAGATCAGTTTATTGGAATTTGTGAGAGAATAAAAGCCAAACTAGAATTAAAATGGAGCTAAAGGACCATGCTTAAATATTTAGGAGGTGCAGCTGGAGTGCTTGGATTGTCTACCATGATTGGAAGCTTCAAATAAGGAAAGAAAACAAAGAAGTAGAATCTGAAAAGGAAAAATCTGATTTGAGCACTGATCAATATTTTGGGTATATCTCTCTCCTCAAAATTCCAATTGACACAAAGCTAGATGGGTTGGAACTGTGACTTAAATATCTACAACTTTCCAGTTTTGAGTTTTTTGAAATTCTCAATTTTTGAAGGCCAAAATTAAATCACAAGTTGCTACTGTAAACCTGGATAGAAATTAAAATAGTAAAAGTTTTATTTTCTTTGGACACTTTGAAATTAGGGTTTTGAAGGGAGGTGGTGTAGAACGAATTTGGCAGAGAAAACCTTGTATTTTTATTTCTCTAATGGCAGCCTAAACTCTTTGCTAGGGCTAGGGGTTATGTCTCTTCTATACAGTATGAATATTCAACGTGATTCTCTCTAAGATTTTAGACAAAAACACATTTGATTGTTCAATTAGATTTCTTTTGATGTATTAGTTCTTTCATGCTTTCAATAAGGTCAATCATATTTTTCTTATTGTTTAGATGAATTTCTAATAGTTTCAAATAGAAATCATGTTTTAAAGTGAATGGGTTTTTCTAAAAACTATTCTGACCGCATTATTTTTTTAACAGATAAGGTAGAAATATATCAGTAACAAAGGAAAAAACCATACAACTATATTGCCAGGGTGGTTCCCACTGACCCGGCTGTGCAAAGTTAATATCCAGCCAGGAGAACTTGGCCAAATGAGAAAATAAAGAATACAAAAGGTCTCCTACTGAGAAGGCAGCACACGTAGGCACTCAGCTACTTGCCATGCTACTGGCCAAGCATTGATACTCATCCAAAAGCGAGACTGCTCCCTTAAGAATAGCATGCGGTGAAGTTTGGACTACTTCAAATTGGATCTAGTTATGTGCGTTCCAAATTGACCATGCCACCATTGCCACATCTCGAGATCTTTCCTACTCAATTTCTCCATGAAGGCTCAGGCTAGGCTGAGGAAATTATGAGCTGAGGAGTCACACTTTTGGAGCTTCCCTCGAACAAGTACCCAGACATTTTGGGCCAAGGGGCATTGCCAAAGGATGTGGATGACAGTCTCCTCACGCTCAATGCAAATCTCGCACTTAGGGTCAATGTGGACCTTCAATAGAGGTTTGCCCGAGTTGGTAGGATGCCTGAGCAAGCCCTCCATAAAAAATTACACACCTTAGGAGGGATGGGTAGCTTCCATAGCTTATTCCAAATCCGCTTGTCATCCCACGCTCTGGAGTGTTTTGGATTCGCCCTCCGGAGTATACGAAGAGCTACCTGGTACGTCGTACGCACTGTGAAGGTCGGTGACTTATTGTCGTTCCACACTAGCTTGTCACGGCTGTCCAGATTCCCCAACCGTGTCCCCAGCACTTTGCCCCTTGAAGGTGGTAGAAACCATGCGTCGGGATCGCTTGAGCCACAGTTTTGATCAGGACCTCCCTCCCAGCTAGAAATGTGCTTTTCCTTCCAGCCCATCACCTTTTTAAAGACCCTCTCTTGAACCTCTCTGAACATACTGACCTTTGATCTCCCCCCCTACCATGGGAAGACCGAGGTACTTTTCACAATTTATTAAAATTTGTGCTCCAAACAACACCCGCATGTCTTCTTGGACCACTCAGCTAGTGTTTCGGCTAAAGAACAAAGTGTTTTTCTGGCGATTGATAGCCTGTCCAAAAGCGGCTTCGTATTGAGTGTGCAAGCCAAGCAAATGGCGACCTTCTTCAAGATTGGCTTCACAAAAGAGCAGGCAGTCGTCAGCGAAGAGTAGGTGTGATATACGTACACCTCCATGACAAGATAGTAGCCCTTTCACATGGTGGTTTGCGATTGCCTGACGCAACAAGGATGAGAGCCCTTTAGCGTAAAATAAGAAGAGGTATGGCGACAACGGGTCACCCTGCTTAATGCCTCTTGAGGGAGTAATATAGCCACACGACTTGCTGTTAACGATGACTAAATATGAGGCAGGACGCACTGTCACCATTGCAAGTTCCACCCATTTCCCCGGGAAACCTAATCTTATCATGATATTCTCAAGGAAATTCCATTCCACTTGATCATAGGCTTTGCTAATGTCAAGCTTGACTGCCATGTGCCCAACCTTCCCACGTCTTTTATTTTGCATCCTGTGCACCATTTTGAAGGCAACCATGATATTGTTAGTGATTAGCCTATCCGAAACAAAGGCACTCTTAGAGTCGGAGATAACACATGGTAGCATGGATTTCACCCGATTTGCTAGGACCTTGGAGATCAGTCTTGATACTATATTTCCCAAACTAATGGGGCAATACCCAGTGATATTCTATGGGTTAGTCTTTTTGGGAATAAGAACTATATGTGTATAGTTCATTTTGTGCAAATATCTCCCTGAGTGCAAAACCGACAAAACCGCCTCAGTGATGTTGTGCCCCACAATGTGCCAAAAGTTTTGGAAGAAGAAAGGAGACATACCATCCAGGTAGGGTGCCTTAGAGGGGTGCATTTGGAAAAGGGTTGTTCTAACTTCCTTCGCCGTGTATGGGCAAACTGAATTCCTTGCCATTTCTCTAGTGACCACCCTATCCACAGAGGCCAGCACATCGTCCATGTTGAGGTTATCCGAGGCAGTGAACAATCTCTTAAAATATTCTTATGCTATGCCTGCTATCTCCCCTGCGTCTGTACACCACCTCCCACTTGTATCATGTAGACCTTTGATAGTATTCTTATGCTGCCTTTGGCTCGCACATTGGTGGAAAAACTTGGTATTCTTGTCACCAACCAAAAGCCAGATGGAACAAGAGCGTTGACGCTAGAACACTTCTTCATGGTGCAATAGTTCGTTTATCTCTTTTATGACTTCATGAATCCTGTCCAAATTTTGCACGTACCCCGTAGACATTAGCTCCTCCAACTCTCCCTGCTTAGCATTAATACGATCTCAGGCGTTACCGAAAGCGCTTCTACTCCACTCAACCAAGTCCATCCTACAACGTTTAATCTTCTCAAATAAGAGGAACATAGGGCTACCAATAGGTTCGATTCGAGCCCAAAAGGTCCTAACCCAATCCACACACTTAGGGTGAGTCACCCACTTTTCTTCAAATCGTTGTTTTTTTTTTTTTTTTTTTTTTTTTTTTTTTTTTTGTGGCAATGACTTGTAAAAGTGGGCTCAGTGTTCAACAAAATGGGGTCGTGGTCTGAGTAGGCTACTGCCGTGTGAAAAACCTTGGTTTGGGGGTAAAGCTCTCTCCATTCTTCTAATGCACAGGCTCAATCAAGACACATTGCTTCGCCCAGGCATCCCTACGCCTCCCATTTCTCCAAGTGTACATGTATCCTTGAAAGCCTAAATCCATCAACCCACAATGTAGAAGAGTGCTTTGAAAGTGCTGCATGGGTTGAAGCGGTTTGGGGATTCGATCGTTCTTCTCCTCAGAGCAAAATATTTCATTAAAATCGCCTATGCACATCCATGGAAGTGAATCTCATGCCTGTAGATGCCTAAGAAATCTCCATGTCTCGACTTTCAGCCTCTCTTCAGGGTCAGCCTTTCTTCAGGGTGGCCACACTCACCTGTCATCCTCCACAATGCACGCACGGGGGAAGAAACATGCACGTCAATGTGGTTAGGAGAATATGTTTGAGTATCCACCACCACTTCGCTCTTCCAAAGCAGTGCGAGCCCACCATTTCGCCTCACACTAGGCACCACCAACATTGAGGAAAAATTGAACTCTACTTCTATGGGTTGCATCTCACTCACTGACAACTTTGTTTCCATTAGAAACAAAATCGTGGATCCTTTTTTTCTTACCAGGTCAGTAAGTATCTAAATTTCCTTGCGGTTCCTAAGCCCCCGATAGTTCTGACTCATGATAATCATGGCGACCGGTAGGGATAGGATGCAACCGCCACCATTGGGAGAGATGGTTTAGTAGTTTCTGCCAAAACCTTGCCCCTTTTAGTTTTATCCATGTTTGTTTCAAACTCATTCTTCTGGTGGTCCTGACTTCCTCTTTTGTTCCCTACCTGAACCTATGGGTCTAGTGGTACTTTTCTTATTTTCGTATTTTGGGTCGTGTAGGTTTTTTCCACGTAGTTGCCATATTTGTGTTATTACCACTAGGTCCTATGTCCCATGCAAAACTACATCAAGTGGCAGGAGGAGTAAAAGGAGTCACATGACCCTTATTTAATTCGCCCCTGTCCAACCTATATGAAATGGGCACGCTTATCAGGTTCTCCGCTAGGAATTGTAGCTCCTTTTCCTGCTGGTGTGGGTTGTTTGGTGGCTGGCAGGGATGTATTAGTGTAAGGTCCATCTCCGTGGGGTCAAGCTTTAAGGTGCCAGTGTCCGTTGAAATCTTTTTCGTGATTTACAGCTGCAAGATATTCGTAGTAGGACCTGTCTTGTTCACTTTATAGCTTTCGATAGTGGGGTCCACTTCAACCCCTGTTGAGGGCGAGATTCCCGTAAGCTATGCATAGGGCGGCGGTGTTGGAGTTCAGTGAGGTGGGCTGTCAATTCTCCCCGGTGAGCCGCTAGTTTGAGTTTTGGTACTTGCACGTAGCCAATCGCCATATGGTCTGTTATTAGTGGTTCCGTCAAATGGGTGAGGGCACTGGGCTGCTTCATGGCCCACTCTACCACACTGGAAGCACAGATTCACATGCCTCTCATATATGTACGCCACCTTAACTCGATCGCCTTATGGACTTACAATCTGGCCACCCCTTCGTATCGATTTATCTAGCATAACTTCTACACAAATACGCAGGAAGCGAGCTTGGTCTGAGGCAAGTGCTCAGCAGTCCACCTCCACCACCAACTCGATCCCCCATCCGATGTCCCACCCCGTCTCTTCGTTGATAAGGTCAAGCGGTAGGCCCCACACCTGGACCCACATCGGCAAGCTTTCAAAACTCACCATTCTAGCTGTTAGGCCTTTCTCCCATCTCTGTAAGGCCAGGATATTGTTATCGAAACTCCACAGACCATTATCCTAGATCCATTGCAGTTGGCTCTCCAAGGAGAACTTAAACTGAAGCAGCCCATCCCCCACATCAACTATCTTCAGATCACTTCCAAGTTTCCACACCGAGCGTAGGAGATTTTTTGCAGCTTTTAGGTTTAGAGGGCGTGTATTCAGGAACTTTCCAATAAGGCTAAGGGAATATTCTTCAAGGATCTTCTCTTTGTGTATCGCTCGAATTGTAATAGGTTGGTCCTCTTCAGGTTTGAGAGTGATGCGTTGGATTCGTTCAATGAAGTCTGAGTCCATCTATGGAGTGAGGGAATAGGAGGAGATGATGTGTAAGGAGGAAAGTGAGACGAAACCCACTTCTCAGTTTCCCTGCAATATCGCTACGCAAGGAAGGAAAGGGAGAGACTCACCGTTGGTGAAAGGAAGAGCTCACCTTTTGTGAGAGGAAAAGTAGCTTGGTTTTGTTGCCTGATTTGATATATTCTGTTCATGCGTTCTTGAATTGTTTCAGTTCAACCGAATCATAAGTATTTAATTGTATAAGAACAATAAATTATGAAATATATAATTTCTTAGATCACAAAGAATTTCATATCGATATAGGGAAACACCCCGATGCCCTAGTATTAACATTATTGACTTAAATCAGTTATCATTGTTATTCTTGTTTACAATTACTAGGAAAAAATTGTTCTTCATCTTCACCAAATTGTTGTTTAATTATATTGTTTTTGAATTTACCTTGCTCCTTGTGGTCCAACCTCGGTACTCCGAGAATTATATTGCTATGATCTCTTGCACTTAGGACTGAGCAAGCAAACCCTTTAGCGGATTTGAGAATTGCATCTATTCACGTGGGTTAGAAAGAGCCGTTGGAGAAAAAAGATTTTGACAATGTAACCAATGGGCCACGGGGCATGTGTACAATTAAGGGTAAGAGAAAAGCCCATTTTGAATCGAGCTTGAGCCTATTGTCAAAGAAAAGGTGAATGACAAGGATGTGAGGAGCACGGGCTTAGGGTATGACAACTTGGGGGAAGTGGGCCAATTTACTTATGGTACATTGAAAGCAAAGTTCAATTCCAACTCAGTAAAAGGCAAGAAGGACTTTGCAAGGAGTAGGGCTACTCACCTTAGCTCATCCCAGTCTAGCCGCACATGAGAAAACAAAAACTCCAACACTAAGTGGACTCTCAACATCGCTACAATTCAATCCGGCAAGAACGGAGGTTTCACGTTTGGAAACAACCCAAGGAATGAGATGGGCGATCAACATGGACGGCAAGATTATGGTGATTCCACGAGTGGTCATAGAAGAGATAAGAGCCCACCCCACCCACACCATGAGGTGGTTTAGTCCGAAGCTCCGACAGGCCTTGAAGCTGGTTTTCCCACTGACATCGACAACCTCAACGCTGGGTTTTTTAAACCTGACAGACCCAGCTTAGGGAAAAATGGTTGAACCATGGTGGAAGTTTCTGTTAGACACACCGAGGCCGGAGGAGGAAAGAACATTGGTTTGGAATCTTATTCTTCAAATATCGGCGAGCCCAATGCTGTACGAGATGATACCACAGGAGAATTCGACCGCGAGGAGGATGAAGGAGAACCAATCCATAGCAACGGCTTTCATGGGAAACCGACATGCCATGAAGCTTTTGAAAGTCTTCCAACCCATCACGGAGTTCAACATTCACTTAATAGCCACGGAGAAAATGATGGGTGTGTTGGAGCATTGTGTGACATTGATGCCAGGCAAAGTCCAGATGATGGAGATGGTATGGATGGTCGGATGGAATTTGATGGAGGAAGCAAGATTACTCCTTCCATATGATAAGTGTCCGACCCCTAATCATTGTTTATTGATGAATATTATAGCCAAGAATTGTAGAAGAGCTTTAAAGCCCCCTTTTCAAATCCATTTCAGGATCTGGTTCATAATCACCACCTGGCTATTATGATTGTCATGGAAACCCACATTGGCAGTGATAGAGCTAGGGACATCACGGATAGAATACCATTCGATGGGGCCATTCACACAGACACAATTGGTTTTGCTGGTGGTCTTTGGCTTCTTTGGAATTCAAACAAAGTTCAGATCACCCAATTAGCTTTGTCAAAATAGGAGGTTCACGTCCGGGTAAAGGTAACCTCTTCTACCTTTGAATTTATTGTTTCAACTATTTATGCTAGCCCTAGATTTCATGAAAGATATATACTGTGGAATAATTTAAAAAATGTGGCTATTGTGCATACAAAACCTTGGATAATTGCTGGAGATTTTAGTGAAGTGCTTGTTGATGGGGATAAATTTAGGGGTAGAGCTATTAATTCTAATAGGTCGTTACTTTTCAAAGATTGTCTTAATTATTACAACATGATAGACATGGGGTTCACTGGGCCTCGATTCACTTGGACGAATAGACGTAATATAAATGCTCTTGTCTAAGAAAGAATTAACTAGTTTTTGGCAAACCCAAGCTGGTGTTCTGCTCACCCCGATGCAAGGGTGACCCACCTTACAAGATGCATGTCTAATCATTGCCCTGTGCTCCTTAAATCCAATTTGAGTAATGGGGTTCATCTTCCCAGACCATTTAAGTTTCAGAGTTTTGGTTATCAAATCTATCTTTTCCTGGGATTGTTTCAGAAGCTTGGTGCCGATCCGACCCTTTTCAAGTTACTATTGATTATTTCTCCAGGAAAGCTTCGAAGTGGAATAGGAATCGCTTTGGAAATATTTTTAGGAGAAAGAGGAGAGTTTTGGCCAGACTAAATGGGATTCAAAAAGCATTGCCAGAAAATCCCTCACATTCCTTGATTGAAATGGAGAAAACTTTGCACAAAGAATTAAATGTTCTCTTATGTCAAGAAGAGGAGTTATGGGTGCAAAAGTCTTGCATTAATCAACTGATTGAAGGTGACCAAAACATTGCTTTTCATCATATGTCTACAATTGTGAGGCGAAGACGCAATCGAATTTCATGCATTAAGAATGATATGGGAGAATGGATCCATATTGAGTTTGGAGCTATGAATTACATTAGAGAAGGGTTTAGCAAGTTATTTACAATTTCCCTTGATGCCTCCCCTCTCCACCCTCCTCCCCCCTCCAGGTGGCAAGTTGTTTTATCTGAGGAGGATAAAGGCAGCCTTAACATGTCGGTTTTAGAGGTTGAAATCAAAGAGGGTTTGTGGGCTTTGAAGCCGTACAAAGCCCTAGGTCTGGATGGCCTCCATGCGGGATTCTTCCAAAGGTTTTCGCTCATTGTGAGGGAATCAATAACAAGTGAAGTGGTGAAGATTTCTTATGGGAGTAAAATGCCTGACTACCTCAATAGGACCAATATTGTTTTGATCCCAAAAATAGCTAGCTTGGAAAGTTTGGGGAATTATCGGCCCATTAGTCTCTGTAATACTGTGTATAAGATTGTCACTATGATCATTGTAGCCAAACTGAGGCCGCACCTTGATAAGTTGGTTTGCCCCCTCCAAGCTGCTTTTGTCCTAGGAAGGAGAAGTGTAGACAATGCTATTGTGGTCCAGGAGTTGATTCACACTATTAGCAATAAAAAGGGATAGGGAGGCTACATGGAAATTAAAGTGGACTTAGAGAAGGCTTATGATAAAATTGAATGGAGCTTCATTACAGAAGTGTTGGTTAATGCTAATCTGCCCCACAATCTGGTGAACCTTATTATAAGTTACATGTCTTCAATATCCACATCTACCCTATTTAATGGTGGAAGTGTTGAGCCCATTTTTCCTTCATGTGGACTTAGGCAAGGTGACTCTCTATCACCCTATCTCTTTATACTTTGTTTGGAAGTCCTTGGCATTTCATTGAAGCAAAGTGTAGTGATAAGAGCTAGATTCCTGTCAAAAGCTCTCAAAGGGGGATGGTGTTCTCTCACTTGTTTTTTGCGAATGATTTGGTCCTTTTTGCGAAGGCAGACCATGTGAATTGTTCCACAATAAGGGATGTGCTTGATAGCTTTTGTGCTCAATTGGAACAATCCATTAGTGAGAGCAAGTCTAGAGTTTATTTCTCCCAAAACATAGATGTGGATACAAGAGAATCTTTATGTGACATTTTGGGGTTCCGATCAACTCCAAACCTTGGAAAGTACCTTGGATTTCCTATAAAGCATCGTGGAGGTAACAGCCAGGACCTAAACTTCATTTTGGAAAGGGTGAAGCAAAAGTTGGCGGGGTGGAAATCCAATCTATTATCCCTTGCAGGTAGAACGGTACTCATTCAAGCCTCTACATCTGCCATTCCTGCATATGTCATGCAATGCACGGCCTTCCCAAAGAAGTTGCTGAATGATATTGATAGAGTTAATTGCAACTTCCTTTGGGGATCGTCAAAATCTTCAAGAAGAACTCATTGGGTGGGTTGGCACAAAGTGACAAAATCTAAAGAGAAAGGGGGCCTTGGAATTCAATCCACAAGGGGAAGGAATCAAGCTCTTCTTGCTAAGCTTAATTGGAGATTCTGGATGGAAAAGAATGCCTTGTGGGCAAAGGTGTTAAGAAGCAAATATTGCACTAGTCGAAGGTTAAATGCTAGAAACAAGGACAAGCTCCCTTGTTCAAGAGTTTGACAAGCTAGACAAAAGGGCAGTGAGGTCGTCAACAAGGGCATACGTTGGATTTTAGGGCGAAATAGCAATCTAAGCCTTTGGTATGACAAATGGGCTACAAAGGTCCCTTTAAGGGATTTAATCCAAGGTCCTCTTGTCAAAGAAGAAGAGAGGCTAAGAGTAAAGGATGTGTTTAGACCGCATGGATGGGATTGGTCAAAAATCTCTTTCCAACTTTCTAATAATATTCTCATGGAAGTTAATCCCTATTCTACGAGATCATCACTTGAGGAAGATAGGCTGATTTGGAATGGAGATGATCGAGGAGATTTTGAACTAAAATCAGCTTATACAATAGCCACAAGGTGCAGCAAGGAGGAAGAGAACTATTTGGGTTATTGGGTTTGGAAGGTGGATTCTTTACCTCAGATTAAGGCATTCATGTGGCAATGCTTGCATAATAGCATTGGTGTGGGGGATTGCCTTGTGACAAGGCACCTTAGTGAGTCCAATAGATGCTTTCTTTGCTAAGGGGAAGCCGAGACAATCATCTATAGGCTTAGGGACTGTGAGATAGCAAAAACTATTTGGAATAGGTTGGGAGTGCTGTCAAACAGCAGCTTTTTTGAGGATATTCTCCACACTTGGCTTGAAAAAAATGGTAAAGATAATAATTGTAGAGTGAACAATCAGCCACTATGGAGATTTGTTTTTCCTTTTGTCATTTGGTTGTTATGGAAACAAAGGAATAATGCTATGTTCAGAGGCCAACACATTCGGTATGATGTTCACAGTGAAGCTATTTTCCTTGCTTTTGAATTTCTGCATTATGCCTTAAATCCCAGCCTCTTGGGTAGCAAAAAAAATTATACATGTCAGATGGGAGAAACTTTCGCTTGGCTGGGTTCGTCTAAACACCGATGGATCAGCCTTAGGAAATTCGGGGCGAGCTAGCTGTAGTGGAATCATTCGAAATAAGCATGGAGATTGGTTAGGAGGATTCTCTAGGAGCATCGAGGTTACTACTAGTTTTATAGCGGAGCTTTGGGCTCTTTGTGACGGCCTTAACTTGTGTCTTAATATGCATTTTCTTGCTGTGGATATTCAAATTGATGTGAGAGCTATTGTTGATGTTGTTTGTAATTCTTCTTATGCTAATTAGGTTGTTATGCCTATTGTTGATGATTTCCTAGCTAGCCCAAGTCTGGATCAGGCATTGCTATCGGGAAGCAAATTATTATGCTGATTTTTTTAGTTTTCGTTAATGAATTTCCTCTTTACCCAAAAAAAAAAAAACTATAATATAATTTATATGCTTATGATCCAAGAATCAATTATTTAACATGATTAGACCTAATTTTCATAGTGGTGGTAAAAGATCTCGATAAATCGTCGTCTATAATAGTCCATCCTTAGCTAATACTGTAATAGTTTTGCCTTAGAAATTCCCAAGAAAATAAATAAATGAAGAGTTTGAGTTGGATCACATTATTGGGATCGTTCATAGGGAGTCAAATGAAAGCTCCAGCAGAAAGGTAAAGAGAATTACGCAACATTTTAGACAAAGCTGAAGCGAATATAAAGCAAAACGAAAGGCCATAGAGATTTGTTTATGTAAGTATATAGGAGTAGTTTAAAATAATGTAAATAGTAACAATATATACTCCACAATCAGAGGATGATTCCAAATTCTGGGTCAAATTTGTCGATAGAATGGTATTTTCACTCACAGAGGAAGGGAAATCATGGTCAATTCTATAAACCCCATCAATTTTCTAGATTATTTTAAATACGGGCATGCCTTATAAAACTCAAATTCTTGTGGGTTCTAGTTAGCTTAACCGGTAAAGTCTCTAATGATTGAATAAGAGATCTAGCCATTTGGGATTTAATCCCCGCCTATAAAAAAAAACTGATTATTTTGGTCTGATGATAAAGGGCTATCATTAGAAGCGAACGTCATAGGTTAAAACTCTCTATAAAAAAAAAAACTCAAATTCTTATGTGAGTTTAAATAAAACATCAAAGGTTCAAATCTTGACTTAATTATAAAAATAAAGGAAATAAATATTCAAATTATTATGTCCTTTTCAATAAGAAAAACTGTGGTAATAAAGGTAGTGATTCTAACTCACATCTTGTTCTTTTCAATATTTATTTCTGGGACCAATAGTATTTATTTCTTATAATTAATATTTTGCTTTTCTAATAAATTGGCCGTAGAATTTGGTGTTTTATGTAGTTATATATAAAATTTTATTTTGGCCAAAAGTTTTACAACTTCCTTTTTATGTCTTTGTCTTGGAAAAAAAAATGAAAATCATTTCGTCAACTTATGTTAAAGTACATGTTTATATTTAGTTTCTCTTTTTTAAGAATATATTTTATCTTTCTTGAGAGATTTATAACACTAAGAAATTATAAATAATAATATATTTACATGAGAGCTACAGAAATATAGACCTCATTTTTTTTTAATAATTCAATAGTTAGGAGATAGGAATTTGAACCTAGACGTTTTCGTTGAAAATAACAGAAAGTGTTAATTAAGTTACAAAACTCTTGGTAAACCTCATTTATTTTAATCCTTACATGATGTAACACAAAATCATGTCAGGACATTTGTATATCTAAGTACAATGACTACCAATACACGGTTTGGCTCATTTTAACCAAAAATTAAAAATAAAATCAGAACAATGTTAGTGGTATATAATTTTTCATGCCTTTGTAAAGATTTCAAGAGGAATTTAAGAGTAATGTTAATGAAAAAAACTCTCACGGCTTCCTCTCATTTAGGAGCAATATGATAATTTATCAGAGCCTTGTACCTCTTAGTATAGTTTGGTCTTCTCTGTTAGAAGAACCAAAATTTGAATATCTATCCTTATTATTATAACTATCAAATTATCAAGAAAAAAAGTACATCTTGTTAGGATATATGTGATTCATGTTAGGAACATATGTCATCATGTATTGGCTTATCCTTTGACAAAACGCACTTTACTTGTATTTGGGTAGATCTAGGATGTGTTTAATGTTTCAAGGAACAATGTCTCAAGTTTAAGTGCTAAAGCCATGCAAGTCTGTCCAAGAATCAAGTGATGAAGTGTTGGTTTTTAAAACTCAACAGCTAGTATCTATCAAGATTTAAAAAGCTGTCTAAGCACGAAGCTTGACAGCTACTCGATAGATAGGGTATCTATCGAAAATTATGAAAATCAGATTTTCAGTTCTGATTTCATGTCAATCTGTGAGTATGTGTTTGGGTTTTCTTTTCTCACAACCCTAAACATATATAAGGATTATTTTAAGGACCATCAAAAGTTACATAGTTGCCCGAGTATAGAGCAAAGTCTTGTTCATGCAGATTGTGACTGAAGACAAACTTTGCCGTAGTTCTCCTTTTTCTTGAAGAAGCTGTTGTGTTTGTACACCGTAGAGTTTTGTAACTAAGTAACTTCGTGATATTCATTGTCTGGATGAACTAAAGAACTTTGCAGCCAACATTTTTCTCAAGTTGGTGATCAAGTCACGTATTGGGATCCACACATCTATTGATTAGTTAAGTATTGGGAGCCGTGCATTAAAAAGAGAGATTGTCACTACAAAACATGTCCAATTTGGTATTAGGGTAAGGGTTCAACTTTAAGTTAGTATAAGGTACTGGGATTCATTTTTGTAACCGCTTGTTGTGATACTAGTGAATTCTCGAGAGTGGTGACTTTAAAATCACCCAGTGGGGTTTTTGCCTCGAAAGTTTTCCCCATTCGTAAACAAATCACCGAGTCAACTTTATTTTTCGCTGCATTTTATTTTAGTTGGTGATTTTTTTGTGCTGCCACGTACATTATATGTTAATTTGATTAATTAATAAATTTGGGTTATTAATCAATTAATTTATCACAATGGGTCAGTACGTTTTTGGCCTATCACATCTATAGTCCTTTTTAGAAAAATATATATTTAGAGTTAGATACACACAAAATTTCACAATTTTTTTTTTCAAAATGGTTGATGTGACATTTTTTTTATTGGTGTATAATAAAAGTTTGTGGTGAACTCTTATGAAAATAATGTTACTTCAATCAAAACTTACTAAGTTGTGAAAAAATTGTTTATCAAAAAAAAAAATTGTGAAAAGGATTATATAAAGTTGTGTCACTAACCTTGCTAGTTAGTAAAAGCATATTTCGTAAGTTCCAGTTAACTCAATTGATAAAATCTCTAATAGTTGAATAAAAGTTCTGAGATTCAATTCCCACCTACATCAAAAATCAATTAGTGTCTTAGTTTGATGATAAAGAACCATCATCAAAAGCGGACGTTATAAGTTAAAATTCTATTAAAAAAAGAAAAGTAAAAGCATATTTATTTTTTCATATAATTTGTTTTTAAATATTGATTGAAAATGATTAGATGATCTCATTGTTTGATGATCAAAAGCCTGATGTCGAAACCCAAAGAAAATAGTAGAAGCAAAAGTCATTGTGAGGCGTCTCTTCCACCAATATGTCTTGTGTGTAGAACTCTCATCCAAGACTATGCCGATCCACAAACCCACCATTGCATAGATCAAGTTACGATACTGGTTATGGGTTATAACTTATTATAATTTTAATTTACTCTGGACATAGGTTTTTTTTTTTTTTTTTTTCTCTTCTTTTTTCTTCATTTTTCTTTTGATGAATAAAACATGGATATTCAGTGTTAATTCATTAACCTCATACCATGTGATGATTAGGTAATACCATGTGTACTACCAAGGTTTTGATGTGGTTATTGTTGTGAGTACAACACATTTGTAGAAGCACAACTACTTTAAACCATCTAACTCATGTCAAGTATCATGTGAAGTAATATGCAAACTCTTACCACCAAATCACACTCTCGCACTACTAGTCAATTTGGTTCTTATAAATTTGAAACATTTCAATGTTACCATTTTCTTCACTTCCTAATATTATTTTTATTGTTTTTTGAAAAGCTCAACTTTATTTTTGAGAATTTATTTTAAAAATAAAATGATTTCAGCTATAATTTTTTTTTATAATTTGATAATTGGGGGAGGTGGGGGAATTTTAACTATAATTATGATTATAAGTGATCACAAGTTGTTTAGTGTCAACCCACTAACCGACCAAATCACATTGGGTTTGAAGGAATTAAAACCGCTGTCGACTGTTGTGCATGGCTGTTGTCAACCCCGGTTTGATCTATTTTACCTATTGGTTGTCTTGTCGATTTTAACGATTTAGGTGACGTCACTATTGGCAAATCAGTAAATTGATGGATATTTAAAAATCTCTATCAAAACTCCATATAAATTAAGTATGAGATGGGGAGGGCGAGGAGGGATGCTGACACGTGAAGTGGAGATTGTTTTTTTACAACAAATCCTAAGTATTAAATTGTTATTGATTCTAATTTGAACCTACTACTAGAATTATTTTTTTGCCATCAATAACAACCTGTAACAACTTGTTACTTAGGATTTTCTATAAAACTTTTGTGGAAAATATTGTAGACGTAGCATTTTTTTTCTTGTCTTTCATTTGATAAAAATACATTTTAATTTATTTGTTAGCTAATATTTGGGCTTAATCAATCAAAAAATAATCCTATTGGTTAAAAATTGGGGGTCTTCTTTCTACTTGGGGCCTTAAGCAAACACATCAACTGCATCTACTATAGGGCCGACACTAGTTATGAGGTTTCCCATATGTAAATCAAATGAACCATACTTGTTTAAAAGAGTTTTGTGCAATTCCTTGCTTCCCTAGTCACCGACTGTCCTGGTGCTAATCCTCTCATGTAGCATTTCTCAAAAAATAAAAAAGAGAGCAATACACATAAAAAAACAGTTCACAATATTTTTCACAGTAGTTAAGTTAGCAAACTCACTTAGGTCTACCACTAATATCATTCCTTTATTTACCGCTATTAACAACATCAATAGGTGCAAAAAGTTTTGTCAAATTTTTTGTGTTTATAAACTTTTTTTTAAAAAAAATTTACGTGATTCATGTTAATTAGTAATAATTTTGCATATAAAACAAGATAATAGAATTTAAGTAATATTTAATTTTTTAAGTTCCCAAAAGCATTAAGCCGCTCTAGCTCATAACTCGATCCAATCTCATCAAGTTTTATTAGTATTAACTCGTTACTAGAATGCTAGTCGATCTCATTAGGCATGCCAAGCTCCAACCTTTAAGGGGCTGTTTGGCAAGTAAGTTATAACACATATTCACACATTTTGAACAACATTACATAATTTTGAACAACATTACATACTTTTTCACACACTTTTTCATCCACACGTATATCAAAAATACCCAAATAACATAATTTAAACTACTCTCCCAAACACTCCCTAATTATATCAAATTTATATCAAAGAAGATGGAAAAAGAGTTTTTTTTTTAATTATTTTTTATAAAGCGATGAAAAAGAAACTGAACCCATTTAGTTTTTTTTTTTTAAATCTCAATTAAAAAAAAAAGGATAGTTTAAGGGTAAAAGAGTAATATTGTCAATAAATAAACGTTATAAAGTACACTCCTATATCAAGAGAAATCAAAGTTGTTCACAATCATTAGCAAATAAAAAAAGAACCGTAGCAAGAAGAGGAATGTAGAAATAAAATAAAATAGTACAACAGCTATTTCGGTTTCACATTTCTCTCTCTCTCTCTCTCTCTCTCTCTCTCTCTTCTGTGAACTTCAACACCGACGTTCTCTCTCAGTCTCTCCTGCCATTATCAACTTCGCTGTCTCTGACTCTTTCTCTCTCTCAAATCCCTAACCCTAAATTTCCTCCATTCCTTTCTCTCCAAATTCATCTTCTCTACAATAATCATCATCTACGCATTCTAATCCCAAGAAAAAAAAATGTGACTCCACCGCCTCCTCAAATCCCAGCTGTCCGATCAGATTGCGTTGTTGAAACCCTAAATCTCCGATCCGGATTCACACAATGTCTTGGGGATTAGGCTGGAAGCGACCTTCGAAGATCTTCCACCTCGCTCTGAGCTATGGCAATGAAGAACCCGTGGAGAGTCCCGGCCGCGTGTCTTCATCTTCCTCCGCTTCGTCGAAGTTAAGGTTATTTTTCTAATTCAAAAATTAGGCTTTGACCCAAGCCAAATAGGAGTAGGCTTTAGCTATAGACTTATAGGGTCTATATAAGCACATGCTATTGTACTCCAGTGAGGACAATTTGGAATTTTTCTTTCAAAAGCTTGGTCCCGACTTCTAGGTCTTGTTTCCACGTGCTTGTTATTTTTCCAAACAAGTTTAGGTGCTGTTTTCTAAGTTCTGTTCGCCAAATTCGTTGAACATTTTGGTTTTGGTTGTCTTTCTTCATTTTGACACTAAGGAAAAGAAAAAGGATAACCTAAGTGAGATGATGATAGAGCCGTACTAGTACCACCTTATTTTGACCTGCTAGAAAAATGAAATTTTCATTCAGAAAATAAAAGCAGGAAGTCTGAATAGTAAATTTTATTAGTGCAAATGGTATTATGGGAACCCCACCTCTGATCTGTTTACAACTTCACATCCCATGTCTATCAAAATGGGAAAAAGAAGACAATGCTGTCACACGTAATGGTCCGGTCATTTCAACGAAATTTTTCCATCTTACTTTGTCGGCTTTATATCAAGAAGAACTATGACTGAGAGTTGTGATCATATAACTCCAAATGACAAGATATTACCTTGCGAACCACAACAGTGTGAACTTTTTCAAGGTAAGTATCATTCAAATTGATAATAATTCTAAGTTAACGGATTATTGTCTTTTAGTTAGTAAAGGGGCCTTTGGTAATTTTGAAGCAAACGTAATAGATTTATATTTTTGTCTCATTCTCCTTTTTTTTTTCTTTTTCTTTTTTTGTATTTAATAAATAGTAAATATTAACTTTTCTTATTCAACTTTTGAATCATTGCAAGTGAGGTAAGGTTCATTGTACCATGTGACATGACTAATTGAGAACTATGACGGCAATCATTTTCCATGTTTAACAAACTAAAAGGTGTGACAAGCCATTTGGTTGAGATGAATTTCCAGATTATGAGCAGGTGTATGTCTCAGCATTGTAGCTTGTCATCTAGGAAAGCAAGGATGGCATTTAGATAATGGCTGTGCGCAGTGAATGATCATGTCCTATTATTCGATTGTTCTTGAATAGTTTTCTTTCCTACAATTCTAATGCTTGATTCAATATGGCAGCTTTTGTTGAGCATTTGGAAATGAAATGTACAGGATGTAGATAGCTATTTTGTGCTATTATTCATGTTAAATATTTGGGGACAAAAGTGATCTGAGCCAATATTATGAATTAGGATGCCCTTTCCTAATGGTGCTCATTACCATGGTTGTCAAAATCGCAATCTGGATTATAAGATTGCACAATTTTATGATCTCACCTCATCAAAACATTTAAGATCGCACTAGGATGGTAAAAATGGTAGGATCGTATGTAGAATCATGTAAGATTGTATAAGATCGTATGGAATTCTGCCGATCCTACCAATCCTACCAAAAACATAATTTTTTTGTTTTTTTTTTATGGAATAATTTTTTTGTTTTGATGAAGCTTTAACGGTTTTTATTTTTTCACGTTGTGATGGTATGACTTTATATATATATATATATATATATATATATATATATATATATATATAATTATGTTAACCTAAGTAAATGTTTTTTAGTTTCTAGTTCACTTGTAATCAAAATGAAGGAATGCTTCATTATTTCTAAATGAAGAATTTGATGTTGGTTTTGCTGCTTTTTAAGCTATAATGTTATCAAATTTGTTTGATCAATATACTAATTTGTGTTACAATATTACAAAATATTTTTTTATATATAATTTTATTAGTTATGCTTGTATTTGTATATTGATTGATTGATTTTTTTAAGCATGCACTTTAATTATTGCTAAGTGGTATAACTTGAATACTTGAATATGAAATTGTATCTTGATATCTTTTGCAACTCTAGTATACGAATATATAATGTCTACATAGATGATGAAATGAATGATGATGATTAGGAATTTAGGATAGTAGTTATAAGAACCTTGGAATGAGAATAATTAAATGTTCACTTCATCTTAATAGTCATCTTGAATTTGGATTTCGTATTGTAGTTAGCTAGTTTCCATTTGCTAACTTATTTTGGATTTCAAACTTAGAACTTAGAACTTGGAAAATATTTTCCATATATTTTGATAAATATTTTAGTATTTGGTTACTAATTAAACATTTATTGAACTTTTATAGATACATTGGGTCAAAACTTAAATATATTTGTTACATTAGTGTAAACTTAGCGATATATAACATGCAAATTACATCATATGATGCAAATCATAGTTTTTCTATGGATTAATTAATAATTTACGTGATTATTCAACATAAAAAATCATTATCATTGTTTTTTTTGCTTTAAATTTGAAAATATGTAGGATCTTATAATTCACAATCTGATTCTACGATCTACGATCTCACCTACCTTCAACGATACTACGTAGAATCCTGATTTTGATGACCTTGCTCACTACCCAATCCACCCATTAGACTGAAACTCCATTCATCGTGCATTACTTTTTTATCTAGTTCTTTCAAGTGAATTTGAGGTATCCATTTGTACAAGGGAACACAAGCATATCTAATGGTGATTAAAGACCTCATGATGGAATAAAAAAGATAAATTAGAAATGAAAGGGGAGCTATAATCTTTTTCTTGTATATGAGAGGGGTTTTTTCCCTTACTAGCGGGGAAGGGGATTTGAACTTAGGTTCTCCTCCAATATCAACAAGTCACAAGAATCTACCTCAAGCTTGTTTAGGAGTTCATAAAGAAAAGGAAATGAGTAAAATGAAATGAAATGAAATGAAATATTCTACCCCAAAAAAAAATATACACATAATTTTACTATTATGTCTATAAGGTCACAATTTGGTGCCCCGGCCCAACAAAAAGGAGGATGTAGGCCCAAAGAGCTTAATACAATGAATTTGTAGAATGTAGGCTAGAAATCTTGATTCTAATGAGTTTAAATGGTCATGGCAATGACCCAAGATCACAAAATCATATAGATGAACAGGTTTTTAAATGAAATTTATTATCGGACTCAAGTCGAGAACCGAATGTTTATATTCCTTCTTACTTTAAAGATTCTTTACAAATATTCTCCCCTCCACTCCACTCTATTTCTCTAGATTCAGATTGCTCCCCTTGATACTTGTTCCATCCGACACTTTTGGAAGTCCCTAGATAATAGCTGTAAGGCTGAAAATCACTGTTCATGTATCACTTCCTCATAAATGTGGCCAGAGACTTTGGCACAGAGCATTCAATACGGTGGTAGCAGCTTTCTCTAAGATCTTTTTCTTTTCCCCCCTTGCTCTTTGTGCGTTTTTTTCAACATATCTTCATCCTCAAGACCTTCTAAAATATCATTCTAGTTAACATGACGTACTACTTGATCCTTGTTGTACTCAGTTGAGGAGGTAGTCTTCCTCGGATTATTTATATTCACCTCATCTACCACATTTGCTTCTGAGGCTATAAGTTTGATATCGTTATTACCATTAATCCGTCCTCAGACAATCAAACGTCCTCGACTAAGCCCATGGCCCAAAAATGTATCTTGGGCCTTTTGTCCCCACAATGTCCATTATAGTTTATTTGTGTTGAAGTCTTGAAGATAAAAATATAAATTTTTTCGGTAATTATACTCACCTCCCACTCCAAACTTGAAGGGAAAATACAATTTTTCCCCAACAACCAATTGACCAAAATTTGTTAAATTAATATTTAAAATGTTGTGTACTAAGCACTAACTTGCCAATTGCTTAAGGGAATGTTTCAAAATTTATGTTATTTCATAACTAAAATTTTTTATTAAAGTGTATTTTAAAATATTTGGTGTGGATTTAGGGTGTTTCGTGGTTAATACATATTTATATTTTCTTATACAACATAAAATTATTGATCCAAATAAGTAAACCTCAAATAAAACAAATCATTTAATTTTTCTTTTTTAACACTCAGATCATTTAGTTATTACATAACAATTACTGTTTTAGAATATTAAAACATAAAAATGTAATTAAATAATGAAAAACAACAACCAAAAATAGTACAATAAGGATGTATATATGGATATTAACCCACAGCAAAACTGCTTAACATAGGGTTTTTTTTTTTTTGTCTTTTATAATGTGTATTCACTTACTTTTAAGGGACCACAAACCACTATCCCAATTCAATGCCACGACCCCATCCACCCCACACTAAAAGACAAGAGTTGATCAACAACTTCAACACAATTACATATTTTTATATTTACATACACTTTCACAAAAAGACAAAAGCTAATCAATTTATATTGTCAAAAAATAAGTCTAAGCAATTTACACAAGACTCACAACACAAGTCAGAAAGTATTGAGTATGAGATAGAGAAAAACTGAAAAGAGAGAGAGAAAGAGGTAGAGAGAGTCAAAGCAGAGATGAGATAGGGAAAAGGAGAGAGAAGTAAATACCTTGATGTTGCCTGAGATCAGGAGCATTGCCACCACGGCACGTTGAAGGCTGAGGTTCTTATTTCCCGATCTCGCTTTTGCCGTCGCCAATCTCACTTTGCTTTTGCCATTGTCCATCTCGCAATCTCTGATCTGGGCCAAGTCAATCTCCGATCTCGTCGTCGCGAAGCTGCTCTAGGTGTTCAGTGTTGCTGTTGCTGCCTTGCTAAGTCTTTTTGTTTTTTGAGAATTGCTGCCTTGCTGATGCCGAGCCGCTGCTGTTGCTGCTAAGAAGTGACTCAAGTTAGGACATGAGGTTCTTACTAGGTTAGGAATTGGGTTGTGGGTAATGGGTATACGTATTAAGTTTATAAAATTATTATTATTATTATATTTGTTGAGAATCCATGGGATTGCTTTTTGCTAGGCTTGCACCGATCAATCTTGTACCGATCAATTTTTTTTTTTTTTTTTTTGAGAATCTGTGGGTTTCTGTTTTCAGTATGTTAGGCTTTTTTTCTGGTGAGCTTGCCTATTACAATTTTTTTTTTTAGATTTTAGTTCCAATTTTTTTTTTTTTGGGCTTTTTTTTGTTTTTTTTGCTTGAAAGTAGAACAAATAATTTTTCTTTTCTTATTTGAGGGTATTTCTAATTTTGATTAAGGGTGTTCCTTATTTTTTTAAGAGGGTAAACAAATAAAAAAAATTAATTATTATATATATATATAAAAAATTCAGGTCAGGGTGTTCTTGGGAACACCCTGACATGAACGTGGCGTCGCCCTTGGTCACCGGAAAGGTGGTAATGGAAGATTACGACGGAGAAGGGTATTAGTATGTTATGTCTTCTTCTGTGTACACTTTACCTTTTCTCTTGCAGTTGTCTTCTTACTGATTAGTGGCCTTCCTTTGAACAACAGAGTTTGCCTAACATAATTATCCTTAGGCTTATCAGTGAGCCTCCTCACATTATCGTTGGCATACGTTGGTTGTCTTTACCATATTATGCCTGAAGGAGTTTACCATACCACTTATGGACTAGTTTTATGGCCTTTGTATCTTCTAATAACCCTAATAACAGCAATTTTGATCCATGATATAATACTTGCCATGGTGTGGATGATGTTTCACATCATCCAAAAAATCAAGGAAAAGGTTTTTATGTAAGCTAATTTTTATCATATTCGTAATATGTAACCTACCTAAGGGGTATTAAATAAGGGAAGTGAAGTGGAGTTGAGTGGTGTATCCTTTTTATAAATCTTGGGTGAACTAAGAAGTTGGCGTTTCATGGAGTACAGGAATCATGCTTTGGAAGTCTTACCAAAGCTGCATTCAGAAAGTCAGTTTTGTTAGCCCTCATCGTGTAGATAATGCCATATGCAACTGGTATCAAGATGGTGGCGAGAGTGGGCCCAAAAAGCATTCCAATTTTTTCAATGATATCGGCTCCTATGCACTGATAGGATCAATTTTAAGCTTTTTCTTTTTTAGATTCTTTAATATAAAGAAACTTCTTGCATGAACACTATGCCTACTCAGCATTGAACTTGGAACTGCACTAATAATTTCTTCCCCTAGTTTTAAGCCCTCAAAAATATTACTCTTTTCAATGCACATCTACACCTTCACGGGTTCCTTAGGAACCATCCTCACACTTTTTTTGTAAAATCTCTCTCCTGGTTATTGGGGAACAGGTTTAGGGTTAGTATCAATTCTTAGCAATTCTTTCGTGCTGATTTGCAACCTTTAAGCTGACCTAAATGATTGTTTGGAAAACAATGAGAGTCTATTGCTGGGGTGCTATATTCTTTTTACACTGCTTTTCTTCATCATCGTCATCTTCTTTGTTGAAAATATTGAAACCAGATAAGGAGAGCCGGAAGGAGATGTTGAAATTAATCCAGAAACACAAGCCGCTGAAGTGAATGAAATGAGTCAAACTCCAACTCCACCCATTTTATTTAATCATTTGTCTATAATGGTTTCATTTTGTATGCTTTTTACTATTTTTCTCAAGAATTATTACATAATGAATGTTCTTATGTATTTGTTATTTCCCACTAATATATTTGTATTGAATTTTTTTGGACAATTATTTTGTCGCAGTTTGTATTGGACAGTAGCTTGATGTATTGTGTAGTGACAATTTAACAAGTATTTCAAAAAAAAAAACTATAACATTTTTTTAAAACGTTTTTATTGTGTAGTTATTCATTTATTTTATTATTATCCTATTGTATGTTCATTTAATTTAACACATTACTTGGTAAATTAATTTTTATTAATGATATATATACTTGATGTAAATACTATGTTAAATGTAAGAAAATAACATATGTTTATTTTTTGGAAACAAAAAAACATATGTTAAACCATGTTACAAACATAGTTTATGTGTATATAAACATATATAGGTCATTCTTTGAATTTAATTATATATATATATATATAGAAATTTTCTAGCTCCACCACTGCATACATATACATATATAATTTATACTTAAAATGTGACTTTAACATAATTTATGATGCCTTCTAAAAAAATTACAATATATGTAAGGAGAAAGTTTAGGGACCGAAAAAAAAAAAAAAAAAAAAAAAAAACATAAACTTGTAATGGTGAATCCCTCCATAACCCATTAAAAGGCAAAAGTAATAAGCAAAATTCACATTTAATATTTTAAAATACACTTTAATTCAAAAATTTTAAAACAATAAATTTTAATTATGAAATAAGATAATTTTGGAAATCTACTCTTGAGCAAATGGTAGGTTAGTACACAATATTTTTAATATTAATTTAACAAAGTTTGGTCAATTGGATGTTAGAAGAAAATGTATTTTTTTTCTTATTAAGTTTAGGGTAGAGTGTCATTTCTTGGAACTTGAAGGAAGAGGGGTAATTATCTACTTTTTCTCACGTAGGTCTCTCTGGAGAACCTAGGTCGATGAAACCCTCGCCTCTATTCCTCGAATAGAGCTTTTTTCCCGTAGTGGAAACTTGTTTTTTTTTTCTTTCTCCTAGCCCTTTTCCTCTACCTCTCCCCTTCACACCATATACCAACCTTGCTACGTGCTCTGTGAATGGATGACCTCACAGGCAAATGTGCACAACTGTCCCTCAAGGTGAAGGAAAATGATATTGTCAACCTTCCCCCTATCGTGGAGAGCAACCAATAAGCTCCTCGTCACTAGACACTTCACAAAACGTAGAGTTAATCTGGAAGCACTCACTAGAACTCTACGAAGCATGTGGCGCTCTGTTCAAACCTTCAAAGTTCGCAATCTGGGCTCCAATACAGTTCTGATACTCTTTAACGATGAAGTTGACCCACATAAAATACTTTCACAGGGGCCTTGGTCTTTCAATAAATACTTGATTGGTCTATATAACCCCAAAGGTGAGGAATCGGCAGATGATGCAACTTTTAAGGGAGCATCTTTTTGGGTCCAGATTCATAACCTTCCCCTACGACGAATGAACAAGGCCACCACGGAAGCCATAGGCAGAACTTTGGACACCGTTGAGCAAGTTGATGTATCGCCCACTAGTGAGTGTTACGTATCGCCCACTAGTGAGTGTTACGGCCGCTACCTCAGAGTTCGAATCCATCTCGATATCAACCAACCCCATTGTAGAGGAAGAAAGGTAAATGTTGGTGAGGTGGAACCTCAGTGGGTGTCTTTCCAATACGAACGACTATTGATTTTTTGCTACTAGTGTGGTCACCTCAACCACACTAAAAAGGACAACACACTATGGACTGATAGCGGCGGCACGCTGAATATTGATGAACAACAATATGGGGCTTGGCTGTGAGTCTCCACGAACAGTCTTCAACAACTGCAAGTGGTTAACAACTAGGCCAAGCCAAACTTCAACACTCCTCGTGGCCCACCTCACACTCCTTGTCCAATGCAATCTCCAACCACAGAACGGGCTTCCACGATGGCAATGTGCACTGAAACACCATTACCAAAGTTTACTCCCACCATATGGCCACCTCCACAAACCCAAAGTCGGTTATGCTACAATCTCCAACTAACATGGAAATTTCGGTAGATTCGAATCTTTTCAGCATGCATATCGCGGAGATTGACAATGATTTGAAAAAGTTCCCAAACACATCATAGTCAACCATTCCACATAAGGTAGGTACGGATTCTGAGGACCCACTCGCGCCATGCTCTCCTAACCTCGTACACCCTGTCATTCCAGCAGTTCAAGTTAGTACCTCTTGCCTGACTAACACCCAAACCAAACACATGTTGGACTCAGAGCACTTGCACATTAATGGGTCGAAAAAAGTCCTGGACCCAGCCCAAGGAACATGGAAAAGAATTGGGCCTCTCAAACTAGTGCTAGACACAAAGACCACCACATTGCCAAGTATTGGGCCAAAACGTAAGACTGGGGATATATCTACCATGCATGATTCTTCTTTTCACAAAAAACAGAAGTTAGACAAGGAAGGAAAGAGCTTGGGAAAGATTATGGCAGACAACTTGGGATTGGTGGTGGCTGCTTAGCAACAACGCCGGGTCCAATGAGTATCCAGAGTTGGAATTGTCGGGGGCTTAGGAACCCCCGAACAGTTAACGCTCTTAAGAGAGCATTAAAGAAACAAGCTCCCCTCTGTGTCTTCTTGATAGAGACAAAACTTTCTACAGATCAGTCGAACGCTAAAAGCAGCACTGGGATTATAATCAAGGCTTGGTGGTCTCTAATGATGGCTTGAGTGGCGGTCTATCTCTTTTGTGGAAACCTGATACTAAGGTACATGTACAAAACTTCTCACGTTGGTTTATTGAGGCTCATGTGTTTTGTGCCACCATAGGACTTTGTTAGAGGCTAACGAGCTTCTATGGACATCTTGAAACAAATAAACATGAGGAAACATGGAATCTCCTTGAGTCTCTTAGCCGATCCAATCATCTTCCTTGGCTTTGTGTCAGTGATTTCAATGAGATCACAAGCCAGTCTGAGAAAGCTGGAGGTTGCCTATGTTCAGCTTGTCAGATGGATTGCTTCCGTAGAACTATTCATCTCTTTAACTTCAATGACCTTGGCTACGTTAGCTATCCTTTCACTTGGTCCCAAAACCACCCCAATAAAGGATGCACTCACATTCGTCTCGATAGAGTGCTTGCGAACAATACTTAGAGGTCATTCTTCCCTTACTCCATGGTCCACCATGTTGCCATGTCCACATCAAACCATTCATCAATCTCTGTCCACTTGCAACACCCTAAACCCCGAAAGCTTGGTGCTAGACCTCTGTTTCGCTTTAAAGCCATGCGGCTTCAGGACCCACGATGTGCTGATATGGTCCAAGATGCCTGGTATGAAGGGTTGTACAAACCAGATGGTGTTTCAATCATGAACTACCTTAACAGTTGCCGTGAACATTTGTCGAGATGGAACAAAAATGATTTTGGTCACGTGGGGAAGCAGATTGCAAGACTTCATAAGAAGCTTCAACTTCTTGAACAACACCCTATCCGAAATAGTGCTGAAATATATGATGTTCGGGTTGCTTTGAACCGTTGGCTTGACACTGAGAACACCATGTGGCACCAAAGATCACGAAACCTATGGATTACTGATGGTGATCGTAATACTACGCTTTTCCATCAAAAAGCATCCAACTCAAAGATAGAAACTCCATTCAAGGTATTTGTGATTAAACAAGGAGGTGGTAGAGGATGATCATACTACAGAGACCATCATTCTGGAATATTTTGACAATATTTTCCGCTCCAATGGCCTTACTAATACTTCATTGCTTGTAGATGTTGTTCAACCAGTGGTAACAGAAGACATGAATAGGTTTCTAACTCAAACTTTTAGAACAAATGAGGTTCACAGAGCTCTTAAATAGATGCACCCAAAAAAATCTCTGGGACCTAATGGTATGCCTCCTCTTTTCTTTCAGCACTTTTGGTCTCTTATGGGTGAATGTGTTACAAAAACTGTCCTAGACTTTTTGAACTTAGGTATTGTACCTCCAAATTTCAATGAAACACACATTGTACTCATCCCAAAGGTTAAAAACCCCCCACAAAAATAACTCAGTATAGGCCAATAAGTCTTTGTAATGTCATCTTTAGACTCACATCCAAAGTCATTGCTAATAGACTAGAGCATTTCCTACCATCTATCATTAATGAAAATTAGAGTGCCTTCATGTCTGATTACCTCATCACTGATAATGTTATTGTTGCTTTGGAAATTATGCACCACCTTAATCAAAAAACTAGAGGTAAAGTTTGTGAGATGGCTTTGAAATTAGATATGAGCAAAGCTTTTGATCGTGTTGAATGGTGTTGCTTAAAACAAATAATGCAGAAAATCGTTTCGATGAGAGATGGGTAAATCTTATGATGCAATGTATTACCTTTGTTACATACTTTGTCCGGATAATGGTAAATCTCAAGGTCACATTACCCCTACGTGGGGTTTGAGGCAAGGGGATCCCATTTCCCCTTTCTTGTTTCTCTTTTGTGCAGAGGGACTATTAGCACTTTTACATCGATCTTCTGCATAGGGTCATCTTTAGGGTGTTTCTACTAGTGCACATGGCCCACGGATTTCTCACTTATTCTTTGCTGATGATAGCATCATTTTTTGCCAAGCAACCACAGAACAATGTAGCCATCTTGAGCATCTCTTGGCTATCTATGAAAAAGCTTTAGGCCAACAGCTTAATAAAGAAAAGACCTCCCTTTTCTTTAGTTGGAACACTCCGCAAGACACTTAGGAAGACATCAAAAATTGCTTTGGGGCAACAGTCATTAGACAGCATGAAACTTATCTGGGCTTACCTTCACTAGTGGGTAGATCAAAACACAACACTTTCAGAGCTCTGAAGGAGAAGCTTGACAACAAACTTTCAGGGTGGAAGGAGAAGATATTATCCTAAGCAGGTAAGGAAGTACTTATCAAGGCAGTAGCACAAGCTATCCCCACATACACTATGGGTGTCTTTAAGCTCCCTGATGCTCTCTGTGACGACTTGACTGGGATGATTCGAAAGTTTTGGTGGGCCAAAAAGATGGTAGAAATAAAATGGCATGGCTTAGCTAGGAAAAAATGTGCACCCCCAAGGAGAAAGGTGGGCTGGGCTTCCAGGGCCTAAAAGCATTCAACCTAGCTCTATTGGCTAAGCAAGGATAGCGACTATAGAAAAATTCTCAATCACTGGTTTACCGTGTACTTAAGGCCCGTTATTTCCCAAGCACAAATTTCTTACATGTAAAGTTGGGCTCCAAACCCTCATACGCATGGTGAAGCATCTTCTTAACCCTACCTGTAGTGAAATCGAGCTGCCATTGGCAAGTGGGAGACGGTCAATCCATTTGCATTTGGATTGACCATCGGCTCCCATGACCATCAACCTTCCGTGTGATATCACCACCAGCTTTACTACTGTTGGACTCGAAGGTTAGCTCCCTTATCAACTCGAACTTCGGTGATTAGGATGTTAAACTGATCACTCAAATCTTCCTACCTGATGATGTTAACACCATCCTCAGAATTCCTCTAAGCCGCCACAAACTGAGGCATAGACTGGTATGGGCTTACACGCCTAAAGGGAGTTTCACAGTCAATAGTGCCTACAAGGTGGCGTTGTCCATGACCCAAAGCACTCATACTACAGAGCCCTCTCATAGCACTAACTAGAGTAGCTTCTGGCGAAGGATCTGGAACCTCCATATACCAAACAAAATAAAGCTCTTTACCTAGCGAGCTTGCCAAAGTATCCTCCTTATGAAAGCAGATCTTTGCCATCGACATGTCCTTGATAACTCCATTTGTGAAGCATATGGCCTTGCCCCAGAGACTACTAGACACCTTTTTTGGGATTACCATATTGCAAAAGAAACTTGGAAACTCTCTGATATCCCTTTTGATAAACACGGAATCAATTGCAGAGATTTAATGGACTTTCTTTGGCATTTGGTTTTCACTCAACACATGGGTATGGAATTCCTTGAGCTTACTGCTACTACAGCATGGGGTATATGGTTCAGCAGGAACAAGACACGACTCGGAGCCACCCGTCAACCACCCTACGAGATAATGACCAAAGCCCTTTTTGCTTATGGAGTACCAAAATGCCCACCTTCGGCCCTAATAGTTCAAGAACACCACAGATAATTGCTGGATCCCACCTATTTTTCCATGGTATAAGGTGAATGTGGATGCCGCTGTCTTCTCTCATCTCGGCATGATTGGTGTTGGTGTTATCATCCATGACCATGAAGGTTCAGTGGTTGCTGCACTAAGTAAACGCCTTCCCCTCCCACTCGACCCTTTACAAGTAGAAGAAAAGGCGTTTGATGAGGCTACTCTCTTGGCATAGGACGTAGGAGTCAGAGACGTAATTTGAAACAGACTCAAGCATTATTTCTCACGCTCTTGAGGAGCCTGTGGATGCCCAGATTTCTATTGCTAGTTTTGTCGCCGGGACCCATTTTAAGCTATAGGAATTTCGTTCCTTTGCAGTTTCACACGTCAAGAGATAAGCCAACTTTCCAACGCATGCTTTAGTTGCATATGCTAAAGATATTGATTTCTTTGTAACATGGATGGAGGAATGTCCACCATTTATTGAATCGCAAGTGTTTCATGATGCTTTGTTCTTATCTTTTTATTAATAAAAATCTCGTATTTCTCATAAAAAGGGGGGGGGGGGGGGGGGGAAGAGGGGTATAATTACCATTAATTTTATTTATTTATTTATTTTTGATAATTAATGAGGACAATGAATTTTACCTATTTTTAGTAACATAGAGAAACCAAATTTAGCATTCTCTCTTGGTCACATCCTATTTCTTGCAAAACTTCCAAACTAAAGAATATATAGAATATTCTTTTTTTAATTAAAAAAATATCTATTTTATTCTATTCAGACATTCATTTCCCCTACCCTTTCAAACAACCGAAAGGTATGACCTCACAAACCACGATGCCAAAAGATTCATATTTAATTGTCAAATTGAAAGAATGTGTCATTTTTTTTTAGGAACAAATTTGTAATATTTTATTACACACCTCTCTCCCTCAAGAGAGCAACATTATCAACACATGGAAAGCAAAACCAAATTTTTTTGTCCATTCTAGATTTAGCTTGAGAAAATAAAACATACACATCTAGGGATGTGTTTGTATAAGTTATTAAAAGTACAGTTTTTTGAGATTAAAATAAACATTTATAAAAAAAAAAAGTTACAAAGAGTTGGGGTTGTAAAACAAAGTTTTGGGTTTTAAAATTGTTATTTTAATCTCCCAAAACGCCTAACCAAACGAACCTTAGATTTGCAACAACAAAAAAATGCGTGATGAATAATATTGAAATAGGGAAGAATTTATTTTCTTAACTATAATCTAATTTATATGCTTATGATCTGAGAAATGAGAATCAATTATTTAATATGATTAGACATGATTTTCATAGTGGTAGTAAAAGATCACGATAAATAGTCAGTCTATAATAGTCCATCCTTAGCTAATACTGTAATAGTATTGCCTTAGAAATTCCCAAGACAATAAATAAATCAAGAGTTTGAGTTGGATCACATTATTGGGATCATTCCTTGGGAGTCAAATGAAAGCTCCAGCAGAAAGGTCAAGAGAATTACGCAACAATTTAGACAAAGCTGAAGCGAATAGAAAACAAAACAAAAGGCCATAGTGATTTGTTTATGTAAGTATATAGGAGTAGTTTAAAATAAGAAAATAATAACAATATATACTCCACAATCAGCGGATGATTCCACATTCTGGGTCAAACTTGTCGATAGAATATAATGTCATTTTCACTGGCAGAGGAAGGGAAATCATGGTCAATTCTATAAACCCCCATAGTTTTTCTAGATTATTTTAAATACGGGTATGCCTTATGAAAACTCAAATTCTTATGTGAGTTTAAATAAAATATCAAAGGTTCAAATTTTGACATAATTATAAAAATAAAGGAAATAAATATTCAAATTATTATGTCCTTTTCAATTAGAAAAATCGTGGTAATGAAGGTAGTGATTCTAAGTCACATTAACATCTTGTTCTTTTTTAATATTTATTTCTGGGACCAATGGTATTTATTTCTTATAATTTAATATTTTGCTTTTCTAAGTCATTAGCCGTAGAATTTGGTGTTTTATGTAGTTATATATATATAATTTTATTTTGGCCAAAATTTTTTACAACTTCCTTTTTATTTCTTTGTCGTGAAAAAAAAATGAAAATCATTTCGTCAACTTAATGTTAAAGTACATGTTTATATTTAGTTTCTCTTTTTTAAGAATATAATTTTATCTTTCTTTGAGAGATTTATAACACTAAAAAGTTATAAATATATAAATATATTTACATGAGAGCTACAGAAATATAACACCTCATTTTATTTTAACAATTCAATAGTTAGGAAATAGGAATTTAAACCCTAGACATTTTCATTGAAAATAACAAAAAGTGTTAATTAAGTTACAAAACTCTTGACAAACCTCATTTATTTTAATCCATACATGATGTAACATAAAATCATGTTAGGGCATTTGTATATCTAAGTCCAATGAAACTCTCTCACAAAAAAAAAAAAAAAAAGTCCAATGACTACCAATATACGGTTTGGCTCATTTTAACCAAAAATTAAAAATAAAATCAGAACAATGGTAGTGGTATATAATTTTTAATGTCTTTGTTAAGATTTCAAGTTGTGATATCATACCTATCACAATTTCATGGGAACATCACTTTTACTAGTACAATTTTCATTTTATGGAAATCACAATAGACCATATCAGTTGTGTTGCTAGATTTATTGATTAATTTAAGAGTAATGTTAATGAAAGCAACTCTCATAGTAATCTAGAGTTCTTTTTAGAAAAATTATATCTAGAGTTTTTTTTTTCTTTGATAGGATATCTAGAGTTAGATACACACAAAATTTCACATTTTTTTTTCATAATGGTTAATGTCACATTTTTTGATTGATGTATAATAAAAGTTAGTGGTGAACTTTTGTGAAAATAATGTTACTCCAATCACAACCTACTAAGTTGTGAAAAAAAAAAAAAGTTGTGAAAAGGATTATATAAAGTTGCGTCACTAACCTTGCTAGTTTGTAAAAGCATATATCATGAGTTCTAGTTAACTCAATTGGTAAAATCTTTAATGATTGAATAAGAGATATGTGATCCAGTCCCCGCATATATTAAAAATCAATTGGTGTCTTAATATGATGATAAAGAACTATCATCAAAAGCATAAGCCATAAGTTAAAATTCTCTTAAAAAAAAAAGAGTAAAAGCATATTTGTTTTTTCATATAATTTGTTTTTAAATATTGAGTGAAAATGATTAGATGATCTCATTGTTTGATGATCAAAAGCTTGATGTCGGAACCCAAAGAAAATAGTAGAAGCAAAAGTCTCTCATCGAAGACTATGTTGGTCCACAAACCCACCATTGCATTGATCAAGTTATGATATTGGTTATTACTTGTAACTTATTATAAGTTTAATTTACTCCGGACATAGGTATTTTTTTTTTTTTTCTCTTCTTTTTCTTCATCTTTCTTTTGATGAATAAAAAATGGATCTTCAGTGTTAATTCATTGACCTTATACCACATGATGATTAGGTGATACCATGTGTACTACCAAGGTTTTGATGTGATTATTGTTGTGGGTACAACACATTTGTAAAAACACCACTGCTTAAACCACTTAACTCATGCCAAGTATCGCGTGAAGTAATATGAGAACTTTTACCACCAAGCCATACTCACACGCTATTAGTCAATTTAGTTTTTATAAATTTGAAACATTTCAATGTTACCATTTTCTTCACTTCCTAATATTATTTTTGTTGTTTTTTGAAAAACTCAACTTTATTTTTAAGAATTTATTTTAAAAATACAATGATTTTAGCTATAATTTTTTTTAATAATTTGATAATTGGGGGAGGTGGGGGAATTTCAACTATAATTATATTATAAGTGATCACAAGTTGTCTAGTGTCAACCCACTAATTGACCTAATCACATTAGGTTTGAAGGAATTAAAACCGTTGTCAACTGTTGTACGTGAATGTTGTCAACCTCGGTTTGATCTATTGTACCTATTGGTTGTCTTGTCGATGTTTACGATTTAGGTGACGTTATTGTTGGCAAATCAGTAAATTGATGGATATTTAAAAATCTTTATCGAAACTCCACATAAATTGAGTATGAGATGGGAAGGGCGAGGAGGAATGCTGACACATGAAGTGGAGATGATGAGAGGATTAGCACCATGGCGATCGGTGACTAGGGAAGCAAGGAATTGCACAAAACTCTTTTAAACAAGTGGTTCATTTGATTTCCATATGGGAAACCTCATAACTAGTGCCGGCTCTATAGTAGATGCAATTGATGCGTTCGCTTAAGGCCTTAAGTAGAAAGAAGACCCCTAAACATTAACCAATAGAGTAATTATTTGATTAATTAAGCCCAAATATTAGCTAACAAATAAATTAGAATTTATTTTTATCAAATGAAAGACAAGAAAAAAAGAGAGAAAAATGCTACGTCCATAGCATTTTTCACAACATTTTTACAGAAAATTCTAAGTAACAAGTTGTTACAAGCTATTATTAATGGCAAAAAAATAATTCTAGTAGTAAGTTCAAATTAAAATCAGTAACAATTTAACACTTACGATTTGTTGTGAAAAATACTAAGAATGTAGCATTCTCAAAAAAATAAAAAAGAGAGCAATACACAAAAAAAAGTTCATAATATTTTTTACAATAGTTGAGTTAGCAAACTTTTACTAGTTCTCACTTAGGTCCACTACTAATATCATTATTTTATTTGCCACTATTAATATACCAAATTATGTTTGTGTCACATAAAGTGACACAACTTGCCCACATGACGAGTTGTGAGTGGTGGAGAGTTAATGGTGAGTCCATGTGGGGTCACCTCTCTACTACTTACAACTCGCCATGTGGGCGATTGTGACACAAGTTGTGTCACTTATGTGGCATTAGCATAACTTTTAATCTACCATATTAATAGGTATGAAAAATTTTGTCAAATTTTTTGTGTCTATAAACTTTCTAAAAAAATTTATGTGATTTATGTTAATTAGTAATAATTTTACATATAATAAAGTTTAAGAACTATTTAATATTTTTAAAGTTCCAAATGCATTAAGCCGTTACTGCTCATAACTCAATCCAATCTCATCAAGTTTTACAAGTATTAACTTGTTACCTATATCTCATTGGGCATGCCAAGCTCCGTATCAATTTATTTCGAAGAAGATGAAAGAAATTTTTTTTTTAAAATTTTTTTAAGTGATGAAAAAGAAACTGAACTCATTTAGTTTTTATTTTTAAAAAATTCTAAATTAAAAAAAAAAAGGGATAGTTTAAGGGTAAAAGAGTAATATTATCAAAAAATAAACGTTGTAAAGTACACTCCTATATAAACTTTAAACAGAAATCAAGTTGTTCACAATCACTAGCAAATAAAAAACTGTAGCAAGAAGAAGAATGTAGAAAAAAAAATAAAAAACCAAAATAGTACAACAACAGCTATTCGGTTTCACATTTCTCTCTCTTTTCTGTAGACTTCAACACCGGCGTTTCTCTCTCAGTCTCTCCCGCCATTATCAACTTCATCGTCTCTGACTCTTTGTCTCTCTCTCTCTCAAATCCCTAATACTAAATTTCCTCCATTCCTTTTCTCTCCAAATTCCTCTTCTCTTCAATGATCATCATCTTCGCATTCTAATCCCGAGGAGAAATGCGACTTCACTGCCTCTTCAAATCCCAGCCGTCCGATCAGATCGCGTCGTCGAAACCCTAAATCTCCGATCCGGATTCGCACAATGTCTTGGGGATTAGGCTGGAAGCGACCTTCGGAGATCTTCCACCTCGCTCTGAGCTACGGCAATGAGGAACCCGTGGAGAGTCCCGGCCGCGTGTCTTCGGCTTCGTCCGCTTCGTCGTCTTCGTCGACGACGATTGGCTCGGCGTCGCGGTCGTCTTCGGCGTCGTCGATAGTGGCGCAAGATCAGGAGCTAGGGTTTCGGATCGAGTTGGAGTGGTCGGCTGGGGACGACGAGGAGCAGGTGGCTCTCAGGCTTCAGTCGCAGCTCATGGTGGCGCTGCCGATGCCGCAGGACACGGTGGAGGTGGATTTGAAGGCGGAGGATGAGAATGTGGCTGTGGAGATGACGGTGGTGAAGCGGAGGGAGCCTCTGCGGTCCGTGACGATGACCAAGGTGGCCGGGTCGGGTCAGCAGAGCGACGGTACCGGCGTGTTGACGAGACTTTTGAGGGCTAATCTCCCTCCGCCGATGCCTAACGAAGGCGGCGTCTCCGAATGCGGCGACCATTGGAGGACTGTCACTGTGCTCTCTCTTGGTGCCTGTGGTTTGTCTGTGAGTCTTCAATTTTTTCATTTCATTTCGTTTTCATTTGATAGGTTTTTTTTTTTTTTATTTAATGGGACAAGACTTATGATTTGGTTCTTCAATTAAATTTAAACGCATAGCTGGATTCAATTTAATTCTGCTCGAAATAATGTTTATGCATGTATTGATCAATGCACTTGTGTTTGAATTTTAGTGGGGAGCCTAATGTATTGCATCTAAATAAACTGTATCTAGGTTTCACCCTTTTGATGTGTTTGGATATTGGGAAATTCTTTTAAGTTAAATCGGGTGCTTGTGGTGAAAAATGGATTAACTTGGTATGTCTATGATTTTCTAAGATTGAAAATGAACCTCTCAAATTTTAGGGACTAAAATAGAACTTGATCCAGATTTAGGAGTTAAAACATATATATTTTCATAAAATTCTTTGAGAGATGGCAATAGAATAGATTTTGTTACTTTCTCTTGAGGTTAATGAGCAATATTGACATGATTTAGCACTGAATTAGCAAAAAAATGGGATTCTGTAGTTCTTTTAAATGCTTGACGAAGTTCTGTTTAATTGTAATGAGCTAGTGCTAGTAAGTAGAAACTGTCTGCTCCAAAGTTTTGGGCAATGGTGTGGCACTAAAGCTATTGAAGTATAATTTCAAACTAGAGCTAGTAAAAGCTTCAGAGGTCAAATATTGTGGTTTTGATCTGTGTTTGGTAGTTGGGTTGGGACTTGGTTGATTTAAGTTCAGCATTTTAGTACCTACTAGTTGTCTATTATTGACAGGCATTGCCGGTAGAGCTAACACAGTTGCCGCATCTTGAGAAGCTGTATCTTGATAACAACAAGCTTACAGTTTTGCCACCAGAGCTTGGTGAGCTGAAAAGCTTAAAAGTGCTTAGGGTTGATTCCAACATGCTGGTTTCAGTACCTGGTAAGCATGGAGTTATTTTGTATTTCTAACCAGTTTGCTCTATTGAAGTTAAATTATGTCAAATTTGAATGGAACAAACAAACTCGAACTCAGGGTAGACATTTTTTTTCATGCAACATTTCCACTTGTCTGATTTTGGTTGGAATGTAAGCAGTAGAACTGAGACAGTGCGTTGAACTGGAGGAATTATCATTGGAGCACAACAAGCTTGTCCGGCCTCTCCTTGACTTCAGGTCATCTTAGTATGAAATCAGCATTTTTGGTCTATTCTTTGTTGTATTTCATGTTTCCAAAAATCTTGTAAAGTCTAGTACTTTTTCTGGGTTTAATTGTTTTTAATTTATGTTAGGGCTATGGCTGAGTTACGGGTTTTGAGGCTTTTTGGTAATCCTCTTGAATTCCTTCCTGAAATTTTGCCATTGCACAAACTTCGCCATTTGTCTCTTGCAAATATCAGGATTGTAGCAGATGAAAACTTAAGATCGGTGAATGTGCAAATAGAGGTATTAATTGATACAGAACTAGTAGGAGCCTTTGGCCTTTCTTAGTGTCTTTTTAATTGTAGATAACGTATCAAATTGAATATGTGTACTGTTTTTTTTTTTTTTTGGTAATTGCAGATGGAAAACAATTCTTATTTTGTTGCATCTAGACATAAGCTAAGCGCCTTCTTCTCTCTTATATTCCGTTTTTCTTCTTGTCATCACCCTTTACTAGCGTCGGCACTAGCGAAGATAATGCAAGACCAAGGAAACCGTGTAGTTGTTGGTAAAGATGAGAATGCGGTACGGCAGCTAATTAGTATGATAAGCAGTGACAATCGTCATGTGGTATGTTTTGGTAATTCTTGCTAATATGAGTAATATTTTATTTGTTTATATAACATAAATATTCCTCCATTAGGCATGGTCTTAATAATTCTGTCTTCTGACAGGTTGAACAAGCATGCTCGGCTCTTTCATCACTTTCTGCAGATGTTTCTGTTGCAATGCAGTTGATGAAAGCTGACATCATGCAACCCATTGAACTAGTGCTGAAATCTTCTGTTCAGGAAGAAGTATATCTGTATTGCAAGTTGTGGTTAAGTTAGCCTTTGCATCAGACACTGTAGCTCAGAAGATGTTGACCAAGGATGTATTGAAATCGTTAAAGATGTTATGTGCGCATAAAAATCATGAGGCAAGTTCTCTACTTCCCTTCTTATAATATATTTGATTTAAGTGTTTCCCTTATATTGCCTTGTCAACTTATACTTATGGTTTGTCTTTCATTAGGTACAAAGGTTAGCTTTGTTAGCATTTGGAAATTTGGCCTTCTGTTTAGAGAACCGCCGTATTCTGGTTACTTCTGAAAGTTTGCGGGAACTTCTCTTGCGCTTGACAGTTGCACCTGAACCACGTGTGAATAAAGCAGCAGCTCGTGCCTTGGCAATTCTGGGTCTGTATTTTGGCTCAAATTTATCTGTATTTTTGAGATTGTTTAACCTGATAGGATATGATTTTATTTTGTGCCTTCTTAGGGGAGAATGAAAATCTACGGCGTGCCATAAGAGGGAGACCAGTAGCAAAGCAAGGACTGCGCATACTCTCAATGGATGGAGGTGGCATGAAAGGTCTGGCAACTGTACAGATTCTGAAAGAAATAGAGAAGGGAACCGGAAAGCGGATACATGAAATGTTCGACCTTATATGTGGAACATCAACAGGTGGCATGCTTGCTGTTGCTCTTGGTATTAAGCTTATGACCTTGGAACAATGTGAAGAAATATACAAAAATCTTGGTGAGTATGTTACAGTTGGAAATGGTATTTATGAAGGTTTTTTTTTAATTATCAAATTATTTATCCCATTCTGAAATAATGAAAACATAGGAAAACTTGTCTTTGCTGAATCTGTGCCAAAGGACAATGAAGCTGCAACTTGGAGAGAAAAGTTGGATCAGCTATATAAAAGTTCATCACAGAGTTTTAGAGTTGTTGTACATGGATCTAAAGTATGGGTTATTCTTCTTTCAGTTTTGCTCTATCTTGTTCTTCATAAGTTTCATGATATTTTTGTTATGTGGAGGTGTGCCTTTTAGAAGAAAATTAGCATCTTTCACAAGATTTTTTTATTGTTTTAACAAGATTCTTTTTCTTCTGGGGTGGATAGGAGGGTAAACCTTTTTCTTATAATATAATTGGTCAGTTGCCAACTCTCTAATTAATTGTCATCATGTATTTACAGTATTATTTTTTATGAATGACTTAGATTCTCAAGAGGTTGGAATTTTAGTAAATGAAGCAAAGTCATTAGTTAAAACTTTATTTCTACTTATTATATTTTAAAATATTTATCCATTGTGTTAAGTGTAATTATTCTTCCTTTACTTGGAAAAAGATACTATAAGATGTTATCTTGCAGCATAGTGCAGATCAGTTTCAGAGGTTGTTGCAGGAAATGTGTGCTGATGAGGATGGGGATCTTTTGATAGAGTCTGCAGTGAAAAGCATTCCCAAAGTTTTTGTTGTATCAACCTTGGTGAGCGTTATGCCAGCTCAGCCTTTCGTATTTCGCAATTATCAGGTTTGTTGCCAAGAGTTCCATTATTTCATTTGGACACATTATTACTTTTGGACACAATTAATACTAGCATTGTAGCTTCATATTCTGCTGAATAGGTGTATACAGTTTTGGTCCTTGTGAAAACTGTAGGTGGTTCTGTTTTTGGTAATTTTGTTAAATCACCTTTTTCATCTTAAATTGCAGTACCCTGCTGGAACACCAGAAGTGCCTCTTCCAATGTCAGAAAGTTCTGGAATTTCTGTGCAAGGATCACCTACTATAGGTTCTGAAGTTGGTTATAAGCGCAGTGCTTTTATTGGAAGTTGTAAGCATGAAGTATGGCAAGCTATAAGAGCATCATCTGCTGCACCATATTATCTTGATGACTACTCAGATGGTATTCCATTCTTTTCTTTGTTTTAAATGATCCATTTCACCATTTTTTTCTTGATTAAGTTGAGTGTGTTAGGCTCTCCCTTTTTAATGTTTTATTTTCTCTTAATTATGTAATTTTCCTTACAAATTTCTGTAGATGTACACCGCTGGCAAGATGGTGCAATAGTGGCAAACAATCCTACAGTTTTTTCCATAAGAGAAGCACAACTTCTTTGGCCTGACACGAGAATTGACTGCTTAGTTTCCATTGGGTGTGGTTCTGTTCCAACAAAGGTTACTACCGACTGCTTCTATTTTGTTTTCAAAGGGTCAATAATGAATTATAGCTTTATCAGTTAAATCTCAACTTTTTGAGAGTAGTCACAATAATTTTGTGAATTTGAAATGGGGATAAAATTTTGTTCTGTGAACACCCTGTTCTTATCTAAACTATCTTTTCTTCGCCTTACACAAATAAAAACACCAGAACATTACAGATTTTATTAAAACTAAGTGCTTGAAATCCCAAAAGTCTTATGATTTTTTTTAATAAATAATTACAGAAAAAGGGAAAAACCATCTTTTCTTTTTGGTTTTCTGGTGTATTTATTATTTATGACCCTTAAAGCTAATATTCAGTCAAATTTTATAAAATATTGTTGAAGATTTTTTGTTGGCTAGATCTTGTGGAGAGGGCTTTTTAGGATTGGGTTTCAGATTTTATCTGGAGTTTAATTCCTACTTTTTACCTTCCCTCTCTTCCCGAACAGAAATTTGGGGAGTTTTTATTAGTAGATCTAGATCTCCATGTTGCTTCTACTGTACCTGATATGAGAACATGAATAACCCCATGCTTCCCTGGCCATTCATTATCAATTTTGCATATTACTTAGGGTGATGAAGGCTGTTATACAATCTCAGATGTACAATGTTATTTTAAATATCTTCTATTGTATTAGGGTTTTGGCTTTTTGTTTTGGGCCTTTTGGCAAAAGACATTGAGGAAAAAAAATCCTATGGGCGTATATTGAAAATGTACTTAAAAAATAACAGGGACTGTAAAATTGCTTCCATTTGCTGAGTTACCAATAATATTGTGAATACTAGAGTGATTCTAGTCTTTGAATTTTTTTTTTCCATTGCCACTGAAATTCTTAAGAGTTGCTTTATTATATGGACTCATATAAATCTCTGCTGTTCTTAGGTGCGAAAAGGTGGTTGGCGTTATCTGGATACGGGCCAAGTGTTGATTGAGAGTGCATGCTCTGTGGATCGAGTGGAGGAAGCTTTAAGTACATTGCTTCCTATGCTCCCAGAAATACAGTATTTTCGATTTAATCCTGGTAAGACTGGAGTTATGTATTTTCAAATGCAGAAATCATGTCTGGAGCCTTAGTTGGCTTATTCATTGAATTATACAAGCTCAAGCCATATATGTTTTGGCTCATAGGCATGTGAATCTCCATGTTTGGTAATTTGAAAATTTCAAACATTTGTGGTGTAGATGTTTGTTTTGAGAAGCTAATGATTTGAATCTAATTTTTTTTTTTTTAAAAAAAAAGATGTGCACACACACATGCCTGAGATTTTACTATAAATATAACTTTAGACTTAATGGAAAATTTAAAGCCCAACAGCTGAGAATTGACAATTGGATTCACTGTTTTGAGCATCTCTAACTTGTTTATCGAGCACAGCATAGAGGCTAATGAGTCTGGTGATTTGTAGTCTGAGCCAAACTTGAGTTGGGATTTTATGGCTTTGAGTCGAGTTAGAGGTGAGCTTGAGCTCCCACAATTTTGACTGTGCTGAACTTGAGCTGTGATATGCTCAACTTGGCTCTTATACACCCTATGCATGGATGTAAACGACTTTCTCCGTTCTTCATCTGTTATCCTTAAATATCATTTTGACTGAAAGTTCTGATTCTCAATTGGTGTCTACATGGCCTGCCATTGCAGTTGATGAGCGTTGTGATATGGAACTGGATGAGACTGATCCAGCTGTCTGGCTGAAGTTGGAAGCTTCTGTCCAGGAATACATCCAAAATAATTCTCATGCCTTCAAGAATGTCTGTGAGCGACTGCTTCTTCCTTACCAAAATGATGAGAAGTGGTCAGAGAATATAAGAATTCAGCATTACCCCAAGTCAAAGGGGTCAAGTGCAGGTACAGGCACTGATTTTCTGTAATTGGTTTCAGGAGGATATTTTTTATGGCCAGTGGTTTCAGGAGGATATTATCTTTGTCTGTACTCTTTTTACCATAAAATCTCCTTCTGCTGTGCTAGATGTGAATGGCCCTTCTCTTGGTTGGAGGCGAAATGTACTGCTTGTTGAAGCTTCACACAGTCCAGACTCAGGCAGAACGGTGCATCATGCTCGTGCACTTGAGTCATTTTGTTCCCGTAACGGAATACGGTTATCCCTTTTGCAAGGAATTTCAGGGATTGTGAAGACAGTGCCAGCAACAACATTCCCAACACCATTCGCATCACCTCTATTTACTGGAAGCTTCCCGTCAAGCCCACTGCTATACAGTCCTGATTTTGGCCCACAGAGGGTTGGTCGAATTGATATGGTCCCTCCTTTAAGCTTAGATGGCCAATCTGGAAAGGCAGCGGTATCACCACCAAAGTCTCCTTCAGGGCCTAGACAGCTTTCTTTACCTGTACGGTCATTACATGAAAAATTACAGAACTCACCGCAAGTGGGCATTATACACTTGTCCCTCCAAAATGATTCGATTGGCTCAATATTAAGGTAAACAGGGCCGCTGTTGTTTCAATTGCAAAATATTCATGTTGACAATGCTCGGTCTTATTCCTAACCTACTAGCTACATATATCTCTAGTTGGCAGAATGATGTATTTGTGGTTGCTGAACCTGGAGAGCTTGCAGAGAAATTTGTACAGAGTGTTAAATTGAGTTTGTTGCCGGTAATGCGAAGACATCGCAGAAAGGGGGCATCAGTTCTTGCCAATATTTCAACTGTTTCTGATTTGGTTTCATTTAGGCCATACTTCCAAATTGGAGGCATTGGCCATCGTTATATAGGGCGCCAAACCCAAGTATTTCTTTTTAATTCTCTTTCCTGATGATTTCTTTTTTCATTAATATGAAGTTATCAAATTAATAAGTCCGTTATGTTTTTGAAGGTCATGGAAGATGACCAAGAAATTGGGGCATATATGTTCCGTAGAACGGTCCCTTCTATGCACTTAACTCCTGATGATGTTCGATGGATGGTATGTTCTTGGCTTTCACTTACATTTACATAGTTTTCCCTTTTCCTCTAAATTTTGTGGAGCTTTGGAAATGATTAGTACTTAGTAGTCTAATATATATTCAACTTCTGTAACTATCTGTAGCTATCTTCCACCCCCAACCCCCCAAAAAATAAATTTCAGTTATAATCTGATTTCCATAGGGAGTGATGATTTAGAATTCTAGAAGGGGGAAAACAAGAGCTCTCGCCTTGATGTATTAGCCTATAGCCTAAGGTTTTGACGTGTGATGCATTCCTTGAGAAAGAAACATTATTCTCTTCAACAAAAGCTTTGCATTTATGTCAAAGTATTAATTTATTTCCATGTGTTAATGGGACAAATGCATTTATTTCCTTGTGTTAATTATCAAGAGGTTGTGAACTAATTGTTTATGTAAAAAGAGGCTGTATAGTTATTTTTCTTAAATTTATATCAAAGACAAATAATTTAAATACTTCTTATCCGGGGAAAAAAAATATTTGGATTATGGCATTCTTGCTCAAGTTTAGTTACTTTGGAAACAATAGAAATTGAATAAAAAACCATTATAAAGTCAAATCAAATCCAATTACACATGAAATGAAGAATATAAAAAAAAAATTTAATAACATAACTGCAAAAGAAAATTCACTCAAACAATAGGTTCATATTCTAAAATATATTAATCTTAATAATTTACATTTCTTCTCTTTCTAATTGCATGTCATATAATTGAAGTTGATACCCCAAATATTTTTTTACACAATGAGTATTGTACTTGGGCCATGAAGATAAGAGCTCTTAGATTAATATAAGAGAATTGCTTCCAACTTTTTTACAAATGTAGTAGAATGTCTTAACACCTGAGAGTTTTATTGCAATAAGCCCGTGGTTTCCTATTGTTTTGTGTTGTGTTCTGTTGTGTCAATGACATTCATTCTTAAGGAATGCCCTCTGAGCTTTTCTTCACTGGCCATTAGTAGGTACGGTTAGTCCCTCCAAAAGTGGGTCCTGGGTTTGGTCCCTAGGATCATTGCATTAGCATAATTATTTGTGTTATGTTGCAAGTCCCCAAATTGTATGTGTTTTTTCTCTGTTACTCTATTGGAAACAAGGTTTAAAGAATGATAACCTTGAATTAAGGGGGAAGTAATAGCAAGTTCATAGTTTGCTAGTAAGAAAAAGGCTATTATCATCTTGTCAAATCTCATTGTTTTCTTTAAGAACATTGGAATGCAACACAAAGATGTGAATATTGGTGATTTTAGAATTTAGTGATCCATAAAAGGTACAAGGTTTGAGTTTCTCTTTCCAAGAGGGCATAGGTCTTTTAAGGCAGGGTTGCTTTATGTATTACTATTTCTCTTTTGCATTGATGTGGCTGATGCTTTATTTCTTGAATAATTGTAGGTTGGAGCTTGGAGGGATAGAATAATAATTTGCACAGGGACTTGTGGGCCTAACTCAGGTCTGATTAAGGCCCTTCTTGACTCTGGTGCCAAAGCTGTTATATGTTCTTCAACTGAGCCCCCTGAAACACAGATGACAACCTTCCATGGATCAGGGGAGTTCAATATTTTTGAAAATGGGAAGTTTGAGATTGGAGATGAAGAGGCAGAAGATGAAGAAGCTGAACCTGCCAGTCCGGTGAGTGATTGGGAAGATAGTGACCTTGAGAAAAGTGGTGACCGTACCACTAGTTTTTGGGATGAGGATGAGGAGGAGCTGTCTCAGTTTGTCTGTGAATTGTATGACTCATTGTTCCGAGATGGTGCAAGCTTAGATGTTGCTCTGCAACATGCTCTGGCTGCACATCGGAGGTTGAGGTATTCATGCCATCTCCCCAGTAGACAATAGTTTGTTATATAGATATCATACATAAAATCAAAATCATAGTTTAACAAAAAATGGAAAAAAAAAAAATTAATAAAAAAAGGGAATGAAAGCAGGAGTGCGGAATATATTTAGAGGTATATGAGAGAATAAGAGGAAACATCCAATTTTGAGGCTTACCAAAAAAAAAAAAATTGTGTTTGTTATTCATTACATGAACATGAGCTTTAGCAGTCATGATGTTGTATGATACAGATATATGGGATATAATTGTCCCCTTCATTGATTCGTTCTTATCACTTGCTTTGAAGCAAGTCTTTGATCTATGAGTGTCCTTGGACGATTACAGTGTAATTTGTATTTTGAAGAAAAGAATATGGCTACCATTGTAGTCTTTGACTTTTTCGCGTCCAAAAATATTAGACATTACAGGGCTGTAATTACTAATTATCCAATTAGGAGACATTCTGCAAGTGCTTAGCTGGACCCATAGGCCATTGCTGGTGCAAAGCTTTTGTAAGCCTTGTCGTAATACGTTTGCTATTTGAGGTTTAGAAAGCAGTCAATGTCACAGAATCAGTGAGTACCTGACTGGCGATGGTGAAGAAATGGAGCGTTTATTTCGAGTACCCCCCAATGGCATGTCTGGAAGGAAGGGTGATTGGGGAAGGAGAGGAGAGTGGTAAGGGGAAGGGTGGCTGGAATAGAGAGTAAAGAACATACCCAATGTTCCAATAGAAATTTGACCTTTAATGCAGCCTTGAGCACAATGGAAATTATCATTATGGAGTGTTCTAACACTGATCAACTCAGACGCTGAAGCATAAGCAGTAATTGGATGAATAGACTATTAAAGCATAGATGTTTTCTATATAGTATACATTCTATTAGGGGATTAAGGAAGATGATTTCTGTCACCTAATGGGTTTAATCAATTGTTACTCTGAAACCATATAATAATAGAAGTCAGTCTTCACTCTAACAACCGCATAATTACACTTTTCAAATAGTATAAAAGCAGACACTATTTACAATTAAAAGACTAAACTAATCTTGACATTAATAATCAAAGAGAAAAAGAATGAAATAGAAATGTGAGCAACACTTTGACCCCACACCACTTTGACCCCACACCAACAAAAGCACTCAAAGCAAGAGGGTGAAAGCGTCAGCCGACAAGGCTTGTGAAAAAGGAAAAGAAATTCAACCTAACATTGTGAGAAGAAGTTTTTACCCAGTGAAGAAAAAGAGGAAACAATCGAACGCATGTGGAATTTTCTATTTTGTCCATATATTGGTTTGGCAGGAGTAAATATTCAGGAAAACAATTTGTCTTATCCGTACCAATATGTTCAATAATAAACAGAGAAGTCTCAATTAACAACTGATTACACAAATTAATCCGGAAAACACGCATGCTTTCATTGCAACACAAGGATATGATTACCATGTCCTATTTAAAAGCGTCAATTATGCAAATTCTCATGCTGTCCACTTTAAGGAAAGTAGTTCAATGAGTACATGATAAAGAGAATAAAGTAGAGATCCTTAAACCAAATTCAAAGCAATTCCCACCCAAGATAAAGACCCAGGAGCGAAGTTTCTTCATTCAGAAGCCTCCATATATCTTTAAAAATGCAGTATAAAGCCACCACCGCTAGCACCAAGCTCCCTGAAAAAATGGCTGCAATTGCTCCAGTTGCAATAGGCACACGAGGCACCGTAGGATCACTTGTCAGGAAGGAAATTGAGTATTTCAGCAAGGTTGAAATAGACCAATGTGGAAGCTCCCGAAAGCCTCAGGGACAAATTGTGGACATGGCTTCCACCAGTGGCCACTCCAAGCCTGGTTTTTGGTTCTTGATAATGACATGGAGAAGGAAGAAGAGGAGAAACAGTAGCGGGATCCTGCCAAGCATGTGTTCTGTTGTTGAAGTTTCGGAAAGCAATCGTCTAAACAGAATCCCCGGTTACAATTACAGAATCCTTAAGAATGACTTCAACATCTAGTTGATGATTTTTGAGCTCTTTCAGCCAGTTTGTTCTAAGTCTGCACAATGCCTTGTGCCAGTGTTTCAAGTCCAGAACTTCTATGATTGTTGATTTCTCTTGTCAGCTTCCTACATTAGGTGCAAGTATTTTTTGGAATAATGTTTTCAGAGTGAGCACAAGGATCTATTATGCAGCTTTTTGAAGGCCATCCTGTTTCTGAAGCTTCACAACTGATGGCTCATCTGATATGTTAAAGATTTTGATGTCATAGAATCAACTTCTTGGAGTAGTGGTGCAGAACTTTGGAAATCTTTTTTCTTGGAGATCATGGTTTACATTACCTGCTGTGAAGCTCATGAATTACATACATATATCCTGGTAGGGAAAGCTTGCCACTCTCAATAGCCTCAAGTTTCCCTACTGTAAAAAGTTTCAATCAACGACCAACAGAATTTTCACACTGAAGAAAGAAGGATTGAGTCAAACGTATATACCCTTCAAAGGAAAGTTTGTGATCATCTTATGCAGGAATGAGACTCAATTTGTATTCATTTGATTTGTAAAAGATTTACTTAGTATTAAAAAAAAAGAGTCAGAAATAGATTTATAGATTTGTTTTTTATTCTATTTTAGTTGGGCAATGTTGTTTGTGAATTAAACATGCTAGTGGCTAGCCTGCTTCCCCACTATCCAATAGAGTAGAAATCCAAAAAAAATTATGAATGAATACAAAAGAGATCTATAAAAATCCATTTATAAGTTATAACATGACACACAATTTGTTTTAGAATGAACCAAAGTGGACTGAGTATACAAAAGTGGACCGAAATTGTTCAAATGGAGTGGACCAAACTGGACCGAAATTTCAGCTTTTAGATATTAGTAGATAGGTAAACAAGGAGAAATTTCTGCCATACTAGGAATTAAAATGGACAGCTTATATTATAAAGAACAAAGAGCAATAGTCCCATGTAGACTTGTAGTGCATCAGGGTTGGCATTCAAACTTGAGTATTTTGGAAAATTCACAATTGCTGTTTAGACTAACAAAGGAATGCTGCACAGAGCATTTTGCATCACATCAAGGGTTTTATTTTTATTTTTTTATAAAAAATTTAATTTGAGTCTTTCTTGCCTTCTCTCCAACAAGTTAGTTTAAATTGACTCAAGAATTAATTCGAGCTACACTTGTAATTTTAACTTGTCTCCTATAAGCAAATGTCACCAAAGATCACGGATTAGTTTGATGAATTCCAGCCTGAAAAGACTGGATGTGCTTGAAGGTCCTAATATCAAAACCAAGGAAAGATAAACAAATCTAAAATATGTAAACCGAACCATTTGTCAGGGTACTGTTCTCTTGTTTTATTCCCAAAAATATAGAGTAAGACATTGATTTCTCAATAAAATCAACTCTTTTGATTATAATGATTTCAGCATTTCAGCTGGAGGAGATGGGATGTTCTTGAAGTGTATCTAAACAAGAATGCGGCAAAGCATACTGGACTGGACACTGACACAAAACTTCTAGAATATATTTTTAGACTTTCATGTTTTAGGACTAATGTGCATGTCAACATAAATGAATGTATAGTGTAGAATAGTTTTCATTTGCCATTGCAGAAGCTCCTGATAAAATTTAGAAGGAAGCATTTAATGTTTAACTGTATACAAATTGAGAAGTAGGAGATTAGAATTTTATTTTCTTTTTTATGGGGCTTGGAATTTTACAACTCTAGGCTCCATTTTTTTTCCTGAATTCTCAGAGAACGATGAAAATTCTGATGTTTCATGAGGCATGAATTATTGTGATAGTGATCTCAGGTTACTATACAATACACATTTTTAGATGCTTCCATTATATGAGGTACAGGGGACGCCGACAATATGACCCTTCCCAGGAAAATGGTCTACAATGTACTCACATGTTAAACATACACATCAATCAAAAAAAGAAAAAAGAAAAAAAAAAAAATATATATATATATATATATATATATATATATATATATATATATATAAAAGAGCAGAGACCTCTTGTGAGAGTGCATGAGAGACCTTTTATAAAAGTGCATGAAGTCCTGCCATGTAGCACTCTAATTTTACATTTAGTATTTTTTTGCGTCTTTTTATTAAGTTTTTTTTACTGTTTCTCAAAAATTCACATTAATTTATTTTTACTGTTATCTCATTAATTGATTGAGCCATTATATTAGTATTAAAAAAAAGCAAAAAATAAAAAATAAGGACTATTAACCGCTACTTCCATCATACTGGTCTTTCACTACCATCAAGCCACCAAAACCCCTATGGATAATTTTTTTTTTTCTCTTTTCTTTTTAAATTAGGGGCTTAAATATGATGTAAGTTTGGGTAATTTGGTTGGATAGATTTTGTTTTAGATATATAAGTAGGGAGAATAATTGGTGCACAATGTAAAGCCATATTCTACCATAGTTTTAAATTATCTATAAGACACATGCATACGCACTTATCTACACCATGTCTTAATGTCGCACTATTGATGAGTGAAAGAAGGTAAAAGAATTAGGCTTACTTTCATTTCATGGTATGTAGTTTGTGAACACAACACAAGTTAGTTGATCTTCATAGTCCTATAACTCTTTTGCATTTATTTTTGTTTTCATGATTTAAAAAGAAATTAATATTACCTTGAGAAGCTACAAAAGTGCAGTGAAGCTACTAAACTAATTTTTAATATCTCAAAATGTATATGTTTCTTTACTCTAATTTAGTTTACTTTTTCTTTATAATATATGTACAACATTCTCTAAAATTGTCTTATATAAAATATTATAAAATAATTTGCGCATCGCACGAGTAACTTACTAGTTACGATAAAATATAGAAGCTACAATTTCAGCTCCATCATTTTTTTTATATGATAGGATTTATGATTTTTTATTTTTATACGATAAGATTTGAACTTATGGCGTGTACTTCATCAATTGAACTGCTACATTAGATACAGCTACAGGGTGACATTCAGAGTAGCAGGCCATAACACTTTGAACAACTTGCATATTGTTGGACTGTGACAGAGGAGCTTATATCTTTATATATCAAATTTTAGCCCATGGGTTTGTTTGTCGCATTGCAGTTAGTTGCAAGAGCTTCAGTCCCTTTGATGCTACAGCTCTCTCCCTCTATTGCCACTTTCTTCTCTCACAGATCCAGCGTGTGCACCACTGCTTTTTGATAAATCTGAAGCAACTTTCCCATCGTCTCTTGGCGTTGCCAGATGCTCAATAGCAGTTACAACATCACCCATCAAAGGTCGGGTGTCAGCTTCCTCTTGAAGACACATTGCAGCAACTGCAAGAGCTTGATAAAGACCCTTTACAGGGTAATTTCCTTTTAGCAAAGGGTCAGCCATTAATGTAAACTTCTTTCTGTCCCTAAAAAGCGGCTGTGCCTGCAGGATGCAAAATAGAAATTTTTATCAAGCTCTTGATAGAAAATGAATTCCAACCTCATAATTCTAACAAATTGCAAAGATCATCATATTTAATCGAACGTTAAAAAAAATCTAGAGGATGAATACTCCTAGACTGTAAGTCCCTTGGAGGAATGTTTTATCTCTTTGTGATTTATATGCTGTAAAGGGTTTAGGCAAAGGTGAAAACAAGTGTATCAAAGTTATTTCAAAGAACGTGGTAACTTATTTTTTAATGGAACAATCTATTCTAAGCACCTAGTGAAGAAAGATTTTAGTCACCTACAAAAGTAGTTACATTAAAGATTTGCAGAGTTAAGTGCTACTTATGAACATACCCAAGTAATTAGGTTCTGCTCCTCAGTCATTCTTGCTGTATCAATAGCTCTCCTACCTGTGATTAATTCCAGAAACACAACGCCAAAGCTATACACATCGGACTTTGTTGTCAGTTGTCCTGTTGAAGCATACTCTGGTGCACAATAGCCATAGGTCCCCATCACCCTTGTAGACACATGGTCCTTGCCTCCTGTTGGACCTATCTTAGCAAGTCCGAAATCAGAGAGCTTTGGACAGAGTTCCTCATCTAATAATATGTTAGATGCTTTAAAATCACGATAAATCACTGGCGGTTTGGCAAAGTCATGCAAGTATTCTAGTCCTTTAGCTGCTCCTGCAGCTATTTTCATCCGGGTATACCAATCCAGAGGCTTCCTACCTGGTGGTAATTCTGAAGAATTAAAGAAACTAATTAGTTTTATTATCAAGACCTTCATTACAATTGATTACTGATTAGACAGTACTAGTAAAGAGTCCTTGAAATTAAGCTGTTAAGTTGAAAGAATTACATTTTTTAGGCATACCTAGAAGATGATTTTCCAAAGATCCATTGGCCATGAATTCATAAACTAAAATTCTTTGATCACCATCTGCACAATAGCCAATCAAATCAACAAGATTTGGGTGTTCAACCAGACTTAACATCAGAACCTCTGCAAAGAATTCTCTACTTCCTTGCAATCCTTTCCTGTCAAGTTGCTTAACAGCCACAACCTGCATATAATAAACCCAAGCATGAAACTCCAAAGATCATTTAGGATGACACTCTTGTGTCTCAGGGAGGGAGAGAGAGAGAGAGAGAGAGAGAGAGGGAAGAGAGACCTGATCAGTATTCCCTATGTATCCTTTGTACACCCTCCCGAATCCACCTTCGCCAACCAGACAATCAGGATTGAAGTTGTCAGTTGCAGCAGCCAAATCATAAAATGTGAAGACCTGAGCAGAAATTCTTGCATGTCCTAATTTCAGTATCTCTTGAGCAAGATTCCTATGCTTGCTGCTTCCTGCACATTAATAACAAAGCCTATGAACTGCATTAAGAATCATGGTTCAAAAATTCAGCTGAAACAATTCTGATCAACTGCATTAAGAATCATAAGAGATTGAATTGAAAGTTGCTATGAATGTATACAACACTAAATATAAGGTCAAACCCTCACAACTTTTATGAAAAGAAGCTTTAGTTTCAGATTTCAACTCAATCATTGTTCTAACTTCTAAGGCTTTTCAAAATAGCACCACATAATCTATACACGATCCTTTTTCAATTCACTTCAATAAGCATTTTCCGTCCATGAAAATTTCCGAGAACGTTTAATCAAATGCCAAAAACAAAAGTAGTAGAACCTCACCAAAATTAAAACCAAATTCCATGAGGCATGAAAATGAAATAAAATACTTAACTTGAATTAACAAATAAATAATTTATGTTTTACTGCAATCTGCAAAGTCATCAACAAATAAAAGATATGCGTTATAGCCTCATAGGGAGGAAAAGACCAATGATGACAGCAACAAACACATAGAAGCAACTTGTTTTGAGGGTTAAACACAGTGGGTTCCTTTGGAGGGTTGAGGGTTGGTAATGCAACCTTTGAAATAAAGTATATGTAGAAAAAGGAAATGAAGACCAAAGCAATGTCTTCAGGGCTTATGTCATTGCAAGTTGGCCCAACTCCACCTGGCACCTGACATTTTCTCTCTGCATGTGTGTGTGTGTTTTGTTGGAGTGGTCAGCGTGTGATCTCTGCTTTTCTTGGTTATGGTATGGCTGAGAGACTTGGATTAGGATTCTCTTGTATGAAAGAGTAGAGGAAAATTCATAGGACAAAGAAGGCACTGGAACAAAAACAAATCAAAAGTTTATGTGCTTTTTTCTTTTTTCACCATCTTTGTATGGATCAGTGTATAAGGATAGGGAAATCTATAGCGGCCCTCTCACAACATGTGAATCCCACGTCTAAAAAGACAGCTTCAATTCTTTGCGAAACAATAAAAAGCAATATGAAATATAATCTTCCTCCAAAAATCCCTGATAAATTTCAAATGGGCCAAACACATTAGCACCAAATAGAAACAATAATAGTACGGACACACTCAATTTCACATGTGATCCACGTCCAAGGAGACAACTTTACCTTTTGGCGATACAATAAAAAGTAATAGGAATATAAATCTTCACACAAAAAAACACAAAAACTCAGAATAATCATTTCAAAGGTGCATTAAACATAGTACACTACATAAGAAACTAATAAAGTCTTCTTCTTCTTCTTCTTTTTTTTTTTTTTTTTTTTTTTTTATATATATGCTACCTGTTTTCATTGAGAAGGTTGAAAGCATGGATGCATATGTTTGTCGAGCATCATATTCCCTTCTGCCTCGGCCTCTCGTACAACAAACCAAAGGCCGCTTCGCTCCACACTTGAAGCAGTCCATCTCCTACCAACCGGCCTTCGCTACAAAACTCTATCAAAACTCTTAATCACACCCTTTTCAGGAACAGAACTCAATATCAAACTCAAAATGAAATATTATACAAAGAGCAGAGGATAAGCTCTTTGTATAATGTTATGAAATTTCTTAGAAAATAAGCTCTTTCTAAGATTTGAGAAACTGAAAAAACAACGTTACTATGGTAGAACTGGTTTTCCGGTTTGTCGGGGAGAACAATATTAGGAGTGTTAGAACTTAGAATGTCAGTTTTGCCATGGTTATTGATTTCTATAGTTGGTCCATTCACATTTCTATTCATATATAGTGCTTTATTTAGTCGATTTTTTCTAGACAGAGAGAGAGAGAGAGAGCTGTTAAGGCTGTTCTGTTGAATGAAACTGACGCGTACACTTTCCTGCCTCAGAGAACCTACTTTTTCTTCTCCTCTAATCGCCAATGCCAATATTTCATGCATAAAAATCTCTTGCAAATCGGTTGGGATAAATATCCTCTAAACTATGCTACAATGTGTTAATTTACTTCTATTATATCACATAACCCATTCAATGAAAATAACTTTTAAATAGGTCTTGTAATTTAAAAGTACATGTAAAATGTCATTTTTAATGATCACATGGTATTATATATATATATATATATTGATAATTCGATAATTGAGTGAAGGAAGATTGAACCGCGATGTTTCTACTGAAAACACCAAAAAATATCAACCATTTTTGTTTCTTCTTACATCCCAAATTTTTGGCCTTGTTTTGAAAACACAATTTTTAAAGGAAAAATAATTTATTGTCTTATTTCCTATATAAATAAATATAAGTTTACCCTTAAATAATGAATTGTTAATCTTGTTTAGAAACCTCGAAAATTTTAAATGCTCATTAAATTAAATGAGTGGTTTTTAATTTTAGAAATAGGATAACATTTTGGGATATCCTAAAATATAATACATGACCAATAATTTAGGACCAAGTTACTATATTTTTATGATGACTAGTGGACCTACACCCCTTCACTCAACCTATAATCCATATTCTAACCTAGTACCAAAGAACCGCCATTTGAGTCAACAAGCTAATGCTGTCAAGTGCAATTGTGGTTGATAAACCTTAATATTGACTCTTTTTTTCCCCCTATTTTTTGGCAATTATTGAGACAATATGTTGTGATTTGTATACAATAAATATGGTATCCATGGTGGGCACTTGGCACACATAAAATTGGGTCATTTTATACTTTATTGTGGTTGATGCTCCATTTTCTCACACAGGGGTGGATCTCACCTATTATGGGGCCCATCTCCATGTGAGAGGGAGGAAGTATACTTCCGGATTACCTAATAAATTTCGCATATACAAATAGGAATAATAAATCGAGCCGCTCATAGCTATTTTTAAACTTGGGCCCAACTTAGGAAAAAGTTTCTTTATATTTGTTTATTTATCAAAAGGGCATATTCAAATATTTTATGTCTTTGTACTTGTAATTATGAGGCTTAATGTAAGTACATATAATTTTTTATATGTATATTGTTAAAATATACTATATATAATATTTGAAATTAGATTATATACATTTGTAGTAAAGTTTATACAATATTAAATTATTATCTGTAATATATTGATAATATAAGTAGTACATTTCAAAATAAAAATTGTATACAATTTTTTTATTTGATAAAGGGTTTGACAAAAATTTTATATTTTATACAGAGTTTGAAAAATTATATATTTTTAACAAAATAAGTTTGGTGAATCTTATTATTATAAATTCACAACAAAAATAATTTATTGAATTAACTCAAATAATGGTTCTAAAAAAATAAAGAATTAAGTCAAAATAAAGTAATTTTAACTATAATTTAGGTATTGATTAATAGCATATATTTGAAATGACACAATATTTTAGTCAAGATATGTACTGTAAATGAAGAAAATATAATTTAATTAAGTACCTCTAGAATCAATAAGAAAAAAAAGGTCAACTTAAACATTAATCTAAGTTGATGATAAACTCAAACTCAACTCACCTTTTGAGATATAATTAAATGAACCAATCTTGAAAATTTAATTTGTCCCATGTGAATGTGATATTAGATCAATTATTATTTGCTTTCAAAGAAAAAAAATACAAAGTTTGTCTTCAAACCAGTATGTAAATATCTTTTTTGAATACATGAATTATAAGAATACTAGCCTCATCACACATGCTTCGCATGTGCGATGAGGCTTTTTTTTAGTGGTTCTATTTTGTAGAAAAAAAATTGTGTTTTTTATTTAAATATATAATTTTTTTTCGAAAATTAATTTATAAGTGGATAAGGTAATTTGAAAATTAACAAGAAAGTGATCCTATTTTTTAAGCAATGTTTTAGTGAAAGTTAAAGTTGCATTTATACCAAATCCTACTAATCCATTTATCCATTTTCCTCTCTTCCACCTCCCACTAAGCTCAGTAGTTATTATTTACTAGCCTCATCGCACGCACGAAATCACATGCGCTTCATGTGTGCGATGAGGCTTTTTTTTTTAGTGCTCTTATTTTGTAGAAGAAAAAATTGCATTTAATTATTATATATATATATATTTAATTATTTTATAAATCTAATTTATAAGTGAATAAATTAATTTAAAAATTAATAGAAGAGTTGTCTTATTTTTTTGGCAATGTTTTAGTGGGAGTTAGAGCTGCATTTTTACCAAATTGTCCTTTAGTTTTGTCTCTACTTAAACATAAAACTATAGTGGCATTTTTTAACTAAAACATGAGGAATTTAAACAGGGAAAACCCCCTAAATAATAGTATAGATAAATGTATATCATTCAAGTTGATCACATAACTTGTTAAAAAAGTAACATGTCTAAAGTACACATAAACAATTTCTTTAATAGTCACATTTAGAGTCCGATTAGCTAGCAGTGAAAAATGGGAAGATAAAAAATGGAAAGAGGATGGAAAAATGAGGTGATAGAAAAGATTTTTGTTTTCCCTCATGTTGTTTCGTTGGAGGGGTGGAAAAAAAAAATGGAGTGATGAAATTTTTATTTATTTATTTAGTTGAAATTAAAAAAGATAAAATAAAAAAATATAAATTGTACAAATTTACTCTCATATCTCTAATAAATATTTTTTTTTAAAAAAATATATCTTATTAGGGGAAAAAAAATAAAGTTAAGATAAATTTTGATGGGTTCAAAGAGAAAATGATTGCGTTCCATCATTTTCTCACCTCTTTTTCTCCAAACCACATCCACCCATGAACCATTTTTAGTTTTCTCTCATATTTTCTCTCGTTCAATTTTTTTATTTGCCTCAACTAAGCATATACCAAATAAAGAAATTGCTAAGTACACAAGGTCTACAACTCATCAAGTAATTTTTTTTTTTTTGGAGAAAGAGATATAATCAGCTTTGTTAGTCAAGAATGAGGAAAATCAAACAATACAAAAGACCTCACATCCAAAGAAACGTGCTCCTTCCAGACAAGAAAAGGAAAATAATGTGTAGCTTTCTAGGATAATGCACGTGCGACTACATTACCTTGTCTAATAACATGAGAGAAAGAAATACTTTGAAAAGGGTTTTTTGAGAACAGGATATCATTAATGAGATGACCCCATGAGAATTTCTCCAGCCCCAATCCTTTAAGGCCTCAATCACTAACTTCGAATCCCTTTCAATCACTGACTTTATAAAACCCGAGTCATGGGAAAATGTGATTAGTAGAGGTAAAATTTTGTTGAGTCAACTCTTCTACCACTCACACTCACAACTCACAATATTGCGAGTCGTTAAATATTTTGTTTTAAATTTTTTTATTTTATATGTCTAGCATTTTTCATGAAAATTTATGGTTAAGGACCTTAAGCCATTCACGTGGGATCGACTTTTAAGCCACATGTTCAACCATAACGTGGACCTTTTACGTTAAACCCACATGTCACCTCAAAAAAGTCAATCTCTGACTCTTCCAGCCCACCTCTCTAAAACCCTGCAAAGAATAAGGTTGATGCTACACATTTTGATGTAATAAATGTCACAACTCGACGCATGGCAAATTGTGGTGAGTAGAAAAAAAATGATAGGTCCTTGTAGAGACACTCTTCCAATACATTTAGAGGACGTTAGGATAGCACGTCCACGTCCACATCCACGTCCAGCCTCCTTTTTTTTTTCAAGCGCATCTGTCACTGTTCATTGGCAATGAACAGTAATTTTAGACCAATGAACAGTACTTTTTAGCATGAACAGTATTTTTTATACATTAAAAATTATTTTGATATAATATTTTCAGTTTTCAATTTTCAACAATAAGTTGTACCCAAACGAACCGTGCAAAATGTGTGCCGCTTGACTTACTCACCTGCAAACCCTAACTTGCCCACACAACACAGACAGACACACAAACGCAAACGCAGACGCAAACGCAAAACTATGTTATTACAACAACAATAATGGTGTTGTTCAGGTCTCTCAAAACCCTTATCAAAAACCCACAAAGATCAAGGTCTTTCCTCACCTCTCTCACCGCCACAGCCACAAGCCACCCCACAATCACACTCCAATACTTCCCTCTCTCTCAGCCTCTCTTTCGTTTGCCCTCAACCTCACTTTCCAAATGGGTCACAACCCCATTTCGTGGTCCGCTTTTTCTCTCTTTTCCTCCATGGAAGCTCTCTCAATCCGCCACTCCTCTTTACCTCCATGGCAACGCCGTCGTTTTCCGCCGTAAGGTGCAGGCTTTTAATCTTCACCTGCTCAGAACTACCGCTGTTTTTCCCACTAAGTTTGGCCAGGCTTTGTTGGACTATCGGGTTGAGAAGAGAGAGTCAGTTGATGATGGGTTTTTGGAGAGCTTTGTCAATGTGCCCAATTTGATCTCTATGGGCCGATTGATTTCTGGTCCTGTGCTTGGATGGTATGGTTTCTTTTGATAATTTATGTTCTCTTTGGTTGATGAGAAATTTGGGTATTGATTAGAGGGTTTGTTTGTCTTGTGAAAAGCTGAGACTTTTATTATTTATTTATCAATGAAAAAGGTTGTGTGGGTAGATGAGGAAATGAGAAGAATTTTCTGATTTTAGATAGTTTAATGTTAGATAGTTAAGGGTTATTTTGCTAAGAGCCTCATAGCTCAATTGGCAACTTCCCATTCAATGTGCTGCGTAAAGTTGTGAATTCACATTTTTACTTAGTAACAAGTATATTGTGTGAAATGAGCCAATGACTTTTGGAATTTCCTGCTAAATCCGAACGGACACTTTCAGGGTTCAAATCCCCCTTCCTCCACTTAAAATGTATTAAAAAAAAAATGTATATTGAGTGAGACGAGATGAACACTAAAATGGGGGATTAAATTGCACGCTATTCAGTTGATTTCACTTCAAAGAACTGCATAAGGGACCATTGTAATGGTAGCTACTCATGTATGTTTATAGAGGGTGACTTTATCTAACATTTGGTCAGATGTTGTTTGGATTCTAGGGAGTTATAGTCATCTTGTTCTTTGCTAGGAATGACTTTGGTAAGGCCTAATTAATGGTTGGATTATTAAGATCTTGAATGAGGTCAAGCCTTGTTGCAATGGCAAGTGCCTTCCACCAAAAGTGCTAGGTCACAGGTTGAGTCTATGAATCAGACACTCCAATAAAAATGGGGGTAAGGTTGACTACCATGACCTCTCCCAAACCCCACAAAAATGGGAGCTCGTGCACTATGTACAACCTTTTTTTTTTTTTTTTTATTAAGATCTTGAATGGGAATTTGAGAAGAGCAAGGGCCATATAGGTGGTAATCTAAATTTTTTAATACTAATTGATGTGGTTCATTTGGGAGAAAAAATAGTAGAATGTTGGAGGGTTTGGAAATGCCACGAATTGTTGTTGCTTTAATCTTTCTTCTCTTGAACATAGGTTAACCCAGATTTTGATTCATCTTTTTACTTATTGCAACACTTGGATGTTCTTAACTTCGACAATTGATTGTACTCTCTAGCTAGGGTCTTCCCTTGTATACTTATTGAGAAAGTTTGTGCGCACAGTTTTTGTGTCACAACTATTGCCACAACCCTCACATGTGCAATTGTGAGTGGTGGAGAAAAAGTGATGGGTCCTTAGTTCATCAATCACTGTGTTTGGCTCTGTTTCACCTTCTTGAATAGGTATGTCTCAAGGTGATTGATGATGAGGTGCCTAAGCGACCTGCAAACTTGGGGACATGAGGGCTTAGGGAGCTTAAGGGGCATATTTCTAATGTTAATTATGATGGTATCTCTTCTAAGAGTAGGAGCAGAGCTTCTTTGACTGATGTTGGCGTTGTTGGTAGTTTTATATGACTCTACGACTACTTCCTGGAATGTGAGGGGGCTTAACAATCCCTGGAAGAGAAAGGTTTGTAAGAATCTTCTAAAAGAGTGGAAGTGTGAGATTGTACGTCTCCAAGGTATCTTCTATCGACACTGCTTTTGTTCAGAGTTTATGGGGTAGTGACGGTAGTCCTTTCATTGATTGGGTTGTTTTGGATGCTGTCCAGACTTTGAGAGGGATCTTGCTGATTGGGATAAGAGGGTTTTTGAAAAGATGGATAATTGTTGGAAAATCTTTAGTCAGTGTCTTATTGAGAGGGGTGGTGGATGACTTTGTTTGGGCTTGTACAGGTGTGTATGGCCCCAATGATGATGGACAACAGTCTATTTTGTGGGAGGAGTTATTAGGGGTGTGTGCTAGGTGGCCAATGGCATGGTGTTTAGTAGGTGATTTTAATATTATCAGGTACCCAAGTGAAAGGCTTGACTATGAGTCTTTTAGCCCTGCTATGTTTGCATTCTTGGATTTCATAGAGAGTAATTCTTTAGTTGATTTACCATTAGAGGGGGCTTTCTTCACATGGTTTAGAGATTTTGGTATTCCCTTTATGTCAAGAATTGATAGGGCCTTGGTTTCTTTGGATTGGGAGAGACATTTTGAGACTGTATCCCAATGGGTGCTTCCTCGTGTTATTTTAGATCACTGCCCGCTTTTGTTGGAAGCTGGTTTTGTTCAACGAGGTCGAAGTGCCTTTAAATTTGAAAATATGTGGTTGAAAGCCGAGGGTTTTGTTGATAGAGTTAAGCAATGGTGGAATGGGTACAGTTTTGTGGGTTCTCTAAGTTTTATTTTGGCACAAAAGTTGAAGGCTTTGAAAGCAGATTTAAAAAAGTGGAATAGGAAGGAGTTTGTTGATTTGGCTTTTTGAAAGAAGAATTTGCTGACTGAACTTATGGGCTTAGATGCTAGAGTGGAGTTGGTGGGTCTATCAAATGAGGATCAGATTTGTCGTATTCATCTTAAAGGGGACATAGAACATTTGGCTTCTCTTGAGGAGATTTTTTGGAGACAAAAGTCTCATGCCTTGTATGTGAAGGGGGGAGATAATAATACTCGTTTCTTTCATAGACTAGCAAACTCCCATAGAAATGCTATTCAAATTAAGAGGATTGAGGTGGAGGATGTTCTTTATGAGGATGAGACCGATGTGTGCTCTTAGTTTGTTCTCTTCTAATGGGGTTGTATGAGGAAACAGTGGTGGGGCGCCCTACTATGGATGGGTTAGATTTTGCATGCATTGGAGAGGAGAGAGGTTGTCCTTAGAGAAGGAGTTCACGAAGGAGAAAGTCATCTAGGTTTTGAGAGAAATGGAAGGTGATAAAGCCCTTGGTCTTGATGGTTTCACCATGGTTTTTTTTCACTAATGTGGAGTGCTGTGGAAAAGGATGTCATGGATTTTTTGATTATTTTCATCGGCAATTTGTGTTTGAACGGTTTTTAAATGCTTCGTTTCTCACTTTAATTCCTAGGAAGTGTAATGCTGTTAACATTAAGGATTTTTGCCCTATTAGTTTGGTGGGTAGTGTGTAAGCTGTTGTCCAAGGTGTTTGCTAATAGGTCGAGGACGGTTTTGGTTAATCTCATCTCTGAGACTCAAAATTCCTTTGTTGGCGGAAGACAAATTCTAGATTCAGTGCTCATTGCAAATGAATGCTTGGATAGTAGGTTGAAGAGCAGATTACTGGGTGTGGTTTGCAAGGTTGATATTGAAAAAGCATACGACCGTTTGAACTAGGAGGCCTTGTTTTATTTGTTGGGCTAGATGGGTTTTGGGTTGAAATGGAGGGGGTGGATTAAGACTTGTGTCACTTCTGTCTACTTTTTAGTCCTGGTCAATGGATCCCCTGAAGGTTTTTTCGGTAGCTCTCGTGGGTTGAGATAAGGAGACCCATTATCCCAACTTTTGTTTCTCTTGATAATGGAGGTTTTAAGCAGACTTTTGAGGAAGATAGAGGAGTAATCTTATTTAGGGCTTTCATGTGGGAGCAGGGAATTTTGTCGGTGTGTGTATTTCCCATTTGTTATTTTTTTTGATGACACTATCTTATTTTTTGATTCTTCTGGGGAACAGATGTTATCCATAATGGCATTGTCTTGTTTTCAAGTTTTTACGGGTTTGAAGGTCAATGTTGGGAAAAGTGAGATTGTCCTTGTTGGGGAGATGAATAATCTAGATGTAATGGCTAATATTCTTCATTGTAGAGTGGGTAGTTTGCCTATGAGATATTTGGGGATGTTGTCGGGAACTTCTTTTAAGACATCTTCGATTTGGAATCCTATTTTGGAGAAGATGGAGAAGAAACTATCATGGTGGAAACATCTCTATTTATCTAAGGGTGGTAGGCTCACGTTACTGAAAAGTACTCTCTCAAGTCTTCCAACTTACTTTTAATCTGCTTTTACTATTCCTAAAGCTTTGGTTGCTAGATTGGAAAGTATTCAGAGGAATTTTCTTTGGGTGTCTTTGAGGGGAATTTCAAATACCCTTCGGTGGCTTAGGAAAAGGTGCGTTTACCCATTGAATTAGGCAGTTTAGGGATAAGAAATGTGGTGACGTTTAATCAAGCTTTATTAGGAAAATGGTTGCGGAGGTATGGTCATGAAGTTATCCATCTTTAGCAAAGAGTTATCTTCACAAAATATGGTGAGGGTCAAGGGAGTGGAGTACTAAAGTTTGCAGGAGAGCTCATGGATGTGGTCTTTGGAGAAGCATTCATGGAGGGTGGGAGAACTTCTCTAAGCATTTGTTTTTTGTAGTGGGTGAAGGCACTCGTATCTGCTTTTGGCATGATAGGTGGATTGGTGATAATACCCTAAAAATCTCTATCCTAAGCTCTACGTGTGTTCAGTAGCCAAGGAGGTTGTATTTTTGAGGTTTTGTGGATTCCAGAGGTACTGTTAGAGTGTGGGATTTAAGGTTTTATAGAGCTTTTGAAGACTGAGAACTAGCTGCATATTACTCTCTCCTTCAATTTATCCAATCTCATATTCCTCGGGGTGAAAGGAGCAATACTTTTTGTTGGCGGCTTATAGGAGATGGTAATTTTGACACTTGGTCCTACTACCATGCGATTTGGGGTAATCCGAATTCTTTGTTTCCATGGAATGGTGTTTGGAAACCAAAGGTCCCTAAGCAAGTGGCTTTCTTTTTGTGGACAGCTGCTCATGATCAGGTTCTCACTTTGGATGATCTTCTGTTTAGGGTTGCTCTTTAGCAAATCGGTGTTGTATGTGTTGTTGTGATGGGAAGTCGGTGGACCATCTTTTTCTTCATTGTCCAGTTACACATATCATGTGAACTTTTATGCTTTAGGCTTTTGATATACATTGGTATACATTGGGTTACGCTAGGATCGGTGGTGGAATTGTTATTTTGTTGGCATCAGAGGCTTGGGAAGTATAATTTGAACATTTGGAATTTGATTTTAGGTTGCTTAATGTATACTGTTTGGTTAGAATGAAATCGTCGTTCCTTTGAGGATACCGAGAAGATGTTGGATGAGTTAAAGGTTTTATGCAAGTGTGATCTTTTTGAGTGGTCTCGTCGTTGGGGTTTTATTGATTATTCTTCTCTCTCTGGGTTTATGTTTTCTCTTAGAATAGTTTCCTGATTTCCCTCTCTTTCGATGTTTGTTTTATTTTTCTTGTTGTTCATCATCATGAACAACTTGTACTCTTCCTTATTTTTTCATTAATATAGTTCTCTGATTACCTATCTAAAAAAAACACACGTAATTAAAGTGTGACAAAAGTTGTGGCAAATGGTGTGGTCCTATAAGAACTGATAATTATTATCCAAATAGCTTTAGGTTTTTAATTTCTTCTAGAGTTCATTTGATTTAAGCATGATTTATTTATTTCTCCTCCCTCTTATTCTTTATTAGATTGCTTGAGCATTGTAATTAAAAGATTGATTGTTCTGCTCCCTGTGTACACTGCCGGTGTACATGGGTGATTATATTTTGGTTTAATAATTTTTTGTTACTTAAAAAAAATATTTGCCCTTATGTCCTCAAATTTTTGCTTATGCTTTAAAATGAATGTTTAAACTTTTCATCGCTTTTTACTGGAAATGTGATTAACAATCGTTATGCAGGATGATCACAAACGAGTGGTATTCATCGGCACTCGTTGGATTGGCTATCTCTGGGGCATCTGACTGGGTGTGGACACATTTTATTTTTATAGGAAATATTTTAGTTAGTATGCTTGCTACTTTAATTGATGAAAGCAAATCCTTGTTTTACCAATATGAGATGTTAAATGCTTTTATTTTTCTTCATTCATTATGTAGCTAGATGGATACATGGCTAGGAAGATGAGAATTAATTCTGTAGTGGGTTCCTACCTTGATCCCCTTGCAGACAAGGTAAAAGTTCAAGCCTCTCTTCCTTCTGAGCTCAGTATAATTGGCCAGTTGCTCGTTGCAGGTTGTATTTGGCTCATTTAGTCTGCCCTGTAGCTGAATTATGTTTTTGTTCCCTCTTCTTGATACAGGTTCTTATTGGATCTGCTGCTTTGGCAATGGTGCATATGGATCTTCTGCACCGTAAGTGATTATAGTCCCTCCCCCTCAATTTTTTGGTAGTGAAATAGTGGTGGTGTAAGCACATTGTCTTGCTTTTGCATTTGAACATATAATATTAAGCTATGACAAGTTTCCTCTCCCCCCCTGGCTACACACACACAAGATGCTAATATTATCATTCATAAGGAGGATAGTGAAAATATAGAAGAGGTTGTGCTTGAGTCCAATAAATAGGCTACATTCAACAATGCACAGACACACACAATGCTGATATTATCCAATATAAGCATAGCAGAAACATAGAATGGTTGCTTGAGTCAAGTAACAGGCTACATTAGCTAACATTTTTGGGTGATTATCACTGGACTATATATATATATATGTATATATATCTGCAAGCAATTCCAAACCTAAGTCTAGCAAGATAAGCGCTCTATACTTTTGTTCCACATTCTTATTCTTAGCACCCAAAAATTACTCTTATTTAATGTAATGACGTCAGCCCGCTATGCTTATTCCAGTATTTATAAAACTAGATATCACTAATGTACATAGCCAATTTAAAATTACTAAGTTTTCAAATTTGCTGCTTGAACTAGTGCCTATTTAATACAGATGAAATTTAAAAATATGCCCTTTATGCCAATGAGTTTTAGCTTAAATGGCACTTTGTCTCCCTTTATAATGGGATGGAAGGTTAAAGTCAAGGGTTGAAGAGCCATAGGGTGTATGTGTAACTTAACAATCAAAATGCAATATGTCCTTATCCTTCTGTTTCAAGATGCATGGATTAACACTACAAATGAATGTAATTTTTTTAGTAGATGTCACATGGCAGTAGATATTTGCATCTATAATAAAATGCTGTGGAGCACATAGGTTTGATCTGTATGCATCATCTTGTGTATATGTTTTGGGGGAAATGAATTTCTTATTTGGTTTTTGTGTTGTGAAGCTGGACTTGTTGGACTCGTTGTGTTGCGAGATGCCTTCCTTGTTGGTGGTGCAGTATATCAAAGGGCTAGTAGCTGGGTTGGGAGGTAATATAGTTTAACTTGAGATCGTTTGTTATAGGACTTTTTTTTTTTTTTTTCCTGGATCTTTTTCTTCAATTGACAGTCTGTTAGTTATCAAGTTGAAATGTTGATTGGCTTTGTCAAGTTTTTCCTTCTTTCAGTGGAAGAGTTGGTTTGATTTCATCAATCTAGACAGTACCCGTCCCCTAAAAGTTGAGCCTCTCTTTATTAGCAAGGTAAGCTTTGAGTTTTTATTTATTTATTTTAAACCTGATTATATGATGCATGCATTAGTATGTTTAGTGTATCTATGTTGTGCAATGTGGTCTAGGATTTGGGATTTTATGGAATAGGTTATATGGTAAGTAAAGCCTTAAAAACTCCCCTTCCTATTTTCTGATGAATTTTTCTATGAAATATTTAGTTAGTTAGTTAAGCACAAAATTTCTAAAAAGCATTTTGATCAGCAGTGTAACTGATATCATAGACTAGTAAAAGATAATTAGCACAGCAAGCTTGCAATTAGGTTGATTGATTTTAAACTCTGTCAGGTTGATTAACATGGAGAGTATTATTCTTGACAGGTTAATACAGTTTTCCAGTTGGTATTAGTAGCTGCAGCTCTTCTTCAACCAGAGTTTGGAACCCAGGAAACTCAGCCATACATCACATATTTGAGGTAATGCAGCCACAACTGTGGTGGTCTGAATGTTGAATCTGATAATGTTGAATAACTCAAGTCCATTTAATTCCGTGCAGTTGGTTAGTGGCATCAACAACAGTGGGTTCTAGTGCAGCATATGGAGCACAATACTTGAGGAAGAGATCTGCCTTGATTAGTAGAAAATCCTAGTTTCAACCTTTACCTTGCAGACAACTGAGATAACACCATAAGTTTTGAGATATGTACTGGGTCTCAGCATCGAAGGATTAGAAGAAGTGATGGTGGTACCAGGGTTGTGTATCTTTATACCGATCCACAAGTTAAAAACTTCTCAAGGTCATCTTTTACAAGTTCCAGATATCATAGATGAGTTTTGGCCTGTTGGGATTACACACAAATATGCAGAAAATTGCAAAACTTGGTTGGGAAGAATGATAGCAGTTCTTTTTTCTTTTTCGTTGTTTCCTTATTTTTGGGAGGGGGTGGTTATGAGCAAAATTGTTATTGCCAATGTGTTTGTAATTTTTAAACTTTGGCAATGCCAAATTTTGAAAAGAATGATAATAAAAGATGTAGAATTTGTTCTGTTGTATAACTTCTTGCCGATATAATTGATTTCTCATTTTGTTACCCGAGGCTTTGCTATTGACAACACCTTGCAAGCCCTGCAATTCAGTATACGATTGAAACTTTACAAAATAAAAAACTAGACTGGCAAGAAGATTTGAGTTTTTTGGTTTGAGAAGCTGGATCTTGTGAGATTATGTTTTCTACTACATTGCTTTTGCATCCTTATATCCCCAAATGAGAATATTGCCAGGCTACCTAACCCAACTGGTATCAAATGAGAATATTGCCTATGTGCATGACATCATTATCACCCTGTTTAAAATATTGTACTTTTCAGCTTATCTTTATAGGTATAGAGTAGGCATTATTTAATGTCCCAAATCTTGGATCTGGTATTTAATTAAACAATCTTGTGAATGAATGATCATCCAGCTCTCTAATTTACCAATGAGATCTTTCACTAAGCCTTTCCAATAAGATTAAAGGGCCTCCAGTAATTGTGAAATTCAAATCAGCATATGACCTGATCAAATACAATGCACTTTTAATTCATAACATGGCTCCTTAATTCGGGACATAAGTTGTGATTGGTAGTTTGGAAGCATAATCAAGCTCAACGTGCTTTGTGATTGCTTCCTCCTAGCAACTCAAAATGGTTCTTGACTGGCTTTCAACATTAATGAAAATGCATAGATGAAAAATACATTCCAAGCAAAAGTTGTTGAGAAACACAAAAGATGAGGCTAAGGTTAGTTGCTAGCTTCTTTACCAACATGTCAGAGTCAAAAGTGCAATGGCTTAAATGACCTTTCTACTTATGAGAGCAAAATGGAAGGTAAAGTCATGGGTTCAAAACTGGTTAGGCGCATGTGCAATTAATAAATACTGATTACAAAACTGTTTTCAATCAAAAGTCTCTCTAGCAGTTGACATGAAGTGACTCAAGGATGTTCAGTTGCTTCCAAACAAGGTTTACATCAACCGTAGAGGTTCAGAAGCAATATCAAGAGGAACTCTTGATGCTCATCCACTAACACATCAAGCTTAGATGTCTTCATCCATGCCAAATTCCCAGAGCTCATTGGAACCTGCTAGAGGGCCATAAGCTTCTTCCAAAAGACAAGCAGCTACTACACATGTAGTCAAGGAAACAACCTCCTTCAATAACCTTATTCCAGGGGTACTAAGGGGTTCAAGATGAATCTTAATACAGCTGGTGTTTCTCTAAGCACAAAAAGCATCTTGCAGATATATAGTGGTCGCAAACTCCTGCTTTTTATCAGTTATCCAATGCAAACAGTACCCAATACTTGCTGAATCAGAATCTATGAACCTCATGACAGCAGCTCTGTTTCGAACAACAAATCTTTGCATAGCATAAAAACTTATCTCACTGAGAGTAAGAGTACTCAAAGCACAAAAGCTCAGATGGTCACGTTTTTTTCCAGATCAGGGCGACTTGAGTCATATCCCCACGTGGGAAAATTTCACTAGATTTTGCTCCGATGAGTTTTACTTCAGTGAATAGATTGGCTCAACTGTATTCCACATTCATTATACAATGGGTAACGCCAATGACCCAGTTGGCACCTGTGTGTCCCCAAAAGGGATATCCAGGGTAACAATCCATACATTCTGATATCAAACAACTCAGTCCATAGCATCAACCTGTTTCATTAATATCAACACTCAAGTTCGCATATGGCAACCCAAATGTCTAACTGGCAGCTCCTTATTTAATCACCAGGAACCCAATATTTTTATAATGTAGGGACCTACTACCACTAATGTTCTGGAGTTCAATAAATTCAAGGCCATTTGGCCAGTTATATTACAGGAAGCTTCCTGCAATTTATCATATCCCTAGCCAAGAGATAATATTATCTTAGCTGATGCACGAAATGTTTACCCCTTTTTCTTCTTTTCAATTCTAATATGATCTAAAGTGCACATTATTGTCAACATGCTAGCCTAGCACACGTATCACAATGACTAGAAAAAAGTGTAAATGCACAAATGTGTATTTCAGGAATGTTACAGAGAATTGTCTGATGTCAAACCCCTTGCTTTTTAATTACAAGATCAAGATGACATGCAAACAGAAACAAATTACTCCAAGATAAAAGAACACTGATCAAGTTACAGGAGCAATGATGAGCATAAGACATTTCCTATTAATTGGCTGTGTGTGAGTGTGAGAGAGAGAGACGGATTTTTTTATTCAACATTCAGATAGATCTAGAGGGAGGAAATTTTTCACTCAACATTCTGAATTTCCAGAACCATCAAGACGTGTTTTATCTGTTTCTACATATGTTGGGTTAACACCAAAGAAAAGTACCTGTTTATTTACATTCAGAATATATAAATGTCACGTTTTCAATGCTAGGCAGCTTCCAATTTCCTAACCAGCCCATTAGTGCTGTAGTGCTCATTTTAAATGCAAACAGGCTCAAAATAATCCTAGTCTGTACCTTTTAAGGTTTTCATAACCCGGTTCGTAAAAGTATGGGCTTAATACCATTCATGACACACCGAGGTAATCTGGAAGTCACTGACAGACAAGCTACTAACTCAACAATATTATAGACATCAACCTCTCACTAATGCAATGCTATCTTATCATCAGTGATCCAATGCCCCTTAACAGCAGTTGTTTCACAGTTTCAGTGTAAGAAAATAACAAATAGAAGTAAAACTGCAAAGATGCATTTTACCAAAAATGAAGCAGTTCTCTGCATAACAAACCACCATAGCAGGATGAATAAAAAAATTTGATGAAAAGATTGAGATACTGGAAGACTATATACATTGTTTAGACCTGAAATTGTCTGAATCAAGAAGTTTCACTATGAGTTTCTCTAGCCTCTTAGAATTTACAGTTGGTTTAACTGAATTTGGATTCCCATAAACAACACAAGGGTCTTTACCTAAAACAGAATTCCCCACACACCAGCCACCAGGAGTAACCTGGCCATCTGATTTCTGTAACAGCTCTCTGTCAATTTTGTTGAGGACTGGATCATCTTTGGCAAACCTACGTGCAAAAGGAGCACCACTTTGCACCATGTCATTGAAATGTTCCAGGGTAAGAGAAATTGGGTGTTGCTTTGGAGGATTATCCCACTTTATATAATGTAAATCATGATTTACAGTTGTGTTCTGGTAGTCCTTGTGGTTACAAACAACAGTGTGGAAGTAGCCCTCAGGGGATGAAAGGAAATTTGTATAGTACATGAGCAAAGTACGAGGGAGATTATCCCATCCCCAAACACAAAATTCAACAAATGATTTTGTCAGCACCACCCATTCAGACCCTGATCAATAAGATCATTTAAAGTTATAGATAAAGAAGTAAAATCAATCTAAAGCATCAACAATTTACTAACATACAAATCACACACACAGAACATCTTTGTCAATTCCTAATAAATACAACCTTATCCATTTCCATCATCTCAAAATGAAATTTCCAGTTCAAAATCATGTTTGATGCATTGAAAGTTGAAGAACCGCATAATATATTATGGACAATGCCGCTTCCTCTTTCAATTGACGAGTTACAATTGATGAAAATCAACACCATGATACAAGGTTTAATTAAACTGGAAGAGGATTGCCAGAGCAATCTTCTACAAGACAATACTGCAACAACATTCAGGACAGAATTCTGTGGTAACAGTCATGAATGATGATTGGTGATATTTCATTCCTTCAAGGAATGATGTAAGAATTTTTTGGAAACAATCTTAAGGATCAACTTGATCTTACAATTTCCAGGCTACACAATATTTAAAACTGCCACAAATTAAGTTAAACACAGTCTTAAGAAAGTCACTTTTCATGCTTTTGTGGTTCGAAAGAATGATTAAGACAGAAGGGTAAGAGGGGCTGTATACAAAGCCCAGAATCCAAAAAGTAACTCCAAATATAACCAGATGTTGTGTAAATTTTAGATAACTACAGATAATTGTTTTAAATTTTGTTTTCTTGTTCAAGGACTTCACAAATATGTTAATAGAACTGTACCATCTCCATTTTCTAACTTACTTGACTGATACAAGTCTACAACCCCAGCAATTTTCCTAGTCTGTTGTGTATCGTCTGATTAATTAATACCTTGGAACTCTGTTAATATCAAATAGGAATGACTTGGTAAGGGATTATATAAATTCAGCTGAAAATATTTGCAAATGGCACTGTTTTGCATATTTTACACTAGCATATTAAGATAGACCTGAAACAAAGGTGTACCTTTTCTGAGAGCCAGTTTTCTGGTCTCTCACAAAAGGATACTCAAATAACTGAATAATTAGTTTGGTAAAAAGCTAATGTAAAGCAGTACCTGTGAATAACTTGAAAGAAGCAGGCATAGACCTCTTCTCTTTAGCCCAAAAAACACCAGATTTCTTTGACTGATACAAGGCTGGATCTATTATAAGAGGTCTCGCTCTTTGATACCTGCAAGCAAGCGTACAATAAGTGTCACACCATAAGCAGAGAAAGAAATTATAATCCCCATATCTATAGAGACAAGATCAAGCAAGAATGGCATGCTCACTCTTTCCATCCAAAATTACTTGTGTGCTCAAGGAAGTTCAGATCCCTAGGCAAGTATGAGAAAATATGCAAGAGATCTAGAACAACAAAATATAGAAATGTCAGCAAACCCAACAAGATTGCAAACCAGAACAACATATATGCTAGAATATGATCTTCATACCACTCCAAACTCATTTTTCTTGTATAATTAAGCATAACCCACATCACAAATTACAAAAATCACTCTATTACAACATATATGCCTAGAATGTGAACCTCATACCACTCAAAACCGTTTCTTTTCTTGCACAATTAAACATAACCCACATCACAAAACTACGAAAACTCGTCTCCACATCAATCAACAACAACAAATTCATTACAAATCATATACATACACGAAAACATTAACAACTACAAAACATAACAATCAAAATGAAATGCAAATGCAAATCAAATCAAATCAAGCAATAAGCCCAAAAATTACCGTCTTGCGAAACGAGAGGATAATCCGAAGCACTGAGATTAATAAACCAGTCCCAATCCTTATCCTTTTTCAGCAAAATGGCAATGGCGTGAAGCGTAGAAGCCATCATAGTGGGACCCTTGTAGGTAACCAAATTGGCATTACCAACCACAATCACATTCCCAAACTCCCTAAAAACCAAACTCTCCGACTTCACATACTTCGCAAGCTCCAACCTTTCGGCATCCGAAGCTTCCAGATCAAGATGCAACACGTAGTAATTCCTAGGGTGGTACACTGCCTCAAGCAGCCTCTTCACGCTCGAAACGTCCCCTTTCGAACCCGATATCGAGTACGCGAAGCTCGGCAGCTTCGGTAGAAGCCCTAACCGGTCGAAGTTCCGGTCCAGAGCTGAGAATTTCGGCGGTGGGTCATCGATTCCCGAAGAGAACTTAGCGTGGCCTAGGCTTAGCGTAAGAACGACGATGAGAGAGAGTACAAAAATGGTGAGCAAAGGCATAAACCATTTTCGATCTAGGTATGAAGGACTGTGATTTTTTTTCATTTGCTAGAAAAATTTGGGGGTTAGGGTTTGGGTATTTAACTGAAGCTGTAACTGTAATTGTAACTGTAACTGTAACTGTAGGCTGTGTTGGATTTTGATTTAGGTGAGAGAGAGAGAGAGAGAGTTGTTTATAGTAGTTGGGAGTTGGGACTAGGTTGTCTGAGTGTAGTGGTTGGAGAGGGAAACTATAACTGTTACTACTTTATTTGAATTGTCGGTTACTTTACTCTTTTTTAATTAATAAGTATTGATTATGTTATATAAATTAATTAAGTATTAATTAACTGTTTCAAAATTTATAAGTTTGTTTCTAAAAATAGAAGAAGGAAAACCTATGTATTGGCTACATAACATATAAAATATTTATCCTCTTAAGTCTTACTCCTTTTTTTTTTTTTTTTTTTTGTTCTTGTTGAACTTTTTTCTATAGTCTATACATACTAGATTTTTTTTTTTTTTAAAAAAAAATTGTATCTCAAATTTGGTTCCAACCCAAAAAGTTTTCCAAAAAAAAAAGTGTTCACCTTTGGAATAAACATTAAAGATTATTTAATTTTTATTTTTAAAACACAAGTTAATGTTTAAGCATATGTTTATGTTTAAGTTTTTTTTTTAATCTCCTCTAATTTTTTTTATAAAATCATTACAGATATCATTTATTGTCACTGAACAAGTAGCATTAAACATGTAATTGCTCTAAACTTAAAGTGTTGTTAAAACCAACAAAGATTGAGAATTTATAATTCAAAAAATTATAATCAAGAATCTAAGTTGTCAATAGACTAACAACCGCACCCTTAGTGAGTTGGTACCTTCCTAAGGATTAAGTTCTTAAAGGTTGAAGGGGTCTTGAGTCTATTGGGACAACATATTAGTAAAAGTATTTCTAACCATCTTTAAAAAAAATGTTTATAGACTACTTAATTATATATTTTTATTTGTTTAATTAGTATTTCATATATTAAACTAGTAGACTATAACTTGATAGCTTTGACAAGTTCAAGCCCTAAGCAACCATCATTTTGCATTGGTAACTCCTTCAACGCTTTGGAAAGGTATCATAGTTGACTTCGTATACTTGTACATTCTTTTTTCCAAGCTTTAACAGTTTGAGGCATTTGTCTTGTATTCGGCAAAAATAAAAATAAAAGAAGGCATTTGTCTTGTTTAACTTTCTCTTTTGTTGGATAAGAAGAGAATTACTTGGAAGTTAATTAGAAAATTAGATAAAAACCCATGTATTTCTATAATTCTATGTCTTATTTTACTGGGAAGATACCTGGAAGATGGGAGGTGAATTGCAAACTGATTGTTTGATGTTGAACAAAAACATGAATACTTGATGCAAGAATGCTGTACCCTCTGTCTCACTTTTTTTTATTTTGGTTAGTCAAGGCAGAAATCACCTAGCAATTATGACTATTCGTTACATGCATGATATAATTAAACTGACATGCATGATATACTTGAACCAACTTACACGTATGGAAGGTCCTTTTGAATATATATTACTGTCAATTTCTTGAAAATTTTCTCCTCTCTCTTCGTGTGTGTGTTAAATTAGTATTCTAAACAAAAGAAAGATTTACACATATGAACCTTCTCAAAAAAAAAAAAAAAAAAACAGATAGAGTAATACATAATGGTGTACATATAGAATGAACATAACAGAAATTTAATTTATTTCTAATGTGTAACATACATGTTTATGTTTAAGTATACGCTTATGTTTTGATTTAAAAAAATTAACTATTGAATATTAACATATATTAATTACAATTTCATACTTGTAGGGTTTGATGTCACTCAAAAAGATTTAAATTCTTTAGGGTATAAGTTGAATATTATTTTCTGTAATATTTAATTTTTATAATAATATTAATAATATTTTTTCTTTTAATTGAGTCTTAAGGGCTCTAAATCATGTGTAAAGCATTAAATATAGAGAAAATAGGATTATAAACAAAGTTATTTTCCTTATCTTAAATTGACCATTAACAAAGTTATTTTTTCTTGGACAAAGTTTGGCTACAAATTTGACTACAACTCCACTTAATATCATTTTACTGTATATGAATTTTGACAAATTCATTATTGGATAACATTCTTTTTATATCCTCCATATTTGCAAATTTTTCAAAAGATCAACAAATAATAGCTATGTCATCAATTAAATGTTTAAATTTGAAGTTTTTGTAGTCTAAAATTATGTATAAAAAATAAGTTTATAGATTGAAAAGTAAATAACATCCGATTAATATAAAATTTGACATGCATATTAAGAACATAAAGCATATGCAATCTAATAATAAATTTTCAAAATATGTTGCTAAATTAATTTTATTAATAGAGTTATAGCCAAACTTTGTCTTTTTTTCTTATTTTAAATTGGACTTTCACTTTCCCTTAAAAACAATGGAAGTCACTATAATTCTCTATATTTACTGTTTTTTTTTTTTTTTTTTAGAAATACTGAATAATATTTTTATGTAACTGTAAATTATCTTCAGCAATCGATGACCCACCACCGAATTCTCTAACATTACTGAATAAAAGATGTATAATTTGCTATGTCATAAACGTTCTTATTGATATAATTAATTTCTCATTTTGTTACACGAAACTTTGCCATCCAGAACAACTTGCAGGCTCTGCAATTCACCATTCAGACAGTCTTCCTCCAAGCACATGAAGCATCATGCGGAGTAGATAATGGCCAAAAAAACTCCTGCTTCTTATCAGCTATCAAGATCAAACACAACCCAAAAGACACCTTTGCTGAATCAGAATCCACAAGAATCTCATAACAGCAGCTCTTTTTCAATCAACAAGTCCTTACATAGCATAAACACTTATATCTGAATCAAACGACTTCTTGCTGAATCAGAGTTTTTGCTCAGGGTTAGTATAGAATTAAGACTCTACCAGAGAATTGTTGCCTTGCTCTTGAAGTACATGATTAGAATGACATGCACACAGAAGCAAATTATTCCATGATCGGGTGGTCAAAAGAGCTTTCTAAACAATGGAGTTTATGTCAGCATTATGGGAACGTCTATGATAAACCAGTCCCAATCCTTAAGCCTTTTTCAACAAAACGGCAATGGCGTGGAGAGTAAAGGACAGCACAGTGGGACCTTCGAAAGTAACCAAATTGGCATTACAAACCACTATCACATTCCCAAACTCCCTGAAAACCAAATTCTCCGATTTCACATACTTCGCAAGCTCGTAGACTGCGTTTGATTAAAATGATTAGGTGAGAGATGTGAGGAGTGAGGATTGGGAGAGAGTTGTTTGTGGATTTGGTAAATAGAACTGTTTATTAATAGTGGTTGGTAGCTACTCTCTGTGGAGTGGTTGGAGAGTGAAATTATAACAGTTACAATTTTATTTGAATTGTTGGTTACTTTAAGGCTTTTTATTTTTTTATGTGCACGCCTTCTAATTAATAAGTAGTATTATAAATTTTTAAGTATTAATTAATTGAGAAGATGTTATATAGATTAATTAAGTATTAATTAACTGTTACAAATTTATAAGTTTGTATCTATTAAAAAAAGAGAAATGTTATGTGTTATTTATTGCAAGAGTTATTGAGTGGATAGAAACCTTTTTTCAAAAATAAGTGGACTTAAATCTCCTCCCCCCACCCCCCACTTTTTTTTTAGAGAATCGAGTGGACATAAACTTGATTATAGGTTAAATAACATATAAAATATTCCCCATAAAAATATATATATATATATATATATATATATATATATATATATATATAAACAATATTTATCCTCTTATCCCTCTTATTCCTCTAGTAGATTTTTTTTTTTTTTTTGAACAAGATTTCATTCCAAATTAGTTTAAAGAAAAATCATTCAAAGTCCTCATAAATCTTTATGTTTTTAATAGACATGTCAAATTTCATTAAAATGTTATTTACTATTTGATCAATAAATTAATTTTTTTATGCATAATTTTATATTACAAAAACTTAAAATTTAAACATTTGACTAATTACAACATTATTGATCTTTGATTTTCTTGATAATTTGCAAGAAGGAGGATAAATAAGAACATACAATCCAACGATTAGATTTAAAAAATTAGCATCCAATTAAAAGATATAAGAGGAATTTGAAGAGTTTGACTCCAATCTAGTTTGGAGAGAAACATTTTCCAATAATTTTCTACATATAGTAGTGCTTTTTTTATAAAAAAAAAATTGTAACTCAAATTTGGTTCCAAAATAAAATATTTTCAATATCTTTCTCTTTTATATGTATAGGCAAGTAAAAGAAAAATGTACATAGGAATCAACATAGAAAATTATTTAACATATTTTATATTTTAAAAATACATGCTAATGTTTAAGTATATTTTTATGTTTAAATAAATATTTTATAAATCATTACATATATCAATTGTTGTCACTTAACAAGTAGTACCAAACATGTAATTGCTCTAAACTTAAGATTGAACCTTTGTGGCTATATTCATGTCATTAAAACTAACAAAGATTGAGCATTTATAATTGAACATTATAATCAAGAATCTCGGTTGTCAATAGACTAGCCACTGCACCTTTAGTGAGTTGGTAACCTTAAGGACAAAGTTCTTGAAGGTTTAAAGGGTCTTGGGTTCAAGCTGCTGGGAGAACATATTAATAAATAATATTTTGATCATCTTAAAAAAATGTCTACAGACTACTATATTGCATATTACTATTATTTTAAATTAGTATTTCTTATATTAAACTAGCAGGCTATAACTTGAAGCAAACATCATTATTTGCATTGGCAACTCATTCGACATTTTGGCTAGTTTTTGACATAGTAGGCTTACTAGGATAATGCTAGTAGCTGCACTCCGATAGCGTAATTGATGAATTGATTTTCTAAACAGAAACTTAGATCATTGTGGTTCATATATTTTTTTCAAATATGTATGCCCCCACTAATCACTTAAGAAATGGCAGAGACAAGATTTGAAGATAAGGGGAAAATGTTAAAAACAAAAGAAAATAATTTTATTTTTTCGGTTTTTTTTTTATTACCATATTTGGTATTTCATTAATTTAAATAAACTATGAATATTGAAATCCTGAGACCACAACCTTGCTTCGTTGATTCTTTATTTTTTTTTATTTACAAGGATTTAGAATAATATGTTTACACTTCTCCTCAGTCATTTTGTTTTTTTTCACTCTGTTGAACATTTTTTTTACATATATGTTTGATTTTAAAAAGTATTTTACATCTCAAAATTTGACTCCAATATAAAAGCTTTCAATATTTTCTCTTTTTTCATATAAATAGGGTAACACAAAAAGGTGTACATATGGAATGAACATTAAAAAAAAATTAATTTATTTATTTTTTGTAATATATAGGTTTATGTTTAAGTATATGTTTATGTTTTAATTTAAAAACTAATTTGATACTTGTATGGTTTGATGTTACCCAAAAAGGTTTAGATTCTTTGGAGTAATAATTGAACATCATTTGCATTTAATATATATATATATATATATTATATATATATATATATATATATATATATTTATATTCTAGTTTTGGTCACATGTATAAGGCACGTGCTTATATTGAACAATTATATAAGATCAAATATAGAACCTATCATATCTTGCACCATAATAAAAATCTCAATTTAAATCAATCTCACTTCTACCATCAAATCCCAATTAAAGAATAGATATTATATATCATCAAACCATGACAATAATTTGGAAAATACCTTTTAGTGCCATTAAAATAATGAACATCATAAAAATTCTGAATATCATAAAGAGTTTATAAACATTGATCGTTTTTTTTTTTTTTTTTTTTTTTTTTTTTTTAGCTTATACTCATTTGCTAGTCCAAGCTATTTACTCTCAAGTATTCCATTGCCTTAAGCCTTTTAAAATCTTTAGAAATTGGTATCATCGTTTTTACATTTATTCCTTTACGGAATAATGTTGTCTACAATCTACTACACCATACATACAATACAAAATATAAATAGAGTCGGGTTTCCGATTACTCACAACGGAGGAGTCGCCCCCTTCAAGCAAGCGGCCACACAAATTTCGATAGGCAGGAGGATTAGTACTATAAGTAGGAAAAATGCCTTATTATATATACATATATATAGTTTTCCTTCATCTTACACATATGGGGAAAAATGCCTAATATAAGTTGTCACAAAGATAAACTAAAGTAATATTCAACCAACCATTTCTTAAACATAACTCTCTCTCTCTCTCTTGTTAGAGAAACTAGCAGTAGCACATAACCTGTGAATATGTACGGTACAATTAAAAACAATTATAATTAAATTAAATACATGTATGAGTTCATATGTGTATGTATATATATATATATATATATATATATATGAATTTTTAAATTGAATTTTAATTGTTGTTTAATTTTGTATTACGTGTCTAATCTAATTTTTTTTTTTAAATTTATTCTATATGAGTTAATGTTGTGCAAAAGACAAAAAAATCTAATATAAATAAACCATAGAAAACTCAAAAACAAAAAAAAGTAAACTTTTTTTTTTTTTAGTTTTTTTTTATATACATGAGTTTACTTTATTTATTTTTTGCTTATTAGGTTTTTGATAATTTATTTATATTAGAGTTTTCGTCTTTTGTACAACATTAACTCACCTGAAACAAAAATTCTATTAAAAAAAAAATTGAATAAGACGTGGTGCAAAATTAGCCAATTATTAAAATCCAATTTAGAATTTAATTAGATTTCCTCTCAGTTTTAACTATAATTATATATATATATATATTAAAAACATCCTTGTATTATCCTGGTTTTCAAGTCACATAAATTTCTTTGATTCCAAGCCACGTATCATTGGGTAAGAAAACAAATGCTTACGTTGAAAATAACGTGTTCTGAAAACTTCACAATTGCCCATGTCCTCTATTAGAAGGCCTACGGCAGTAAAATAATGAGATGAATTATAATTTAGTAAATGAGATATCCATCTGTCTAATTTAACGCGACCAAAAGATCTAACACGAATTGTACAACTTCTTCACACACCAATCTGAGCCTTGGCCTTCTCTACAAAGCTATACTCAATTCAAAACACATATTGCGATAAACAAATAAAAATATGTAGTTTTCTTCCATAAAATACTCTTTATAATTCTGTTTCAATAATTAAATGAAATCGTGTTTTTCACTTCAAAGTTTCTCACCAAGCAAACAGAGTGCAAAGTAAAACCTTAAATGCAGAGAGAGCTAGAATTGGGAACCAATAGTTGAGGCAGACTGGTGGACCAAGGGGAGACTGGTGTGGATGAGCCTAGTGGTGGACTTGATCTTCATCGACACAGCTTCAGAGTGCTTGTTCATGCATGGTTTAATATGAAAAAAAAAAACAAGCAAGCAATGCTAAAGTAATATTTCTTCTTACATATTTAGGGGGAAAATGCCTAATATAGGTTGTCAATGCTATCATGAAGATAAAATAAAGTAATATTCAACCAACCACTTCTTAAACCTAACTCTATAACCATTTGTAATATTAAAAAAAAAAAAAAAAGAGTAAACATTTAAGGGCATAATCAAATATGTAAAAATGATTGGAGCTAATTGATTCACAGAATGAACTTTCTCTCTCTCACTTCAGAGAAATTAAAAACACCCTTGTATTTCTTTGATTCTCATTATTATTAATTGAAAATGCATTCCATTGATTCTCAATTAAAAACTGAAATATACTATTTTTCAAATCACATATCTGATTTCCATTTAAAAAAAATGAATATCCTTGTTTCCAAGTATGTCACATAAATTTCTTTGATTCCAAGCCATGTATCATTTGGTAAGAAAAAAAATGATTAGGTAGAAAGTAATGTGTTCTGAAAAACTTTACAATTGCCCTTGTCCTCTATTAGAAGGTCTACGGCAGTAATATAATGAGATTAACACGAGAGTAGAATGCATTGTTCCAACATATACCTTACATTTTACTTCCTAGAATTGCTTTTCTGGTGTATGTCCCTCTCTAAGACTCTAATTCTCTCCACCACAGTGAGATAAAGTAGTACTAATATTATTCCTTATAAATATTGCTATCAACCAATTCTAAGCTGATTAACAAACTGAATATCAGATAAGTTCAAATCCATTGAAACATTCTACCTCCACAACTTTTCTTAGTTAGCAACCAGGTTCATCAGCCAACATTTTTGTGCCTCAATGTAATAGAGAGAGAAAGACAGCATTATCTGTCTCATTCCTCAAGCTACCTTGATACCTTTTACAACAATAACGAAGTCAATTTCCAAACTGACCAAATTAAATATAGACATTATACATAGAAATGTACTTCCTATAAGAAAGTCTCAAGTCTCAACTCACTTGTAGTGTAATGCCAATGGCATTCACACAGAACCACAATTGTACAACTTATTCATCACACCAATCTGAGCCTTGGCCTTCTCTAAAAGCTCTAGTCAATTCAAAACACATATTGCGATAAACAAATAAAAATATGTAGTTTTCTTCCATAAAATACTCTTTATAATTCTGTTTCAATAATTAAATGAAATCGTGTTTTTCACTTCAAAGTTTCTCACCAAGCAAACAGAGTGCAAAGTAAAACCTTAAATGCAGAGAGAGCTAGAATTGGGAACCAATAGTTGAGGCAGACTGGTGGACCAAGGGGAGACTGGTGTGGATGAGCCTAGTGGTGGACTTGATCTTCATCGACACAGCTTCAGAGTGCTTGTTCATGCATGGTTTAATATGAAAAAAAAAAACAAGCAAGCAATGCTAAAGTAATATTTCTTCTTACATATTTAGGGGGAAAATGCCTAATATAGGTTGTCAATGCTATCATGAAGATAAAATAAAGTAATATTCAACCAACCACTTCTTAAACCTAACTCTATAACCATTTGTAATATTAAAAAAAAAAAAAAAAGAGTAAACATTTAAGGGCATAATCAAATATGTAAAAATGATTGGAGCTAATTGATTCACAGAATGACCTTTCTCTCTCTCACTTCAGAGAAATTAAAAACACCCTTGTATTTCTTTGATTCTCATTATTATTAATTGAAAATGCATTCCATTGATTCTCAATTAAAAACTGAAATATACTATTTTTCAAATCACATATCTGATTTCCATTTTAAAAAAATGAATATCCTTGTTTCCAAGTATGTCACATAAATTTCTTTGATTCCAAGCCATGTATCATTTGGTAAGAAAACAAATGATTAGGTAGAAAGTAATGTGTTCTGAAAAACTTTACAATTGCCCTTGTCCTCTATTAGAAGGTCTACGGCAGTAATATAATGAGATTAACACGAGAGTAGAATGCATTGTTCCAACATATACCTTACATTTTACTTCCTAGAATTGCTTTTCTGGTGTATGTCCCTCTCTAAGACTCTAATTCTCTCCACCACAGTGAGATAAAGTAGTACTAATATTATTCCTCATAAATATTGCTATCAACCAATTCTAAGCTGATTAACAAACTGAATATCAGATAAGTTCAAATCCATTGAAACATTCTACCTCCACAACGTTTCTTAGTTAGCAACCAGGTTCATCAGCCAACATTTTTGTGCCTCAATGTAATAGAGAGAGAAAGACAGCATTATCTGTCTCATTCCTCAAGCTACCTTGATACCTTTTACAACAATAACGAAGTCAATTTCCAAACTGACCAAATTAAATATAGACATTATACATAGAAATGTACTTCCTATAAGAAAGTCTCAAGTCTCAACTCACTTGTAGTGTAATGCCAATGGCATTCACACAGAACCACAATTGTACAACTTATTCATCACACCAATCTGAGCCTTGGCCTTCTCTAAAAGCTCTAGTCAATTCAAAACACATTTTGCAAGAAAAAATAAAATAAAAATATGTAATTTTCTTCCAAAATATACTCTTTATTTATAATTTTGTTTCTATAATGAAACGAAATCTTGTTGGGGAGACTGATGGGCCAAGAGGAGACTGGCGTGGATGAGCCTAGCGGTGGACTTGGTCTTCACCGACCCAGCTTGAGTGTGCTTGTTCATGGCTTAAGATGAAAAAAGAAACAAACAAACAAGAAAAAAGAAAGAGCTTCTAACTTTCATTAAACAGAGAGAGAGATCTATGAAGTTATAATATAAAAGGTCCAATAAGGAAAAATGAATCATGCAGACCAAGAAAATGAGAAAGAAAGAGAGGAAATTAGAAACCGCAACACGCATGAGGGTTTCCCAGCAAGCTTCACAAATAATTAATAGCTCAAAGGTGGCCTTCCTTCCCCCATTCTTTTACAAATATTAGTCATTGGAGTGACCATAGAGAGAGAGATTCACTTAAATAAAGTAACTAAAATAGGCATAAATACTTCAAAGCTTAGATGCAATTGAAAAATGAAAATCCAAAGTTTGAACTCCGCGGGATTGAAGAGTTAGTGACTCACAGGAGAGAAAAGCTCAGCTCCAGCAGTAGATGCATAGTGGCGATTATCTCTAAAAATCAGACCTTGGCTATCAAAAGATGCCTACTTTTTTCTATACATACTAGTGTTAAACCAAAAAAAAAAAAAAAAAAAAATTGTAACATAAAAAGTTTTCAATATATTTCTCTTTTATATGTATAAGCAAGTAATTAAAAACAAATGTGCTCATATGGAATGAACATAGAAGATTATTTAATTTATTTGATTTTATATTTTAAAAATACATGTTAATGTCTAAGTATATGTTTATGTTTAAATGGTTTTTTTTTTTTTAATCATTACATATATCAATTGTTGTCTCTTAACAAGTAGAATCAAACATGTAATTGCTTTGCATGGTTTTGAAATTTGGTTCAATTAAGGTCGAACCAAAATTCAACTGAGATCGAACCGTAATGAGTCATTGAATTGTTTTAATAAATCTAATGTATAAATTACATTTATATATAATAATTTTCCATATCTAATCAACACAACCCTTGTGGCTCAATGGTTGCCACACAAGACAAGCATATCTACCAAGAGGATATGCATATCTACCAAGAGAATGCAAGTTTGAATTTTCTTGACTGTTTCCATCATTTTATTACATTTTACAGCACTTATAACACTATCCATCATTTTATTGTACTGATCTTTAGCTTCCATCAAATTATTTTCCAGCTTATTACATATTATCGCATTAACCACCTGCACTTTCACTGGTATTACCTTTCATCATTTTATTGCACTCATCTTTAGCTGTAAGGTAAATTGATTTTGCACTGATCTTTAGCTATTAAGTGAATTAATTTTGTATAAAATTATTCTTTTACCATTCCATAATTCATGGTACTATTCTTCTTAGCGAGGAAGGGAAAAAGAAAAAGAAAATATTTTCTCCTGGTGTGTTTGGATAAAGGAAGGAAGAGATTTTTTTTATTAATAATTTTTTATATCAAGAAATCAACACTTAGCTACACATACAATAATTGGTATTTCATTGATGGAAGATTATTTAATTTATTTAATTTTATATTTTAAAAATACATGTTAATGTCTAAGTATATTTTTATGTTTACATGGTTTTTTTTTTTTTTTTAAAATCATTACATATATCAATTGTTGTTACTATCAAACATGTAATTGCTTTGCATGGTTTTGAAACTTGAACTGTCTAAAGAACTGGAAAAATGAAAAGTTCAAAGTTTTTAAAGTTGGATCAAGATTCAACTAAGATCAAACCGTGATGTGTTATTTAATTTTTTAATAAATCTAATTCATAAATTACATTTATATATAATAATTTATATATAACCAACACAATCCCTGTGGCTCAATGGTTGCCACACAAGACATGCATATCTACCAAGAGAATGCAAGTTTGAATTTTCTTGATTATTTCCATCATTTTATTGAACTTATGACACTATCCATCATCTTATTGCACAAATCTTTTCTTTCGATCTATGTTGGCTTCAGTATGTTACGTTTTGTTTGCGCTGGCATCCACCTTCCATCATTTTATTACTCTCATCCTTAGCTGTAAGGTGAATTAATTTTGCACTGATATTTAGCTATTAGGTGAATTAATTTTGTTTAAAATTATTCTTCAACCATTCCATAATTCATAGTACTATTCTTATTAGCGAATAAGGGAAAGAAAAAAAAATTTCTTTTGGTGTGTGTTTGGATAAAGGAAGGAAATGATTTTTTTTTATTAATAATTTTTTTACATCAAGAAATCAGCACTTAGCTGCACATACAGTAACTGGTATTTCATTGATTTAAATAGTCTATGAATATTGAAATGCTAGCATCCTAGGACTACAACCCTTGTTTTCAAAGAAAAAAAAAACAATTATTTACATGCATTTAGAACAATATGTATACACTTATCCTCTTTAATTTTGTCCAATTTGTAGAACTTTTTCACATGTTAGATTTTAAAAGTATTTTGCAATTTCAATATAAAAGTTCTAATTATTTTATTATGATAACGGAGTGATGCAAAGAGGCGCACATATGGATTGAACATAAAAAATAATAATTTATTTTTTATGTTGTAATTAACGTACAAATTTATGTTTAAGTATATGTTTATGTAAAGTTGTTATTTACAACTATTTTATATTAGCTTTAATTCCGTGCAAAATTTTATTGTAATTTTGTTCAATCTTTTGTATCTTGTATTTATGTGAGATTTCTTTGTAAGGGTTGTGTGTGAGAGACTGAGTGTGTGAAGACTCAAGAAAAATTGAAGATCAAAGGTGTTTTCGCGGGTAGCTCGTGAGAAGCCTTCCTGTGAAGTGAAGCCATTTGCTTAGCACATGATTGAAATGCGAAGAGTCATGACAGATTACGACAGCTGGTTTTCGCGAGTAGCTCGCGGGTAAGGCCTTCCTGCAAGATACCCATGAAACATTCTGTGTTGCTTTTTTGTCCTATTTGATACACCATGTTTTTACCCACACTATATATACCCACATTACCTACATATTAAAAAGAGTGCTTTTCAGAGAGAAAACCCTAGCCACAACCCTTGAGAAATAGAGATTGTCATATCCACAATTTTCTACACAATCCATTGTGGTTTCCCTCAACTCCTACCTCTCTATATCCATATCATTGATAGGTTGATAGTCCAAACACTTACCACACCCATTCTAAGTGTCAAGTGAGGTTTTGGTGATGTTAGCAAGTATTGGAAGAAGCCAAGCTTTAAAAGATGCAATCAGGGCATTGCGAAATCCGAAAAGCTAGACAAGACACAATTCTGAGAAGCCTTGTTGGAGTAGGAGATTGGAGGGTTTAGGTGCACTAGGTAGATTAGGCTTGGAAGGTCTTTTGCTATTCGTGTATCCCAACTTATTGTCTAATAGATCGATTTACTGCTTGAAGGGCAATGGTGAGATTTTTGCCGAGTTCTTTGGTTTCTTCTTTAATAACACATTGGCGTGTTATCTTGTGTATGCATTTCTCTTCCCTACTCTTTTAGCTGTCATTTTACTGCTGTGATTTGTTGAATATGGCTTAGAGTAGTTTTATTATTTTTTCACTTGCATTTACTCTATTCCGCACTTAGTTTAAGTTAGAGTAAAATCAACCGAGCCGTAAAGTTTTAATTTAAGGTCTAAACAAGCTCTTGTGTTTTAACATAAATCCGAGTTTTCAGTTTATATTTTTATTTTAGAAATTAATTATTAAATATTAACATATATTAATTACAAGTTGATACTTTAATAGTTTTATTTTACCCAAAAAAGTTTAAATTCATTGGAGTATGTAATATTATATATATATATATATATATATATATATATATATATATATTATATATATATATATATATATATAAATGGGTTCAAGTTAAACCTTATGTAACTCTACAAGGGTTACACTTTTTTTAAGCCATAGATTTTTAAAAAATCTAACGGTCAAAAAAAAAAAACACAACTTTTTCATCTCATCATTAAATACTTACCTAATTAATAACATCCTTATTAACTCTCTCCTAATTAATTACTTCTTGTCTCTCTTTTTCTCTCTCTTTATTTCACTGTAATTCATTTTTCCTCTATCACTTTCCTTATCCATTTTCATAAAATGTTCAAGCAAAAACTTTAACACCAGAAGCAGCAAATATAAGCATCAGCAATTATAAGCAAAAACGTTAACACCAGGGCAACTTAAGAACTATCACAAACTATGGCTTTGGAGGGGCACCAACACTCTCTGAACTAGTAAGATCCATTAGATCTATTTGCCTATTAAAACTAATCCACTTTACAAACTGAAACTCAGGAACAACAACACAATTACAATTAATTTCCTATTACTTTTCTAATTCAAAATTTGTTTTCAAATTTTCTCTTCCATTTTTTTCTTCTTTGGGTTGCAAGAGTTATGGCCGTCAAATATTACCTAGCGGAAAAAAGAAAAAAGAAGCTCTAGATGAAACTACATTGAGATAATAAATAAAATTTAAAAAAAAAAAAAGTAGGGTGGGAGAGATAATAGATCCAATCTGAAAGTGGCGCAAAAGAATAGAGAGGAGGAACAAAGAGTTAGAAAGAAAAAGGAAAACAAAGAAAGATATGACAGACATGTACAAGGAAAGACAGAGTAGTAGTGGTAGTCTGGTAGAAGAAGACGTAGGGTAAGAGAGTATTGTAAATATATTTGCAAAGTCATGTGGCCAAAAAAAGAATATATATGTAAAAGGTTTTAAACAATAAGTATGGAGAGAGAAACAAAACTGCTATTAATTAAGTGAATAATGTGTAAATCAATTAGCATTTAATGCTATTCTTTTGACCATTAGATCTTTTGGAAATCTATGGCTTAAAAAATGTGTAACTCTTGTAGAGTTACACCAGGTGTAACTTCACAAGAGTTACACATTTTGTTAACCTTATATTGTAAAAAGATCTAACGGTGAGAAAGAAACCACTTGACTATGTAATTAATGTTCTAAAATTTTATGTCCACCACATTAATTTAATCTTTACTTTCCAAAATTCCATACATTCTCACTCTTCTCACCCAAAAGTCCTACCTTTTTTTCTCTCTCTAAACTCACCTCTCACCTCTTCTCTCTCTGCCGTCCCTGGCCCTGCTAGGTTACGTGGGCCATAAAATTACTAACTATTTGGATTTGTGGCAAGACAAAGATTTATTGTCACGTTTGCTAGTTAATTTGTCCTAAATAGTTTGTGGCTGTGGAAGAAAATAGCAACCTTGCAATCAATAGATTAGGCAGAGAGGGTTGAGCTCTGGCAGTGGAGATGAGCTTAGAGAAAGAAAGGGAAGGACTTTTCAGTGAGAAGAGAGAGAATGTAAGTAATTTTGGAAAGTTAAAAATAAGTTAATGTGGTGACCATTTAAAAAATAATTACATAGTCAAATGGTTTCCTTTTTATGGTTAGATCTTTTTATAATTTATAGTTAAAAAAATGTGTAACTTTTTTTTTTTTTTGAAGAAGTTGGGAAAAAATGTGTAACTCTTATAAAGTTACACTTTGTGTAATTGGAACCCATCTTATATATATATATATATATATATATATATATATATATATATAACAATGATTTTTCTTTTAGTTGAATCTTAAGGTCTCCAAATCATGTGCAAAATATTAACTATAAAGAAATTAAGATCATAAAAAAAGTTATTTTTCTTACTCTAAATTGACCATAACCGAAGTTACTTTTTCTTATTCTAAATTGGACGTCAATATAATTCTCTATATTATTGATTTTTTTTTTAGAAATACCTAATAATCTTTTTATGTGATGCATAAATTCTCTTCAAAAATCGATGACCCACCATTGAATTCTCTAATATTACTAAAAATAAAATTTAGAATTTTTATGTTAGCGTTCTTTGCCATACTACTCATCTAATATGGGATTAAGATCATGTGCAATTATTGTAAATGATTGAGATTTAAAATTGAAAAAAAAAAAACTTTAAATCTCAATCATTGAATAAAAAATAAAAAAAGTAGAAAAAAGTATAAACTTAAACTTAAAAAGTGAAAATGGTAAATTATAAAAATAAAAAAAAAAAATTGTGAGGGGAATGGGGTAATTGAATCCGATCCATTTGGATAGGATATTACACCCAATCCAAATCCATATCGTATGGGGATCTACTGAAAGACTGCTAGTGCATGACATTATTTTTGCCACCCATTTTTGCTTTTCAGCTTCTGTATATATATGTAATAATTTTATATTTTGATAGAGTAGCATGTTTAGAGCCCAAGTGATGAATATGGTATTTATCAAATCATTATATGAATGCATTATTATCTCTCTCCCATTGATTTAAAAATGGGATCTTCCACTAAGCCGGTCAAATAATGTGAAAGGGTCTGAAAGAAGTATGATATCTAAATCAAAATATAGGAATAGGATGTGATTAAAAAGCTCATCAAGTCCTCCTCCAAGAAAGAATGCCACCCTAGCAACACAAAATGGTTCTTGGCAAGCTTCCAAACACTTCTGAAAATGCATATACGAAAAATTAATAGGTTAAAAGCATGACAAGCAGAAGTTTTAAAAAACACAAAAGATGAAACTAAGGTTAATTGCTAGCTTCTTCATCAATATGTTTCGATTCAAAGTGCAGCTCCATCTCAAATGATGCATCTCCTTTGGAGCAAAGTGGAGGGTAAAGTTGCGAGTTCAAAACTCAATAAGAGGGAATTTTCGGTGGAGCGGTGAAATGCGTAGAGATCGGAAGCAAATGAAAGGCTCTCATAAAAATTCTCAGGCTTACAAAGTTGACCATGATCAAGCGCTTTCTGGGTCGTCTCAGACCTTGTGCACCTGCAACTGCTAATTACCAATTACGAAACTGTCGTGAATCAAAACACTCTCTAGAAGGGGATAATAATGACTTAAAATGTTCAATTGCAACCAAACTAGATTTACATCAACAGTAGAGGTTCAGAACCAATATCAAGAGGAACTCCTGATGCATATCTACTAACATATCAAACTTGAGATGTCTCAACCTATGCCAAATATACAGAGCTCATTGGAACCTGCTAGAGGGCAATAAGCTTCTTCCAAGAGCCAAGTAGCTACTATATACATCATCAAGGAAATGACCTTCAAAAACCTTATTACAGGAGTACTAAGGAATTCAAAATGAATCTTCTTACAGACAGGCTTCCTCCAAGCACATGAAGCATCTTGCAGATAGACAATGGCCAGAAACTCCTGCTACTTATCAGTTATCCAGATCAAACATAACCCGAAAGTCACCTTTGCTAAATCAGAATCCATAAGAATCTCATAAAAGCAGCTCTTTTTCAATCAACAAGTCTTTTCATAGCATAAACACTTTACTCAATCAAACGACTTCTTGCTGAATCAGAATTTTTGCTCAGGGCCAGTATAGAATTAAGGAGGACGTATATCATGCATCCGATGCATGGTGTATTTTCTCAGAATTAAGACTCTACCAGGTCCCCAAATACACTAAAAGTTTTTTACAAATTTCGTTCCACATTCATGATACAATGCGTAATGGCAATGACCTTGGGTCAGTTAGCATCTCCTGAGCAGCTTGAAGTACATGATTAGAATGGGGTGCACACAGAAACAAATTACTCCATGATCAGGTGGTCAAAAGAACTTTCTAAACAATGGAGTTGATGACAGCATGGGAACCTCTATCCAGTCTAAGATAAACTAGTCCCAATGCTTAGCCTTTTCAAACAAAACGACAATGGCGTGGAGAGTACAAGCCATCATAGTGGGACCTTTGTAAGAAATCAAATGGCATTAACAACGACTATCACATTCCCAAACTCCCTAGAAACCATTTTCTCCGATTTCACATACCTCAAAAGCTCTAACCTTTCGGCATCTGAAGAATCCAGATCAAGATGCATCACGTAGTAATTCCTAGGGTGTTATATATATAGACTGTGTTTGATTTTGATTAGGTGAGAGATGTGATTAGTAAGTAGTGAGGATTTGAAGCAAAGACGGAGCCATTCATGGACTAGGGGGCCATTCCCCCCCACCCCCACCCCTTAATTTTTTTTAAATAATATAATTATATGACTATATATTTAGGTACTAACTTTAGCAACTTCGTTCAATAAAATTACATTTTGTTCCCTTTATTGATCATTATAAGAGAAATACTACATTTACAAATATTTTACAGACTATTAAGATAACAAATTCTTATTGGTTTACATCTGGGTCCACCACTTACATCACTTTTTTACTTACTAATAATTACTAATCACAACAACAATTTATAATAAACAAACTGTAAATCTAGTATTTTCCTCATTTTAAAGTCCATAAAAAAATTTATAGATCTAAAATCTAATATATATATATATATACACACACACACACACATATACAAGCCCAAAATATTAGCCTAACAACAAAAATTACCATAGGCGATCGAAAAACTATAAATAAAAAAAAATGAGACTAATCAACCAATTTTACCAAAAACAAACACCTTAGCCCTTTACAAAATTTAAAACAAAATAATTTTGTCCTTACTAACAAAAGACACACTTTACACATAAAAATAATAATAATAAAAGAAAACTTTTGCCAGATAAGCAGTAGAGCCAAAAGTTGAAGCCACCGTATGCAGCTAATAATAAAACTGTCTCCTAACTCCAAGTCCTGACTCTATGCCTGATTGGAAGAGAGTTTTGATAAATTTGGTTAATAGAATTTGATTATAGTGGTTGGTAGCTAGTCTTAGTGAAGTGGCTGGAAAAGGAAATTATAATACTTACAACTTTATTTGAATTGTTGATTACTTTAAGCCTTTGTTTTTTTATGTATACGCCTTTTAATTAATAAGTAGTATTATAAATTTATAAGTATTATTAACCATTAACTATGTTATATAAATTAATTAAATAGCTTTTTTTTTTTTAGGATGTCCGCTCTTGGTGATACTTCTTTATTATCAAACCAAAACACCAATAAGTTTTTTTGTGTAGGCAGGGATATATTAGACCCCAAATCTATCTTCTTTTTCTTTTTTAAGAGAGTTTCAATCTATGACGTTTGCTCATAATAAGTGTTCTTTATCATCAAACCTAGGGATCATTCGATTTTTGGTGTAGGCAGAGATTGAACCCTAGATTTGCATTTTAAAAAAAAAACTATGTTTTATGTTATGTATTGCAGGGAGTAATTATTGAGTGGACATAAACCCTTTTTTTTTCCTTGAGAAGAAGTGGACATAAACTTGATTGTAGGTTACATAACATATAAATATTTTCCATTTAAAAAGAAAAATAATATGTTCACAACACTTTCACAACAAACTCTAAGTAGTAGGTTGTTATGAGTGGACAAAAATATAATTTTAAATTGTGAATTCAAATTAGAATCAATAACTACTTTTCACATACGATTTGTAATGAAAATATTGTAAAAATGTTATGGACATAGCACCTCTCTTTAAAAAACATATAAAATATTTATCCTCTTACCCCTTTTTTCCCTAGTAAAATTTATTTCTATACATACTAGAGTTAAAAAAAATTGTTACTCAAATTTGGTTCCAACATTTAAAAAAAAAAAATCAATATCTTTATCTTTTATATGTATTAGCAAGTAAAAAAAATGTGCACATATGAAATTAACATAGAAGATTTTTTAATTTATTTCATATTTAAAAATACATGTTAATGTTGAAGTATATGTTTATGTTTACGTGTTTTGTTTTTTAATCATTACATATATCGATTGCTGTCACTTAACTAGTTGAAGCAAACATGTAATTGCTCGGCATTTAAATTTGGACCTTTGTGGCTATATTCATGTCATTAAAACTGACAAAGATTGAGCATTTATAATTCAAAATTATAATCAAGAATTTCAGTTATCAATAGACAAGATTTAAAGAGTCTTGGGTTCAAGCTGCTAGGACAACTTATTAGTAAATAATAATTTTGACAATCTTAAAAAAAAAAAATAATGCCTATAGACTACTTTTTATATATATATATATATATATATTCCTTATATTAACTAGTAAACTATAACTTGATATTTTTGACAAGTTCAAGCTCAAGCAACACATCATTATTTGCGTTGGGAGCTCCTTTAATGCTTTGTCTCAGGAGATTTTTAAAAGAATCTTCATTTAAGCATCTTCATTTTACTCCTAGATGGTTTAATTTAATCGTCGATCCCTTCAATAAGATAGTGTTAAGTGGCAGTGGAAACTCCTTCCAAGACTCTAATTATGATTGGCAAATTAGAAACTTAAATCGTTTTGGTTTATATATTTTTCAAATATTGATGCTCATATTAATCACATGGTAAATGGTAAAGACAAGATTTGAAGATAAGAGAAAAAAAATGTAAAATACAAAAGAAAATAATTTTATTTTTTCAGTTTAAGTAATTTTTACATATTGGATATTTGTTTTATTTTTTAAAGTCTTTTAAGGCCATGTAATTGGTATAGAATAACTAAATTGACAGGACATGATGTACTTGAATCGACTAGACATATGACATGCTTAGTGGCATTAATTGATATGATTATTAATGTTTTTTTTTTACCAAAGAAACAAATATTCATCTACACATATAATAATTGATATTTCAATAATTTAAATAAACCGTGAATATTGAAATGTTTGGACCACAACATTACTTCTTTGATTTTTTTACATGAATTTAAAATAATATGTATAAAGTTCTCCTCACTCGTTTTGTTATTTTAACTTTGTAGAATTTTTTTTTACACTTTGGATTTCAAAAAGTATTTGCAACTCAAAATTTGGCTCCAATATATAGTTTCAATATTTTCTCTTTTACATATATGGAGTAATACAAAAAGGTGTGTATATAGAATGAACATAAAAAATTTAGTTTATTTCTTATATGTAACTTACAAGTTTATGTTTAACTATATGTTTATGTCTTAATTTTTAAATTAATTATTGAAGATTAACGTATATTAATACAATTTGATATTTGTATGGTTTGATGTTATTAAAAAGGTTTAGGGTATGTTTGGTAACTATTTTTCTTCTTATTTTCTGTTTTCAAAAACAATTTTCTATTTTTAAGAATGAAAAACTTGTTTGGCAATTCAAAATTAATAGAAAACAAAAACTTTTTCAAAATTTAATTTGTGAAGGAAACTAAAAACATGCAAAATAATGTTTTCAGTTTCTAGTTTTTAAAAGTCAATGAAAACACGCATTTTTTTTAATGAATTGTCTCATTTAATGAGTTACCATTAGAGTTCAAATGCCAGTAACAACATAGTTAGTATTTTCAATTTTTTTCTTCAAAAAACTATTCTTTTTTTTTTTAATTTCAACTAACCAAACATGTTTTTGATTAATAAAATACAAGAAAATTGTTTTTTTCTTTATATTCCCAAGTTTTTTAAAATAAAAAACAAAAACTGTTACCAAACATAACCTTAAATTCATTGGAGTATAAGTTGAGCATCATTTGCATTAATATATATATATATATCATTGATTTTTCTTTTAATTGAGTTTTTAGGGCTCTATAATCTTGTGTAAAGCATTAATATAAAGAAAAAAAATCATAAACAAAGATGTAGAATTTGTTATGTTGTGAACGTTCTTATTAATATAATTAACTTTTCATTTTGTCACACAAAACTTTGTTATCCGTAACACCTTGCAAGCTCTACAATTCACCATTTAGAATGCAATTAAATCTTCAAAAATATAAAAACAGATAGGAAGATTGGTTTTGTTTTTTTTCCTCTTTATTTTTTCGGATATTGCTTTTTCATCCTCAAGATGAAATGAGCACATTGCCAAGCTACCCATCTGATCAGGGGATCAACTGAAAGATTACCTGGTGCATTACATCATTCTTGTCACCCGTTTTTACATTTCAGCTTCTGTTTATATGTAACATCTTAATAAAGTAGGCATTATTCAAAGCCCCGAGTCATAAATATGCATTTAATCAAACGATTATGTGAATGCATTATTATCTCTCCCTTTGATTCACAAAAGGGATCTTCCACTAAGACTGTCAATTAAGGTGAAAGGGTCTGCAAGAAGTCTGAAATCTTAATCGAAATATAGGATGTGATTAAAATCTCATCAAGCTTCCTCATCCTTGAAAGAATGCCACCCTAGCAACTCAAATAGGTTCTTGCCAGGCTTCCAAATTTTTCTGAAAATATGCAAAAAAATAAGTGAAATGCATTCCAAGCATAAGTTTTGAAAACACAACAGATAAAACTAAGGTTAATTGCTAGCTTCTTCATCAAAATTCAAAGTGCAGCTCCATTTCAAATGACACTTTGCCTTTGGAGCAAAGTGGAGGGTAAAGTAGTGAGTTCAAAACTCAACAAGTGCACCTGCAACTGATAATTACTAATTACAAAACTGGCGTGAATCAAATGACTCTCTAGAAGGGGATAATAAATTAATAATGACTTAAAATGTTCAATTGCAACCAAACCAGATTTACATCAACAGTCGAGGTTCAAAAGCAATATCAAGAGGAACTCTTGATGCAGTTCTACTAACATATCAAACTTGAGATGTCTTAATCTATGCCAATTTTCCAGAGATCATTGGAACCTGCTAGAGGGCTATAAGCTTCTTCCAAGGGACAAGTAGCTACTATTTACATCATCAAGGAAACGGCGTCCTTCAAAAACCTCTTTCCAGGAGTACTATGGGGTTCAAAATGAATCTTCATACACACAGTCTTCCTCCAAGCACATGAAGCACCTTGCAGATAGATAACAGCCACAAACTCCCGTTTCTTATCAGTATCCAGATCAAGTATAACGCAAAAGACACCTTGCTGAATCAGAATCCATAAGAATCTCTAATAACAGCAGCTCTTTTTCAATCAACAAGTCTTTCTATAGCATAAACACTGAACTCAATCAAACAACTTCTTGCTGAATCAGAGTTTTTGCTCAGTGCCAGAATAAAATCCCAGGTTGCCAAATACATTAGACGTTTTTTTTTCCCAAAATTTTGTTCCACATTCATAATACAGTGCATAATGCTAATGACCTAGGGTCAGTTAGCATCTCCTGAGCAGCTCCCTACTTATTGCCAGGAATCCAAAATATTTGAAATATAACATCAGGACCTACTGCCACTAAAATTCTGGACTTTAATAAATTCAAGGCCACCAAGCTGATACAAGAAATATTTACCCTTTTTCTTCTTTTCAATTCTAATACGATCTAAAGTGCACATTAGTGTCGTCATGTAAGGGCTTGCCCACATTACCATGAGAAGTAAAAAGTTTAAAGTGCGAATGCATTAATGTATCTTTACAAGAATATTACAGAGAATTGTTCCCTTGCTCTTGAAGTACATGATTAGGATAACATGCACACAGAAACAAATTACTCCATGAGGTGGTCAAAAGAACTTTCTAAACAATGGAGTTGATGACATCATGGAACCTCTATCCTGTCCAAGATATAAAAGATTGATCATGTCACAGGAGCAATGATAAAAATAGTAAATAAAACACAGTGAAAAAAAGTCACATACAATCATTCCAACTTTCGTGAAAGAAGAGTGGGCTCGCCAATGAAACAAGTTTGAGAAATAAAAGGTTAAATACCATGACTACACATAAAAGGAGCTTAGCCATCGAAGACGATTAGGTGAGAATACAGAATCCTATGACTACTCATATGGACAGTAGTTCCACTAGGATAAACATCAAAGACAAAAAGGCAGAGAGTTTTTAATCATAAGAAAAATCTGGTTTTCTACAAAAGATAAAACTAAACCTTTCCCACAATGGAATAACCAGTGAGACAAAGGTTCCTCAACCGGACCATCCAAACAAAACAACATCTTCACCTGATTATAACAGATATGGATCTTAATTCAACAAACGAAATGAAAGGGAAAACAAAATAGAAACTCTATGAACTAGGGAGAGTACCGTTTCCCATAAACACATTTCGTGATCATCAATATATTTCCATGATCTCATTTAGCTTGCACCGCCAAGCAATTCTTCTTACTGAGGCAAGCCAGCTTCAATTTCATCCCACATTTCGACATTCTTCGTGACCTTCTCCTTAACTTGCTTAATAACCTCTCGAGCCTCATCAACCTTCGAAACTCCCACAAGTCCCTCCACGAGCGACTTCATTGTCCCAAAATTCGGGACCCAACCCTTCTCCATACTCTCCTTAGCAATGGATAAGCAGCATCGAAATCCTTTCCTTGGCACAGGAATACACCAATGAATAATAACAATCGCTACTCGGTTGAAAACCCCTACTCTTCATACTCTTCAAGAGCTTCTTACCTTCCTCCAAATCCCCTTCCTTACAAAACCCATGAATCAAATGGGAATAAGTATCCGAATTCGGCTTCATCCCCCTCGACAACATTCCATCCATCAGAGCCTTAGCCTCGGAAGATTTCTTCAACTTACACAAACTCTGAATCCTAATGTTATAGTACCAATACCCCTATTCACTCCATGGTTCTCCATCAGTTTCAAAACGTTCCCAACATCCTCAAACTTCTCCTCCTTGTAAAACCCAGCAAGCAAATTCCCAAAAGTCGTAGCATTCGGCTTCACAGACTTCCTCTCCATCTCAGCCAAAACAGAGTACCCAGAACTGGTCGAACCCGATTCCGAAAACCCTTTAATCACCGTATTAAACGTATCCAAATTGGGCTGAATCTCATAAAACTTCGGAAACTCAATAAAAACCCGGTTCAGCTCCTTGTAATCCTTAGCCAAAAGACAAGCGAAAAGCAAAGCGTTGAGAGATTTAACGGTTCGAGGAAAACCCAGATCGTGAATTCGCTTGAAAGTGTCAATGGCTTGTGGGATCATCTTGGCTTGACCGTACAGAACGATAGCGTGAGAAGCGAAACGCTCCGTTTTGAGGTCGGGGCGAGAGGTCAGGAGGTCGTCGAGGAACTGGCGGATTGTGTCGAAGTGGTTGGATTCGGAGAGCTTGGAAATGGCGACGGAGAAAGCGATGCGGTCGAGGTGGGACTCGGGGGAGAGAGAAGCGGCGTGGCAGATTTCGAGGATTTTGTGTGGGTTTTGCTCGGACTTGAGGAGGGAGAGTGCCGATCGGGTCTTGGACTTGGAGGAGAGAGGGGTGGAGGAGTTTTGGGAGAGGATGGATGAGGTGGAGTAGAAGTGGTGGAGCTGGGTGGCGACGCGGTGGGAGTATGTGAGGGAGTGGCGGAGACGAGTGGTGAGGGACATGGTTTTTAAAAGAGAGAGTAAATCAGGAAAAAAAAATGGATTTTTGATTTGTTAGGGAATGATTGGGGTTTAGCTAGTGAAGTGTGTGTGACTGAGTCTAGGTAGTGAGTTTTTTTTAGGGTTTATGAAGAGAGAAGAAGAAAAGTAAAAATCAAAACAAAGAAATCAAAAACGGTTGAGAGAAGGAGCGAACGGGGAAATTGAACCCGACGTGAATCGAACACGCAACCTTCTGATCTGGAGTCAGACGCGCTACCATTGCGCCACGGATCCTCTTGTTGTATTTAATGCTGGTATAATTTGAATTAAACAATGATTATTTGGTTTAATGGAAAATTATTATTCATAAGTCATATGAGCCATTAAAAAAAATTAAGTTCAATTTTTTTAGTGAGTTAGGCCTTGTTTGGTTTGTATTGGGTGTGTATTTGTTTTCTATACTCAAATCTTATACTCATTTTTTTTGTTCAACACCAATTTTTTATTCTAGTTTTTGTATTGTCTTCTCCTAACTTTTTTTTGACAACCCCAACAGATAAAAAATAGAAGAAACAACACCACAGTAGCTTTTCATCCCTTACAACACATAACCCATAAATACAAACAAATTTTAGCAAATTTGCCTCCTAAACACCTCAAATCCACCATTGGATACGCCTTCAACAAACAATCACCATAACCATTTCAACAAAACAGCTCCAAAACAAACACAACCCTAAAAGGAATTGTTAGCAATAAGCATTGGCCACAAACTAGTTGAATTTCACTCAAGAAAGAGTGAAATCCTTTGATTGAGAGATAGGGGTAACACTAATTTTGAAATTGTGTGCTTCACAGCGGAGCCACCACCGCCACACACCTTCACTGATCTCCCTTTTCACAAGTCGATCTGAGAGAGAGAGAGAGAGAGTTTTATTGATGAGACAACTCACTATTAGTGGGAACCATGAAATTCTTTTTTTTTATAAAAATGCCACTATATCCATTTTCACTAGAAGGAAAATGACCAAACGATTATTCAACTTTTGTATTCAAATCAAGGTTTTTTTTTAAAAACTAAAATTGAATACTTAATTCAAATAACATAACCAAACCAAATTTTTAGTGATGGATCTAGCCAAAAACTGAAAATGAATACAAAATATGACACTTTTTTTCCTTAAACCGAACACCCTCTTAATGTGTGAAGTGGTAGGACAATATGGAAATGTTATGAAATTATAATAATTTTTTGTTTGTATCAACTTTATTGTTATGTGTGGAAACTAATCAATTTGGTTATAGTATTTTTAAATGTTAGGAGGAAAGTTTTTTTTTTTTTTTTTTTTGGAAATAATTACAATATATTGCTAACCCTATAACTCAAATATTTTCTCCCCTAGACCTCCAAACTGAGCATTTTGTATATAGGGAGGTGCCAATTAAGTTATAAGTCTCTTGATCGGGGGAAGAAAGATTAATGCATGTGTGACTATTAAACACATTGTTTACTATCTTTTGTTAAATTAAGTTTTGAAATTTATACAAACTAGGTTGTATATCATGTTCACACACAAAAACATTCAATAATGACAATAATAAGGTAATCATCTTTTTTTGTAATGAGTATTATTAATGAATTACTTGACACCAAATTTAAGAAAAAATAATGTGAACATTTGAAACAAATTTAGATTCAATTTACATTGTTATTTTAATATATATATATATATATATATATGATAAGTTCTAACCAATTGATTTGGTAAACATCATAGCAAAAGGCAAAATTTCTTATCATTCTAAATAATTTACTCAACAGGAGTTATCATTAGGAATGAATACCATAAATTGAAACTATCTTTAAAAAAAAAATCATTCAACAATAATTTGGTCAAATCCCCACATGAAAAAACCTTTTGAAGCTTTAAAATTAAACCAAAAAAATCTTCAAAATTTCAATAAGGGAGTGCTTTTTTTGTATTTTGGGTCAGATATTATTTAACCATAACCCTTGTGTGTGTGTGTGTGTGTGTGTGTGTGTGTGTGTGTGTGTGTGTCTATATATTATATATAGAGTCTTCTTTTTTCTTGTGCATAAAAATGGTCCAGTTCATACGGAATTGTTTACAAGATTTTTTTAAACTTTAGAGCCTTTTATTTATCTTTTTTAGAAACACCCACCCAAGGTAAACTTGAATTCACATTATAAATTGTTTTGCAGTTACTTTATCTCTCATTAATCATTATGAAATGAATGATAAAAAATTTCTAAAATTCTAATGCACTAATAAATTATGGACACCTAACCATGGTTAAAGACCATTTAAAATCTGTCTATCAATGATCAAATGGAATTTAAATGTAGAGCTCTCCATCCCAAGTTTTTAACATGTGGAATTTAGAGTATAAATATTTTGTATAGCAGTATAGGGCTTGCCGAAAATTATATTCATGCTTCTACCAGCTCTTCAACTTTGTATCCGGGTTCAAAATATTAAAATAATAGTGGGTTGAATGGATGGTCCAACTCCAAATTTTGGTAAAAAATCAAGGATAAAAAGAGAACCACTCTGACCCTGAGGCACGAGTTTCTATATTTGGCCTAACCTAAGTGGCATGATATAAGCAGTGTAACCAACTTTAAATGATAGATTGACATGAACAAAACAAAAATCTTGACTACTCTACAAAATGTTAACACAGGCTTCACAATGTTCACAGGAAGAAAGGAAAAAAACAAACAACATAACAGATAAAACACACTGAACGTCTGAAACCAAATGAGATTGATGAAACAATTTGTAGTTACATCCTAATTTGAATTGACTGAACAGCCTCTTAATTTGTTTTTTTTTTTTTTTTTTTTGATATTCGCCTCTTAATTTGTTGTATTGCTTTGCCAGACTCACCAACATATAATTATTATACTTAATTGGATTTGCTGATTGCGATAGACCCCGTATCTCTATTAGGCCAGATATAAATAATAGGCCATTATGAACCATACTGTTTCTCCATTGATCCTGATATAAACATCCTGAATTTGTGAGAAAAATACCTTGCATTTTATTAGAAACAATTAGCCAAAATCCGTTAAAGAGAAACAGAGTTCAAGTGCAGAGGAACATCCTCCATCCACATATTAAGACCACTAACATGTTTAGTAAGGTTATAAATAACATAATTCTTTTGTCTACAAATTTGAGAAAAACTAAGAAAACAAAAAGATCCTGAAAAGAGTTTAACCTCAGCTATAAGATGTCCATAAGAGGAGAGAGATTCATCTTCACTATCAAGAGCTTTGATGATAATCTCAGAGTCACCTTCAACAGGTGAAGTTGAGTTCTTGAGCAAAGCTTAGAGCCCTCACTACAGCCATGGCTTCAACAGCAGCAACCAAGTGTGGGATAAGAACTTTCTCTACCAATATGCTAAAACTCAGACTATTCCCTCAGTGACGAACTAGCATAAGGCTGAGGGGGCCATTCCCCCAGCCTTTGAAAAAAAAATCACTAGTATATATATATATATTAACATAGAAAAAAATTTACTTTTGACTCTAAAATTTATAACTTGGCCCCCCTTCCCAAAAAATTTACAAACTAACCCATGAAATCCCAAAAATGAATAACAAAAATATTTTTTTAAAAAAATATCTGGATAATAAAAAAATCTTGGACTAATCATAAATCTAGTCTAAGCAAAAAAATAACAAATCAATTACAAATCCTAGCAAAAAAATTACAAAAACCCAATAACCTTTACCCAATTTCTCATTCTCTCATTTGAGTGCTCTATGCCCCTCTCAAATGATTTCACCCCTATAGCCACATAGACAGCTCCTATGCCATTGATCCCTCCATCCACACACCAGTTAATATCACCAACAGCTTGAATTAGTTGTTGTCTTTAACTCGAACTGTGAAAAAAAAAATTAAAAAAATGATAGAATTTATTGATTTTAATGTTTTATTAACTTTTGGACACACTTGACATGCATGCAGAAATGGTAATACACGTGTAAAATAACAACAATTTATTGCTTTGTGCCTTACCTAAATGCCACCAAAGCATGTGTATGATTTGTCCCTTGGTAATAAAATTTGTGCCTTAGCTAAATTAATGTAATGATGGGAAAAGCTTTATTATTTACTTAGTTAAAAACTCAAAATTATCATCTGTTATCATATGATTGTTTAATAGATCTTTTTTTTTTTAATATTATTTTTTCAAAATTGCAATTTTTTTAAAGGAAAAATCTCAACCTTACCACGACACCAATAATTCTCACTCTTTTTTTCACTAAATATTAATGCATGATATTTATTAATCATTATTTTAGTTGTCTATATATATCTATAGCATTACGAAGTTATTAGTTATTGAATTATGTGAAAGATTTTTTTTAAAATTTATAACGTGGACAAAATAAAAGAATCGGACTAACCTTCGTTAAACCTTGAAATTAAATATTAGGACTTGCCAATTGACTTATAAAACTCTTGTTTATAAATTTCTATTATTGATTTTTCTTCAAAAGAAAAAATACAAATAATTACAAATTAATTCTAATAATGCATTGTTGTCAACCTTTAGTATTGATATTCCAATTTTTTAAAATCTTTAAATAAAGAACTTCAGCTCCCCTAAATTTAAATCATGATTCCGCCCCTATAAATCAGGATAATTACCCCAAGTCCTGCTTCACCAGTCTCTTTAAAATTGCACTACCAAAATTAATTTTAAAGATGGGAGGGGAAGGTGGAGGAGACCATGTATAGAACCCAATCTCCTCCACATTTGGGTTGGCCTTGACAAAATCCAAGAGGAGCTGATTGGCCATTGGGATAACATCCGAGATGGGGGAAAGGTTCGGCCTTGGAAAACAAGTCTGCACCGCCCATATGCAGGTTTGTCCTGTTGGGGAAGGTATGCGATATCAAAATTAATGTTGCTGTTCCTATATATTTCGTAGTCCTATTCCTTATAGAATTCGATTTTTTTTTTTTTTTTTTATTAAAACGGTAGCTAAGCTAATACTATATATTTTTATAATTTGCTTTCAACTAGAATTCTACTAATTTTCATTAAATAAAAAACTCTACTAATTGTCTAGCACCGACTTACAAAGTTTAATTAAATTATTATTTCATATTTCCTAGTCCTATTTCTATTAGACTTAAGTTTAATTTAATTGTCCTATATCTATTACAGTTCAACTATGTTAGGATAATTTACTTTCAACTAAAACTCTTCTAATTGTTCAGCACCGACCATACACTCCTATAAATAAGCACCAAACCTACTCAGTCATTGGTGTCATCTTTCTATTCCGTAAAATCTTAAATAGGAGCAGCTAAGCCATACTGAAACCTGTTCTTCTCTTTCTTGTTCTTGTTAATACCAAACGGCTGAACTTTCGCTCAGAAGTGTAACCTGCTTAACCTTATTCATTGGTGTTTGCTGCTGCTTCTTCTTCTGCCTAAATAACTTTTCATACGTATTTGCCACAACCTAAACATGTCAAAGCCTTCTCTTTTCTCAGTCTGCTTCTTGGTTTTTTCTTGGTTTAGGAAACTAGGCTCCATGGTTATACGCAAGACAAAGAAAAAGGAGGGGAGTCTCCTACTCTTCCTAAAGATATGATCTTTGAAATTTTGAGCCGGATAACATTAGGAGATTTTGGGCGGTGCAGACTTGTTTCAAAGGATTGGAACTTGATAACGTATGACTCAAGTTTCATACAGGCACATTGTGAAAGAACCAAAACAATTGATGGTTTTTTCATTCGAAGTTTAAAATGGAGTAAACCCGTCAACAAGTTTGTATCCATCAATGAATCAGATCCTAAATCTAAACTCTCGCTTGACTTCATACCTGGACCGGTCTCCATTAAGCTGCCACTAAACAAGGTCTTCTTCTGTGCGTGGATGATTATAGTTGTAGAAATCATAAATATTATGTTTGCAAGCCCAGTACTAAACAGGGGAAGAAGATACCAAATCCTAGAACTCGGTATTTCACCAAAAGATGTGCAATGGTTGTGCTCAAGTCAAATCCTTTGCACTATAAGATCTTCAGATTTTCAACACACCCCCTGTGTAATTTGTGACCTATAAGTCTATGAGGTCTTCTTTTCTTTTTTGTGAGATTTTTGATTCAAAAGCGTGGGCATGGAAAAAGTTGAAAGATTTAGTATTGTTGCCCAAAGATGTGTGGTTGGGCTTGGGATTTGACCCAGTTGTATCTGTTTCTGGCACTCTTTATTGGCTAACTAACAACAATATGGTGTTCGTTTTTCATGTCGATTCCAACAAATGGACAACATTTGATCTACCTTTTCCATTATGCAAGAAAAACTATTTCGATCCCATGAAACTTGTTGAGTACCAAGGGTGTGTTGGGATGCTTTGCAAGAAAGGATGTGATATACAAGTATGGATGATGGAAAATTATGGAGTATGGAGTAAGAAACAAACTGTGAGTATTGAACCTGCAAAACTTAGTACTTGTTGTTATCCAGTTGCTTTCCAAAGTTCTGACATTATGTTGATGAGAGACGATACCAACATGATACATTACGACTTTAGAAGCGGAAATTCGAAAATGAGCAATGTGTGGACCACGCCGATGGAAATTTTCCCCTTTCATTCAGATTTTGAACTTGTTGATTTGAAGAATAGGTGTTATGAGAAAAAAAATATGTAAAGGTTTTAGTTAGATTAAGTCGACGGTTTAGTAGATATTTATTCAAGTTTTTTCGATGAAGAAAATTTTCCTACATTTAAAAGAATAGAGGTTTTTTTTTGTGTTTGAGTCTTGTTACTATTATTGTTTTATATTTGACACCAGCAGGATGTATTAGTCAATTAATTCAACAGATTAGTAGAGATCTATTTGAGTTTTTTGGATGAAGAAAATTTCCAACAAGAATACCATAAGCTTGATTTTATCCCATAAAAGTTTTTTCTCAATCAAATGCAGATTTTAGGGATTTTGTGAAAATTCCAGATCCTTCAATCTTTCTTTGAGGGTTTTGCAAGGAAAAAGTTTCTCTACAACCTGAATTGGAGGAAGTCTCTCTAAACTGTGATGTGTCCATATTAGAGAGTGACACCTGTCCAACCCCACTAAAACACAAACTCAAGAGATAACTTCTGTTAACTCGACTTTTCCATAATTTTTTTATTAAAAAAATATTTCTCTCTTTCTCCTTCAACACTTAGTCCTTTCTCTCTCTCTCTCTCCTTCAACGCTTCCCCATCCCTCTCTTTTGTTCCAGAGACGAAGAGGAAACCGAGAGCCAAAAAGAGAGTGAGAGAGAGATCTATTCTCTGAAACCCAAAAACAAATCTACTTCAGTGGCTCTAGGGAGGTAGTTTCGGCGTCTCCGGCCCCCATTCGATTTCTCTAGCCACCCATTCAGTTTCTCCAGCCACCCTCAAATTGCAGAGAAACTTTTTCCTCTATTAAGTAGTCCTACTACTATCATAGTATGCCGGAATCTGAGTCTGGTCCATGTGTTTGGGTTGTTTGCATTCTTCTTGGGCAGCAGAACTGGGTTGATGTGATGAAGAACTCCACCGCTAGTAATGGTCACACCCTGGAGAAGCTTTTCGAGCTCCTCGTCATTCCTCACGGCGAGCAGCATGTGCTGCGGGTTGATCCTAGTCTTCTTGTTGTCACGTGTCGCGTTTCCTGCTAACTCCAACACTTGCATTCCAATCCAAAAATCAAAATCATTAGAGAGAGAGAGAGAGAGAGCTGTTTGGATGCCGAGAAAATGTAATACAAGAAAGGAATTTGAATTTTGAATCTAAGAATTTTGTATTTGTTTATGAAACAGAGAAAGCCAATGACCTAAAAAATTTACTTTCCACACATTTTCCTCGATTTTCTCTGTGTCCAAACAAATTTTAACACAAGAATCAAACCCTATTGTGTAGAGAAAACATGAAAAACACCAAAAACTATCACTTCTGCTTCCATTTTAATTTTTCTGTTACTCACAAACTAAATTTTACATTTCATTTTCCCTAACTTTCTCACCAACCAAATACCAAAATGCCAACCAAAATGTGTTTGCCAGAGAGTGAGAAACAGTCCCAACAAACAAAAATATCTATTTTCCTTCAATTTTTCCATCAGTTTCTCTCTCCTTCTCAATCTCCTTCTCTCTTTCGCTCTCGGTTTCCTCTTTGTCTCTGGAACAAATGAGACAGATGGGGAAGCATTGAAGGAGAGAGAGAGAAAGGACTGAGTGTTGAAGGAGAAGAGAAAAATAATTTTTTAATAAAAAAATATGGAAAAGTGGAGTTGATGGAAGTTATCTCTTGAGTTTGTGTTTTAGTGGGGTTGGACAGGTGCCACTCTCTAATATGGACACGTAACATTTGGTGAGACTTTCCTCCCATTCAGATTGCTGAGAAACTTTTTCCATTTTGCAAATCAACAGCTTCACCTTGGCACTCCACCAACAATTACACCATCATCAGCTCCCCATCTAGCTACCATAATTTACACTTCAGAAATACATGCCAACATGAATGGAACAACCTGCACAAGCATTTAATGGTATACGTTTTAAAACTAACCTGTATTACATGCTCAGGATTTGTTATGCCAAAGCGAACTCCTACAAGTTTGATAATTGCATGTCATAAAAATTGAAGCATCAGCTTATGTAGAGAATTGGAAATCACTCATATCATCAAACTAAAGTCTTTTGTTACATGACCACTTCTCATGCGAATTGTAGATAATTATCCATCACCACTCCTGAAAAAGCAGTTTAAACATGTTTCATATCATGCTAGGCAAGGGTATTTCTACATTTCAAGCATCTAACAGACGACAGAGTTATTCTTCAACGATACTAAGATAATGAACTCATAGGTATTTAAAATTAAATTATTGAAATGGCATACTATCTACACACCCAGCACCACAACTAGATTTCTGATACATGTACTTCCTAAACATATATACCATTTGGGGGCATATAACTGAGCTTACCTAGTATTCAAAAGAATCAACAATTACTCTTCAGCATAAATAAGGTTGCGAGATAATTTTATTTCTCTTTTTCTGAAATAATTTTCACCACTGTTCTAAAAACAATTGCTTGCAAGAGCTAAGACAACTTCTTCAAATAAGATGGCTACAGAGTCCTTTCATGAAAGATCAGGAAATTAAGTTCTTGTTTTGGATACTTGTCTAGTCTGAAACATTATTGTTAATACTTACAAATTTCATTGCACTGACAAAAAAAAAATCTACAAGTCCTCGTTAGAACATAAGTTCTCTAATGAAGCATATCCACTTTCTTAAATCATAAAGAAGTATTACACAAGTACTGCTAAGTACTCAAGAGCCATAAAAAGAGTCCTCAAAAATTTTAAAAACATATAGAATGGATGAATTAGTTTTTTGTGTCTTGAAGTTCGTTGGAGACCAAAATCAAGAAAATGAGTGTCCAATGCATTAGACCTGTATCAGTATCTCTTTTTAGGTACGTGGTTCACTATAAGCCAGTGGACTATTCTTGTATCTGCAAAATTAAGGAAGTATACCAAGTTAGTTAAAGCAACATCACGCCAATAACAGAGGTGTGAACTTCCAGTTTTTAAATAACACAAATTCATTGTCAACAAACAGACAATCTCCTGAGCCATACACAGATCGATATTTCTAAGACGAATTTCTATTACTGTTACTATAATCTACTTTCTCACTTGACAAGAGTAGCAATACCTTAAGTGTCATACAGGGTACAATAGAAAGATAATTCCACTATGCAGCCTCATTTTTGTTATACTTGGCCATTAAAATTGTCACCATCAATCAGGTTGTCAAAATCGGGATCCTACGTAGGATCGTGGGAGGTAGGTAGGATCGGAGATCGAAGGATCGGATCGTTGATCGTAAGATCCTACCTATTTTCAAATTTTAAGCAAAAAACCTATTGATAGTGATTTTGTATGTTATATAATTACTTAAAATATGAATCCATCCATTAAAAAAAATTGCATCATAAAATGTAATTTGCACGCACTACATTGTTCTTATGTCATTCTAATGAAGCAAAATATATTTAACTTTTGACATAATGTATCTAAAAAGTTCAGTACATGTTTAATTAGCAACTAAGTACCAAAATATTATCTACACATATGAAAAATGTTTTCCAAATTCTAAGTTCCAAATCTAAAATAAGTAAGGCTAGTTAGCATATAAAAACTAGCTAACTACAATTTTACAATATGTAATCTAAAAGAGAATTCTCAATCTAACGTAAACTAGCTAATTAAATAATGAAGATCATGTTTCATAATTTTTCAAATTTTACTTAATTTAGTTAACAAAATAGAAAAATAAAAACCTTAAAAGCTTTGTTAAAATCATATACACAACACAACAATATTGAATCAAGCTATCAAAGTACAAATAAATGATAAACTACTAAGTACTAACTACCAAAACAAATTACCAAAAACCTTAAAGTAATGGCTCATAGCAACATTATTGAGAGGGCTGAGAGGTGCTAGGTTTTTAATTGAGTTTTTTTTTTTTTTTAACGTTAAACTTAAGTTAAGAAAGCTTAAAGGCAGTGATGGCTCACCACTAACAGGGCTAAATGGTGCTGAGTTTTTAACAAAGGGCTGAGGAGACACGGGACAGAGGTGCGTGCTGGAGCTTTGTGTTTCTAAATAGTTTAGATTTTTTTTTTGAAAACGTTTAACTTATACCATAGGTTTTTTTGAGATTTTATGTTGACATAGGGGTAAATTTAGGACTTTAATTCATTATTGGGGTTCTAAAATCTGTTGGGCTTGTGGGTTTAGGTTTACCCAAATGAATCCCACTTAAAAAAAAAAAACAAAAAAAAAATTCAAGCCAAATGGTAGGATCGAAAGGATCCCATACGATCCTACAATCTTATACGATCCTACACGATCCTACCTACGATCCTAACATTTTTGCGATCCTGCTACAATTTAAAACTTTTTGGTGAGGTAGGATCGTAAAATCGTGCGATTTTACGATCTAAATCGCGATTTTGACAACCATGCCATCAATGCTAATGCTCTAAGAGGACTTATTTTAATTGTAGGCAATTGTTTTTTGAGAAACACACATAAAAAGTAATCAAATTTTTTTTTTTTTTTTATAAAAGTTTTTCAAAATATTATCTAAACCATTGTTCTTAGGACATTTGTTAACGTTTTCTTTTATAAGAGCAATGTTTTATATACAAAAAATTTGAAAATTTTTTCTTCATATATATTAAGTTGACATGTTTTATTGGTTTTCATTTGGATCTACTATTAACATAATTTTTTACCTTCCAACAAGAGTGTTTCCAAATTAAGGGGTGTTGTGTGACTAATTGAGGAGTACTGCTTGACTAATTCCATAATATTTTCACAATAAATCTTAGATGACATATTATTGGATTTTAATTTGAAACCACCGTTAATTTTCTTTCTTGTCTAACAACCTATTTCTTAGGACTCTTACATGATAGGCTATTGACTCATCTTTATGATTGTATTGTACACTATTGCACTCTTTTTAAAAACTAGTACGGTCAAAAAATTGAAAAAGAAAGTGGTTCTTGGTTATATGGTCGGACCAAAATTAGAATAATAGTCGAATTGATGATGTCATAATTAATTAATTTATAATTTTAAATTATAAAAATATATATTAAAATAATAAGTTTAAAATTAAAAATATATAGTTTTAAATGCATAAAATTTAAATAAAAAAAAACATGTGTGAGTTTAATTATCCTATCTTATATTTAGAAAATTAAAATAATATATCCACAACTTAGATATAGTATTTTTTTGAAAGGGGATAAAATTGCATTGCAATAAAGAAAGGGAGTACAACAGAGAAACCTGTCATGTAGGTTTAGTTCAACATATCAGCTTGTACAATTTGTTCTAAAAAGGAAGAGGTTAACCCCTCTCCATAGATAAGCAAATCTATTCCTACGAGCCTATTGAGCAAGCTAGTGGGCTGCATAATTAAAGGCCCAGTTGAGATGCTTGAAAGAGCAGAGATCAAAGGATGCTTGCTTGAGTGATGTCCTGGATGATGTGCCCGTAAGGAGTCCTAGAAGCTGAGTCATTGATGGCATTAATCACTATAAGTGCATCACTTTCAAGCAGAACCTGAGGGAGCTGTAACTCTTGAGCAAGCAATATACCTTGTTCCACAGCTAGAATGTCATAACTATTAGTATGAAATTAATTAATAATTTTAAATTATAAAAATATATATTAAAATAATAAGTTTTAAATTAAAAATATATAGTTTTAAATGCATAAAATTAAAAAAAAAATGTGTGAGTTTAATTATCCTATCTTATATTTAGAAAATTAAAATAATATATCCACAACTTAGATAGATATAGTATTATAAATATTAGTATGTGTGTGGGCCTTTTTTGCAAGTATTAGGCTGGGCCGCCTGTTGTAACACTAGGCCCAAAGATTTCCAGATCAAGGAGTTAGGACCGATCCAAGAGCAAACTTCCTTAGTCCGGCTTGTGCGCAAACAATGCCCCTTGCCAGCTAGGCTTTGATCATATGTCTATAGCAGGTAAAGCTGTTATATTAACTACGGCAGACAGATACAATAAAGACTGTAATGGAAATTTCTTTAGGATTCAGATAAAATAAATAGTGAGCTTTGATAAGGAGTGCCCATTTTGCAAACGACAACAAAACAACAAGTATTGATTAAACAACAACAAGCTTTCTTGAAAGAAATAAATGCTGGCATGTCGCGTTAAGTTACTGCCAAGACTAAGTCAAGAAGGTGAAACCACCTCTTCAATGCGACTAATCTCCTATGAAATGAGAAATTAGCTGCTTTGAGGGGACGGGCCTAAATGACTTTTATTTTTGCAAGATCCTTTCTCTTCACCAAAGAGCATGGGTTGAAGAGGGAGAGGGAAATTGACCTATTTGGTGCATGTCTACCGCTCAGTTTTCTCTCTGTTTTCTTTTTACCCTTCCCGCTATTCCTTAATTCTTTCCTTTCTTTCTTTTCATTTTTTCTTACTCTCTCCCTTTCTATTTCTCCCAGATTCTTTCTCTCATTTCTTCTTGGTTTTACTCTCCTTATTTTTATCTTTTTTGTGATTCTAGTGATTATATCCCAGAGGTTACCGTTCCCTCTTGCCGTGCACAGCAAAGACTCCTTATAAAGTACCAGTCGTGCTTAGCTTTTACCATTTTAGCCTTTAACCGTCTTTGTCTGGTGTGGGTGTCTTTGCCAACCATCACTGGTTAGTCATTTACCCAACAGCGCCACTTACTTGCACTGGCCGCGCCGCTCCACCTCACCAGACAAAGAAAGCTCTTTTATTTGTTTACTCGTCATGGCACTCTTACTTGCCAATGTGTAAGTACTCTCCTTCTCTCCATCCTTCATCACATGCAACTAGTGGTTCCAACTCAGTTTTGCCTCTTTTGGGTGGTATGTCATTCCAGCAGGACATTGCCTCCAAAAGAGCTTGAGCAAGAAACACGAAAATGGGTTTCTTCTCTTCCCCACCACTATACCCTCTTACCTTTGATCCATGACCTCACCATTTCCTGTATTGGCTGGGTACAGACTGGTGGTGATTGGGTCTTGCGCGTGCCTTGCCTCCACGCTTATTACTCATATGTCTGCCGCGGTCTGAAAGTCAACTTGTCCAGTTAGCAGCTCGTCATTGGCTTCTTTTGGCGTTGGCTGCTTTCCCTAACTTTACATTTATGGTTTGCTTCTCTTAGGGGTTGGGCCTAGCCTGTTTGTGGGTTGTTCTTATACTTCCAACCCTTGTCATTGGTTTCCTGCCGTGTCATTCTACTATGCCTGCCATGAGGTTTGCTTGACCCAAGTCTGTTGGGCCTCTTTAGGCTCTTCTATTCATTCTTTTTCTAAAGGCCCAATAAACTCATTGGACCCTTTACTACTATGTGGACTCCCTCGTCCCGCCTACCTTCCTTCGGGCATTCTTGGCCCATTTACTTTCTTGGAGCATCCTTGACCCTTTTTCAATTTTACGCTTCCTATGGGCTTTTACTAACTCCTTGGGTTTCCTTGGCCCAAGTGCTTCTTACTTCATCATTGGGGCTCATGGATTCTCCATTGCCCCTTACTTTCTTTACTTACACCGTTTTGGGCCTACCGTGACAACCGTGGCTTATTCTTGCTTTTCTACATCCATACAGCCCATGGGTTTGTCATTTTTTTCTTTCGAGCCTTCTTAGGCCCATTTACTTCTTCAGGGTCCATTTGCTTGCGTTATGGACTCATGATCCATTATTCCTGCCACTTAGGCTTAATGGCATTTTCTATCCTACTCTTCTTCTGCCCATGTCTTTGGGTTTTCCCTCCTACTGGGCTTTAAAAAAAAATGAGCATCTACAGTATGAAATTAGCAATGCATAATAAATTAAAAATTCTTTTAAAAAATACATAATGATAAGATTGTACTATTATATATTATTTATTTTATATAATTTATTATTGTACATATATTACATTAATTATATATCTTTATAAGATCGCATGTAAAATATTTTATTTTCTTTATTTAAAAATTGAAAGTTCATGAAAAAAAAAATTAAGCCCGAAGGTGACCGAAAGTCCAAAAAATTAAAAAGTAAAAACACATAGATACACAGCACAGAACAACGACACCTAGCTATTCTTTTTTAATAAAAAAAATAAAAAATAAAAAAGTCACCATTAAATAGCCACTAAGAGCATTCTTATCAAACATTCCAAAAAATTTAGCATTTACCATCTCAAAACCCAATTTTATAACATATAACACACCACTATACAATACAGCTTATATCAAAACTTCTATTTTTTTTTTTTTTTACCAATTCATTTAAATATTGTTTCTTTAATATTTTTCAATAATTTTTTATTTTTTCTCTCTCCTCCGTCTCTCTCTTTCTCACAGCACCGCCAGCGCCACACTACCAACTATCACCACAAAACCCACCACATCCGCATCCACATCCCACCACATCCACAGCAGCAAAAAAAAAAAAAAAAAAAAAAAAAACCCTCCACCGGTGAGGGCGAATTGGAACCCATAACCTACAAATCACGACATCCACATCCACTCACTACCACCAGCCACAGTAGCAAAAAAAAAAAAAAAAAAAAAAAAACCTCCACCAATGAGGGCAAATCGGAACCCACAACCTGCAAATCGGAACATGAAAGGGAGATAATCATAGATCTGAATCGGTGAGGGCGAGTGGGAGGGCGAATCAAAGGCAGCGGCGACTTGGCGACATTGCGGCCAAAGAGTAGAGATCGAGTGACTGAGAGTAGAGAGATCGGCAACATTGCAGACGAAGAGTAGAGAGATCGAGTGACTAAAAGCAAAGAGATCGGCGACGTGCAGAAACCAGTGATGAGCAGAACAGAGAGAGAAGAGAGAACATGAACCACGGAGAGAGAACAGAGAACAGAGAAAAGAGAACAGAGATGAAAGAAGAGAGAGAGAGAGAGAGAGAGAGAGGAAAGAGAATGAGAAATCAAAAGGGAATAAAAAACTATTTTTTGTTTTACAATACAGCTACAGTGCCTTCTCAAAAATGAGATTGTACTGTAGCAAGGTTGTAAATTTTATAAGATATAACAAGTTTGATAGAGATAGTTTTTTGGGGTTTAGAGGCTAAAAAATACGATTTATAGCATATAAGAGGCTTGATAAGAATGCTCTAATTAAATGCCCCCACTGCCTAACCCCACGCCCCAACTTTTTCTCTTCATGTTCTTTACGCCATCTACCTCATCAGTCATTCATCCCCCACTTTTTCTGAGCCAAAACTTATTTCTCTCTTAACTTTTGGATCTTCTTTTTCTCTTGTTTTTTTTTTTTGACAGGGGCGGAACTATGTTGAAAGGCGGGGGCATGACCTTCAAAAATTGTAAATTTTTTTAAATATATATAATTATTTAATATTTTTAAAATTGGTCTAAAAAATAATATTTTCAATTGAAAGATTTTTTTTTACTTATTTTAGTATAAAATTTGATAATTAGAATTGAAAATAAAACTTTTTAAGAATTTCATTATGAAAATTATAAAAATGAAATTTATTTTATAAAAGATTGCCATCAAACATAACTTTGATTGGAAATACTAAACTCTTTTTTTTATTGGATGTGTGCATATATATAACTTATCAAATAAAAAAGTGTGTGTATATATATGTGTGTGTATATAATAAAAAAGTGTGTGTGTGTGTGGTGTGTGTGTGTAGGGTAATAACTTAGCTCTCTCCAAACAAAAATTTCTGATTCCACCCTTATGATTGTTTGGTTGGGAGGATTAAAAAGTGAGAGGATAAAAAATAAAAGAAGAATGGAAAAGTAGGAGAATAGAAAAGTTTTTAGTTTTCTTCATTTGTATTTGGTTGAGAGGGTGGAAAAGTAGAATGCTGAATTTTTTTTGGTTTGGTTGAAAATAAGGTTTGAATAAATTTACCATCATATTCTTCTTAAATAAAACAAAAAGTAATACATTATACTTTTAAAAAAAAATTGTGTATAGATGAAAGTGAACATTTCAAAAAATAGCATAAGAAAACATCCAAAAGTGTTATATTAAAAAAAATTAAGAAAAAAAAAAAAAAAATATATATATATATATATATATATATATATATATATATATATGGAAAAGAAAAAGAACCCACCACCCCACAAAACCAAGGAAAGAAAAAAAAAAAAAACAAAAAGCTAGCATTACGAACGAAAAGTCAAAAGAGAAGAAAAAACTAAAAAAAAAAAGGTGAAAATCACATTTTCATGCGATTCCCATTTTGGTTTCTAATTTTTATTTTCACCACTTTTAGTCCTCATTTTGAAAAATGCATTCCGTTTTAGTTCTTACCGTTACTCATTTAACAGAATTATCTTACATGACAAACGGTCCAACAGTAAATGCTGACGTGTCAATTAAAATAATATTAAAAAAATTATTTACATTTTTAAAAATGCCACATTAGCCATTTAATTTTTAAAAAAAAGTCATATCAGATAAAAATAATATAAAAATTTCTAAACTAATTATTTTTTAAAAAAAAGAAAAGAAATTAGTTAAATTTTTTTTTTTTTTTTTTGGAAGAACAAGAAGAACACAGAACTCTGAGTTCTTCATGTTCTTCCCCAACTAAGCTTGCCCAAAAAATTAAAAATTAAAAATTTACTTTTCTTTTCTTGCATTTTCTTAGCAACCAAATAAAAAGACATGCCTATAAAAATTTACAAAACACAAACATTCAATAAGATCTTCTTATGCTTTGAAACCAAACACAAAAAACACAAAACTCAAACGCATTATGTTTTAGTCCTTACCGTTTATCACATAGGATAATTCTGTTAAATAAGTAACGGTAAAGACTAAAATGGAATGCATTTTTCAAAATAAGGACTAAACGTGGTGAAAATAAAAGATAGAGACCAAAATGGGAATCTCGTGAAAATGTAAGGACAAAAATGTGATTTTCACAAAAAATAAAATAAAATAAAGTCAAAAATGTTAAAAGAGGTGGGGGCAATTTTGTCCAAATATTTTTTTCCATTTTTCTCTTCAATTTGGAGAGATTGTATTTTAAAGGGGGAGGAAAGAAAACTTGTGAGTCTCACCACTTTTCTCTCCCCCTACCCATTTCAACCAAACACCCTTTCCACTCATTTTCTCTCCTATTTTTCACTTCTTCTTCTTTTTTTCATCCTTCCTAAATCCACCCAACCAAACGGACCATAAGGCGGAGCTAGAAATTTTTGTTTAGAGAGCTAAGTTATCCCCTACACACACACACACACACACACACATATATACACACACACTTTTTTATTATATATACACACATTTTTTATTTGATAAGTTATATATATACACACATCCAACAAAAAAAAATAGTTTAGTATTTTCAATCAAAGTTATGTTTGATAACGATCTTTCATTAAACAATTTCATTTATATCATTTTCATAACGAAATTCTTAAAAAGTTTTATTTTCAATCTTAATTATCAAATTTTATACTAAAATAAGTATAAAAAAAACTTTCAATTGAAAATATTATTTTTTAGACCAATTTTAAAAATATTAAAAAAATTATATATATATTTTTTAAAAAATCAGAATTTTGATAATTCTGCCAGGGAAGCTTTGTACTATGATTCGTTGATATTCAGTTAATGAAAGCCAGATCACTTTCAAAAAAAATCTAAATCAAAATTTTGAGGGTCATGCCTCCGCCTTTCAACATAGCTCCGCCCCTGTCCAAAAAAAAAAAAAAGATCCAAAAGTTGAGAGAGAAATAAGCTTTGGCTCAGAAAAAGTGGGGGATGAACGACTGCTGAGTTAGATGGCGGAAAGAACAAGAAGATAAAAAGTGGGAGTGGCTATTTAATGGTGACTTTTTTTTATTTATTAAAAAGAAAAGCTAGGTGTCGTTGTTCTGTGCTGTGTATGTGTGTTTTTTACTTTTTAATTTTTTGGACTTTTGGTCACCTCCGGGCTTTAGTTCTTTTTCTTTTCATGATCTTTCAATTTTTACATAAAGAAAATAAAATACTTTACATGCGACTTTTCTCTCCCCTCCTTCTCTTAATCAAACACTCTCTCTCTCTTAGACTGTTTGATTGGCTCTCTCTCTCTCTCTGAACTAAGCTTCGCTGGGGTTCTCAAAGAGATATTTGACTTTTTTATTTTTCTTTTTGTGAGAGCGTTCTCGGAGGAGCGAGTTAGCTAGCAGTAGAGCCATAAAAAACGACGAGAATAAAAGAATCGGACTAACCTTCGTCAAACCTTGAAAATATTAGAACCTGTCAATTGACTTACAAAACTATTGTTTTATTAAAAAATATTTATTGATTTTTCTTCAAAAGAAAAAATACAAATAATTAAAAAATTAATGCTAATAATGCATTGTTGTCAACCTCAAAGTATTGAAATTTCAATTTTTTAAAATCTTTAAATGAAGAACTTCAGCTCCCGTAAATTTGAATCCTGATACCGTCCTTGTAAATCAGGATAATTACTTAAGTCTTGGTTCACCAATCTCTTTAAAAACTGCACCACCAAAATCAATTTTGACAATGTGGGGAAGGTGGAGGAGACCATGTATAGAACCCAATCTCCTCCACATTTGGAGGAGTATGCGATGTCTATGGGTTGGCCTTGACAAAATCCAAACTCTACTAATTTTTCATTAAAAAAAAAAAAAAACTCTACTAATTGTTTAGCACTGACCTACAAAGTTTAATTTAATTATTATTTCATATTTCCAAGTCCTATTTCTATTAGACTTAAGTTCAATTTAATTATTATTTCATAGTCTTATATCTATTACAGTTCAACTATGTTAGGATAATTTACTTTCAACTAAAACTCTTCTAATTGTTCATGAGCACCGACCACACACTCCTATAAATAAGCACCAAACCCTACTCGGTTATTGGTGTCGTCTTTCTATTCCGTAAAATCTCAAATAGGAGCAGCTAAGCCATACTGAAACCTGTTCTTCGCTTTCTTGTTCTTGTTAATACCAAACGGCTGAACTTTCTCACAGAAGTGTAACCTGCTTAACCTTATTCATTGGTGTTCGCTGCTGCTTCTTCTTCTGCCTAAGTAACTTTTCATACGTATTTGTCACAACCTAAAGATGTCACAGCCTTCTTTTTTCTCAGTTTCCTTCTTGGTTTTTTCTTGGTTTAGAAAACTATGCTCCATGGTTATACGCAAGACAAAGAAAAAGGAGGAAGGGTCTCCTACTCTTCCTAAGGATATGATCTTTGAGATTCTGAGCCAGATGACATTAGGAGATATTGGGCGGTGCAGACTTGTTTCAAAGGATTGGAACTTGATAACGTATGACTCAAGTTTCATACAGGCACATTGTGAAAGAACCAAAACTATCGATGGTTTTTTCATTCGAAGTTTAAAATGGAGTAAACCCGTCAACAAGTTTGTATCCATCAATGAATCAGATCCTAAATCTAAAATCTCGCTTGACTTCATACCTGGACCGGTCTCCATTATAGCTGCCACTAAACAAGGTCTTCTTCTGTGCGTGGATGATTATAGTTGTAGAAATCATAAATATTATGTTTGCAAGCCCAGTACTAAACAGTGGACGAAGATACCAAATCCTAGAACTCGGTATTTCACCGAAAGATGTGCAATGGTTGTGCTCAAGTCAAATCCTTTGCACTATAAGATCATTAGATTTTCAACACACCCCTTGCGTAAATTTGTGACCTATAAGTCTGTGAGGTATTCTTTTCTTTTTGTGAGATTTTTGATTCAATAGAGTGGGCATGGAAAAAGTTGAAAGATTTAGTATTGTTGCCCAAGATGAGTGGTTGGGATTTGACCCAGTAGTATCTGTTTCTGGCTCTCTTTATTGGCTAACTAACAACAATATGGTGTTCGTTTTTCATGTCGATTCCAACAAATGGACAACATTTGATCTACCTTTTCCATTATGCAAGAAAGACTATTTCGATCCCATGAAACTTGTTGAGTACCAAGGGTGTGTAGGGATGCTTTGCAAGAAAGGATGTGATATACAAGTATGGATGATGGAAAATCATGGAGTATGGAGTAAGAAACAAACTGTGAGTATTGAACCTGCAAAACTTAGTACTTCTTGTTATCCAGTTGCTTTCCAAAGTTCTGATATTATGTTGATGAGAGACGATACCAACATGATACACTACGACTTTAGAAGCGGAAATTCAAAAATGAGCAATGTGTGGACCAGGCCGATGGAAATTTTCCCCTTTCATTCAGATTTTGAACTTGTTGATTTGAAGAATAGGTGTTATAAGAAAAAATATGTAAAGGTTTTAGTTAGATTAAGTCGACGGTTTAGTAGATATTTATTTAAGTTTTTTCGATGAAGAAAATTTTCGTACATTTAAAGAATAGAGATTTTGTGTGTGTGTGTGTGAAGTTTTGTTAGTATTATTGTTTTATATTTGACACCAACGAGATGTATTAGTCAAATTAATTCAACAGATTAGTAGAGATCTATTTGAGTTTTTTGGGTGAAGAAAATTTTCCAACATTTAAATTTGCAATGGAGAATTTTGTTATTTTTGTGAAGTTTTTTTTTTTAGTATTATTGTTTTACATTTAGACACTGGCAGTATGTATTACAAAACATTTTTTTTTTTTCCTATTTTTGTTTTGTTTTGTTTTGTATTGGTTTTGTTTATTTTGTTCTTTAGCCACTTAAACACATGATAAATTATGATTGGTGCAAGATAAAAGTAAAACACAAAATATGTAACAGATGACTTCTATTCCTATTTCCTTAATTAGTTTTTTTTTTTAAGGCGGAAATTACTTTTTCGTCCTTACATTTTCAGTCAATTTTCACTTTAGTCCCTATATTTTATTTTTACCGTTTTTAGTCCCTATCCTGAAAAATGCTTCTCGGTTTAGTCCTTGCCGTTACATTAGAAACGGAATAAGGTGACATGGTAGACGGTAGAAATAAAAAATAATAAACTATTGTCTACGTGGCCTACTGCCCTTAGTTAGTTCCTGTGCCCGCCCTTACTTAGTCACGTGGCCCTCACGTAATAGTCCCTAACCCAAAAAACCCCAAATCAGTTGACCATTCTCTTGCACGATCCCTAATCTCTTACTCATTGCTCATCACATGACCATAGACTTGCACAAATCGGCACAAGCACAATCACAAATTGGCTAAGGTTCTATTTCTCTCTTTCTCTCTCTCGTTATGTCTCACTATCTCTCTCTCTCTCGTGAATGTCATTTTTAAGTGCTGAGTAATCGTTCTGGGTCTGAATCTCAACTCACTCTCAGTCTCTCTCTTCTCACAAGTCATGTCATCCAAAAACCTTTCCACGAATAAAACAAAAAAGAATAGCAAAAGAAAAAAATAACCAAACCAAGAAATGAATAAAACTAGCGGATGAAAATTCCCAGCTGGAACAAAATCCAACAAAAACCCTAAAAACATATTCAAATGAAACACAAGAATGACAAAAGAAAACATTATTTATATGTATGTGTTGTTTGCTTACAAGATCAACAGCTTCGTTCTTGACATTTTCTAAAGAAATGAATGTGGAACCCATGATGAACAAGAAGTGCAAGTTCAAGGAAGACAATTACAGATCCGTCTCTTTTCTGGGGCTTTATTTTTATTTTTATTTTTTGTCAAAAAGGGAATCTCCCTTTCTTTCTCAATTTTTTTCAACGAGAGAGACCTATCCTAGGCCTTCTCGCCCTCCATCCAAAAGACACAGAATGAGAGGGAAAGAGAAAGAGAGAGAGAGACAAAGCTCTGTGGAAAGCCAAAGCAAAGATGGAATTGAATCTCAGCTCTGTGGATTTCAATTTGGCAAGAAGGGTCAGCTGATTTGGGGTTTTTTGGGTTAGGGACTGTCACGTGACTAAGGTAGCATCTGCCACATCACCTTATTCCGTCTCTAATGTAACGGCAGGGACCAAACCGGGAAGCATTTTTCAAAATAAGATCTAAAAGCGGTAAAAATAAAATGTAGGGACTAAAGTGAGAATTGACTAAATATGTAGAGACGAAAAAGTGACTTCTGCCTTTTTTTTAATAAGTGAGTTCTGAGTTGATAGTCTTCTATAATTGTTAGCAAGTCTTTGACATGATCCCAAAGTAAACGTATGGCTATATGACTGACCTTTTGCGCTTACTAGGTTGCCTAATATGGGAACCAAGATTGATGGCTCTTGGCGGTTTGAGAAACAAAAAGGGAAAGAAAAAAAAAAAAATCTACTTGTTGCTCAAAAAAATGGAAATTTTTTGAAGTTGTCAACATATGTCACAATATTAAACAAAATGTATTCTTATTTTATTCTAATGCATATCAAAGTTGACAACAAGAATTGCCACAAGCTTGATTTTATCCCATAAAAGTTATTCTCAATCAAGTGCAGATTTTAGGGATTTTGTGAAAATTTCCGGTTCCTTCAAACCTTTCTTGGAGGGTTTTGCAAATCAACAGCTTGACCTTGACACTCCACCAACAATTACACCATCAGCTCCCCATCTAGCTACCATAATTTACACTTTCGAAATACATGCCAACATGGATGGAACAACCTGCACAAGCATTTAATGGTATATGTTTTAAAACTATCCTATTTTACGTGCTCAGGATTTGTTATGCCAAAGCCAATTCCTACAAGCTTGATAATTGCATGTCATAAAAATTGAAGCATCAGTTTATGTATAGAATTAGAAATCACTCATATCATCAACCTAAAGTCTTTTGTTAAATGACCACTTCTCCTGCGAATTGTAGATTATTATCCATCACCATCACCACTCCTAAAAAAGGCAGTTTAAACATGTTCCATATCATGCTAGGCAAGGGTATTTTCTACAATTCAAGCATCTACAGATGACAGAGTTATACTTCAACGATACTAAGATAATGAACCCGTAGGTATTTAAAATTAAATTATTGAAATGGCATACTATCTACACACCCAGCACCACAACTAGATTTCTGATACATTTACTTCCTAAACATAAATACCATTCGGGGGCATATAACTAAGCATACCTAGTATTCAGACGAATCAAAAATTAACTCTTCAGCGTAAACGAGGTTGCAAGATGATTTTATTTCTCTTTTTCTGAAAGAATTTTCACCACTGTATAAAGACAGTTGCTTGCAAGAGCTAAGATGGGTACAGAGTCCTTTCATGAAAGATCAAGAAATTAAGTTCTTGGGTTGGATACTTTTCTGTTCTGAGAAATAATTGTTAATACTTACAAATTTCATTGCACTCACAAAATAGTAAGATAAACTACGAGTCCTCATTTGAACATGAATTCTCTAATGAGGTATATCCACTTTCTTAAATCACATAGATGAATTACACTAGTACTGTTAAATACTCAAGATCCATAAAATCAGTCGTTAAAAATTTTAAAAACATTTAGCATGGATGAAATTTTAGTTTTTTTGTGTCTTGAAGTTCGATGGAGACCAAAATCTAGAAAATGAGTGTCCGATACATTAGACCTGTATCAGTAATAAGTCTTTTTAGGTATCTGGTTCACTATAAGTCAGCAGACTATTCTTGTATGTACAAAATTAGGGAAGTATACCAAGCTAGTTAAAGCAACATCACACCAAGAATAGAGGTGTGAACTTCCATTTTTTTAAGAACCACGAATTCATTGTCAACAAATTGACAATCTCCTGAGCCATATGCAGATATTTCTGAGAGAAATTTCTAGAATTGTTACTTGAATCTACTTTCTCATATGACAAGAGTAGAAAGACCTTCAGTGTCATACAGGGTACATTAGAAAGATAATTCCAACAGAACAGAAGATATCAAAACAAGCATGGAATTTTGTAACAACAACACACACACACACTTAATGATAATACAAATGGACCAATAAGAAAATACTATAAACATATAACTAATGTAGAATCCTTATGTTTTGGCTGGCACAATCAAAATGATTGATGATAACAACAGCAACCATTATTCTTGTTGACTTGTTGCTATTATTGCAAAAATATTTACTACACTACATTATATCAAGAATGCCATATCAACAACTTATCAATTTTTTTTGTGCTACTATAGCAGGAAGAGTTTTTTCAAATCCACTTCAGCAATGAGTTTTCACTAATAACAAAGGTGTTATGGCGTAAGTCAAATTACTATGCTTCATGAGCATCTGAAAAGGACTTGATAGTTGATGTTTTTCCTAACACAAAAAATATGAAAAGGCACAAGAAAGTAATAAAGCGTATCATTGCATCTTGATCTGATGATGAAAAAAAATGGCATGGTATACTGGTCCTACCTCCTTCAGCATAGAAATAAGTACATTGTAATTGGTCCATCTTGCCAAAGAACATGTAGCTGCAGCATGAACAAAAAGACACATCATTAAGAGAAGTCCACACATTAAATTTAACAAACATAAAAGACAACTATAATACATGGATAACCAGACCATCAACCAAAGGTCAGAATTTGGCATTCCCAGCTTAATTGTGTCTGATTCATAGGGGTCAAGAACCTTTAATGCTTCTGTTGTGGTTGAAAGGTTAGGATCACCAGCCATGATTTATGGATTCACAAATAAACTTGCTCATTAAAGAAACACTATCTGATGGAGATTCTTGCATATTTAGCAACTACTTATAACTGATCCCCAATGATATGTAAATGAAATTATTAGTGTTCATGATTCAGTGAAATTGATACATCTGATTTCACAATTTGAGAAGATGCCAAAATCTGCAGTACAGGATCTTAGCAATTACAAGAGATATTAGAAAGCTATGCTTTAGATGATGGCAAGTTAATTGAACAAAGATTTTTCTTTTCTTTTCTTTTCTTTTCTTTTCTTTTTTCTCTTTTGGTGCAGTTCAATTTTGGGGTGTAAGCCTCGAGAAGTTGGCAAAGCATTGGCCAAGTTCATATCAATACTAAAAAATGAAAAACAGTTGATTTGCAACCTCTTCCTCTCTATTTTTTCATTGATTATTTAGTAAATAATCTTGTATGCATGACCTCACCCTCCATGTCATTTTATGAGGGGAGGCAGTACCATTTGAGTTAGAGGTCATGCCAATAGCAAGAGCACAACTTAAGACCTAAAACAACAAATTATCACCGAAAACTGCCAGGAGGACCAAACAGAATCCCAGTTTGTGAAATATGGTTAATAATTGAACTTAGAGTTGATAACTAATCCAGACATATGCATGTGCACTGTGTTCTATGCCTAGTCTTAGACAATTACAAACTTATAGTACAATTGAAGGCTCTACAATAATACCCAGATATTCATAAGAGAAACATGGAAATTTTGCTAAAGACCTTTACATTAAGTGGGTAACATCACCCTAAAAATCTGATTATTCAGTTTCCAAAACACAAAGTAATTCAACAGGCTGTTCTATGACCCATCTTCTCTTACCACATTCAAACACACACCATGAACTAAAATCCACAGGGTCCTCAACCATTTGAACAAATTAAACCCCTCACAACACAACCTTTTATCTCCAAAGACTTGAACTCATTCAAAAGGAACAATTGCATATAAAATAGAAAACCTGCCAAGAGATACCCCACAACACAAATCACCCCAAGTTCCCAAATTTAAAATTAATAGCTCATGCTCCATAACCAAAACTATCAAGATCATAATGGCATATATAATAAGATAACTGGGAAACCATAACGAAAAGGTGCACAGCAACAAATATACCAGTAGTCCAACATGAAAGCACCCAAAACAGAGAGTGAAAGGTATGGATTTGAAATCAAAATGAAAGATGCTTGCTTGCTTACTTTGGCTTGGTTTTAACAGGGACATTTGCTTTGGTCAGTTGGTGCCTCTACTGCTTCAAATTCCTTAGTTAATCTCAACTGTTACTCGTTCTTGAACTCCACTCAAAGTGTCTTCAACTGTTACTCTGTTCTTAATTACCACCGCCAAGGCACCACCCATTGATACTGCCTCAGCCTTGGCTAATTTAATTATTCACTTTTTGAGCCAATGATCGCCCTTTACATTCCCAAATGGGCTTTGCAACTATAGGATGCCTTTTATTTTTTTATTTTATTTTTTATTTATATGGTTTTTTTTTTTATATCTAGGCAAAAATTTATAATAAGTATCAGTTGGTAAAGTTCGGACGCTTCATTTAATCCACTTAAATTCGAGTCCCATGGCCAATAAGAATTTGTTGGTAGGCTTTCACATCGGTTGGCTCATGGGCTTTAACCTTAATGTCATGTTCGAGGGCTGGCATAACCTAGTTAATTCCTATTTTCTTTAACCCAAAAAAAAAAAATCTATAATAAATAACTTATATGTTTATCTTTACCAAAAAAAAAAAAAAAACTATATTTTTACACTGTACTCTTAATATAAATTTAGGTTATAGAGACACAAAAAGTACTATAAATTATACATATTGTAAAAAGCGGTAAATATTGTATATTTTTTATATGTTTACAATTTGTATAATATTTGTCACTTTTTATATGTTTACCATGTTTTTAGTCTTTTAAGTTGTGTAGTACAACAACGTAAAAGAATAATTTCTCTTCTAATAATTTCACAACGTTCTAAGTTAGTAAATCACTTCACATATGGACCATTAAAAAAAAAAAAATTTGCAAATTTTAGTTAGCTCATATATTAGGTGGTGGGCCAAGTTGAAAATGTGGTGAAATTCTTATGTACTTTTATTGTGTTCATAATTTTATTGTTACAAATGGAAACTAATCAATTTGGTTGAATTATTTTTAAATATCAGGGGTAAAGGAAAATGCATACATGTGATAATTATGCATATCGTTTACTCTCTATTATTAAATTAAGTTTTGAAATTTTACAAATGATGATGTGATTGTCTTGTTTTTTGCACTATATTCTCTTTTCCTTCTCAAAATAATAATAATAATAATAATAATATGGATTGGTGACCCAAAATTAGATAATAATTATAAACTAATTTAAATTCAATTTAAAATGTGAGTTTATTTTGATATATATAATTAAGAAAAGTTCTAAGAGCATCCACAGCAGTGGAGTTAAAATTTTAGCAATTTAGCTCCACAAAAAGTTACTTTATCTATTTTACCTACTCATTTTACAAAACATGCTGCAGCAGTGGATCTATTTTAACTTTCAACACAATAAAATAATATAAACATCACAATAAAATAATATATCTATTACAATAAAATAATATATCACACTACCCAAAAAATATTCAACCACAATTTAATTGGAAAGGTGAATAAAAAAAAAATTATAGCTCTCAGCTACAATGCTCATGTATTGATACATGAGCACTGTAGCACTTTAGTTAAATTTTTTTGCTCTATCTCTACTACTGCAGGAAGATTTTTTGTATTTGAGTGGAACTAAATAACTATATTAAATAACTATATAGCTATTTAGCTCCACTGCTACAATTGCTCTAAGTTCTGACTTTTGATTTTTTCAACCTCACAGCAAAAGGCAAAAGTTTTCATCGTTCTAAAAAGCACGCTCAACAACAAAATGGTCAAATCCTCACATGAAAAAGCTTTTTGAAATCTTAAAAATTTTAATTTAAAAAAATTTCAGTGAGGGAGTGCTCTTTTTTTCTTTTTTCTTTTTTGTCACATATTATGTAACCATAAGTTCAGGTATACCTGAACGGCTGAAGCCACATGATAAATTGATTTACAGATCCTTAGTAAAAAATTGATTTACAGATACGTCTTTTTTTAGAGAAAGTGACTTATAAATAATTTATTAGTCATTATGAAAATGAAATGCTTAAAAATTTGCTAAAAAAAATTCGACTACACCAATAAAATATGTACATCTAATCATTTTTTAACTTTAAAGACTATTTTAAAATCTATCTATCAATGATGATATGGAATTTTCAATCTAGTGCTATTTTCCCCATGTTTTTAACATATGAAAGCAATCAGTTAGATGTTGTGGAATAATAAATGTGGGTAGAGACTAGAGAGAATATGATATTTTGTATATATATGGCTTGGGAAAATTGTGTTCATGCTTCTACCTACACTTCAACTTTGTAGTTTCCCTCTTACCCAAAAAAAAAAACTTTGTAGTTTCCCACACCGATTCAGAATACTAAAATAATAATGCGTGGAATGGTCCAAACTCCATATTTTGGGCAAAAATCAAGGATGAAAAAGGTACATAAACGTGGTATTAATTAGTAGTGCTTCATAAGTTGTAATCTTTAAAGTTTGCAAAATGAACCAAATTTTTTTTTCTTTTACTTTTTCCTGTTTTTTAGGTGGATTTCGGGTTTTGCTAGAAATTTTGGTTATCTTAAATGGCAGAGCTGGGAAATTTTTTGGGGGGAAGCCAGTGTTTATATTTTTGTATAATTTTTAGATTTATTACCAAATGTAAAAGAAGATTAATGAAAATTTTCAAAAGTTAGGGAGTCACCAGTCATGGCCCCCTCGCAACCCAAATGTAATGGCCTCCTTTTTAACAAAAAAAAAATCTGGAATTTCTAGTCTTCATGTGGAACTTGATGCACTAATTGTAGTTTAGTTTATGAATAATTCTATTAGCAACCAAATATTGGAACCTTTTTTTTTTCTTCTTTTTTTATATTTATATTTATAAATTATTGAAGGAATATCTTTTAAGGACCTTTCCCAACAAACAGGTTGAGCATGTCTTCAGTAAAACCAATTGCTTTGCGGATGCATTTGCAAGATTTGAATAGTTTATGCCTACTACTTATACTTTGTTTAACAATCCACTGTCTGTGATGGAAGACTTATAAATTTATTAGCCCTTGATAAGGAGGGTATTTCTTGTAACAAAATCATATCTTTCTAGTTTAATGTATATGCATTTTCTACCCAATTAAATAAATAAATAATGTCTCTGTGATATAAAAGTTGCGTGGCAACAACAGCAACCATGGATATATTGAAAATGTCACGTGGCCATCCTGATAGTCACTATAACATTGATATTAATTTTAAAACTAAAATAAGAATAAGATTTTTTTTTTTTTATCTCTTATATCTAATTGGTGAGAAAAATGTTGGGAAAATAAGTGTATATAAAAAGGTAGGGTGGGTGGGTTGGGGAGCGGGGGGGTTGAGAGGAAGACGATATATTGAAACTCTAGGGAAGAAATTGAAAAAAAAAAAAATAAATAAAGGATAATGAATTATCTCTTATTTATGTTTTTTCTTCAGCATCAGTATTGGTGGTAGTTAAACACCAAAAAGAGCCCAACATCAATGGTGCCAAAGCCAAAAAAAATTTGGCAACTTGCTACAATGAACTACCGAGACGAGCAGTTCACTGTTGCAAGAAGGGATATTAAAAAATTGGCTTTTACTGGGTTTTGTGGCAGAGAGGAAGTGAGAAAGAAATTAACAAAAAAAGTAAATAGTGTTTAGTTGATAGAAAAAATAAGAGAATTGATGCAAAATGTGTTGTAAAATTATGTGTTAAAATAGATAAAATAACTTTTTAAAATGTTAAATGTTAAAACTTTTAGCTTCACCAATGTAGATGCTCTATAGGCGGTACCAGAGTAAGCAATTATAGAGATTTTTATTTTTTGGGATGAATTAGCAATTATAGTGCTTCACAGACCTAACATTGTACTTTGCACATAAGGTAGAGAGCACATCACATTGGGATGTTTGAGAGGGAAATTCAAAGAGTCTGCACTATATATATATATATGTTGTTCCCACTTTTGTTTACGAACCAATATTCCAGACCTGCCCTTCTTCTTTTCTTTTCGCTTTTGGGTTTAATATAGACCTGCCCTTCCTGCTGTTTCAAGCTAGGTAAGTATGATTAGTTAATTAGAAGACAAACCAAATCAGGATGATTTAGTCTAAAATTTAATTAGTTCTGTACTTCTCTTATTACTTACTGTTAGACTCACCATGAAGTCGCGCTGATAATCGATTAGGTAGGAATGAAATAATGCCGACTTTGAAATTTTCTTATGCAATTTACAAATTAAGCTTACGTAACATTTCTTATAACAGCGATTGATATGAAGATTTGGTAAGGATAATGTCTAATGTATTTAACCAATTAGCCACCCATCTTTCTTTATGTGTGTGAAAGGGACCTCTCTCTCTCTCTCTCTCCTCTCTCTCTCTCTCTCTCTCTCTCTCTCTCTCTAAAGTTTATATTTTATAGTATTACAATAGTGCACCTCGCAGTCCTACACATATTTTCATCTTTTACCATCAATTCATTACTATCATATTTTAATGGCTTGTCTGAGTTTAATAAATAATTATTAGGCAAAAATATAGTATAACTGTTTTTAAAAAGGGACTTAGACTGAATTAGTGCATCAGTTACATTGAACATGTTAGAATATAAGCACGCGTTTAATGCATTAGTGCACTAAACACAAGCTGTATCATTTAAAAAGAAGTTTAAAAATTATACACAAGCGAAAGTACAAACGCAATAAACTATGTAAAATGCACTTAAAAGATGTATATAAAAATAGGGGAATATATTTAGTGATAAAAACAAAAAGAAACATAAAATATTAGGTTGTTGTTATTGTTGAAGAAAACGTATGAAATAACTTCACAGATATAGATAATTTAAAAAATACGAGTAAATTAAAAAAATAATAATAATAATGTGATCTCACAGTCACACACATGAGCCCACAAAAATGTGAACTCAAACTCAAATTATAGATTCGTGTGTATAAAGTGATAAGGCATATATATTGTTAAGATTGTGAAATTCTTTGAGTAAAGAAGAAGATTCGTTGAAAGATTAAGATGGAATTCAATTTAAGTGAGGATTTTCAGAAAAGGGAGATGACTACGCTTTATGTTTTGTGGATGAATTGATGCCCAGCACGGCTGCTCTGCTGGTCACGTTAGAAATGAGACTTCGAATTTGACTTGTACATACATAATAAAATACTATATATATCAAATCTTTCAAAGGAGGAAAAAAACCAATGATAAACCACTCATATATATATATATATATATATATATAGAGAGAGAGAGAGAGAGAGAGAGATGGTGGCTTAGTTAAGTGTCTTTTTCTTCTTTTGTTTTTGTTTTTGTTTTTTGCCGTTATTTTGTGTGCTAAAAATCTTAAATTGGTTTAAGTGTCTTAATCTTCCCAAAACTTAGCTTCGAGCTTTAAAAAAATTCTAAAAGGATTTTACCGACGTTCAAATTAATGCTTGTTACTATTGATAATATCGTTCTCCAACTTTTCTCAAAAAAAAAAAAAAAAAAAGATCGTTATCCAATTAGAGTTTTAGGCAATTTTAAGGCACACCTCTCCTAAAATGGTTTTTCTTTTTTCTTTTTTCAAACAAAAGATGATTGAGTTTTTGTAAGGTAATAACCTAATAGTAATAATCTTATTATTTTGATACCTTTATTCTTGGTGATAATTAACGATAATTACACATATCATTAACATTTTTTTTATAAACCACATATCATTAAGTTACTATCATTTTTTTTTCTTTTTATGCATAAGGGGAATTATAAATTAACATCAATAATTAAGTTTTATATAAGGCAAGCTGTCACTCTTGGTTTACTCTCACCTTTAAAACCTTACCAAATGTCATGTAACTCAACTAACATTTTAAGGTTTCTAAGAGAAATATCTATGTGGCGTTTGGTACGTGGGAATCTACATTACTCTTGGCATCTAAATTCCTAGGAATGTGATTCCTAAGAATCACATTCCTAAGAACGTAGCTATTCCTATGTTTGGTTTCATTGGGAATATCTTAAGATTCCTAGGGATGTGAGATGATAATGTTTGGTTTATTCTCATGAATCTTAAATGAATTATATATTTTTCCTATTTTATCCTTAGATTTGAATGTGAACTACCAAGTCCTTAAAAAAAAAATCTTCCTCTAAATAAATAATGAAAAACCAAATATAAACAATTAATTATGAAAAATTCATTAAAATTATAGTCTAACATTTCAAAATGACAGGTATAATACAAAAATAACTATTTAAATTCTCAAATGATTTTATTCTTAATAATAATTTTAAAATAGTTTAATCCATAATAATTTGTTTTATATTTTATCTTAATTGATTAAATGATAATGAAAAATGGTTAAAATTGTCAATCTATAAAAAATACAGTTTCCTTTAAGCTTGGGAATCTGGATTCCCACCTGTTTTAAAGGGAATCCACATTCCCACTGAGAGGGGAATCTAGGTTCCCCTGTCATCTGATTCCTTAGCGTGATTTGCAACCAAACATGGGAATCTTTAAACATTCCTAGGAATCCTAAAACATTACCCGTACCAAACGTCACACTAGAGTTTAATTCGCTTCCAAACTATATAATTATAAAATAAACTAAATAAAATTATAAGTAATTTTATCATGCTTATCATGTTTCGTAATTTTATATATATATACTATATACACATGATAAAATGAAAGAACGAAACACAATAAAATTACGTGACCAATATTCTAGACCTGCCCTTCTTCTTTTATACACATGAATCTATAATTTGAGTTTGAGTTCACATCATGATTCTTGTGTAGAAAAGAAGAAGGGCAGGTCTGGAATATTGGTTACATAATTTTATCATGTTTTCGTTCTTTCATTTTGTTCTTCTTAAGTCTTAACTAATATATTTTACTTCTAAAAAAAAACTAATATATTTTAAAAACTAATAAAAATTCTATCTATACAGCATTACAATAAGTAAAAATATTTAAATGGAACATATTGAAAATATATATAAAAAAATTACAAAAAAAAATTATATATACAATAAACTTTCAATTTATGGCATTTGTTCTATGATGATTGGAAAAACAACCCCTATTTTTTTTGGAAGTGGAAGGACGATTACATTTTAAACCAAAATATGTTTCAAATTAAACTCTAAAAATGGATGAGTTTTAGAGGTTTCAAATAAGAACTCTATAGTCACAAATTAAACATTTGAGCTTTCAATACGTTTACATAGTTGGGAGAGAGATGCATGACATAAGATCCTCATTCAAAATATATATATTAAAAATAAGCTCATGATCTAACAAGTGGACGTAAATGGTTAAATTCCTACTTACACAAAAAAAAAAAAAAAAAAATATATTAACCTAATGATAAATAACAATCATCATAGAGCAAGCACTATAGCTTTGAAATACTATTATATTTATAAATAATAATAAAAAATAGTGAAGATATAGAGCAGCAATCCTACACATATGTTCAAATTTTATAACTTAATGAGTTGTTAACTTATGATGAGTCAATATTATTTTCACATAAATTTACTACTTACACTCGTCATCTTATAGTTTATAAAAAATTTATTAAAAAAAATAATAATAAAACTTGGGAAAATTGCAATTTATTCACTTGTGGTTTGACTGAAATTTAAGTTGCCTATCTATAGTTTGAAATTTGACATTTTACTCACCTAAGGCTTGAACAAAACTTAAGTCCCCTACCTATAGTTTGAAATTGTAGATGCAAGTATTTCGCTAGATTCTTTTTTATCTTATTTGATCTTGTATTTTTATATTTTTTGCATTTTTGGAAGAAAAATACGTAAAAGTTTAGCAAAAATACATATTTAGCATTGTTTTTAACAGATGTGGGTTACAGAACTCTAATTGAGCTAAGCTCATGTAAGTAAAATATCAAATTTCAAACCACAAGTAGACAACTTAGATTTTAGCTAAACCATAGATAGGTAAGTTGTAATTTTCCCAAAAAACTTACACTCATCTAATATGCATCAATCATAAGACTCACAACTTGACAAATTATTTGAGCGTGGAATTGAGTATATCCCTAGAGAATTTAATGTCTTACTTTCTATATTCCTATTTATATTATGCTCATAACTAGCTACCATGTCTTATACTTATTTTATTTGTATATATTAATAGGATTTGGAAAATTAGTTATAGTTTTTTTTATTGTCAAAAATACCCCTAATTTAATTAATCTATTCTTATTCCTTAAAAAGAGAAATAAGATAAAGATAGTAAATCAACTAAAATTTTCCTACTACCCTCACACTTCCCACTTCCCAACCCCATTACCCCAAGTTTCTAATAAAAATAAGAAAGAAAGGCTACACACCAACGGCTCCTAAAAAAAAAAAAAAAACTACCAACAATTCCAATAATAATAATAATAATAAAAACTTCCATAAAAAAAAATACTACCCACATCACATAAATTTTTTTTTTTAAAAAAAAACTAGACTTTGATTAATTACTAACATCACATAAAATTATTTTACCATAAATACTTAACACTCATTATACCTCTAATTTTTTTTTTATGATTGAAAAATATATTAAATTCAAATTATAATTTATATAAATTATTAACTTTTATCCAAAAAAAAAAAAGAGAATCCCTTAGCACGTGTTCAAAAGCTAGTTATATTTTATTGAGATACTCTATTTACTTTCTTTATATAATAACAAAAGTCTAAATTAAAAATAAATAAACATGAGTAACACGACATTCAAGTATAACATAAAAAATGTGACTTAACAATTTGTCCCGAATTTATTGATATAACAAACATATAACAGACCAACACCGCCAAAACAGACCAACACCGCCAAAACAGTCCATGCCACGTTATACCGTGAAGAAACTTCGAGTCACCTTCATGTGAAAGTAGTACATCTCTGGCCGCTCTATATATTGTCTGTGCCGCTGTGGGACCAAGTGGAGGAATCTCCTACGGCATCTTCTTCTGTCGCCTGTACCACGTGGCTATCACATGTCCATTGTAGGGCCCTCATGTTTTAATTTCATTGCCGCCAATGTAGCCTATGCCTACCTATTAAGCTAAAAAGAAAAAAAGAAAAAAGGGCCTATCAATATAGGAGTTCTACCCCACCATTTTCTTTCTTGTTTTCTAGTTTTATTATTATGTTTTGTATTTTTAGTTTTCTGATCTCCCTTTTCAAAACATGTCTAATTTTTTGGCATTAGTGATAGTTTAAAATCGTGTCACAAGGAAAGGTGTAACCGATTTAGACATTTGTATGAAATTTTTTTGGTTTACATGGTAGTTCAAAAGAGGAGATCATTTATTTTAGTTTTAATATACGACTCATTAAATTAGTTAACTAAGTTATATAAATTATGTTGTAAGGACCAAGAATCCAATCACGTATTAAAACTCACCTAAAATTGAAAGTGGATCCAATCACCTCAGGCTCAAAACAAAGAATTTGTAAAGAGGAAACAAAACAACAACGAACAGATGTTTCCCAAGGATACCATTCAACATAAAAGGAGTAAGAAAACACGCTCCCACAAGCTTGCCCGAGGAGGAATATATTACATTCAACTATTACTGTTCTTTCAATTCTTAGAATTGTATCCTTCCTTTTTCTATCTTTAAAAAAAAAAAAAAAACAACAACAACCGATAGATGTGTCCGGAGGATACCATTCAACATAAAAGGAGTAAGAAAACATGCTCCCACACGTTTGCCCAAGGAGGAATCTATTACATTCAACTATTATTGTTCTTTCAATTCTCAGAGTTGTATCCTTCCTTTTTCTCTCTCTCTTTTTTTTTTTTCTTTTTTCTTTTTTTATTTTAACCCCTCTTTCTACACTAGCCTCTTTCATCCCTATCTATACTCTTTTCTCCTTGCATCTCCAACATCAATCTCCCACCTAACCCTTTTCTCACGTTGACACTTGTCCAATTGCTTGTAGAAGGTGGTGGAAAGAAACTGCTTAACTGTGATTTACATTGTTCAGGTCACCTCTACATCAATGTAGCTGATAAAACTGTTGTTTCTCTTTTAATGCGACCAGGAAACTAGGTGCAAAGCATTCAATGTGGAGTCCATAGGTTGTTTACCCCCAACCCAGATATTTTCTCTCTCTGCCATATATCACCAGTCTACTCTTTGTACTTTTCCATTCAACATTGTCCTCGGGTCCTCGGCCCTCATCCCAACTAAGATCTCTTTCAACCCTTGATCTTCATCCTCGGTCCTCGGCTCCTCACACATGTGATTAAGAATAAATGAGAATACTCATTTGAGTTACTACAAAATGAGTTGGAGAAACTTTTTTTTCTAACAGTTATAAAGAAAAGTTTGTTCTTCTATTATTTTTTTCATTTAAAAATCAATAATTTTAAATAAATCTTTATGTTATTTGTCAAACTCAAAGGATAATTCAAGACAAATTTCAAAAAACAAAATCATCATATTAAATATATGATTCATCATCTTGCCCTAATTAGTTGGCATCTTAATTTGATTACATTTATAAGTAATAAGTATCATGAAGAAAATTTCAAATTGTTCGTGCCCTCCTTATTCATAGACAAAATCTATAGCATAGATATACACGTGCTTACCATATATACTAGTGTGTAATCCCGTACATTTGCACGGATACATTTTAAAAAAATCACAATTACATATATATAATTTAGAATCTAATTAAATCTAGATTTTTCTGTTTTTTCATTCAATAATTTATTTGTCACAAAAATTCAAAAATTAGATGAAACAAATGCGCAAAATTGAACTCCAATTAAAATTCAATTTAGAATCTAATTGAATTTAAATTCTTTAATTTTTGCACCTAATAATTCACTTGAAACACAAATTTAAAAATTAAATAAGACACGTGACACAAAATTAGACTCCAACTTAGAATGTAATTGAATTTTCTCTTGACTTTGGCTATTAATATATATATATATATATATATATGACTTATAAACTTGAATCATTTTTAGTTATACAAAAAAGGCTCATAAATATAAAATTATTCAAAAATTATATTTTTTATGGTTTACTTAGATGGGACACATGGCGTAAAATTATACTCTAATTTAATTTTAATTTAATTTCAATTTGAAATCTAATTATATTTTCTCTCAATTTTACCTATTATTATTATATATAGATTTGACGTTACTATCCGTTTTTTTTTTAGCAAAAAAAAAAAAAAAACTGACATTATTTCTATTAGTTTGTACTTTTAAGGTAACGTTTGGATTGGGCTAAAACGTAATGCGTTTGCATTTCAGCCCTTTTTTTTTTTTGGACGCGCGTCTGTTACTATTCATTGACCATAAACAATGATTTTAGGCTTATAAATAGTGATTTTAGGCGTGAACAGTAACTTTTCACATTTAAAAATTATTTTACTACAGTGTTTTTCAGTTTTCAGTTTTTAATTTTCAGTTTTTAGCTGTATCCAAATGGACCCTAAGCCTTTGCGGTGTGGTAAGTGTGTTGTGGCCAAGTGATCTCAAGACTTAAGAGTTAAGAACTCTTCAAAAGGGAAAAAAAGAAAAAAGAAAAAAGTACGTACTTGAAGACAAGGGTCAAGGGCAATATCGTCAACAAAAGTACAACCCTAGGAAGCAGTAGTAAGTAAAAACAAGATAAGTTTGAGACCAAAATCTAGTTCAACTACGAATTCTTAATTAATTTCACAATGGTTAATAAACAATTTTAGGAAGAGAAAGTTATGTTCACAATATTTTCAAAATAATTTTACATTAAAGTTTAAGTGTCAGGTTGTTATTAGCAATTATTAGTAGGTAAAAATGAAATTTTAATGGTAGATTTAAATTAGAACCAATAACAACTCTTCACTTAAGATTTATTATAAAAAAGTTGTGAAAATATTTTGAACGTAGCATAATAACATTTCTCTTCAAGGAAAGTTTTGACATCAAAATATAAAAAATTGTCAAAAAAATTAATTTTTTTTTCTATTCTTATAAAAAATTTGTAAAAGTATTTCTTAATCCAGTTTTTTTTATTAGTTTATATTTTGGTCTACCATTAGGGTAACTTTTTTACCTTTCAACAGTGTTTCTAAATTGAGGAGTGTTGCGTGACTAAGTCTATAAATTTTATAGGATAAATCTCAAGTGATAAGTTGGGCTAAAATCTTGGTTGAAATTTCTTTCTTTATCTAACAACATATTACCTAAAATTTGTTGTAAAATATGTTATAAAAATCTGGTAAAAAAACATTAGTCCTCTTAAATTATGTATAACGATAAACCCAATTAGCCAAGTGTTAGGAACATCCAAACATACAGTTAGGGAGTGAGTTAAGAGTTAAAAAGGTACAACAACTGACTTCCCCCACGAGCCTCCTATCCCATCCCGTAGAAGCTTAGGTGAGACTCAGAGAGCAACCAAACCAAGCAGACTCAATCTCTCTCTCTCTCTCTCTCTCTCTGACTGTCTGGTAGAGACCCTCCCGCTCAGCAGTTGTGTTTTTCGCACTCGGTTTTGCGAATTTTTTAATTTTTTTTTTTGGCTCTCTCACTCTCTCTCTCTGAACTAAGCTTCGCTGGGGTTATCAAAGAGATATTTGACTTTTTATTAATTTTTGTGAGAGCGAGAGAGGTTGTCGGAGGAGCTAGCTAGCTAGCAATCAAGAATGGCGAGAATGCCGCTGAGCTTCACGCCCATGGCGGACATGGAAGCTCTGGTGGCTAGTTGGTGGGACGATGTCAATGGGTCCTCTCAGTGGCAAGACGGGATCTTCTACACTCTCTGTGCTGCTTATGCTCTTGTCTCCTTCATCGCCCTGGTCCCAACTCTCTCTCTCTTGTTCTTATTGTGTGATTCAATTTTGTGTTCTGGTTCTTTGTGTAATTTGGGAATGATAATGATGGATTGGGAAACTGTTATTGTGATTATGAATGTCTGTCTTGCTTGTTGCATTTTCATTGTTGTGAATTATTGTGATTTGGGTGTGTGTGATTGTGACATTTTGATGGGGCTTATTAGATTTATAAATAAGTAGTTGCAGTAATTTATTGCTGGGTTTACTGTAAGTTGGGTTCTGATATCTTCTGAATGCGTGTTGTGGTTTTGGGTTGTTTCGTTGCCTAATGATTGATTAAATGAAGAGAATATTTATACTCTTGATTATGTATTGAAATGATGTGGAAACTTGTTTGAAGTGAGTGTGTGATGGATTTTCTGGGTTTTGTGATGTGCAGATTCAATTAATAAGGATTGAGTTGAGAGTGCCCGAATATGGTTGGACGACGCAGAAAGTTTTCCATCTTATGAACTTCATTGTTAATGGAGGTGATATTTAAGTCTTGGTGACATTTGGGGTTTTGGGTATACTTTGTCATTTGGTTATAATTTGACCTTTTTTTTTTGGGGTTTTGCCTTTCTTATGTTGCAGTACGTGCTATTGTGTTTGGATTTCACACGCAAGTATTTCTCTTGCATCCAAGGGTTAGTTCATTGAAGTTTCTTACAATGTCATTTTAAAATTTTAAATCTTTAACTTAGCCATGTTATGTAATTTTGCATCTGCATTGGTTTTCAACTTTTGTGCGGTAAGAGTTCTGGCATATGAGTGCAACCTGCAAATCTTTCCCCTTTTTTTTTTTTTTTTTTTTTTTTTTTTTTTTTATAAATTTTTTTCACTGTACATTTTTCTTTAGTGTTGTCAAGCACACTAGTGTCCCAGCTGTGTCTGACACGGGTGCGGCTACCATTTAGCCACAGCCGTGCTTCCTAGTTTCTGAGAAGTATGAGGCAAAAGTAATGGAAATAACTAAAACTCACTTCCATTCATAAGCAGTTTTGAATGAATAAAAGCATGTTCTTTTGCACTTTCATTATCTAAAATTGCTAGCTTTTTAACTTGAATTTTCTTTTGTTTATATGATTAATATTCACAAAGATGGAGCATCACATCGATTTTTTTTTCCTCAAAATATACATGTATGGAGCATGATTGTACTCAAATAACTGCAAGAAAAGAAAAATGAAAAAGAGGATGAACGTTGAGCAAGCCTTCTAGAATTGAATTCTAGAATTGAAAAGCCCTTCAGAATGTAGGCTGTACTATTCTGTTGATCCTTCTGGATGGGAGTTCATATATATATATATATATTTTCATATATATAAAAAGTAAAACTAGCTAGAATGAATAATGTTCTTTCTTAGTCTCTGTTCTACTATACTGACATAGAGCTTCTGCATCTTGAACTAGGTTTTAGTTTTGGTGTTATTGGATCTTCCGGGTCTTCTATTTTTCTCTACATACACACTCCTTGTCCTTTTTTGGGCAGAGATATATCACCAGGCAAGTAATTTTCTTCTATTTTCTTTTGCACAATAAGATCTTTTGTTATCCAGATGTAAGGCTTGTTCTGCACTCCAATGAGATGTAAAACTTGTGGATGTGGAAAAATATTAAGTTATTAACCTTCTCATTACTATTAATGGACAGGCAAGAAGTTTACCGACCGATAAGCTCAGAATTGTTTATATTTCAGTTAATGCTGGAATATATTTAGTACAGGTATGACCCATCTCACACTTTTGTTTGCTGCACTAGTTGCATAATGAATCTACATACTTGGGAATCTGTAGTAGAGATATCATGTTTGAAGTGTTTCAGTTACTTTTTGGCATGTTTCATAACATGTGGTTCTCACGATATGGTTATTTATTCTTCTTTCTTTCTTTCTTTTTTGCATAATAAAGACATATCTTTCCTTTTGTCACTAAGCACATGTCATCCACTCATTCTAGCATAAACAGTACTAAGCAGCCTTTGAGAGCCACTATAGAAATGTAATATTACCTTCATGATCTTAAGAATTTAACCAAAGTGAGTTTCTTACTTCAGGTTTGCATCTGGGTATACCTTTGGATTGATGACAACAGTGTTGTAGAATTCATTGGGAAAATATTTATTGCAGGTTAGACTCCACGTTTCCAAAGAAAAATGTTTACTTCAGATTTCCTGGAGATTGAAAATTCGTTTTTCATCTCAAAATAATACTGTACATTCTGAGTAATGCTTCTTTCATTAATCATCATACTTATTTTCCACCTTTTTTTTTTTTACTCCAGTTGTGTCAATCATAGCTGCATTAGGGTTCTTGCTGTATGGTGGAAGGTGAGTTTTTTGCATCATATTTGGTACTTGTTGGTGCTCGTCTTTCTTTGGAGTTTTATTTGTGCACTTTCTCCTGGTGGATTGACGTGGCCTATGCTTACAGATTATTTTTCATGCTGAGACGCTTTCCTATTGAATCAAAAGGAAGAAGGAAGAAGCTTCATGAGGTATGTGCCTTCCCATTAAAGTTTGTCTAGTGGATCATGATCGCTAGCTTTGTTACAGTGAAATTTTCCCTTTCTATGGATATATATTGGGTAAATTGAATGTAAATAAATTAGGGCTTTCAATGGATCTGCACTTGACTTAATTTCCGTATTCATTGATTAAATTAGATAAACTTGATCTATATAGACTTGATATTGTCATTTTGGAATATGTTTTTGTGCTTGTGCATTTGCATGTCTAGGCAGCAGAAACAACAATAACTTGTATTCTATAGCAATCAATTAATTTACTTGCAGTATGTAGAAGATATGCACTAAAATACAAATACACACACACACACACATAGTTTTGCCTAAGGTGAGTGGTAGACTCTCCTGTCATAATGTATACCCTCATATTATTGGTCATAGGAATAGATTCCTTTTAAATCTGCGAGTGCTGGATCTCAGGCATAACCAATGCTCTGGGGAAGCTCATACAGTTATGGAATGAGTAGGGCTCTTAAGGAGGAGAGATAGGTTTGAAACCAGCCATCCCTAGCTGGAAGTCTCATTGAGTTCCCAGCTCAGCCTACGCTACAATTGTTTGGACTTAACCTTGTTCAGATCCTCAAGCCCAAAACCATTCTCCTTTACAACAGATACCACACTGCTTTGTACCTGGGGCAGCGTCATGGAGAATGTTGTGACACCATCAGTTTGGAGCATGAGGCTGCCAGAGCTTGCTGCAAAGGAGATAAGAAAAGGCTCAGCAGAGGACAGCTGGTAACCGTGATGGATGTGAGGGAGTGGGGCCTTTTCCTTTTTTTTCCCATTGTTCAGATGCACAAATGCTGCTGGCAGAGTGCAAAATAGACCAGCTGAAGATGGAAGAGCAAACGTTGTGTCCCCCCTGCTCTTTTCAGCAATGTTTTTTTTGCTTTCGTGCCTAGGAGTTAAGCCGTCAGCATAATTTAATTTATATATATACATACATACATACATACATATATATATATATAGAGAGAGAGAGAGAGAGAGTTTTTCTACTATGCTTGTACTATGATACTATCACAAGTTTGGTACTGAACAAGCTATGGGAAAAATCTACATGGTTTTTTTTTTTATTTTAGTTTTTAATTTTTTGCTGCAATGGACTCTACGAGGGACCTGTTAGATGATCATCTTCATGCTAAATTCTTGTTCATGCATTCACATAAATGATTTCTTGGAAGATTAAGCTTGTCTTATGATAGCGAGCATTTAGTAAGCATATCTTTTGAAAAACCTCTGCCCCTATATAATTGGTCATCTAGAAGAAATCAGACACATCAGGTGGTTGCAAGTTTGCGATGACCCAATTGGACCAGTTTTTAACTTTTTATGCTGTAAATTTCTTCCTTGTATATTTAATGCTTTTGTTTGTTCTAGCTATGCATAATATGTGTGGTAGGCATGTCTACTTTTAGAAGGAGTGCCGTAGTTAGGAATCATGGCTATTAGATCTATGTATCAGATATATAAAATGAAATGTGATTAACAACAATTCTTTGTTACAATTTAACTTTCTCATTTATGTATTCGCATTAGATTAACTTCCTTGTCATAAGTAAATAATTTGGTAAAATCTTTGGATTGATTGCCATGGCAGTATTCCTTCTTGTCATGTTCTAGATTTTTTAGACTCTTTGAACTTTAGTTTGAACTCTTTCAGGTGTAGTTTGGACACATTTTGCGTATTCAAAAGTACTTCTTCTTTCTTAATAAAATTATTTTACTTATGTAAAGACAAAATTAGAAAAAAACAAGTGCAAATTGTTGCTGCTTTACCAAAGTTTGTATGAGAAATTATTGAATTATATTGTGTGACAATTAATCTGACAAGAAAGGATAAATTTGCCTTATTTTTTATGCATAAAAATAACTAAAGAAGATTTCATTATTTTATCAAATGAAATGAGCGAGACTCATGATGGGTTTCTAGTAAGAATAATAAAAACTTTTGGTTGGTGAATGGATTAACTTTCTTGTCATTACAGCTAACCAGCTTCCTTGTATTTTTGTTTGTAAAATATTTGTCATAATACAAAAATAGAATAAGAACTTTCCAAGTACAAAATGTTTCTGCTTTGTCAAAGTTTGTATGAGAAATGATTGAATTATATGGTTATGGCTGTGTTATCTGGTTGTCATTGTCACCAAAAAAAATTGTTTTTCTACAACATGAATTTCTTCAAATCCAAGTAAATATAAACTGCAGATCTTTTATTATATATTTGTGAACGTTTCTATGGATAAAGCCTCAGTGATCTGGAGTGAAATTTCTTTTATTGATGTAAATTGTGCTTTGTGTTTCAGGTTGGATCTGTTACAGCCATATGTTTCACCTGTTTTCTAATAAGATGCTTTGTGGTAAGTTCCAGACTATGTTGCAAACTAATTTTTTCATGGGCTTGTAGATGTATATCTGAATTTGTAGTCCTTAGAAAGATTACACTATTTCTGCCTCTCTCATGCATATTATACCATACTGTAGGTTGTGTGTTATTAACAGCTGTTGTTATTGGATTTTCTCTCTCTAGGAAATTTAACAATTTAATATCTTGAAACAAGATACATTTTTTCAGCAAACTGGAAATCTTAATGATGGTGCATCCAACGTATTTGTTCCACATTAAGATTGTACAAGCCAAATGACTTCTCTATGTTGACATGACAACAATAAGACCGGATTTGGTTTTTTGTTCTTAATGATTGGTCATTAAGAAACATGTTTATAAATTGATGGGGCAAAATGCGAAATGGATGTCTAAGAGAAGCAAATGGTAGTAGGTGGTTTAAAATTGAGAGTTAACTTGTTTAAAAAAAAAAAAAAGGCAATTCACTTTTGTAACTTAAGACATGGGTATTATGTAATTAAATTTGCGTGGCCAATTTAGATTTTAGCTATGAAGGTACAGGGATCTTCAGTGGATCTGATCAGAATATAATTAGTTGAGAGAGAGAGAGAGAGAGATCATAACATCTGTCTGTGATTAAGTCTGTAGGATGAGGTGAGGCTACACTTCACCTGTCAAGTTCCGAGGTCTAGTGTGAAGAAATTGACTAATAAAAATGAGGATATGAGTACACAACAGATTTTGGCTGATCCAAACTATCAATCCTATCAGCTCCCAAACTTAGATCAAAATAAATAAGAACTTGAGACATTTACATTATAATTCTTTATTTTAGTGAAAAGAAGACAATCATACGATATGACACTGTTTATATATGTTTTGAAAGTGCTGCTGCTTTCTTAAGCCTACATTGGATTTGTGGATGTGCTTCTAACTTAATTGTAAAATGCAGGTTCTTTTATCTGCTTTTGATACGGATGATGCATCACTTGATGTTTTGGATCATCCTGTTTTGAACTTAATCTACTACATGGTATTCTACTAAGATTGATATTTTGTAAACCTTAATTTTGTCTCTTTCTTTTACGTATTATTATTTTAATTTTTGGAATTTTTGTTGCTCAAATAACAGCTGGTTGAGATACTGCCTTCAGCTCTAGTCCTCTACATACTGCGTAAGTTGCCTCCCAAGAGAATATCAGCGCAATATCACCCCATCCGTTAACCATGGAGCATCTTGGATCTCAGTTTTCTTTTTTCTCCATCGAAAATGATTTTCTTAGCCTGGGAGTTAGATCCTACAGGAGTTGAGCAGAAGAGCCAAGAACAAGAAAATCCAGATGTAGTATTCTGGTAATGGCTCATTAAGCCGGCAATTCTTTTTTGTCATGTATATTACACAGCTATTTGCAGCCTGCTAAAGGGAAGAATTTGAATTCATTTCTTCAATTCTTCTTGGGTTATGACCACTGGTTGTGATCTTGGTCAGCATAAAAGGAAAAAAGTTTTCTTTTTGGTTGTAATTTAATGTTGTAGTTATCACTTTAGACTGTTGTTAGTGTTTAAATATCTTGGTGTGTCGAACAGTTATTGAAACTATATATTTATTTTCCCCCATAAATTAACATGCCACATGATGTTTCTAGGTTGCTTTTATAGGTGTTTAGTGGTATTCATTGTAAAGGATAAGAATAAATGTACTTTCTATTTTGTTTAAATTATTGATGATTTGCTCTGAGCTTATGCTCTATTTGGTGAGTTTATGAACATGCTGCTTTGAAGGGTGCTCCATGTCCTAATGTTTCTTGTTTGTTTCTTTTTAATTCATCTACTTTCTGTCTCGTTGTTCCTTACCTTCCGCCGCTAAGCGTGTTCAAGCTCATTGGAAATCACTAACAGTTAATTTCAAATCAAATCTGATTCTGAGATTGAAACAAAGAAATCATCCTCGAGTAAGAAATTGTTTGCTAGATCTCATCTTCTTGGCAAATGAGGTATAACAGGATATTTGAAGGGTCCAAAAGAATTGAAATATTCAAACCACTGTAACTGGCAAGAGCTCCACCTTGTGCCCTTTTGAAGGAAAAACTAAAAATAAAAATCCTATGGTGAAAACTAATATGTAGTCAAATAGATATGGCCGACTAGAAAACGTTGGAAAGGCATGCCCGAAGTCTCTACCCCCAACCGTCATTCAAAGATAGCGTGCCATGGTATCTTTTTAAGTCAAATGGAAGTTTATATTAGAAAAGAAGATTAAGCACAAAATATTCTACGGCTAATTAATACCCATGTTTTGGCGACCCCTAAAATTTGCCACAAATTGGCTCTTCCATGTTGACTGATTCTTGGGTGACTACACTGGTCTAAGGGTTGAACTGTCTTTTGAGGGTTTTATTTTATATTCCATTAATCACAATTTGTCATGTGTATGATATATATATTATATAGCACATCCCACCATGTACATTATAATGCATTCTATCTATGTACATTCAATCATGCAATGTGGTGTATCATTCTACTATGTAATATTCCACCAGCTCACACATTCCACCAAGCAAAAATACGGAAAACAAGACATCATATCATGCAAGTAAAAGGACAAAATTCCACTATTAGCAAATGTAAAACATCGGAGGCTCTCCAAGTATTATAAATACTGAGTTATGCCTTTGAAGATAATATATAATTTATTGTTTTGCCATGTAGCATTTTGCTTTTGTCGACTTTACCTTTTATCTTTTTTTTTTTTATAGTTAAATAATATTTTCTTGGACTTTTATTCTTTTTTGCAGAATTCATTGTATTCAAAATTTTTATTTTTCTATAGTATTTTTTATGTTTCTTAAAATGTTGTTCTTTACTCTTTTTGTTTTTCGATGGTGCTATAGGTTTAAACTTCGATTAGTTTATAAGGATAGACAAATGGTTTGTAATATTTTCTTGACTTCTTATTCTTTTTGTAGAATTCACTGGGTTCAAAATTTTTATTTTTTCTATAGTAATTTTTATGCTTCTTAAAATGTTGTTCTTTACTTCTTTTTATTTTTATTTTTTATTTTATAGGACTTTACCTCTTTTTGGGATGGTGCTATAGGTATAAACTTCGATTATATTATAAGGAAAGATAAATGGACAAATGAGATTGCAATTTGAAGAGCATAAACACTCAGATAGGAACAAAGGATGTTTAGTTCCAAGGAAGAAGAGAAATTAACACGAAACAGAAGGTTTTTGTTTCATAATGCATACTACACAATAATGTTGCCACTCAAATTATGCTTTTATTGTCTCGTCTTGTTAAGCGCCAAATTGAGGTGGGAGACTAAACATTAATGCGAGTTTAACTATTTAGACTTTTAGAGTACAGATCATTCAAATCCTTCAGCAACTCAAATTGATGCGAAAATATTAAAAACAAAAGGTAAAAAAAAAAGGAGAGAGAGAGAATAGAGCATGAAATCCCACAAGCTATTATAGTTTGCAACTTTTTGCTCTTAATTTTATTCCCCTGTGATCATTCTCACAGACCAACAACCAGAAGCAAATTTGGTGAGATGACTATCACATAATTGAACAAAAATGAAGATGCTGTGACATATCAAGGCAAAATAAAAAAGATAAATCTTTGGCAAATTTCACTAAAACCTTTGATCATTTGTTTGCTAGACCTTAATTAAACACAAATGCACAAAAAAGCAATTAGCAAATCAGAGTATACTTCAATATAATACACAGCCAGCCGTATTTTTGTTGATGCTAGCATATTTCCAATGCCAGATCAATACCCCAAGGGCTAACACACAGGTCAGGGTTTTCCAGCGATACTAACTCCTGATTTAACCTTGGAGAACATCATCTGCAGCTGGAGCAGCAAATCTCACATTCCCAGGCCGTGCCACTACAACAGGCTCATCTGCAAATAGCGCTTTAATAAATGAGGGAGTTCTCAAAGGCCGGCGACCTGTCATTCGTGGATACACATCTTCAAGAAAATAGTAGGCATGACCAGCAATCATTCCTGAAAAAAAAGAACCAAAAAAATAAAGGTTCCGAAAGGAAAAGCGAAAAGCAATGGTACAGGCAATAAAGATGCAGATAAAGAGGTGAACAGGTCCACAAATGAGAGAGAAATTATGTGAGCCAACTCATGGGTCCACAAGTTAATCTTCCAGGTGGTCCAACCTGTCCAATATAACATTGACTTCTGTTCCACCTAAGAATTTCTAGTAAAGTGAATTTAGACTAGGATCCCACCAGATCTCCAATTCTTCAATAAGGTCTAGGCTTCCCTCATTATGATACAGATTCATTTAGGAGAAAAGATAATAAAGGAATTAGCCATGTTATAGGAAAAGCAGGGTTCACAGGATTTTTGTTAGTGCCAGAAGACTAGAGGGCAGAGGCAAACTATAAATATGATACTGTGGAATCTCACCAATAGATCCACCCACGCACTAGCTCCCACAAGTACAGAGAATCCCAAAAGAACCTGCAGGGAGAACAAGGAAATAAGGATCACAAATTTCATTAGGTGGGGCAAAGATTACCTAAAATAATAGAGGTTTTGATCAGTATAGCTTATGTCTCAAATTAATTTTGAACGAGTTGAAGGACGATAAAAATTAAGAAGTCATCAAAGCTTACTCACCCATGGTAGGTAGGCGGCTGTGAAAGTAAAAAGGCCCAAAAAACTCATATGGATGAAAGGATTTTGCTTGCTCCACACATAGACCTGTAAAAAATATGAAAGGATATCAATTTTCATAGAAGAATTCTACCAGACTTTCTATCTTTTACTCAAGCTCCACACATAGACCTGTAAAAAATATGAAAGGATATCAATTTTCATTTAAGAATTCTACCAGACTTTCTATCTTTTACTCAAAATCATTCTACCAGACTGATTTGAGATGGGAATTGCTTAACTTATTGAAACAGGAAGAAAGCTAATGAAAAGCATGAGTCAAGAAAAACTTGGTATAATCATAACTTCATCATTAATTCATTATATTACCTTTTGCTATCATACTATAATGGCTAGATGGCATTCCAATCTCCATAATATTATTCCCATCAAACAGGAGTTATTAATAGTTCTAATGATGGTAGGAACAAAACAAATTTTATATTCAAACAAAAAGGAAAGGAACTAACCATCATGAATGTCAGGGAATTGCTAAGGAATATAATTTTTGCAAATGACTCCGACAAGTACGGTATCATTCCCCCAACAAGAACAATTCCAGTTAAAACAGTGGCACCAAATAAGAGCATGTAAAAGAAATCGGCTGTCCTTCCCCTGAATGAGTTCTCTTCAAGGAGTTTGCAGTATCGGGCTAGAAAGAACATGTGAAACATAAAGTCCAAGTCTGCATTGTCAAGGTAAAAAAATATGTTAAAAATGCAAACTTGATGATTACTTAGGCTCAATCAGACTTCCAAACAATCAACATAATTAACTGTTGGAAAACATAAATGTAGAAAATGATATAAATTCATTATATCATTGTCTATGTTTACGTCAAGGATCCATAGCTAACCTAACAAATTTGGGACTAAGGCTTTGTTGTTGTTGAAGACAATGATATAAACGCATCAAGACAACGTACAATCGGATTGCAATACATTCAACAAGAAGCAGACAATGGAACATAATTTGTGATTCATTAAACCATTGTGTTCAGGGACATCATTAGGGAAATTGAAGGGAGTTCCAGAAAGGAAAAAAACCATCAAATCAAAAGGTGCAGAAGAAGACTTGATTTCAACAAGCTAGGTGGAGGAATAAAATCTCTGCTGCCAATCTATTGCTAAACCACTATTAGATATTTAGATAATAAATATAACAATACTAGAACATTCCCACTCCTAGTGAAGGTTATACATAATGTTCTTAAGGAACCCTACAAAACAAACCGATATCAAGCATGGACTGGACACAGCAAAACCAACATAAGACTCTTAATTGACACAAAAATGTACCGCAGTACAAATCTAAAGGGACCAAAATCGTCCAGATAGATGACAATGGCCATTGGCCAACTACATTCCAAAAGACAATACACCACAAAGGAGGAATGAATTATCACATTCTTCTTACGCCATGAAACTTGTTTGATGACATAACCCATTGGGGTTATCAAATTGCAAATTCGCGTGTCTGCATGTAAGTTCATATGGAAAAAATGACAACAGTAGATGAATAGCCAATGCAGAATTCTTACTTTTATCTAACTACCATAATAAGTTTGTCCCATTTGAGTCACATCGTAAAAAACTAACATATCATACAAAGCAACAGACGTTCAACTAACAAAAATTCTTTCAACTACTTTAATAGAAGAAAGCCTTGTGTGCCCCAAAAGATTTCTTCTCAACAACTTCATCATAGTGAAGATGATCACTAAACTAACACAAATCTTCCCTACATTAAAACTAAAAAAACAGATTCCTACTGAATTTTTAAAAATGAGGCTGCAAACTATTACCCATTTTCCGGAAATACAAGAAATTGGTGACGAGACGCCATAACTGATATTGCTTGATCACTAGATTAGGGTTCAAGTACAAATTATAGGGTGATATTATCTGCAAA